>CM067304.1:41463579-42663579 GCA_034231615.1 Meghimatium bilineatum
TGAAGAACAGTGGACGATGTTAAAAGAATCATCGCAGTTAAACAGCTAAAGAGACCCAAGAAACATCACAATAGGAAAGACTAGATGACATACGATATTTTGAACAGGATGAAGCAAGGACGACATATGACGAACAACATTGACGAATACATCAAGATGAACAAAGAAATTAAACATAAGTTCAACAAGACTGAAGAGAATTAAACGCACAGTGCAGTGAAATAGAAAGATATTATCATAGAAATACGAGTGATACACATTTAAAAATAACGTAATTAACAGACAGATGGCAGGCTCGCATGCCTGGGTGTCTGAGTTCTAAGCAGGGACACATAATAATAGGAGAAAATGAAATCATTCACAGATGGGAAGAATATATTACAGAACTGTAGGAAGATAACAGACATGATACTACTTTAAATTATAATAATAAAGGACCATGTATATTAAAATATAAAGGAAGCTATACATCACTTGAAAGATAACAAATCATCGGGTCTGGAGAAGATTACAAAAGAAGCCCCTGGGAGATTATGGCATTGAAGTTATCACCACAATGCTAAATGACATCTACAACAGTGGCTATATTCCTTCGGATTTTGCTACAATCAATTTTTCATAGCCCTACCAAAGAAACCTGGTGCAGTAGATTGCGAAGACCACAGAACAATCAGCCTTATGAGTTGACCAAGATTCTACTGCGAATAATAATGAGGCGTATACGAGGAAAAATAAAACCAGACATAGAAGACGAACAATGCGGATTCGTAGAAGGAAAAGACACATGAAATGCCCTATATATAGTAAGAACATTAATGGAGAGGGTCATATAAGTACAAAAAGACTTTTATCTGTGCTTCATAGATTACATCACAGCCTTTGACAAGGTGAAACATTCAGAGTTCATAAAATTGCTAGAAAATCTTAACGTTAATGGGAAAGATCTAATATTAGTAAGAAATATGTATTGGAAACAAACAGCTGCGATGAGAGTTAACAACACTATAGGTCGATTTCAAAAGATAGAAAGGGGAGTCAGGCCAGGTTGTGTAATGTCACGGGACCTTTTCTCCCTGTATACAGAATACATTAAGCGAACTAAAGAAGATATGCCAGGAATACAAGTGGGAGGCTGCAATATAAATAACTAGAGATATGCTGATGACACAGTATTGATCGCAGGAAACGAACATGAACTACACGCTCTAATAGATGAAGTAGTGACAGAAAGTAAAAACAGAGGTCTCAGTTTAAACAAGAAGACAACAGATATAATGTTTGTATCGAAGAGACATACATCAACAAGATGCAACATAATAATTAATGACACAAAATTATCACAAGTTGAAAAAGTGAAATATTTTGGCACCCTGTTAACATCAGAAGTAAGATGCTGAAGTGCGATAAAGAGCCGAACAGCACAAGCCATATCAGCATTCCATAAATTGAGAACCATTTATGCAATGGACGACTATCATTGCAGACCCGAATTCGAATGCTGAGATGTTATATCGAACCATTTCTTTTTTATGGTTGTGAAGCATGAACTGTAAACAGACAGGAAAGTGGGATATTAGAGGCTACAGAAATGTGGTTTCTGAGACGAAGGATGAAAATACGATGGACAGCCAGGAAAACTAATGTAGATGTTCTCATTGATGCTGAAGTAAAGAGACAGGTTATCGCAAAAACTAGAGGCAGACAATCAAAATGTATATGGTATGTGCTGAGAAGAGTACAGCTTGAACACTTAATATCCACTGGAAAGATCAAGGGGGGAAGGGATAGGGGACGACATATGCAGAAGTTACTAGATTGACTTGTATTGTGGCACGGTAGAAGCTCACCAACAGAGCTTATTGATATCACCAGACACAGAGAGTCGTGGAGAAACATGATCGCCTATGCCATTCGACATTGCACTTGATTGATTGATTAAAACAGGTATTGAAATTTACTTGGAAACAGAATGCACACGTGATAGAATAAGGAGACCTTAGAAGTAATATCTTAGCATCCGACTAGTGATAGATAAATATATAGAAGCCCAAAAAAGAATCTACATTTGCTAAATAGACTACAGCAAGGTCTTTGACAGAGTTCAACATGAAAAATTAATTAAATGTCTTCAAGAAATAGGCATAGATGGAAATATATACCGGGAACAAGACTGCATCAATAAGGTGTGAAAACAGCTACTTACCATACATAGAAATAAGAAGAGGGGTAAGACAGGGATGACTTTTATCACCAAGTCTATTTAATATCTACACAGAGAAAATCTTTAAAAATATAGAAGAAATACCAGGACTCAAGATCAATGGGAAAATAATAAACAACCCGAGATATGAAGATGACACTGTTCTTTTAGCAGAAAGTGAACATGAACTACAAATACTAATAGATCAAGTCAATGAATCAAGTAATGAATATGGACTGGATATAAACATCCCACACACAAAAACCATGATAATCAGCAAAGACACAGAAGAACAGGAGGTAAACATAAACATATAGGGAGTGTGACTACATCAGTAAAACATCAATATCTTGGACACATAGTCACATATGATGGCAGATGTGAAACAGAAGTTAAAAGGAGAATAGGAATGGCTAAAAGTACCTTCAATGACATGAGGAAATTATTAATATCTAAACAAATTAAAAATAAGTTAAAAATGAGAATTATAAAATGCTACATCTATTCCATATTAATGTATGGCTCAGAAACATGGACACTAAATAAACAGAAGACAAAATTGATGCCTTTGAGATGTGGGTATATAGAAGAATAGGGAGAACATCATGGAAAGAGAAGAAAACAAAGAAGTTCTAAAACACTTATAATGAATAAAGAATTACTAAGAGAAATAAAGATCACGCAAATAAAATACTTTGGGCACATTAAAAGACTTTATTGAAGACCTTACTTGAGGATAAAGTAGAAAAGACGCGAGCAGTTGGAAAATTAACATCACAAGCTGGGCAGGTTACAATCTAGCAGAGTGCACCACGAACACATGATACAGCGGATGTTGGAGGCCTGATGCAGCCAACCTTCGTTGCGGAGACGGCACTTGATGATGATAAGATAATATGCTGTATTTAGCTTATTATTATTATTTTATTTTCGATAACGCAGAGCCAGCTCTTTGTGAGCATATGAAGAGACAATACCACAGAAGACACTGTACGCAATTGATGTTGTCAAAGACTACAAAATTAGATGTCCTAACTCTGTCATGAATAACAAAATATAACACGGTCATAATAATGTATTTTTCTTTGTTTTGTTGTATACTATATTAATTAACCTGTTTGTATATTCGCTACTATTACCACCACTAAAAATACTACTAGTAACAATACAGCACCCACCATTATTATTTATGCTACAACTACCGCTATTACTATTACTAAAACAAACCAAAATCTCTTTTAGTCTAGCGTACCTCTTGAGGTAAAAATCGATGAAGGTCGATCACAAGACTTGTCAGAATTCTTCTTTGTTAACCTGATCTTGGGTAAAAAAAAAATCAATGATGCGTACTGAAGAATATAAATCTACCTGAGGCGGAACACTATTACCGGGTTTTTGTAAATATTATTGTTCGGCATTACACGAATAAACAAACTACAAACTTAGTTTCAAAATTATTATTACATATGGACAGATGTTCTAACTTGTAACATATAAAAAACACAAGTTAATACTTTTACATATAAGAAATTTTCTTCTACCACTGTGGAGAGAACATTCATTGTAAATCTGAAAATTTACAACTTGCTAAGAACACCTGAGACAATCGATTGAGACCTGAGTCGCCACACCGAAACTTAGTCTACATATGGCATATTTTGTAAGGTCTTTTGTTATTAATTGAAAATTTAATGTCTATTACACATACATAAATATTAGGAATATATAACATTACTTACCTCTATTAGAAGATATACAACTTGAGGAAGATCTAGATGAGCAACGACGTCTGCTCTCATTGGCACAACTTCTTGTAATGCGAGATGGTACAAAACAAAGTTAACCGATTTTTTTCCAGCCACGCCTCGATGAGCACGACCGTGTGTATAATCAATAACATAGATATATTACTCATGCATGATTCATAATTTTTGCATAGTAACATCGCCTCTTTCTATTTAATGGTGTATGTGGATACATATTGTTATAGTAAACTGTAATAAACATATATTGAATAAATATGACACTAAATGATAATTATATTTCGTATTTTGTCATTTATTTTTGATAAGTTAACCGGTGAGAATGATTTGGAGTATGATATATCACTCATAATATAATTTATTCATAGTGACCCCCACACACCTTACACCCACTATCGAATGGATATCCGTACTAAAATTTCGATCTCCTCCACCATAAATAATGCGGCATTGTTTGGTCATCTACCGTGCTTAATCGATCACCTACTATTACCCATACCTGCGTATTGTTCGCTTTATTGATTCCCACCTCAACTCATTGAGGTGGAGCTATATAAATATCATTTGAGGGGTTGTTATATAACTTCAATTGAGGGGGAGGGTCATAACCTCGTTGCTATACTACTCTGGTGTTTTACCACCTCGTGTACACGAAAATGGAGTTTCTCCTTCGTAAGTGAAGATGATGATAACATTAACAAAAAGTCAGGTGTTTGTGCGTACCGAGATTACTAAAGAGTACAATCTGATTTCTGAAAACTCATTGTTCCAGTCATGGCCAAGTCAAACATTTGTAATTTTGTGTATTGCGATTATGACACATAGCGGCCCTGGTTACATTTTGAACAGTAATGAAGAATGTCTTGAGACGAAATCACTCTGACTTCGACTTTTGTTTTTTCTTTCGAATTGTCGGCATGTTCTATTTTTTTAAAAGCTTTTTATACCGATATGGATTTGGCTATTTAAGGCTTGACTGTCACGAGCTGTGGTTTTCCAAAGGTTTGGTTCAATGAAAGAGTTGACCATTCACAGTTTGGTTAAGTAAAATGTACCTATTATGATGAGGTACACTCCTTTCAACAGCGGATGGTAGTCCAATTTGGTTATATCAGGGCTTTACAGCTATAATAAAATAGTTGATGTTGTGGTTCAGGGTAATCCAATCACCACGACATTCCGACCGTGGTGACAATTAAAATTAGACAATTCATAAGGGTGATAGGTATCTATATAAACCATAAAAGGGAGTGGACGCTTTAAAAGGATAGCTTTAGTGACAAATAGTTGTAACGGGTAAACTCACCTTTAGACCTACTTTTAGATCACATTACCCTTAGGAATGGTCAAGTCCATTTTGACTTGGACGATGGAACCCACATTTTTAGGATGGGGGCTTCTCTGCTATTCTAATAGGTAGAGTCACTACAGAAAACAAGTGAAGCGTTCAAAACAAATATCTCTAGCTTAAGTTCTTCAACAAGGTGTCGTGTCTTTTTATTATTTTACTGTCTCTTCTCCTCTAACTACTTATCGACTGTTTTCTGATGCAATTTATTTACTAATTTTGCGAAGATGATCATTAGTTGACGTATCGTCTCAAGAGGATCACTAGTTAACATAATTTGTTCACGATACTCATTAGTTGACTTTTTTTTCAAGATGCTAATTGTTAACGTATTATTTGAAGTTTACCGGTATTTGACATAGTCTTTTTCATGCTGCTCATTAGTTGGCGTATTTGTTTCCACGATGCTCATTAGTTGAAGAATGTTCACGAGATGGGGCGAGTATAATAATGAAATACGATTTAGTATTAAAGACAAATACAATATATATCTTTATTATAAAATGGAGAGCTTTTGTCTCATACCCATAAGGTTCATGGTTCGATCCCTGGTAAGGACTGTGTTCTTTTTATGTCGGGTTAATTTAATAAACCCATCCTGAACATGACGTAGCGACAGCAAGGGCATGCGGCTTTTATCACACAAGCCATTCAAAACCTCACTGGACTCCATAACGGGACGAAAGTATTGACAGTGAAAAATAAAAATCCTACCGCAAACCTCAGCACCAGATTTTCTTTAAAAAAGTCGTATCCACTGCCCGAAAATATGAGAGGACTTGAATCTTTAAACCGCTGGTGTGTTGTCGTGCCCGAAAGGGAGCAAGGACTAGCAACACTAATTTACCTTCCATGCATGTCGTATGAGGCGATTAAGGAGGTTATTGGGTGGAGTTGGCTGTCCAATCCCATATAGGACCAAATTAATCCAAATGCATGCTTATAAATATAATTATTTCAGTGCGAAAAATAAATAGTAGTTGAATGATAAATGAATATAAAATGGCATTCCAAGCAAATAAGTTGGTAGGTCACGAAGCTCCATCTGCATTTATTTGTGTCACTGATTACTGAGCCATCTGTGAAAATAATTACATTTTGTTGATTGATTTCTTGTATCAGTGCCGCTGTCTAACTTGCAGCTGAATCAATGTACTCTCTTCCTAGTAGTATCCCAACATTCATTAAGGACGTTCTCTTTTTTGTTTACTTCCAAACATTCACAGTATTTTCATACTTCTTGCAGCTCGAAGATTCTGAATAGGGTATCTTCTGTTTCTGTTATCCAATACCGTGCTCGTGTGATTCACCTTCCTTTTGTGTTGTCTAGAGGTTGGTGTATTTGGTGATGGTCATTGTTGGCAACTTTACAGTATTTATTTTGTACCTGCGCTACTTGATGTCTTCTCTTCACTGAAGAACATGTGTTAAACATAAAATACACGGATAGAAACTACATCAAGTAGAACATTATCAATATCTTCGAGACATAATCACAAATGATGGCAGATGTGAAATAGAAGTTAAAAGGCATACTCACAAATGATGGCAGATGTGAAATAGAAGTTAAAAGGGGAATAGAAATGGCTAAAATTACTTTCAATGGCATGAGAAAAATATTAAAATCTAAACAAATTCAAAGTCGAATAGAGGCGAGCAAGAGGTAGACAGAGATACAAGTGGGAGTATAACATCACACGATGGACAGGTTACAGTCTATTAGAGTCACCACCAAAACCAGAAACAGAGGATATTCGAGTTCTGTTGTAGTCAACCTTCGCTGCGGAGAATGCACTTGATGATGATGATGATGACGTTATGTCTTACTTTGATGCTGGAAGGGTCTAGAAGAAACCTCATGGCTACGATATCTCTATTTGTTGTGCATCCTAAAACTACCCACATGACACCATTCCGGACTCCAACTTGTTTTACCAACATATGTTTGTGACATTGTGATTAATCCTAGACCATGACAGATCGTGCCACTGTCTGCCTCAGAAGAAAATGGTTCACTGTTACATCTCCGTGGAAGACATCAATTTAATTGGACTAATTCCTTTCATAGGTTTCTAAATGACATTGTCAACATATTTCGAAAATGAAAGACTTCTATCGAGCGTGATTTCTAAGTATGGTCTGTTCCCTATCGATGTTAATGCCCATGCAAGTGGCAACTGGCCTTATGTCTGTGACTGTCTTGTTGTTCAAAGATGACCAGAGCATCTTTTCCTTGCAGGATTGATGACTGCATTGTAACTAGCGTCAGACTGCACAGTTTTATGTATTATTCATGGTTTGTTTCACAGCCTGGAAAAGATACTAACTTATCTTCACTATCCGCGGATTCTTGAGATGCTAGAGTTAGTGAAAGTATTTTTGAGTGATGTTAGAGTTTCTTCCAAATTGATGATGAAACCCATGTATTAAAACAATTTGATTTAAGTGATATCATTTACTTTTGGAAATGATTTAGGTAAATCAATAAAGGCTATATCTATCACTGGCAGTGCTACTAACTAGACTGGTCAGATTCGAATCCTACCACCTTCTACTAGCGTGGCGACATATTGACATACAAACACATAAACTATACACGCTAACATATAAATAGAAAAAAACCGCAACTAATATTAACAATTTTATTAGTACATGATACTTTCAACCAAACGAGATTATGTGTACAAGATTATACAAGAGAATGGGGAGAGATTATGTATATACATAATCATGAATTGTTCAATATTTTCCTTATTTATACTATCTGTATCATCAAATATGTAGTTAATTTTCCCTCAAATGTATAGTTAATTTTCCCTCAAATGTATAGTTAATTTTCTTTAATGTATCTTTTAATTGTTCTCAAATATATAGTTTAGCTGGGTTTTGTTCAGACTTACAGTTAAGCTTTCAAATGTAAAATTTTTATTTCTCTCATGCATAATATAGTTTTCTCTCAAATGTATAGTTTGACTTTCACTGAGAGATCGTGTATTGTTGACATCACAATGTCTGACTTTCGTTTCATTAAGACAGCGGTTCTTAGCGTGGACCATATGCCCCCTAACCCAAGAGGTCATATCGATTTTTAGATGGGCCACCCCGCCGAAGACCTAAAATGTAGCAGAAAAATAATGTAACAAACTACATGTTGCGTTTCACATTGTAAGAAACTACATGTTGTGTTTCACATTGTAAGAAACTACATGTTGTGTTTCACATTGTAACAAACTACATGTTGTGTTTCACATTGTAACAAACTACATGTTGTGTTTCACATTGTAACAAACTGCATGTTGTGTGTTTACATTGTAACAAACAAATTCTTTAAATTCAAACCATATAGGTATTGGGTATGTTGATTATCCACTTCGCACACTGAAGACCTCCCCACCCCCTAACTGATCTCGTAATATATGGACATCCCCAAAATAACAATTACGACGGCTAAAATTGGTCCCATCACCACTGTGCCCTTGTGGGCAGGCAGCAAAGACCACTGAACATATCATTCAAGACTGCAATACACTAAACCAGTTAAGGGAAGAACACTGGCCCACAGAGATTGATATACACAGAAAGATGTATGGAAGCACTGATGAGGTTTCAAATACAGCGGAATTTATTAAGAAAACAGGACTTGCTGTGTAGACATGTCAAACTGCGAACGAGAAGAAGAAGACAATTACTATAAATGCTCTCAAATATGTCTATGTTTCTTCCAAGCCGAATATGGTGCAATAGAGCATACACTAGCACTCTCTAGTTTGAGTTATATGATGTTGCTTAATTATATTTAAATTTAAGTTTCTCTAGAAATATTTTTCTAAATAGGATTGCTCAAAGTTGTCAGCTAGTTGTGTCAACGAAATTTATCAATGGTGCAAACATTTATTTTTTGCTAGTTCTCATATAGGCCTATTTATATTTTCTCTGAAATTATATCACTGGCTTTTATTGTAAACTCATATTTTCTCTTAGATTCTGACAGTTCTGGCTTTATGTAATATTTATAATTTTTTCACGTTGTCTGATATTTCTGGAATCATATGTTAATTTTCATATTTTCTCCCATTATCTGACATCACATATTTCTTGTATTTTTGCCTATTATCTGACATCGCATATTTCTTGTATTTTTGCCCATTATCTGACATCACATATTTCTTGTATTTTTGCCCATTATCTGACATCACATATTTCTTGTATTTTTGCCCATTATCTGACATCACATATTTCTTGTATTTTTGCCCATTATCTGACATCACATATTTCTTGTATTTTTGCCCATTATCTGACATCACATATTTCTTGTATTTTTGCCCATTATCTGACATCACATATTTCTTGTATTTTTGCCCATTATCTGTCAGTATATCCGAATTTTCTTGATATTTCTCATACTCTTTTCTCAGCCTCTGACATGTCTGACTTCATTTTATATTTCTCATGCATCTTCTCAGCTGAAAACATTTCTGAAAATATTTATCATATTTTCTTCCAGCTGTTGAGATTTTTAGATATTTCTGATATTTGTCATTGTATTTTCTTTCAGTTATTGAGCTGTGTTCTCTTAATCCAAACTTCTCTCATAGTGTTTTCTCAAGAGTTCCGTTTTGGGCTGTATCAGTAATTGATTTCTCTTTCACTTTATCAAATATTTCATTATCTTTCCTCTTCAACGTTGATTTCACTTTGTCAAATATACAACCGACTTGAAGCTGTCCATCATCAAATGCTACACATCAACAAACGACAGTTCAGACACGCAGAAAGACGAGTTCTACAAAACATTAGCTGCCGTCATTAACACACCACATAAACATGATATTGTTATCGTTATGGGCAACATGAACTTGAAGGCAGTGATAATAACATAGGGGTTGAAAAATACCTAGGAAATCACGGCATATGATATTTAAACCTAACAAAGGCAAGTACGTTTTTTCCCCATAAAGGTATTCACAAAGTCCGATGGAACTCTCCAGACAAGTATACGAAAAAACAAATTGATCATTTCTGCGTATTACAAGAAAATTTCTTTCTTCAGTACAAGATCTTAGAGCGTTCAGAATTGCCGACTTTAATATTGACCACAACTTTTGCATAGCTAAAATCAAAATCAAACTAAATAGTCAACAAAAGCCACAAGCACAAAGAAAAATAAAACTACATTTACAATCTATCGACCTAAATATCTCATATAACAGTGAAATAAAAACCGCCTTACAGCACTAAGAAGTTCAACAGATAGTGAAAACTACGACAAAATAATATTGAAAATCAATGACTTTTATTTAGAAGTGCTATGAAAAAAGCAGCAATTAGTACCGTGGAATTCTCAAAGAAAGTAAAGAAAAACTGGTTCAGTAAAAACACATGGTCTAAAATACTAGAACGAAAGCAAGCAAAATAACAGCTTTTATCTATAAATACAACATCAAAATACGAACCTAAGCAACAACAATAGAATGTGCTAAACAAACAGGTTAAAGCCAGTGCCAAAAAAAAGACAGATCAAATTTCGTAGCAAATCTTACAATAGAAGCAGAAAATGATTAAAAATCTGGTAACAGTAGGATATTGTTTAACATCATGGAACAACTGTGCAACAAAGCACCAACAACAGATGTACCAATAAAAGACACGTGTGGTAAAACACTGACACAAGGAGAGCAACAAAACAAATATGGGTTAGCACCTTAGAGAAACATTAAATAGACCGCCCCCTAACCACATTCCCATAATAGCAGAAGAGACCCAGATACAAACATTAAATGCTTCTTGCTCAGACATTACACTCAACGAGGTCAAGATTGCTATAAAAAAAAAAAAAATCCAGTAAAGCAGAAGGAGATGATGATATCGCATGAGAAATGCTTAAAGCTGCAGACGACGTCAGCTTACAATACCTACTATCCTTATACAACGACATATAGCATGCCTAGATACTACCGAGTCAGTGGAAAATGGAACCATTGTTAACTGATAAAAAAAAGGAGACTTAACCAAATGAAACAACTGACGTTGCATCACTTTATTATCCATCACCGGAAAAGATTTCTTAACATCATATTAGAAAGGATGAAATCATCCGTAGATGGGATACTCAGAGAGGAGCAGGCTGGTTTTAGACCACATCGTTCAACAATCGATCACATCTTCACATTGATAATTATTATTGAAGAATCCACAGAGATGCAATACAATCTTATTATAAATTTCGTAGATTTCCACAAAAGCTTTTGATAGTCTCCATAGACCATCACTTTGCAAGATTCTCATACTTTATGGATTTCCAGAAAAATATGTAAACGTTATCAAAGCTTTCTATGTAGATTGAAATTGCTACGCTAAGACTGATAGTGGGATTACTGACTGGTTCCCAGTAGAAACTGCAGTAAAGCAGGAATTTGCTATGTCATCAATACTGTTCAACATCGTGCTTGACTGGGTAATGCAAAAGTGCGTAGGACAAAAACAAGTAGGCATCAAATGAATTAACAACGGAACTTTAGAAGATCTGGATACAATACAAGGCTACAATATTAATCACAGACGTTATTAGAAAAAGGCGGTGGGCATACATCGGTCACGCAATGAAAACAGAATACCACGTCATGTCTTTACATGGTCACTGAGTGGCAAGAGAAAAAGGGAAGACAAAAAAAGAACACTTAAAAGAACTATCGAAAAAGAAATCACAACAGCTGGTATGAAAATGAACGATCTGGAACAACTGGCTGTTGATCGACAAGCATGGAGAGCTATGACATCTGCCCTATGTGCCAAGTTTGCACAAGAGAAAATAAAATACTCCATCCTTTTTCTAATAATACGTGAATTTTTTTTAATGAAATATTTCATCCACATTTCAATCAAATATTGATTTCTCTTTATCAAATATTTCATACTTTTATCTCAAATGTTGATCTCTTTATCAAACATTTCTTGCTCTTTCCCTTCAAATGTTTATTTCTTTGTCACTTCATCAAATATTACATCATCTTTCCCGGAAATTCTAATTCCTGTTTATCAAATATTCCATCCATCCTCTTTCTAATCAAATATGGATTTCTCTTTTCCTTTATCAAATATTTCATCCCCTTTCTCCAATGTTGATTTCTCATTATAAAATATTCCACCATCTTTCGGATCAAATGTTGGTTTCTCTTTATAAAATATTCCATGTTCTTTCTCCTCAAATGTTGATTTCTTTTTCACTTCATCAAGCATTCTATCCTCTTTCCCTTGTAATGTTGGATTCCATTTATAAAATATGCCATCCTCATTTTCATTAAATATTGATTTCTCATTTCCTTTATCAAATAGTCCATCCTCTTTCTCCTCAAAAGTTGATTTCCTTTTATCAAATATATCATCCCCATTCTCAAATGTTGATTTCTCTTTATAAAATATTCCACCAGCTTTCGGATCAAATGTTGGTTTCTCTTTATCAAATATTCCATCTTCTTTCCCTTCAAATGCTGATTTCTTCTTCGTTTTATCAAATATCCCATCCTCTTTCTTCTCAAATGTTGGTTTCTCTTTATAAAATACTCCATCCTCTTTCCAATCAAATATTGATTTCTCTTTTTCTTTATCAAATATTTCATCGTTTTTCTCTTTAAAAGTTGATTCCTCTTTATCAAATATTTCTTCCTCTTTCTTAAATGTTGGTTTCCCTTTATTAAAAATTCCATCCTCATTCCAATCAAATGTTGATTTCTCTTTATCAAATATTTCATGTTCTTTCCCCTCAAATGTTGATTTCTTTTTCCCTTCATCAAATATTCCATCCTTTTCCCCCTGAAATGTTGATTTCCCTTTATCAAATATTTCATCCCCTTTCTCAAATGTTGATTTCTTTTTATAAAATATTATACCAGCTTTCTGATCAAATTTTGGTTTCTCTTTATCAAAAAATGCATTCTCATTCCAATTAAATATTGATTTCTCTTTATCAAATATTCCATGTTCATTCCCCTCAAATGTTGATGTCTTTTTCATTACATCAAATATTCGATCCACTTTTCCCTGAAATGTTGGTTTCTCTTTATCAAATATTCCATCTTCTTTCCCTTCAAATGCTGATTTCTTCTTCGTTTCATTAAATATCCCATCCTCTTTCTTCTCAAATGTTGGTTTCTCTTTATAAAATATTCCATCCTGATTCCTATCAAATATTGATTTCTCTTTTCCTTTAACGATTATTCCACCTGCTTTCTTATCAAAAGTTGATTTCTCTTTATCAAATATATCTTCCTTTTTCTCAAATGTTGGTTTCTCTTTATCAAAAATTATATCCCCATTCCAATCAAGTGTTAATTTCTCTTTATTAAATTTATCATCCACTTTCTCCTCAAAAGTTGATTTCTTTTTATCAAATATTCCATCTTCTTTCCCTTCAAATGTTGATTTCTTTTTTACTTCATCAAATATTACATCATCCTTTCCCTGAAATGTAAATTTCTCTTTATCAAATATCTTATCATCTTTTCTATCAAATATTGATTGCTCTTTTCCTTTAAAAAATATTTCATCCTCTTTCTCAAATGTTGATTTTTCTTTATGAAATATTTCACCAGCTTTCTTATCAAATGTTGGTTTCTCTTTATAAAATAGTCTATCCTTTTCCCAATCAAATATGGATTTCTCATTTCCTTTATCAAGTATTCCATCCACTTTCTCCTCAAATGCTGATTTCTCTTTATCAAATATTCCACCATCTCTCTTCTTAAATGTTGATTTATCTTTATCAAATATTCCATCCTCTTTCCTTTGAAATTTTGATTTCTCTGTCTCAAACGTTTTATCATAGTTCGTCTCAAATATTAATTTCTCTTTTTTTAATATCTTATCATCTGCTCTATCAAATGTTGATTTATCTTTCTCGAATATGTTATCTTTCCTCTCAAATACTAATTTTTGTTTCTCAAACATCTTATCATCTTTTCTCTCAAATTTTGATTTCTGTTTCCCAAATATTTTATTATTTTTCTTATCAAATTGGATTTTCTCCTCCTCTTTCTCAAAAGTTTCACCATTTTTATTCTTAAATATTGACTTATCTTCCTCCGTCTCTAATTTCTCTGTACTTCTCTCAATTGACAGTTTTTCATTTTCCTTACTGATTGTCTCATCTTGTGTCTTCTTAAATCTTGTGTTGTATTGATCGTTATCAGTCTTGTACTTTCTATCAAATAATGATTTATTTAGTTTTTTCTCAAATTTCTCCTCTTGTTTACTTTCAAACGCTGATTTATCTTGTCTTTTCTGAAATGTAAATTCTTTTGATATTTCAGAAACTTGTATTTGCTGTGGTGAATCAGGAGTGTAATTTTCACTATCAAATTGTTCACATTGTTTTTCTGCGTCACCTTCTCCCTTGCTAGAAAACATTCCATTGGAAACTGTTTTAAAACTATTAATAAATGGATCCATCTCTTTTACAGGTGGTAATATCTGTGTGCTGGATGTTTTGTTACTCTTATTTATACTGTAAATGTCAGGTGAATTTGGCTTCCTGTCCTTCACAAAGGGAGTTAAATCTTCTATCCGGTTGATTTTGGATCCGTGCTTATCTACCGCCTGCTCTTTGTTTTCATATGTTAGTGGTTTGTGTAATAAATCTATTATTGTTTTTGAGCTAAACTGCTTTCCTAATTTTTCGTTAGAAATAAACGGTACGACTTTGCCTAAGTTTATTAATTTATCGTTTTCTGATTTAATATTATCTTTTTGATTCAATGTGTTTTCATTGTCTATCATTGTATTATATTGGCTGTAGTTTTCATCAGATCTGGGCATATCGTTTCCTTTGTTGTCATTAATACTTTTCAAATACATTTTCGAATAGATTTCATAAGCTTGTTGTGTTTTCAACTGTAGTTTTGGTTTGTGAAATGATTTTATTGAACTAAGATCCTTTTTAATCTGAAACAACCCTTGATGCTTGTGTTGAAGATATGAGTCTAATTGTCCATAATGTTTTTTTTGTAATTTCTGATCGTCTTTAGATGTGACAGATTCTCGATGAGCGTACGCTTTTATATCTTTCCTGTATGCAGATTTTCGTGCCAAATTGGATTCATGATTGTTAGGAATATGTATTGATAACATTTCATTGATGTCCTTTCCATTTTTCATATTTTGACCAAAATGTATTTCTTTACTCCCAACATTCTCTTCATTTCTCTTGTTAATATTATATTTGCTATTTTTAAACAAATTTAATTCTTTTGATACTATATGTTTGATAGGGTATTCTACTTTCTCATTTCCTTCTCTTGTATTTTGCAGACGAATTGTGTCCATTATTGGCAACTCTTTCTTTTCCAACTTATTTAAACTAGAAAAAGACTGCTTACCCCCAAAATTTAATGATTCAATATTCGCAGCCTCCTTATTGTCAAGTTTATTTTTCCTAACGCTATATTTTTCGGGACCTTGTCCAACGTTGTTGAAAACTCCCACGCCACTACCAATGTATTTTATTGCTGGATTAATTTTTTCAGTTTTCATGTCGGTGTCTATGTCAGTAACATCCTTCACGGGAACATGTTTCTTTTCTACAAATCGTGTATTTGTTAAAGATATGCCTTCTTTTAAATGTATAATTTCTTTCTCGTTCTCACCTGTTTCATTTTTACTAACGAAATTATATGTGTTTTTATATTCTTTAGAAGTTGCATTCAAGAACAAATTAACAGTTTCATCTTTTCTTTTGTTTGGACTTTTGTGAAAATATAACCTTTCTTTGCTATTCTCAGGTTCATGCTCAATACTTTTCTGATGAGTTTGAATTTTTTTTTCATCTTCTAAATTAGAATTCATAACAATTTTGTCAAAGTTAAGATTGTTGATGCTTGCTACTTCTTTGTTTAAGTGTGTGCTATTTTTAGCCACCGATCTTGTGTTGTCGAAGCATGTTCTGCAAATCAAGGTCTGAAAACCAGCGTGGTGTGTCGCTGCAGTTCTTACTGCGTATTTTGTTGCATTTTTCATTTTATTTCTGTAAGTAGAAAACATTTCAAGAAATCTTGATGGCTTTTTTTCAATGCCAGAATAAGCAACTGGTAATTTTTTCTTGATGTTATTGAGAGCAATTTCTCTTTTTGGTGTGCTACTCTTAACGTCTGATTTTGTTTCAATTTTAGGAAGTAATTTTGTAAGCAAATAATATTGTGGCTTCTTATTCTGTTTCTCTTTTGGTTTATTCCTAAAATTTCTATTGCTTTCTTGTGAAATTCCAAAATGAGTATCGTTAAGAAGCAATTCCCGGAGGTTTAGAGGTGTCCATCGCTTTTGACGTGGGTTCGAAACCAAACGACGCGGGTTTTCTGACTGAGTTTGGTTAGTAGCATATCTATGTGTGGAAGTTACATTGTAATCTCTTCCACATGACCTACTGTTTGATAGAAGCCTCTGTTCTTGCGGGCAAGCGCATCTGAAAAGATTTCTAGAAACGGGCAAACAAATGTGTTGACAGATGCGTCTTGACTTCTGACACTGTCCTGTTCACAAATAGAAGATTATAGTCTGTTTAAATAAATGTAATTAAAAATAGAGGACTAATAATGAGTATTAAATAACAATTTATTAAGTATATAATGACTACACATTACTCAGTCACCGTAATGTCTTATGGACCAGTGTCTGTCTATTAATGGAGTATTTGAAGCGTTTTTCAGTCAGCGTTGTGTCAATTTGAGGAAACGTCACGTGCTTAATGATTGACACATTGGTGTTTCAGTTAATATAATGGCTTGTTATTAACTTGTTATTAACTAGAGAGCTGCGCAACCTTTTTTCAGAAGCGGGCTGGATTGAAATTGTTTCGTGTAGCACTGGGCCAAAAATGTTTTAAAATTATTTTGGAGCTTTAAAATTAAATAGTGTTTTCTGAACTATGAGAACCAGAGAATATGACACCTTCAGATCAGCCAGACGGGCAAGAGAAATATTACATGATGAGCCGCATTTGTATTTCGGAGTGTAATTTTCCACCATTGCTCCAATGAAAATAATTATAAAGATCGCATAGTGATTGTTTTCAAAAGCTAACAGTTCTAATAAGGAGAGTTCCCCACCGAGGCCAGCTCCTTGAAGTAGAGATGAGACTTAGTCCAGCCGACAGAGGATGGAAATAAGACTGGTCGGTCCATCCCTTACATCGAGCAGGAACACAGTCCTGTCCAAGCAAGCACATGCACTAAATAGGAGATACCAGACCTTAGAGGGCACCAGCAACTATTGCATCATGCATTATTTATCATGTCTGCTCACGAAGTATGAAGATATTTGATTTTGTAAGAATCTCATGATACAGCAAATATTGCCTAAATGAAGGATGCCGAGACTTAATATTTTTGTTAATAATTACTTGTTTCCCCATCGAGGCCAACTCCTTGAAGTGGAGATGAGGCTTAGTGCAGCTAACAGATGCTTTAAACTGAGATTGGTCAGTCCATCCCTTACATCGAGCAGGACAATAGTCCTGCCCAAGCAAGCACTACTGCTGAAGTCAGAGACACCAGGCCGAGTAGCACCAGCAACTATGGTATCATGCAACACGAATAGTTGACAACTGGCCCAGAGAGATGGATATCCACAGAAAGCTGTATGGGAGTACTGAGGAGCTTTCAAATACAGCAGCATTTGTTAAGAAAGCTGTACTTTCTGCGTAGACATGCACAACTGCGAACGAGTAGAAGATTACTTGTTTTCTATTTTAATACATATTCTTTATTTATTTGTTTCATCCCGAAGCATTAGGACAATATTCCAGGAAGGTCCCTTGGACCTTCACAGCTCAATATGTTGGAACACACCGGTAAATCATAACAGACAGTATGTAAACATCCGCTCTGTGGAAGCCGTTCTGACCTATCGACAGACACATAAAATCAACTTATTCTTTTGCGTTGGAGATAGAGGGAGTTACAGCAGCACTGAATTGTTTGATTGCTGACACATCATCACACTCCGTAATACTCACAGACAGAAAGCATTTTCCAGAAAGTTACATGGATATACTGCCCTGGCCATGCTGGGGTCAGAGGAAACGACTTATTAGCAGGCAATGTGGAGATAGATGACACAACGATAAAGCATACTTGATTAAGGCAGTAATTAATTCATTGAAAAATTGAAGATATAGTTAAAGAGGCTGAGAACGTACACATACAAAGAATGTGAGAAATGGGAGTGTCTAGAGGCGAGGAAAGGAGAAGTAGTATTTTTGGAAAGACTCAAAGATCGCATAATCAACACCTAACTGGGACTGACTCTACATACACTTGGATGGCTGCTGGAACGGTGCACTTATGGGAGTGTTCCACAACCGAATGACTGATTGATAACTGGCTGAATGACTGATTGACTAACTGGTTGAATGACCAATTAACTAACTGACTACGTGATTAACTGACTGAATTACAGGTTGACTAACTGGCTGAATTACAGATTGACTATCTGGCTGAATTACAGATTGACTAAGTGGCTGAATGACTGATTGACTAACTGGCTGAATTACAGATTGACTAAGTGGCTGAATGACTGATTGACTAACTGGCTGAATGACAGATTGATTAAATGGTTTAAAGACTAACAGACTGAATGACTGTCTAATTAATTCATATACATTCCTCTCCTAACATAACTAAATGTATACAATCTTGTAATGGCTTTTGAATATTCACCTGCAAATAATCGTCTCACTGGTTCTCTATTTGATCTTATATCTGCTGGAGTCAGGGACTTTGAACTGCTATTTGATCTTGTATCTGCTGGAGTCAGGGACTTTGAACTGGCACAGTTATTGCTGATTTCTCCGTTAGGGCAACGGCATTTTCTGGGTGCAACACAAGACCCACCGCGACCACACTTGTTGTTACAATTCGCTGGTGATGAGTGAAAGAATTTATTAAAAATAAACTCGTCATCTTGTAATATGTTAATTAGTTTACTAGATACACAACTTCAAATATAAAAAAAACAAAAACTTGCATTGTTTGGATATGTATGCTGACATGATTCCCTTTCACAGTGATATTTTAGGGTACGGAACACTTGATGGTGGAAGAAGCAGAGGAGAAGGACAAAGAAAATGAACAGAAAAGATAAAAAGAACTGTACAGATCAAGCTTTTTCCGCATCCCTGACGATATAATTCGCTGAAGTACTCCGCGTATTGACACACCCAATGTGTATCCATACGACCCTGACAGGTTATTAGATTATGGATGAGTGGAATATCATCATCAGTTACATCTTTAAATTTTATCATCCGAACATCATCAGGTACTATCATCTACTTTAGTGATTATCATTTGAAACATCATAAAATACCAACATTATCAACGCAATAAAATTACATAACGGAAATAATTAATCACATCACAATAAGTCTTACCCTTTTATTGTAATATGATCATGGGCAATGCTGTTCTGAGCAAAGAATATCGATAATAGGTAATAACTACAGCAAAACTAAAATCCAACAGGTGTAAACTAGGAAACATCATCAGGCAGAAAACGGTTAACCATGTCATATATGAAGCAATCTATGTTATGTGTATGAGTTATTTATGTTAATAAGGTTTAATTGATCCCTTTGGTACTGAAGCCGTGTGGCACGTATTAATATTAAATGTTTGTAGTTCTCGAAGGGATATGCGTATCTGTACAGTGTGTGTTGTTTTTGTTGTCTGTGTGTCAATCGACCAGTTCATATTCACAGTAGCTTGAGAAAAAATACGTTGGTAGTCTTGACTAAAAGCGCTTATTTTTAGAAATGCTGATTGGTTGAGTGTGGATATGACTCAACGAATAGACTCAACGGACTATTCAAATCCCGTTTGCTACCTGATGCTTTTGTAATATCATAATAAGTCCTTGATGCTTTATTATTATTATCTTCATTGAACTAGAAAATGGAGTGTTGAAGTTGTGCTAATTACTGAAAACGCACATAATAACACACGAAATCGACACATTTACAAAAACCTTTATCAATAACACATTCACAACATAATACGACGAATAAGAAGGCACTGTCCCCATCGCTGTTTCATTCATGGTAAAGTCTGTACGATCGAAACGTGGGTTTGTGCAATTTTTAAAAATGTGATTGGCCAAACTTCATGACACCACATTTCCGATGTTTGCATGTTGAATAAAATAATATACAAAGAGCAATTATCTGTATATGTTATGCCTCTATTATGTTCTGTCATTTTTTGGATATGTTTTATCACACGTGTGTTACCGGGACACGAAAATGAAGTAAAGAATAGTTATACTCTTACCTGCAAATCACGTCGTAAGAGTTGACTAAGGAGGTTATGGGGGTGGAGCGGGATCTCCAATCCGTAGATTGGAAATGCTGAATACTGAAGCCGGATGTATCAGGCAGAAAGGAGCAGATATCGAAACAAAGCTGAAAACTATGACACAACGCATTCCGTTCTCCAGACAACATTCTGCTAATCTGCAGGAGTTTGAGAACGAACACAGAAGAAGAAGAGGATTGGTTTTATCGGTTTCAATCCCAGATGAATTGCGAGAAATACATCTTTTGAATATCTTTGTGTAATAGAAATATTTGTGCAGAGCTTAAATTCATACTTAGAGGGCATCAGTTCTCAGAGGTGGGAATCACCAAGAAATAACCTCCTACTCAGAAGTGATAAATACATTGTAGTACAGAGGAAGCGAGTCCTTTGTAAATTATACAACCGTGTGGACTTATTGATGCGTACTTAAAAAGTTATCTATCTGGTATTTCCTTTAATTTCCATTAGTTGTCGACACAAAGTTGGGACTCGCAGATCGATTCTGTGAACAACTGTACATCATAAAAAAACCACACTGGTACTCCTGTTCCTGACCTCTTCAATGGCGTAGGCAATCGGGGTACTTATTCAAGTGACGGATCTGTTAAGTCAGAACCAGTCACACGCTTGAGAATCGCTACCAATTTGGCACGATTGAACCCGTTGGGATCTACACCCGTCATGCGTAGTTTTTTACATATCGTTTTTTGTTGTGAAGGTATTCTTGATAAAGGCCTTTTGGTTGAAACGTCAATTTATGTGGTACTATTTGTATGTTTCTAGTGATTAGCGAAATTGCATTACCCTGTTTCAAGTTTCGCCTAAAGTATAGCTCTGTGGGGGCTTTATAAGCATGAAAGCCTTACTATTTATATATGTAATCTACCAGGGAGCTTACTATTTCAGGGTGGTTAGTTTGGAGCCACCTGTAAAATCTTCTGACCTTCTTAATTGACATCTAAAAAGGTGAAATTATTCCGTTCCTAAAACCTCTTCCACATTAGCAAAAATATCATTGCAAAGGCAGCTTGCAGTCTTGCAATGATGAATGGTAAAGTTTCAGCTGAGTGTGAACAGACGTCACTATTTTTTGTTACATTTAAGAGCCTTGCTGTTTCTGTGATAGAATATGCATTATCAGTTCTTACACTTAGACAGAAGCAGAATAAACATTGGATAAGATCCAGAATGAGGTGACGTGTATAATACTTGGGTGCATTCCAGTAATAGCCATGTGATTCATACTCGTTGAGAACAGAATACGATTTTTCAGAGCACAAGCTCACTTTCAAATCACAGCTAACAAATAACACCAACTGCATTCTGAAATTCAGAAGGTCAAAGGTAGTAGAACAAAAAAAGGAGAGCCATAAATGGGACGTCATACAAAGTATGTGCATGTTGGAAGACGTGGAATTAGAGAAGGAATAGATACGTGTGCCAGTAGACTTTCAGACCTTCTTCCAAATAATAACTCTCAATAGATAAGCAAAAAGTGGTGACACTCTAGAGCGAGTATTCCAGGGAAGTGACAGAATTCAAGGCATGGCTGATTCAGTGAAAAGAATACTGAGATTTATTTCTAATAACTGAATCTAGGAGATTAAGGTGCATTCTGTTTCTTGGTTGTGTTTTGACAGCAGTTACAAAAAAACAATGATATGATTTGCTGATGTCATCTATTTAAATAAGAAAGTATATTTTATTAAAATTGATACAGTTTTAAGTTTTCTAGTAAAAAAATACAGAATATTACCAAATCACATACATTAAAATAACAATTAGGGGGAAGAGGGGAACTGGGGGTATACACGTTTGACAGTTGCTAACAAACGAAAGGGGGAGTTTGACAAAAAGTTGACGTCAAGTAATTCTGTCATTAAAAACCTTATTAATAATTGCTTGATTTAAAAGTTTTTACTATAATTGTAAAAGAAAATGTATATTTAAAAAAAACTTTTTCTGGCAACATTATTTTTCGGGGGGGGGGGGGGGATGTTTTTTTAGACATAATTAATAATGGAGGGATCTCTGAATTATTGATAGTTGTTGACAATGGAGGGAGCAAACACATTGGAAAAATATTGTTGTTGTTATTTATGAACAGCCCAAAAGTATCTATTTTTTTCATGGTTTTGCCATAACATAAACAATATGTCAACCGTCTAGAGCAGGGGTCACGAACCTTTTTGTCTGAGAGGGCCATGGACACCACATATTTTGAAAAGTAATTCTGTGAGAGCCATACATTATGGCCCTTTAATTACAATGAATGCAGGGTTGCTATTTTTCTGTCTTTCAGGTCAGCGGAGTTTATTTCCTTTACCACTTCTGATGCTGAGCTGCAGTAGACTTTAGTTCATTTGTAGAATGAAATATTGATATACTATTAATATGTAGATCAAAGGAGTCTAAAGAAACATTTTTTTAAATAATCGAACATTTGTCTGCGAGTCAGATGCAGCCATCAATAGAGCCACATGTGGCTCGCGATCCATTGATTCCCGACCCCTGGTCTAGCGGATGGAAAATAATAATTATGAACCAAATCGTACTCACGGGACGTGCAAGTGTGTCTTGAAGGTGACATGTTCCATCCGCTGCAACAGTTTCTTCCTTTAGAACCACACACATTTGGCCCCCTGTAAACACAATGGTAGAGAAATAAGGTATCCCCATAGTATACAGTTTCGTTGTTGTGTGATTCGTTGGAGGCTTCACAAGAATTCTCTTTAGGAGAAAATGGATTCTTGTACACAGTTAACTCCCCATCAGCAGTTTCAACAAGACAAGCTGGTGTAGTTATCAATGAATGAATCAATCAATCAATCAAGTGCCATACCGAATGGCGTAGGCGATCATGTTTCTCCACGACTCTCTGTCTCTTGTGTTGTCAATGAGCTCGGTTGGTGAGCTTCTACCGTGCTACATATTGTGTACACCTAGAAACTTTTCTCTTTGTCGTCCCCTATCTCTTCTCCCCTTGATCTTTCCAGTGGTTATTAAGTGTTCAAGCTGTGTTCTTCTCAGCACATGCCCTAGAAACCTTGACTGTCTGCCCCTAATGTTTGATATGATTGATCTTTTTACGCCAGCATCAGTGAGAACTTCTGCATTACTTTTCTTTGCTGTCCATGGTATTTCATCATTCTTCTCAGAAATCACATTCATGTTGCCTCTAATTCGCTTTGCATTTTTTTGTTTACAGTCCATGTTTTACATTCATTAAAAAAAAAGAACTGGTATAGTTAGTCAGTTGTAAAAAAACGTATATAGCCTTTTACACTCGCCTTTATATCTTTCAAGTCATCTAAATGTTTCCAGATTATCAGCTCTCTTCTTTACATAATTCAAAATCTTTCTCTACATTTCTCCAGATCATCAGCTCTCTTCTCTATTCATTTCCAGGTTACTTAAGCCTACTCTCTTTTCTATGCTTCCAGATTGTCTACTCTCTTCTTTATATGTTTCCAGATTATCTCTCCTCTTCTCAAGATTTCAGATTAATTAATCTATATGTTTCCATACTACTTACTATCTTTTCAATGAAGATACTATATAATTAAATCACACACAAACTAAAAATAAGAATTATACAATAACACATCTATTCTACATGACTAAATACTTTCAGATCTCGTCGGGAAGAAATTTATTGGGTTGTTTACCCTGATATGCCTCACATTGCCAATGTTCTTGTCAACCCTGCTCTCGGTGTGGCAACAAAAGCGAGTATGACATCATACAGTCTATAACCAATTTATCGAATGCAGTCCATAACCAATATTTTATGAATGAATACATGCGAATGACGCCGTGAAAGGTGGTTCACCATCGAAGATGGTGAAAACCATTGAAATTGGTTCATTATATCGGCGTTGATCAGATTGACGACGCGCTTCTCAATAACAATTGTATACAATAACGGCGTCTGCTTTGAGTCGTGCGGGGGAAATTCCGCCTCGACACCAATCGTTTTGATTGGATGTCGCACGGAATTCCGTGACGTAAATACACTATGTATAGAGCTTTCCGGAGAGAATAACAGAACACGACTAATTTATATTATAGAAGGTTCAATACATAGACAATGAACACACAACTAGAAGACATAATTGACAATTTTGAGATCATGGATTTATAGAAAAAAAAGAGAACTTCATGGAAAGAGAAGAAAACAAGAGGTCCAGACAATACTGCACATGAAAAAAAAAAACATATACAATTAAATAAATAAATCTAACCTTTATTTTGGCCATATATTAAAATATCATACTTGAGGTTAAAGTTGAGAGGAGCGAACAAGAGGTAATGCATAGATACAGGTTGGCGAGATACTTCGTTGACACCAACCTTCGTTCTGGAAACGGTTCATCATGATGATGATGACTCTCATCTATATATGCTACTTGATATTTAATGAAATATTCTTCTTCTGTGTTGGTTCTTAAACTCCTACATATTAGCAGGATGATGCCAGGCGAACGGAATAAGTTGTGTCATGGCTTACGGTTGTCAGGTCCCGACAACACACATACGATCTAATTCAATAACTTATCGAGGTACACATTAGCGAACACTTACTTGTATCTTTGTCCATTGCCGCCATCACCATAGACTCCGTCAAAGTCTGACGTTATAAAATATACTACTAGCCAATAATACACGCAGATAATCGCAATCTGTCTAAAACAAAATGAGGTACACATTACTGCAGATACTGGCAGATTACTGCAGATATTTTTAGATCACTGCTAGATTATTGCGTATATTGTTAGATTACTGCATAGACCCTATATAGTTAATTACAGCTAGGTTACTGTATATATTTTATATCACTGTTAGATTACTGCAGATATTGTTAGATTACTGCATATATTGTAGGTTACATCATATATGGTTAGATTGTCATATATCTTGCGAAATCACATCAGATGTTCTTAGATTACTGCATATATTGTTAGATTACTGTAGAAGATAATTAAATGACTACATATATTGTTACATTTCTGCATAGGCCCTATACTGTTAAACTACTGCACATATCGTTAGATTACTGCAGATAGACCTACTTCTAGATTATAATTTTATTATTATAATTTCAAGTTATAATTTACATTGTTTAAAAAAAAAAAATTTCACACATTAGAAGTAATTATTCTGATGTTTCTATCTTAGTGAAATGTCTCCAACAAGCTTTGCTTGATCTACCATAACCGAATATTCTGAGCTGTCAAAGAATACATAACACGTCCGTTATCTTCTCTCTATACAACAGATAGAGACAATCTATAAGCAAGGAACTTAACGAAACTAGTGCCGGTGTTAGGTTACAAATTATGTTATCGGCTCACATCCAAGAATGTCGCTCAATTTGTAAACACGACTTCAGCATTACTAGAACCTCCTACTACGCTGAAGAGCGCAATATTACTGAGGCATTATGAGAATTCAATTTTATAATACATAGGACTAAACTCGACAGAGAAGTGAAAGGGAGGAAAGTATGTACAGTGGACAGGAAAGCTACATAAAGACGGAGAGATAGACAAGCAGAAAGATACAACAGCGTAAAGATAACTAGGCCTCTTTGTTTTCAGATCTTTTTTTATGAGACAAGTACGTTTCCCAAAGTGGTATATATGGACCTCCATGGGTCGATTTCTACTTGAAAGAGGTCTATGTCTGCGAAAGAAAAAAAATGGGGGTGCACGAGATGGGAGTCCGCGCCGTTCAAGACTAAAAACGGAGGACATATTTCAAGACTGGAGGACACATTAATTTCACAATTTTAATACTTATTAACAAGATTGATATCACATAGGCAACATAGAAATATATGAACACAATGACATCATTGTACACAAATTATCAGAATACTAGTGTGTAGCTCTGCTAGTTTTGAAAGCACTTGAACACTTGCCAAACACATACGTACACAGTTCACCATACACCCACACTTACCTACAAATAAGTTCACCATACACCCACACCTACCTACACACATTTCACCATGCACCCACCCTTACCTACACACATTTCACCATACACCCACACTTACCTACACACAGTTCACCATATACCCACACTTACCTATACACATTTCACCATACACCCACACTTACCTATACACATTTCACCATACACCCACACTTACCTACACACAGTTCACCATACACCCACACTTACCTACACACAGTTCACCATACACCCACACTTACCTACACACATTTCACCATACACCCACACTTACCTACACACATTTCACCATGCATCCACACTTACCTACACACAAGTACACCATGCACCCACACTTACCTACACACAAGTTCACCATATACCTACACTTACCTACACACAAGTTCACCATACACCCTCACTTACCTACACACAGTTCACTATACACCTACACGCACTTAACTACACACAGCTCACCATACACCTACACATAATCTCTTTGGAAGACATTCGTCTGGTATGCCAAGGAATGCAAGCATGCAAATAAATACTTGCTTTTTTTAGCCTCAGGAGTTATATGAGTATCAGCTTTTGTATCCTTTTGCTATATTGAAGCCGTGCAACCATAGTCTGTGGTTAAAAGATTATAGGCCTATATCAAGTGTCATATTCATTTCAGAATGTTATCTTTGTCATGGATAATATGAACGCCTCACTGTCCTGGGCAAGCAGAGCTGCATTGGCCAGAGACATGTTCATACATTCTTCAATGTCCATTGTTGCTTTGTCCTTGTCAAGGCTAACTGTGATTTGGAAAAGCAACATCAGTGTTGGAGTGAAAATCAAACTGTATAGGTCGCTGGTGCTTTCAGTTGTGTTGTATGGTTGTGAGAGTTGGCCACTCACTGCGGACATGGAGAGAAGATTACAGGCGTTCGAGTATAAATGCTACAGAAGAATTCTACGAATTTCCAATAGGGAACATAAGACCAATGTGTACGTACGAAATAAAGTAGAGATGTGTGCAGGTGTCCAGGAGCCATTGCTTTCAATAGTGAAACGACGAAAACTAGCATGGTTCGGACATGTATGCAGGCACGATTCCTTGTCAAAAAAAATACTGCAGGGAACTGTCGAGGGTGGAAGAAGCAGAGGAGGTCAAATAAAGACATGGACAGACAACATCAAGGAATGGACAGGGCTAGATATTTCCACACTCATCCGCATCGCTGAGGATAGAATTCGCTGGAGGACTCTGTGTGCTGAAGCTTCCAATGTGGTACCCCTACGACCCTAAAGGGTTATGGGTTTTATTGATTGATTGATTGTTGCTTTGGTCTTCCTCTTTTACTCGTTCCTGGTACTCTGTCTTCTGCAATCAGCCTTTCCATGGCATCATGTTTCTTTAAGTGTTCAAAAAACTTTAGCTTTCTTCCTATTGTATTTAAAAGCTACACTTCATGTAATTTCATTATTTTCAAAAATTTCTATGTTACTTTTCTCTATCCATGATATTTGTAGGATCTTTCTGTAGCACTTCATTACAAATAAATTTATCCTTCTAGATATTATCTTGTTTAAAGTTCAAGTCTCCTAACCATTTGTTGCCAATGGGGAAACACATTATCTTATAAGGGGTATTTTTAGTATCATTATTATTATTTAGCCACAGCTTTCCCATTTGTATTCATTTGAATGCTACAATAGCGAGTCTTTTGATCTCAACTGCACAATCTCCAAAACTGTTTTTGGTTAAACAAATGCTTTCATGTTATTGAATTCTGCATATGAAAAGTGGTAAAACATATTTCATTACTTATACACACAAAGACCACCCCTTACCCCCGATTAGGATGCTTCTTCTAATATCACTGATAGTTTGTCTTCATGGTATTAAAGAAAACACTGGAGAAATGTCCCATTGCTTGTAGCTTCATTGCTCATAACTCCTGAGGGGTTGAAGTATACAAAATAAAATCTCTTGTGCGATAAATGAGTATGTTATTTTATGTTTATCTAAATCTTTATTTCATACCCTCAAGGCTCAAACTCTCAACAGTGTCCAATATTTTGAGAAGCTTCCTACTCAAAGGGTGTAAAACATACACAGATTAAAGTACCATGGGTATTCCACAAAGGAAACCCTTACTATATATGCATGCCATCTAATACGGTTTAGCTGCTGCATAGTGGTTGTCTTTTGGGCTACTAGTGAGACCAGCAGACCTTTTGTATATGTAAAATATACACCTAAAACCAATGAAGTGATTCTAAAACCTTTATTTAAAATTAATTTGTTTAAAAAAATTATATCTGCAAAAACAAGCCAAAAAATGGAATTTAAAAAATGCAGTGAACAAAACTGTGCAATGCTTAACAAACATTGTAAAATTTGATAACAGGAATAGGCCTATTGCAGTAAAACTATTTACAATAGAGTGAAATGTGAAAACAATGAAGAATTTACCAAAATACACTTGCTGGTTTATTTCTTTTAATGCAGTCAATCTAGACAACCCGATTAGGCCGGTCATGAAATTATGGCGTCAGAAATATAATAGGCATTATATAATACAACGAATACAATAAGACACAAAAGATACATTGGTCTGGACATTATATGAGAATGGAACACACCCAACTCCTTAGAAGAGCATATAATAAAACACATTTATGTTAGTCTTAGGAAGCCCAAGAAAAATATGCATAGATATCATCAAAGACATTTCTGAACATAGGCCTATATGATGTGGTGCATATGAGGAAACATATCTGGCCCTCGAATTAAAGCTAAACCTCCCACCCTAAGCTTATCGGAAACATATCTGGCCCTCGAATTAAAGCTAAACCTCCCACCCTAAGCTTATCGGAAAGTGTGGACAAGTAGTATCATCATCCACCTGGAGTAGGACAATATAAAGACTAACAAGTTAAAATCATATTTCAATCTTCTTATTCTTCAGCGTTCATTCTCAAACTCCTGCTGGATCTCTGGTGTAGCAGGAACATGATCCATTATATATTTCCAGCAGGATGTAGTCCAGAGAATGGAAATGCGTTGTGTCGCCGTTTTATTTGCGCCAATGGCCAGACACATCCGTCTTCGGCGGAATATTTCAATCAGAAAGACTTCTATCAAGTAAACACTCATAATTCATTAGGTGCCATTCTGGCTGGCATAGGCGATCATGGCTTTCCACAGCTCTCTTATCTCCAGTATTATGCATCTAGATTGTTGTTGCTTCTCTGCTGTGCCAGGTCTTTAAACTGTCTAATATATTCTCATTTTGTTGCCCTTTATATCTGTTGCCTTCAATCTTGCCTGTTGTGACTATGTTCTCCAAACCTCCTTGTCTCATAACGGGGCCAAAAAATTTAGATTGGTTTTCTTATATTATTGATTAAGTTCCGTTTCACATTTGACTCTTTCAACACCTACACATTAGTTTTCTGGCAGTCCATGGTATTCTCAGCATTCTTCTGGTAGAACCACATCTCTATTGCCACAATTTCCAACTTTCCTGTTTGTTTATTGTCCAATACTTACATCCATATGTTAGTATAGGAGTTATATAGCACTGCAGAACTCTCTTCATCCCCTCTAATGACAAGGTCATGTTACACAATATATTTTTCATTTTTCTAAATGTTTTTGCCTGCCCTATTATACTTCTTATTTCTGTTGAACTTCTATCTGTTGTAATTGGTGCACTTGTTTTAATACTAAATCATTCACTGTGATATTGCAAGTTGTTATTTTGTTTCTTTGAAATAACCATTACTTCTATTTTCATGATATTTAAGAAGAGGCCATTCTCTTTACTGTCTGTGACTACTACATTAACTAATTCTTCTTCTTCAGCGTTCATTCTCAAACTTCTACTAAATCTCCATTGTAGCAGGACCATGATCCTACTAGATTTCCAGCAGGATGTAGTCCAGAGAATGGAAATGCGTTGTGTCACAGTTTTATTTGTGCCAATGGCCAGACACATCCATCTTTATAGGAAATTAATTCAAGTAAACATTATTTCCTGTAAATTTCATATAGTTTGCAAGGATAATCGTCGGTTCATCAGTTAAAAAATAGCATGCACAAACCACTTGAGGGAAAACCAGAGACCTTTCAAGTTTGCATTTCAAGACTTTGTGCATGTAAAGTTAAATTTTGTACATGGCATTCTCTAATGAGATGCACAGCCACACAGATTAGAGGTAGCATTGCAAGTGAGGATATTATTTCTTGAGAAATTGTTTTGTTGTTAAAATACATTTTTATACATCTAAAGACACATTCTGATAAAAAATGTTGGTCATATGGCCTATAGCAAAAGCTGCACACACAAAATGATTTAGGAGTCTATATTAAAAATCATTAACACCCATTGGAGTGAATTCAAATCAAATGATAAAATCAGAGAAGAGACACATCAAAATTTCATCACAGATGTTATCAGAAAACGCTGTTGGTCCTACATCGGGCATGTCCTACGCGCCGACACCAACAGAATACACCACCAATCTCTTGAATGGATACTTACAAGTAAAGAGCAAGAGGTGGATCAAAATAAACACTCAGGAGAACAATACATAGAGAAAGTAAAACAACCAATATTCATACTATTCAAGAACTGCACAGGATAGATTTCAACAGACAGAATTAGAGAGATCTGACCTCTGCTCTATGTGCTAACTTCAGCGCAAAAGGAAAATGAATGAATGCATGAATTAAAAATCATTACTCAAAGCAGTTATCTTTAATCACAACTCCAAAATTTGGAACCTTGGTGGTTCCTGTGTATTCTTGACAAGATTTTTGACAGACCTCAGGTAGCAATAGTTAGATCTATCTACTATGTGGTGTTCTTTTAACATTCTCTTCTACAAGTCCTATTTTCTTTTACCTGATACTAAGTTTTGCATCATGACTTTGACATCACCAGTAGATCTAGATTTTTATTAAGTAGAATGTACCTCTTATGGTAAAGTAAGTTCCTTTCAACAACGGACATTACCCGCAAGTCCAATTTGGAATACAGAATACACAGAAGCAACAAAATAACATAAAATATAATTGTAATATATAGTTATAAAGTAATGGATAGCTCGAAAAACTGACAAGGAAATGCTGAAAGAGTCACATTTGAGATGAGTCTACAGAGTATTTTTTAGTGTATGAACGGAATTAATTTTTTGGAGATTTTTGTGTGTGCACTTCAGTCACAGAAACACAAAATAGTAGTTCTAAATATATTTAAATTATAATGTGATTATTATTTTGAATAAAATTGCTTTTATTAGTAAAAATTAATTTTAATAATAAAAAATAATTTGTAAATCGAAAACATTTTGCACATGAATTATGATGTTATAAAACTTCTGAATGATGAACTTTCACTCAAACTGCATCAGTTTTGAAGATAATCCAATTACGAATACAAAAATGTATAGTATATAGGCATAGTGTTTCAACTATGTATGTTATTCCCAAATAATCAGACCAGTTCTCTGAGATGTGAAAATGGATCTAAGACTTCGATCAACATTTTTGTCAAACTTGTCTTACAAATGTGCGTAAATCTGCTTAGATATGTTGTCAGTTATGGCCAGGTGAATTTCAATAATTAATGTGACCAAAGTAAATAAAATAGTTATACTTTCACTGGTTCGCCTGTTTGGTCATATAAAGAGACATAACTGTTTAGAAAGACAAATAATGGAGAGTAGAGTACCTGGGAAGAGGAGAAGGGGCAGACCAAGAAGACGATGGACTGACGACATTAAAGATAACATGAATACATCGCTAGAAAATGCAAGCCACATCGCCAAGACAGAGAGAGGTTCAGAGAGTTCATTGGGAAGACAACGTTCTGGAAGGAATACGTCACATGACACTTTCACAAAACATAATTTTGCACGAAAATATATATATATATATATATATATATATATATATATATATATATATATATATATATATATAATATATATATATATATATATATATATATATATATATATATATATATATATATATATATATATATATATATAAAATATCAGAAAAAAATGGCATCTTTATTTTTTGGATACATTATGAGACAGGGAGGCTTGGAAAACACAGTTAGTTAGTTATTCCTCTAGGGCCAAAGACAGCACAGAAATCATATGGCAGATGTAATAGATTTCCATGTCTCTTGTTTCATTGCAATTTGCTTTAGATCTTCATTGTTTCTGATACTGATGGTGAAACGTTCCCTTGTAATAGTTCTATGTAAAGTTTATTTTGGTCTTCCTCGTTTTCTCTTGCCTTTTGGTGACCACATCATAGCTTGACAGGGGAGTCTTTCAGTATCCATTCGTAGTGCGTGTCCGATGTAATTACAGCGACGCTTTCTAATATAGGTGGATAAATATTCTTGTTTTAGCACCTGATGATAATAATATGAAACCACAATGTTGTTAACTTGTGTATATTTGTTGTAAGAGCCCTTTAATATACCTAAGTATGTCTGAAACTGCTCAGGCACAAAGTCACAGTTGAGCCAAAGGTTCAAGGTTCAAATGGTTAAATATATCTATAGCGAAGACTCTGTGCAGCTGAAGTCATAGAGAATAAATTATCAAGAAAGCTCTGGAAAGCTCTGGAAAACAATTTTATTTCCACGCTTGATTTCCTCAAATATCATAATCTGTGAAGATCAAATGAAAAGAAGTTATAACATATAAATCTTGACAATCAAATTTTACTGTTATAAATCTTGATATATCAAATTTTACTTTTATAAATCTGGATTCTTCTTCTTCTTCTGTGTTCATTCTCAAACTCCCACTGGATCTAGCAAGATCATGGTCCTGCTAGATTTCCAGCAGGATGTAGTCCAGAAAATGGAAATGTGTTGTGCCACCGTTTTATTTGCGCCAATGGCCCGACACATCCGTCTTCGGCTGATGATTATTCAAATATGAATGGTAGGATATAAATTATGATTCTCATATTCACAATTCTGATATTTTAAATATCTTCTTCTTTTTCTTTTGTGTTAATTCTCAAACTCATTCAGATCAGCAGGATGTAGCCAGATGAATAGAATGCGGTGTGTCAGGGTTTATAGCCTGTCATATCTGTGTTTTTTTTGCCTGACACATCCAATTTCAGCAAGGCTTTTAGGTCTTTCAGATAGGACAGTCAACACCTCATTAGTTGCCTCTTATGACATGCTTGGTAGGTAAGAGTACTTGCTTTTTTTATTTGATCCCGTTAAGAGTTGGCAATACACGGGGTCTATCTAAATTCTAATTATTCCAAATATCAATAAGCCTATTCAAAATATTTTTACTCCATTTCTATGTGATGATGGTTTGTGTTGAAATAATTTGGATATTTATTTAATTATGTTTCTCGTAGCATTTAGTATTTAGGTTATAGTGATCAACTCAGCATTTTGTGGCTGTTGTTATTTCCTAAGCAATATAAATACATTCTGTAGGTTACTATTGATCTCAGAATGCTCTGGATGCACAGTTGCCTGCAGAGGGGTTTGAACATGGTATCTTGGCAATCTGAGGCATGCATAGGTTTCAACTAGTACAGATTTTCTGTACTGATAGAAATTTCGTCCCACACCCCCCTCTCCGAATTTAAAAATAAAAAAGGGTCATTTGGTGTAGTACCTCTCCGCTACAGAGTTGGACAAACTTACCAATATCAATGTCAAAATGGCTCGCATGCTCTAAAACACATAATATGAGCCTTGGTGATCTAAGGGTAAATAGTTAGCCTCCAGAAGAAACAATTGAAAGAACAACTTGCAAGAACCTACTGCTGAAGGCTAATTCAGTCATGAGGAATTACAATTTTTTTTATACTGCTGAGCATAGGAAACTGATCACAGAAGAGGAACAATGTCCATTTATTTCTGGATATAAAAGAAAAAAATCACGTTATACTTAAAATCGGAGGTCATGGTAACTGAATTTCCAGAACTGTCGCCTCCACTATTTTTTATGGTTAAAAGCTCCGATATAGCCAATTTGGACTATGTCAGTGGTTGAAAAGAGCGTAACTCACCATAAGAGGTAGCAAATATACCTGGAAAATTTGACAAAAACTCATATATTGAGCTTAGAATAATACAAAAATGCAGTATGTTTAATGAGATGTAGGCCTAATCATTAAAAATTGTTTCTTAAAAAGAGATTTGAAGAATCATAGATCTTTGATGTGTGCACTAAATGATTCATGACTGTGAAGGTAGCTAACTAGAAGCTGTAATAGATTACATTAACATGAACAGTGGCGTGAGGCAACAGAGAAGTCAAAGATGGAAGGAGTCAAATTCATTTTAATGTCAAGTCATGTGGATGTTTGAGACAATGAGAGCTGGTCAACTCTCAGGTGCTGAAACTGTATTGGGCAGTAGAGTAGAGGACCAGGCTGACTTAATGAACTTCTTATGAGAAACAGCACAGAAATTGTTGAATGTATCTGCTTTCCTGATGGGTGCTGTTATTTCATTGCCACAACCATCTACTATGGGTGTTGGATTGGTCTTTGTATATTTTCCCTCAAGATTATGCAAGTCTCCAGGCTTTGTTTCCTTCCCTTTTTAGATTTAGTTTACTACATTTTTTTCTCGTAGTTTACTACGTCTTTCCTTTGTATCTTACTTTTGCTGTCCATCTGTTGTATTCTGTTCTACTTAACATGGCAGAATGTTAATCAATCTTCTTCCTGGCTTTTCTTCTCTCTGACTGCTTTAGCCAGTTCAGGTGTCCAATAGTGTTTGTATTTCTTGACATTTCCCAGTGGGATACACTTTTTAGTGGCTGCTAGAATTATGGTGCAGATTTTGCTATACATATTAGCTTTTCTGCTGATTTCACTGAACCCAGCATCAGTTACTTTGCTATACCTATCCCAGTTGGCTTTCTCTTAAAGTTCCAAGATGGCTTTACAGCGATTTGTGTTATCTGTGGTAGAATTGATCGATGGTCACTGCCCACATCTTCTAGGACTTTGATGGCGCTGTTGTTTGCTATGTCAGATGACACAAATGTCAGATCGGGTCGGCTGGTCGAATTATGTGCCTTGTGTAAGAGTGTTGATGGAGTCTCCAGGGTTTGTAGTAGGAATATATTTGAGCTGTTGCACATGTCTTCGGTCTCTAGTCCTTTGTTGTTATGACGCTTGTAGGAAAGGGTTGGAATATGTACATTAAAATTGCCAGCTTTGCCAGGCAAACTCTGGAAGACTTGTGGATGATGTTGGGGGACAGTAAATATTTTGAAGTCTATACAAGGTGTTATTTTTGTCCTATGTCTATGTCTCCCTCAGGACTGTTAGTTAAGGTAGCCTAGACATAATTTCCAATTAGTGTCATAATGCCCTGACATTTTAGACATTTACATTTAAGATGCATGCAACTCGTGATATTAATTTCTTTCCGTGATGGTATTGTTTCCTGAAGTAGGGCTACATGTACATTATGTTCCTGTAATGCTTTTATTACTTCTGTGATCTTGTTCTGCATGTCTGCTATGTTTAATTGCAGGCTGTTTATGTCCCCCCTCGCTGACTTTTCACAAGGAGCAGGGGAGTGTGTCTCTTGCACAGGCCTTGGTAACCAAGGTGATGCCTGAGCTCATGTTGTAGATTTTTTTGACTGGCATTGTGGGTTTGGTTGTTTGCTGCAGACATCTCCATTCCAAAGAATGACATGAAAATGTCTTCCTCTATCGGAAACTGGTTGTGTGGTCAATTGTCCTCATCTTTAAGAAAAGTCTTTGTTTTTGGGGATTCATCTGGGATTCACAGATATGCATTCCACACTGGTCACAAGCACGAGAGGCAGGCTTTGATCCTTCATTCTGTGGCAGAGTATTTGCTATGACCATTTCATGTTCTGCATACTATGCCTTCATGATTCTTCCCAGCATCAAGTTTCCATATTCCACATGAGTTTTCTTGACCATGCTTCAGTATATCAAGATTAGGACATGTTCTGACTCTGTGTACAATGTCAGTTTGCAAGACACTCATGCTGCAGTTGGGACATTAGGCAGGATCAGGCTCTACTCAAGGTAGAGATTTTCCTCCTCACCATTAAGGATCCCAGGTAAGGGCGTCGAAATGAGACAAAAAAGTGTGGTGGACAAGAAAAGAGAAAGAAGGAGAGACCCTGGATATACATCCAAGCACTCAGTTGCTCCTATTGCAAGCTTTGTTTGAAACAAGGGTACCCCGTGAAGGTGTTGCTACGGATGTGTTTGTGCATGATGGCTTTGATGCAAGAAGCTTAGTGTCAGCCAGACAGAAGCTTCCACAGCAATCAGCTGTACATGGACTGTGAGAGGCTTTTGTGAAGCACTTCATGATGTCTTTGAGTGTAAGAAGAACATCCAGTCCTCACCCTACATATTCTATCCACCCTCTAGAAAGAGTATGGGCAAATGAAGTTAATTAGGGTGATTTCTTTTTGATGTTCAATTTTTATTCAAGTCGGGCTTGAAATGTAGTGTCACCAAAAATTTGCGCCACTGTGAGCTAAGAAGAGAGATTAGACATTGTTAGTTTTCATGTAATTGTAAATACACTCAAGTGAAGATTGGAGTCCTTATGGATGTGTGCTGTGTGCAACTACCTAACCAAGTGACGGACTCAGTAACTGACTAACTCATTCACTAACTTGACTGACTAACTAACTCACTGGCTGACTATCTCCCTGAATGACTGATTAACTAACTGAATTATTAACAAACAGACTAACATTAGTATAAAGATCTGTAACTTATTACTATAACTTACATGACTTCAAAAACAATACATTTTTTAAAAGATATTAATGGATATCACAAATTAGTTTTACATTAAAAATACCAGACTAATACACATATGATTTAGTTAACAGTTTATAAAATATACTGAATCGATGTTTCTGCCAAAAACTCTTTATCAAGAAGAAAAATACAAATAGGTCTAATATTACTAATGGATTTAACTGCAGACATTTACAACCTCATTTTGGCCAGATTTCAAAACAGGTGCTGGCAGATACAATGTTTTCTGTGGACCAATGTGCCAGTACCGGCCAAGGTTGAAATTGTTGACAATAACAACACCTTTAGTCCAACCCTGTCAAAAGTATAATACAGGCATGGTATAATGTTAAAAATGAAATAAACAAGATCTTAACCCTTTTTCTGATAGGCTGCAATAGGCCATCCATTATTTTAGATCTAACATGAAGAAAACTAACAAATTCTATATTTTCATAGAAATTATAAACATATAGGCCTAATTACTTCCATAAATAGGGTTAACATGTCTATATTATACCAGTATAACACAAGAGATCATCAATCTAGAGCAGAGGTTCTCAAATTTGGGCCATGTAGCTCCCTGGGAACAACAGAGACTTTAAGATGGGGGTGGGGTTGGGTACTGAAACAACATATAAATGGGGGGGGGGAGTGAGAGAGTCACAGGAAGGTAACTATACCAAGATTGATAGATCTTTAAAAACCTTAGTTACTGGCAATGATATTCTGTGGCCTTTAATGTTTAGGCACTTGAGGATAGCAAAAAAATTATTATTCCTAAAGGGAACCTTAAACCCAAAAAGTCTGAGAACCACTGGTCTAGAGCAGTAATTCATAAACTATTTGCTGTCAAGGACCACCTTTACAAAAATTGTTTATGGCATGGGTTCTCAAAATATTTGTTCATTTATGTTTTTATTATTAATGTAAAGGCTCATAATATTTCTTCAAGTTTTCGATGACTCCGACAGAGTACCCAACAGACCCTCCAGTGGTCCACAATTTATGGTTTAAGAACTATTGGTCTAGAACAAAGGTGGGCAATCTTCTTGGGTTGGCAGGTCAATTTCTTACTATTCCTCTGTGATAAGTCCAAACAAGATTTTTTTTTACTATTCCTCTGTGATTAAATCTTCTTTTTAATTAGACCTTTAATTCTTGAAGACAGAATTATTCCCAGGGTTTGGACGTAATTTATTTTAGGCAAAATTTTTGGATTGCAACATGATTTAGGCACAAGCTTCCTGAAGACATTAGCTATGAAAGGTCACATAAGGTATCAAAAGAACGATAATTGAATGTGGAATCCATATACAATATAAAAATATAAGAATTGTAAGAATAAAATACAAAAATTAAACCACAAACAGTGATGTTAGATGAACATAAATGTTTTGGACATGCATTTTATTCTACTCACCCTCAAATTTACGTGTCTTGAAATGTTGATATCCAATTTTACTAAAGTAGATGCATTGACAGTCTATTTGATGATCATAATCTATTTATTTGAAGTAAATCTATTAAGTGCCTAATGTTTTATGCCATTTTTTGTGTGCTGTGTCCAATTTCAGAACTGAACAAAAAATTTGCTAAAATTTAGGAAATATTCCCAAGTATTGGATTTCCAAATTTGAACTTTATTCCACTCAACACTATCATTAAGTACAACTCTATTTTCTGTATAATGTAATGCAAGATTATCACTGCTGTCACTAGGCTTAGCGATTCTTTAGAAACAATAGCAGTGGGAACAGTTATATAATGTTTTTTAGCTCTTATCTATTAGGTCTAGGCCTAGTTCTGTTCCGATTTAAAAGTAGGTAATCTCTATTATCAAAATCAAAAACACAATTGTTTACCGACACATCATGTGACATAATATCTTCAATTATAAAACACAAAGAATAATAAAGCCCAATGTTTACTAAATGTTTGAACTCTTACTAATGGAACATGAAGCCATTTTGCTAATTTCAGGATAGCTGAACCTACCTTGTTCAAATTTTAATTTGGAATAAATTTCACATTCATCTAATCACACAGTACTACAAGGTTTTCCTTTAATTAGCCAGATTAATAAAGTTTAAACAGTTAAATGAGTTAATAATAATTCATTTACAATCCAAACGAATCAAATTTAGATGGCATATCAGCAAGACTGATATATCTTGGATACATCAGGAATGGGGGTGGGGGGGGGGGGGTTGATCTGGAACGATATATCGTTTTTACGGGCGGATTGATTTAAATTCCAAAGGACTTGGTGCTTTGTGGCTAACCACTATTTAACATCAAAAGACACTGTGCTACTTTATTTGAAGTGCAATGTTTTGTTGCATCTAATGTCAAACATTAAAAGTTTCATAATCAACATCTGACAGGTAATCTGAGTGCAAACTCTTAGATGGCTGCTGGCATGGAGTGAGCACTTATGTCCCTGATGCTGATTTGTAATCAGGAGTTTAAGATAATGAGCACAAATACTATGACTGAAGATAATGCTGAAATGTGGACTAAAATGATATAGTCACAATGATATGCAAAATCAAAATGAGTTACAGGCAGCTGGAGTGAATTACAGGTAGCTGTAGTAAGTAACATGTAGCTGGAGTGAGTTAAATGACCAGTGGAGAGAACTAATCAGAGACTACAAACTGGGGAAGTTAGTTATGAGTGTGAGTTAAAGGTAGAAGATGTGAGTTATAGGTAGCTGGAGTGTTTTACAGGTAGATTGAGTATTATGTAATCAACGAAGCAAATTGAAGTAACAGGTTATTAGCATAACTGCCAATTGGAATGAGTAACATAATTGGAGTGAGTAACATGTAATTCGAGTAACAGGTCATTGACGTGAGTAACAGATAATTGTAGTATCGTAATTGGAGTAATAGATAAATTAAGGGAAAAACCTTTAATTTGAGTGAGTAACAGGTAACTGGTCTGAGTAGAATATAATTGGAGTGAGTTGAGTAATAGATAATTAATTATCATAAGTAAGATAATTGGAGTGAGTTGAGTAATAGATAATTAATTATCATAAGTAAGATAATTGGAGTGAGTTGAGTAATAGATAATTAATTATCATAAGTAAGATAATTGGAGTGAGTAACATGTAAAAGGCGTAGCAGATAATTGAAGTGAGTAATATATAATTGGAGCCATAACAGAAAATTGGAGTGAGTAACATATAATTGAAGTAACAGATAACTGGAGTGAGTAACATATCCTTGAAGTAACAGATAACTGGAGTGAGTACCATATAATTGAAGTAACAGATAATTGGAGTGAGTAACATATAATTGAAGTAACAGATAACTGGAGTGAGTAACATATCCTTGAAGTAACAGATAACTGGAGTGAGTACCATATAATTGAAGTAACAGATAATTGGAGTGAGTAACATATAATTGAAGTAACAGATAACTGGAGTGAGTAACATATAATTGAAGTAACAGATAACTGGAGTGAGTAACATATAATTGAAGTAACAGATAACTGGAGTGAGTAACATATAATTGAAGTAACAGATAACTGGAGTGAGTAACATATAATTGGAATAGTAAAATGTAATTGGAGTGAGTAACATAATTGAAGTCACAGGTATGAAGTGAGCAACAGGTACTTTCAGTAAATGAGAGCTACATTGAGTGATTTCACATAGGATAAACAACTAGCATTTAGACCTTTCTTGTATACATTTTGAGCGCTTACTTCTAATTTCACAAAAGTATCATCTGGTGTCCCACTTATATTGAGATAGGCTCGATACAGTCTAGGGACTAGAATTTCATTATTTTTCTGTCTTCTTGTGTCATTCTTTAGCCAGGATGAAGATTGAGACAGACTGGAATCATAGTTAAAAAAATTGTGACATTTACAAACTAGATCAGTAACTCTTCTTCTTCTTGTTTGCAGTTTAACATGTATACACAGCATTAGGTTTTCTTGATAAATGCTGCTGTATTTGAAAGCTCAAGGCTCTTATACAACATTCTGTGAATTTTTGTCTTTTTGGGCTAGCACTTCTCCCTTCACTTGTATTGTGTAATACAGCCTTGTAGGATATATTTCGTGGTCTGTGCTGCATGCCCAAATATGTATATTTGAGGTATCAGAGGTGATGGAACTAGTCTTAAGTCTATTCAAGTGGCTGTTTAATCTGTTGTGTCCTGTTCTGATGTGGAAAATTATAACTTTCTAATCTCTGTTGAGATAGAGACAGTTGTCTTTTGGGTAGTTGACTTTCCTAATAACTTTGATGATGGTCCTCTCTCCCTGGTAGGTAACTTCTTGGTCGTTGTGTTCCTGTATCGCTCCATCTTTTGATAGCATGTTTGCCTTTTAATTTCCTGGTATGCTACAGTGGAAGGATATCCATTGTAGTGCTATCCTTACTTGGATGATTATTTCTTGTATGGCTTTCTTAAAGGACTAATGAACTCTTCATAACCTTTTTTGAAACTAGATAAAATAAATAATGAAGAAATTAGGAAAAGAGTATAATAACATATTGAACATATTAGTTAGTGCAAATTTGGAAGGCACATTCTACATAAAACCTGCCCAAGCAAGCAATCATGTGTGAAATTTTGAAAGCCTCCTAGTCCATTTGAACTTGTACACTGGCCTGTCTCCTGACTGTAAATATGCTAAAAGCCATCCTAACCTATCCATCATCACTTTCTACTATTTCCCAGAGAAATTTCAAACTCATTCAATCTCTTATTGACCTTCTCATCCATCATGATGTCCTCGTCCATCATACACATATATAGGGAATTGACAATGTCCATATAGGCCTATTCTATACATATAAGGTCAAGATAAAAACATATCTATGTCCCAGGTCATCCCATTAAAGCCTCATACAACAAGCAACATGGTGACTGGATTACCAAAGCAATGACCTCCACTATTTTGTGATGGACACGAATGTAGAATTCTGATACAACTAAATTGGACTAGAGTCCACGATTGAAAGGAGCGAACTTCATCATAAGAGGTATATTTTACTTAGCCCAAAATCTCCATTACCCACTGTCATCTGTCCTGACACCCATGCTCTTAACACCAGTATATCAGCTCTCTCTCATTACCCTCAACTCCAGCATGACCAATGAAAAGTATCTACCGGTATGTAAGTCCCTAAAAGTGTGAAACCATAATATACTCAATCTACTCAAGATGTAGCAATCAATTTTGAATCTTTTAAGTCACGGATTGAGCATCTGACTCTTCTTCTTCTTTCATTCACTTGAAACATGTCTATATCTGTAATTCTGTCTCCTTAATAAAACTCGCTGTCTTTTGTAGTTCATACAGTGTCACATAGAGTTTTGATTCCAGTGTTGTTTCCTCTGGCCAATATGTCTGCCTCAGCGTTTCATGCTCAGAACACTCTTGAAGTATATGTTTGGCACTCTGTGCTGCCTGTCCACATGTACACATGGCCGTGTTGCCAATCTTGAACTTTGTATACATGTGACTGCGGAGTCGGTTGTGTCCTGTTCTGAGACGTAGAATTATAACTTGTTCTGATCTGTTCATAATGTGATAGTCATTTTGTGTTGTGTTTGTGGCTTTCTTATTGACTTGATCATCTGTTTTTTCTGATGGTAGGTGATTGGTATATCTAGTTGGTCTTCTGCAGCACCTTTCTTAGTCAGTCTGTCTGCTTTTTCATTTCCTGGTATTCCACAGTGAGAGGGTATTTTTTAGTGTGGCAGCTAAAAAAACTGCTGAACTCCAACTCTGACCTACAGCCTGTGGTATTCCTGACAGATGCAAGGTCAGTGCTTCAAGCTCTCCAGTCTGGAAAATTAACAGACTTGAAAAAACTACTTAGCGAATTGTCTTACCAGTATAGGGTAACCATGCAGTAACCATTCTTTAGGATCCCTTCTTTCCAGACCTTATCAAATGCTTTTCTGAGGTCTATCCATGCTGCTAGTACCAGTTTCTTATCTTGGAAGGCATCCTCAATCTCTTGGGAGAGGTAACTTGCCTGATCTTCAGTACAGTAGCACTGTCTGAAACCTGCTTGCTGTGATACCAGAAAGTTTTCACTTTCAAGGTACCACTGCATCCTGAGATTGATAATGCGTTCCATTGTTTTGCATAGACAGCTTGTGAGGATGCTGGGCCTGTAGTTGGAGACTGTGTTGCCATCTTTTCCTGATTTGAGGAGTGGAATCATTATTGCTTCTCTCCACGCCTGTGGTACATTACCTGTGAACCAGCTTGTGTTAAAGATCTGCAGTAGCTTTGCTCTTGCTGCAATTCCCAGGTTTCTAATCATTTCATTGGACACTCCATCAGCTCCAGGGGACTTTTTCATTTTCAATTTGGATATTGCATGCTCCAGTTCTCTCATTGTGATTGGTGCCTCCATGACTTCAGGTATAGGTTCGCCTTGTCCAATGTTTTGCTGGTTCTCTCGAACCTCCTGTTGTTTGTCTGGGCTGACTTTGATGTTATTGTCTTCTGCAAAGGAATCTGCAAAGTAATCAGCTGCATGTTTACCTGTTAAAATGTTTCTATCTTTATAAAGTGTGATCCTGGTATTTCTCCCTGTACCTTCATCATTTAGTTGTTTTACAAGTTTCCATAATTTCCTAGTATCTCTTTCTAGGTTCAGCGACTCTGTTTTTTCTTTCCAGCTGCTCTGTCTGGCTTGTAACTTGGCTCTTTGAAATTTAGCCTTTGTTTGCTGATATTTTTTGTGATGTTCTTGGCTAGGTCTGTTCTCGGCCTGCTGTCTAGATGTTTCCATCTCATTTTGCAGCTTTTGCAGTTCATTATTCCAGTAGGGTTTGTAGTTCTTGCGTGCCCCCCTGGGTATGGTTTACTAGCAGCATGTAGTATACATTTATTAAATTCACTCACTGCTCTATTGATGTCTTTGTCCAAGTTCATGTCCTTAGCTAGAACACTGGTTAAATGCTGTTACTTTTTCCTTTCTGCCCTCTTATAGTTCCACCTATTGAGCGTGCTGCTGTCCTTGGTAAATTCATTGTGGATTTCCAGAAATACTGGTCTGTGGTCACTACTCCCAAGCTGCTTTCCAACGACACGTGTGATGTTCCATTCCAGGCCTGGTGAGTGGAATGCCAGATCTGGTGTAGAGGTGGTGTGCCATGCTCTCGAGTAGAAGGTTGGTGAGTCTGTTGGCTGGTTAATAAGGATGAGATTATTTTCATCCTGCCAGCTCTCAAGTTCCTCACCTCTCTTGTCGATATGATCGTAGCCCCAGCTCTGAGAGTGGCTGTTGAAGTCACCACACACCATAAGTCTCTCTTTATCTGGAATTGTGTCTAGTAATTGGGTTTATCATTTGGGCAGTAGTAGTTTAGGAGATGGAATTCTGCACTGTCTGTTTTTAGGTGGAGTATCTGGTATTCTGCCCCTTCCATATATACTTCCAGCTGACATGCGCTGATATTGTTTTTAACAAGTGTCAGAATTCCACTCTTTCGCCTGTCCTTTCGTTCAGATCGGTAGCACTGGTAGCCTCTGATTTTGAAGGCTATGTCGCTGCTGAGGTGTGTTTATTGGATACAGCATATATTAACTTGTTCTTCACTGAGGACATTTTAAAGTTCCAATTTTTTGCTGTATCCATCTCTTTTACTGTTGACACCCTCAGCATTCCAGTGCATTATTTTTATTGGTCGTTTATTTGTTTGGCCAGTAGCTCTATTCCCTTGGCTCCTGGCTCCTCGAGGCAATTGAGAAGGACTTTCAGTAACTGAGGTTGGGCCCTTTCGAGGTATAGGGCCTGGCACCATCCCTGCCTGAACGTCCGCCACAGGGCAGGCACCATAACCTTTTATAGATACAGACATGTTTCCATTGTGTTTTGTGCGTGGCATCCTGATTATCTGTGCGTCTTTTGGCTGGATGCCTCCATCTTCAGCACTCTGCTTACTTGGGCAGGACTATGGTCCTGCTCGAATGGGACTGCCCGACCAGTCTTAGTCTCCAGCCCCTGATGGCTGAACTAAGCCCCATCACCACTGCATGGTGCTGGCCTTGATGGGGAGCATCGGACTCAATAATGACTCTAGTTGTAACTGTTTCAAGACCCATTTGAGAACCTCCATACCTCTATTTTCATTTTCACACTGAAGATAGTTGTATTACATGCTCCACACTCTTCAGAAATGACTCTACACCTCTTAGAATGGCAGAGAACACTCCGTCTGATTTTATTCCTCTTTAAACTCATATAGAATTGACTTAGTAATCAATTCTAGTGAAGTAGTCTTACATGGATTTACTGTCTTAGTCATGCTGGAGTCTGAGACATTGACAGAGCTGACACATTGGTGGGTAAAGCTACAGTGGATGGCAAAGTCATGAGAAGAGACTGGACTGAAAAATTAGAGTAGCCACAGAAACACTACAAAATGATGAATGATAAAATATAAAATCATCAAGGGTTTATTATTACAGAAAAATCATGCAGCAAACATGTTTTGAATCAGGTCCACTTAGATGGCACCCACTGACCTTCACAACTTTAGACAACACGTTTTCCCCTTCATTGTGTAGTTGAAGGGGAAAACTGTTGACTTAAGTTGCGAGGTGAGTGGTTGCCATCTGAGCTGACCTGGTTGAAATTCCATTTGCTGCATGATTTTTCTTTACAAAACCATGATGAGGATTCTGAAAAAGACAATGTACATGGTTTGATAATGGTAGAAGTGGGAGTAACTAGAGAAGAGTAGATAGTGCACTCTTACCGGAAAGACGAGAAGAGTCCACAACTAACAACTGACTGGGACGCTGAGCTTATATGCTTTTAGATGGCTGACGAGATGGCACACAAAGCAATTTTGGAAATGCCTCTTGTGCAGTAAGGCTGGTTCCTGATCAAGGCCTACTCTTCATTCATACAGAATTTGAACTGAGCTCAAGGTTAAAATATATACCGGTATGCCTAGATATATTTTGGACTGAAAGAGAATAATGCTTCCAGACTGTGACAGGTATGGAAATGGAATACTAAAATAGTGATTATTACTTGAACAATGGTCAGAGTAGTAATAAATAATAAATACAGATGCTCTGAATTTAGGTAATTGGTTGTGTTGTTCATCCATCAGAGTCAATGATGACCACTCAGTTCAACTGGGATGATGATAAAAAGGATATTTGTGGTGTGTCTGCGCAATAGTCCTAAGTGTACTTGGAATCAACTGCACTCTGAGAAATGTGTGGTAGTTGTCTGTGGGATATTGTGTAGCTTTGCCTCTCTTCTAGCATGTTTTTGTTACAAATCATTGTATCTGAGGCTGTCTACAGCTGCAGCACCACTCTTGATTCTGCGACACCAGTTTGATCTGTCTTATATAAATCTCTCTCATGAATTTGTGTCTATGTTTAAGTGAGTCAGTGATGTATTAAGGTTGCTTTTAAAAATCTTCTGTCCCTCGAGCTTGCAGGAGCCAGTCTGGAGTTCTCCATATAGCAGATGTTTTGGCAGACATTGATCTTTCATGCTGACTAGGTGACCAACCTACCTTGAGTGTCTGTGATTTCATTAATATTGCATGTTTACAGATTAAAATTTCATCAGTAGTCCACTGTCTGGTATTCTATTCCACCACTAGATGCTGAGCATTGTGCTTAAATTAATGAATGGTTAAATGTAAATAAATACATAAGGAATCATTCAGTAAGAACCTGCAGAAAATGGATATGTCAGGCCATTGGCGCAAATTAAATGCAGACACAACACATTTCTATTCTCTGGACTACATCCTGCTATAAATCTTGTAGGACCATCGTCCTGTTATAAGAGAGAACCAGCGGGAGTTTAAGAATGAACACTGAAGAAGAATTAAGTAAGAAAAAAATGTATTAAGTTCAATATTTATGCACATAAATATAATATATAAATAAAATAGTATTATCGTGTAGGCATATACAATAACATGTATAACTAGTTCTATTAATGTGTCCTTCCTGCTCAGGAACCTAGTGGAATGAAGATTTAAAGTCTAGGTGACTATGGCTCAAATGGTTTATGTCTGGATAATACAGAGAATAGAATAATCAACAAACATTTGACTTACATTTGACACTGTTCAAGGTTAAAGTTAATAAATTTGATAACCCAATCTCCACCATCACCAGACATATTGTACAATCCCTTCTCACTGAGACCTGAAACATGATAAAATAATTTAAGATAATCATTATAACACAGAGATGTTATGGTAAAATAAAGGTAAGCTGAATTGAAATGCAGTTTTCAGCTCTTCCATTAACATGCCTAGCTTCCATTGGTTAATAGTATGTCACTAGTCATCTGTACTGAGAGTATTGAACAGTTTTAATTGCTATAGTTTTGTACAACTTTTAAAATCCTATATTTAACTTCTTCGTTGCATAATCTTCTTTTCTTAACTAAAAGAGAAATGTTTTCTATATTTATTCTTTTTGCACATTCATCATGAGGACAAGAAATAGTGCTTCTAAATAATAATATATTTAAATTATAATATAATAAATAATAGGCCATATATATATATATATATATATATTTACATACTGTTCAAATAAACAAACACAACACTATTTAAAACGTGTACCAAAGTTTTATTTTACAGAATAAATGTTTCAAAATTGGCATGAAGAAACTTTCAGACTAACTAAACCAAACCTGTCTCTAAGCATTCCCAACGACCCATTGATGATGCTGGTTTGCACACTACAGTCAATTCTGGCAATGCCAGTCGGTAAAAACAGAACTTTTGTGGGGGTCTTTTAGCCCAAATACCAGCGTCTTGTGGTCGGTTCCTGACTGTTTTATCTAAAAATTAGACGAGCTGTTGGCATTGACTGAACTCTGGAGGATGCAGATGCAAATCAATTCCTGAGGTGACGTCGCCAAATGATGCAGTCTTCGGAATTGTGACTGTGTCTTCCACTGCACGGCCAGTCTGCCACTGAGCCAATTTGTTGAAATTGCCTACAAAGCCTACTAATGGTGCTTCTAACCACATTAAATTATCTTTCCACTACACTTTGTTTATTTCCAGTCTGTAAGCATCCAATGATGATGTATCATTGTTCTGTAGTGAGATGAGCCATACTTGCACAATAAATTTTCAACTGAATTTATTAGAGGACTGTTAATCTTTTATAGGCATTCAATAATATGTTCAGAGAGTTTGGTGTTAAGTTAGTTTTAATTTAGCTAAAAATGAGAGTTATAAAATGCTACACATTCTCTATATTAATGTATGGCTCAAAAACATGGACAATAAACAAACAATTAGAAGACAGAATTGGACTTATGTAAAACACAGGTTTATATATTGCTTCAATGAGACACAACAGACTATAGCTAAAACTAGTAGGTAATGATGGGCAATGATGAGCACACAAGAAACCATAAAAATGACAATACACAAATCACATTAAACGTTTCAACCAAAAGGTCTTTATCAAGACACAAACAAAACATCAAAAGACGACAAATTTCTGATTTCTCTGAAGTCATCAACATGAACACCTGAGGAGTACTGTCACTAGGATACATATAATAATGGATCACATGTGAAGGAATATACTGAAAGATTATAATGTTGAAGTGTTTTCATCCCCTCTACTATATTAGTAAGATAACATACAATAACAGTATACAAGATATTCTCAACATTTAGGTATTTAAAAGAGACCTAATGGTCGAAACATTGAAAAGGTCTTGCGTACTGTTATCTTACCAACACACTATAGTCTGTGAATTTATTGTAAGCTTATTACACTTGTGTTAGTAAGTACGATTGTTATAGTTTTACAGCAGTCTCACTTATTATTGATTCTGGCAATTAAATATGTTACAACCATCAAAGTTCTGATATGTCGGACCACTGGCACAAATAAAATATAAATATATTTCTGCTCTCTGGAATACACTTCTGGAAATCTAGTAGGGCAATTGTCCTTCTACAAGAGAGATTCAGCAGGAATTTGAGAACAAATGATAAAAAGAATATTGTCGATATAGTTATCATTCACCTTTTCTCTGCTTATGAAATAAGTTGTTCTTGAGGAATGAGTAGTTAACTCTCCCCAAGTTTTCAACCAATAAATCCAACCGAAAGACAGGATTTGTTTCTTTCTTCAATATCCTTGAAACCAATTCCTGCAGTACAAGAAATAATGAATTATGCATTCATATGGCTAGCACCATTACTATGATAAGTTGTATGGTTTCAATGCTAAGTAAATAAATGCTGAATGTACAATTATATTCATTTAAAAAACATTATGACAATATAATAGTTGTTTAGGGTTAGCTTAAAACTCTATTCATACAAAAACATAACAATACAATAAATTATATAACTATACTTACATATATTTATTAGAAACTACATTCATATAAAAAACATAACACTACAATAAATGATACAACTATACTTGCAATAATTTAGTATTAAACCACATTCATACAAAAGACATAGGTCTAACAATACAATAATAACTACATATTTGTAAATTTAGTATAACATTACATCCACCTGAAAACATAATGGTACATCTATACTTAACTGTCTCACCATGGAAAATTGAATATTTGATTCAATGGTACCATCTATTTAGAATGATTGTCATTAAATTGACAATACATTTTTGTGCATTGTTTTATCACTTTCTATATTTATATTAACATAAGGATGACTGATTGGAAGTGGAATATGTCAACATTACTTCTAGCATGATTTTGATGTGTTAACAATGTTAATTTTGTAAGCTATTGATAATTTTTGTCATTATTCCTTATTTTTTTTTGCCATAGCCTATATATATTTTTTAGCTCACTTATGTTTCATGCTAGATAGATTAGTATTGTGGCATGGTAGAAGTTCACCAATCGAGCTTATTGACAACACAAGAGGCAGAGAGTCGTGGAGAAACATGATCGCCTACGCCATTCGGCATGGCACTTGATTGTTGATGTTTCTTGTGAGTTATAGTGGCCTAACTATTTTATTGGCCACATAAATTATTTAAATTCAATCAGCAATTATTGGTAACATACCTAAGTCTCACTTTAAAGATTTGAAGGTTTAAACTAACCACATGAAATTAGAGAACACCATTTTGTATAAATAAATTGTTGCTCAAAGTTCTAGATACATTTTGAAACTCAAGAGAACTGTCTCTCATTTTTTGCGAATAACAAACAGAATTATCCAGTGCTGGACATTAAAAAAGATGATGGTCAACAGTTTTGTAAGGATGAGTACACATCTGGCATCCTGGAGTGTGTTGTAGTTTTTTCTTCAGGTGATTGTAAAATTGTACATGTTGATCGCAAAATAGAAGATTTATAAATTTGCCTGATAATGTCAAAGCAGACAGACTAGACAGACAAAAAGGGAGCAAAAGAAGAACAGCAAAACACACTAACAGCCATGCACACAGTTAAAGACGTGTTGAAATCTGTAAATAAAGAGACTGAACAGGTGGTCAATGGGAAAGACTGTGAAAGAAATCTATATAGGTCCTATGTGAATATGACAGCCCAAATCTCAAAGATAACATTACCTCTTATTATCAGCAATTCATTTTTTTGTAACACATCTGTACTTATTTATACAAAATATATTTTTATTCTTGACTACAAATTTTGGTCTTAACAATTTTATAGATATCTAACAGCAATTTAATGTTTTCAAACAATCAACACATGACATGAATAATATGACAGTGCAAACTGCAAATTTCACATTAAATAAAAATTTTGACATCTATGTGATGTGTCCGTAACAGAACGTTGTAAACACTGCCACTCTGCAAGACTCTCGGTTCTCAGCAAGCTGTCCAGTCATGTTCAGAAGATCTTCGATATCCTTTGTCAATCATAGTCTTTGTCTGCATATTGTTCTCTATCCTGAAACTTTTCCCTCCATGATTAATCTTTTTATCTCTTAGTAATATGGCCCATCTTTCTAATAGACTAATAAATAGTTTCCTTACTCCGGCTAATCTTTTTAAAAGATGATTGCAGACAGTGGTAGATATTGCGAAGAAAACCTTCACCAAAAGCCTTCATAAATATACAGTAGTATTTCATCCAATCACAATATTCTAAAGGTCTGCCTCATGACTGTGATCAGCCATTTTGTGATATTAGTTTGGGAGCAAATGAAAATTGTAAGTTTATTGGTTGGTCTTTGATCTGCAAAGACATGGCAAAACATTCGTAAGAAATTCAAACTTATCAACTGATTCAAATTATAACAGAACTTTTATTTGTGCATAGAAATATTTGAAACTTTCCAAATAGTTGCAAAAATGAATATACTTTACAAAACAACAAACTTTAGATGATAGTCACATGTTGCGAGTCTGTAAGTATTTTTTTATAATTTAGGACTATTGGTTTATTTCGAGTCTTACACTCATTAAGCATATGTTTTATCTTGTAATGTATATTGTATTTATGCTCTTCAAACAAGACAATAGACATATATTCTAGAAATGGAATTAAACTTTTCCAATTTTGATACATATAACATCACTGTAGGTTTACAAATAAATAAAATATTTCACAACGACTAAATGTAATCCGTAAAATGTAAGATTTTTTGCTAATTCTTCAATGCATGTCAACAAAGACTTAAATATTCACAAAACATTTGTACATAGAATCATTTTAAACTATCCAAATAGTTGCACAAATGGATATACTATACAAAACAGCCAACTTTAGATGCTAGAGTCATATTTCTGACATTATAAAAACTAATTTTGCATTAATACTTTTTGCATGTTAGCTGTTATGTTTTATCATCAATTTTCATCTATTATTATTATGTAATTCTGCTCTTCAAACACGGAAAAAGGACACATATTCTGAAAATATCATTCAATTCTGCACATTTATTACATCACTGTAGGTTTACAAATAAATAAAATATTGTACAAAGACAAAATGTAAATGCATTCTTAATTTTGTTGCTTAGAAACAATTCACAAAAATGTGAGTTTAGTTCACATATACGAGTGAAAGCACTGTGTCTATTTATATGTCCAGAATTTGTTAGTTAGCATTTTTAATAGTTTTCAGGAGAAAGTCTTCTATGTTCAGGTCTTTCTGGATGTCTGTGTTGGTTATTTCTGTCCGTGATATTTTTGGGGCCTTTCTATAGAATTTACTTTCAAGTGCTGATATTTTCTTTTCCATTCAGAATGACATTGCATATGTCTCAAAACCAAATTTTGCAACTGGAAAAATAATAGCTTCTAAATAATTGTAACTTTAATTTTAACAGGCAATTTGGCAATATAAAACTGTAGGTCTCATTGCTGAGCCAGCTAAAGAAAAGTGGGTTTTCCCTATTAATACTTCCCTACATGGATGTTGACCTTCAGAGAGGTATTAAGTGTTGATACGAAAAAAATCCATTTTGAAACTAATGTCACCAATCTGACAGATTGGTACTCATCAACGCATGCACCAGCATATAGGGTCTATGTGCAAATTCTAGCATCAACAGTCACAGTTTAACAAATAGTGAAATACCTTTGCATTACTTAACACCCCTTTAAAGGGTCATGTCCAATGATGATAACGGGGAAAGAACCAAAAAGCCAAACAAAAATTGATAACATCAAACAAACCAGAGCTTAAGATTTGCATCTTTGGAATAAGCATTCTCAGCCTAGTGCTCACGAGCACTTTGGTGCTCTCATAAGGATATGTTCTCAAGTCATGTGAGTTAAAAAGTGCTCACGAGCACAAACAACTACATGTGGATAGTGATAACTGTCTGAAAAGGTTAAGAACCTCTCCTTTAGAATATTATCTTTTTGATGACGTCTGCAAGTTAAAAATCTACATTTGAAAGAACAGAATAGAGAATTACATGAACACAAACAGCAAATGCAGATTTTAAACACCTGAAATTTATTCACAATCTCATATCGCCAGTTTTGCTCAGTAAGGACATAGTCGTATTCATTCCTATGTTCAACTACATAAGCAAATGTTTGACTCTGCAAACAGAATCAAAGTATATCTTACAGATCTGTCTACATGTGCTGCTATGTATAAATAAATCACATATATAATGCTAATGTTGTTTCAATTTCTACCTTTGCTGTCTGTCATACTTATTCACCAGCTGCATAACGGGTTAGTATGGGAGTACCTTAGGCTAAGGGAGTAAGCCTCTAAAGAATATCTAGAGGGGAGACCCTAAGGTAGCCAATGGTGTATTAAACTATCGTCTGCAGTTCTGCTTGTTTCCAAGTGTATTGACAAAGCCATTCCTTTGGAACTAATCAACAGACTGCTGGTAAAGATGCAAAAGGCCATCGTCATCAATCATCCTCACCCATTCATCCATCCATTCACCAATCCACCTATCATCATCATTATCATGCTCATGTGTATGAGATTCTGGAGGATATGTCTGTAAAAGTAAAATTAAAACTGAATAACTGCCAGATATGAATTTATGACACACAAAAATCATAACAATGCATTTCCTTTCTCTGGATGAAACCCTGTTGGAAATCCAGAAGGACCATTATCCAGTTACAAAAGAGATTTAACTAGAGAATGAGTATGAGAGAAGAAGAAATTAAAGCACAAGTAACATTAAAGAGCATTAAACCTGCATTAAATATGCTGAGACACTAAACAAGGTGCTGTTAGGTAACATTCATCCATGTGTTGCTGCTGCCTGAAAGGGGAGAAAAGAGTAGCAACACTGTTTACCTTCCATGCATGTCATAAGAGATGATGAGTTATGGGGTTGAGTTGGTTGCCTCATTCCAAACAGGGTCAATGTGACCCAGAAGCAACACTGAAGTCCACACAGATATCGCAGTCTAGCTGTAAAACATGACACAACCCATTGTCTTACGGTACTAAAACCTGCTAAGTGCAGGAGTTTGAAAATGAATACAGAAGAAAAAAAAAACATTACTCGTGAGATGGAACAATCTGTACACAAGAAATAATGTTTACATAACTCTATTATTCTTCTTTTTTTTCTGCATTTATTCAAAAACTTCTGCTGGTTAGCAGTTCATATTTTTTGAGAGCAGAATGCAGTGTGTTCTAGTTTACAATTTGTCTGTAATAATTCCACCTTTTGAACTGACACATCCAATTTCAGCAATACTTCTGCATCACTTTGATTCTCTATTTGATTTCTTTGCTCCCCATTTCCTGGCCTGATCAGAACATAGGCAAAACTACTCTTCAACACTTATTAGATGTTCAATTATGTCTATTGTTATTTCCTTTTGTGCCAATAAGGTTGTGGGAGAAAGTTGGAATTGTCTGTCTTTTGGCCATTTGGTTAGTATTGGCTATGGTCAGCATGTTACCTTTAAGGTTTCTTTGTCTCCACCCATCTAGTTCTTGGTCTTTCTCGTATCGTATAGCCCAATCTTCTACTGTTGTATGCATGAAGGGCTGTTTGTGTTTGTTCCATTCTCATGGAATGTGAAATTAAGTTGACTATATTGAAAAAGCCCATACATATGAGCTGTGTCATGGTGAGTAGAACTTTGTCCATATATATGAGCTGAGCGTAGTACATAGTACATACATATCAGTGGTGTGATAAACAGTAGAACATAGTACATACATATGAGTGGTGTGATAAACAGTACAACATAGTACATACATATGAGTGGTGTGATAAACAGTACAACATAGTACATACATATGAGTGGTGTGATAAACAGTAGTACATAGTACAAACATAATAGCTGTGCGATGATGAGTAGAACATAGTCCATACATATGAGCTGTGTGATGGTGAGGAGAATGTAATAAATACTTTCAAATTGCTACAAACTCAAACTCTTTATCTACATGGGGATTTTTCTATCCTGTGATAATGTTTTTTAAAATTAACTACATTTGTTTGGATTTCCAGGAATTATGAGCTATTTGCTTGTAATAACTTACTATGTGCAGTGTGTTGGTTTCAGACAGAGCTGAATTCTTTTATACTTAAGCTTTCAGCTTAATGCAATGTCTATTGGAGAAGTCTTCTGCTCATTTTGGTTAAGTTAAATGTACCTCTTATGGTAAGGTATGGTCCTCTCAAATGCAGACGTTAGTCAAGTTTTGTTACATCAGAGATTCACAACCATCAAAAAGTAGCTGTGTTTGTGGTTCTGGTATAATGCATGTACTGCAGCCACAGAGATTATAATTCTGAGGGGATCTAGAAGAAACTAAACATGGAGGTGTTACTGACAGAAGGGTTTGCTTAACAGTTTGTTTTAGGGTGTTGACTATTCACACATACCCGGTAGTCCACCTCCAAATAGGAGTCTTCTACTGAAAGTTTTGCATATTGCTGAAAGTCTTCTGGCAATTAAAAATAGTAAGAGAAGGTATTTGTCATCAATCTACCTGCATAGCACATAATATAATTGTTATCTTCCTTTCTTGTTGTGTGATGGTTTCCATAGAATCATATGTCACAGTAGTTTGGATTACACATGCGGTTACATCTGTGTTTCTCATCAATGGCTCACTAGACAAACCACCCATGCAATAGGAAACATGTTGCTATATTGTGGTTATATTCTTATATAAGCTTCATGGCACATCATCTATACAATTTTGCTTTTCATGCTTTTATTTTGTTGTTACAATGTGTTTTTGTTGTTTTTATATATGTAGCCTATAATATGTGGTTGGGAGGAAGCCAGAGATGTACTGCGCAGCACTGGGGAGGAGGAAATTGACAGCAGTATTTTTTCCTATGGCTGAGACCCATCATAGAGGCATGGTGACTCAGTATGTGACAATCCTTTTGACGTGAACATTTGGTTGCATGTCTGGAGCAATAGAGAAGTTCTGCATAACCAGTAGTCAATTGGTGGCGGGGAATGGGCACAGTGAACCCTATCTTGGCTGCAGTGGCTTGGAGCAGTGCATAGGTTGAAACTTACCTTCCTGGTGGTGTGATAGTTATTCTCTGGCTCGGTGTGGACCTAAAATCCACATAATTCCTAACAATATAATGCCATTTTAATGGCATTAGGTCAAAGAGCATGAGCCCATGGACAGCTGGACCAGCAACCAACCACAGTAGTTTGGTTCAGATTATATCTTTCTAATCTTACAGAACACCTCCATCCAACACACTTATTTGACAATGACAATATAATTGCACGATCCTTTGATAAAACAGTTTGTGACACATAAGACACATCATAATTAAATTTTGTGCTTTGTTGGTGGATTGAGGAAAAGTACTCTCTGCAAGATAAACCCACAATAGTAGAAAGGAAACTATATTTTCATCACTTGCAATTCTTGATAATCTGACCAAATGGACACATTAAGTAAAACTAGCGTGTATGCACGTACATAGACATAATCACCTGTGGTTTGATATCCCATTTGTAGTCAGGAAATGTACTATCTTGCTTGCTGACATAGTCCTTGACATAGAAAATATGACTGTTCAGCATAGCCTAAGATGGAGGAAACATATATCATTATTGTTGTTATAAATAATACTGTTTCCTTACCTGCATTTCTCATATTGAATATTTACCAGTTTTTGTGGCCTACACTCATTTTCCAAATATTCTGTGACACTTTATTGTTGTCATGTGATGTATTCCTTCCAGAACGTAGTCTTCCTTATGAATCTCCTGAAATCTCTGTGGCCTCTGGCAAGTTTGCCAGCTTCCTCCAATGACATGTGCATGCATTCCTGAATATTGCTTGTCCAATGATGTCTTGGTCGACTTCTGCCTCTACTGCCTTCTATCGCTCTCTCCAACACCATTTTCCATGCCATCATCTCTTCACATGGTCAAAAAAATCCTAACTTCCTTAATATGGTCTTAATTGGCACTTTGGTCATTTTATATCATTTAACAGTTTGTTTAGCACATATAGACAAAGTTAATTTATTATGCCTATATAAATATTACACATGTACCATGCTATACTTATTATACCCATACAAATAGTACATATTCTATACCATGTTATACTCATTATGTCTATATTTAGTACATATGGACCATTTTATACCCATAGAGTTAGTATATATGGACCATGTTATACCCATATGTTTATTACCTATGGTGTACCATGTTAAACCAATAGTTAGTACATATGCTGTACCATGTTATACTCATTAATTCCATAGTTAGATATAGACCATGCTATATTTATAGATTGGCACATAGGTACCATGTTATACTCATACACTTATCACATGCCAGTTCAAGGTCCATGAAATAAGTGAATACACAGATGGGATATCATGTTGTGCATTCTCAGTGACTAGATTAACATGATCAGAAATTTCAAATAGACTACATCTCCTATCAGCGGCTTGAAGATGTGCAAAGGCAGACGTTGGAATGCGTCACAATAATTTTCGTACCTGGTCATGTGGGTATTCAATGAAACAAAAGAACAAATTGGTTTGCTTACACAGCAATTTTGTGTTGAGCAGTAGATTAAAGGATTGAGAGGAATTACTGACTCCCTATGGGAAACAGCAAATAAAATTAATAAGGGCGATGATTCCTTTTTCATGTCCAAAATAAAGGAATGGGACTTGAGATATGACAACATCAGAAATTAGTTTTATTGTCAGTTAAGAAGTGTGTCAGTCAACCAACAGAGAACTGCAACTGTCAGCTGTTGTGTAATAGTTGGCAGTCAAGGGGAGATCAGATCACCTATGGATGTTTCCAGAGTGCAATTATGATGATCTCATAACTAACTTACCATGAATCTGACTGGAGAATAAAGAAGATGACTGCATTAAAATGGTTCAATTGACTCATAGGCCCCATATAGAAGAGATTATACTTACTATAAGTCTATCTTGAACATCTCCCTGCAGTTTTCCCCCAAGAAGTGTGTTGATATGTCTGTTGTCTTTGACTGTGTATGAGTAGACTATGTACCCTAAGGTGCTGTGCAAGCCGTGATGGTCTTTATATTTTTCCATAAATGTAACAGTTTTGTTAACTGCAGCAATCTGGAAGAAAGAAAATCAGGCAAAAAAATGCTGCTAAAGTCCTTACAAAGAAATTATGAAGAGTCTAGTAAATGTTACAAAGGAATTAAGCATCTATCTATCTACCACTTCCCTCAGCAATGAATAATGTGCATAGGGCAGAAACCAGAGCTCTCCACCTTGAGTGAGGTGCTGTTACTATGTGTAGGCCTAAGTCTTGCATGTTATTGAGATCCATAGTCATACCCTCTTTGATGGTTGTCTGCGAGGAGTCTCTCTTGGTCTTCCTCTTTTTCGTTTGCTACCTGGGTACCAATTTAATGATTTTAGTCACAGTATGTTTTCATTCATTCTAAGTACATGTCCGATATAAGTCAATTGTTTTCTTCTTATTGTTGAAACATATTGCTAATTTGTGTCTCCTCTTATTTGCTTGTTTGACTTAAATTCTTCACAACCAATATTTAAGAGTTTTCTAATACATTAATTTCCAAATGAATTTAATTTCTTTTTCAGTGCTTTTGTTATTTTCCAACTTTCACAACCTGTGAAGACTAAATTACTAGAACCATGACCTCCAGTATTTTTGATAGCTGTAAAGCTCTGATATAACCAAACTGAACTAGCATCGTATCTATGATTGAAAGAAGCGCACCTCACCATAATATGTACTGTAAAATTTAATTTCATTGTAACCAAACTAGCCAAATTACATGGGGCAACTCTGCAAGTTTATGTGTTGTGTCCAGTTACTATTGACTCTCTGTCAACAGTACTATTATATTCCAAAGGTGGGAATGGATCAGTCAATCAATCAATCAATGAATCAAGTGTCTTGGTAAGTGGCATAGGTGATCATGTTACTCCACAACTCTCTGTCTCTTGAGTTGTAAATAAGCTCAATTGGTGACATTTTTCAGTCCACTGTGACAACTCATCCACAAATTTCTCACTTTGTCTTCCTGTATATCTTCTCCCCTTTATCTTTGATTAGACACACAACTAATTTATATTCAAAATGGTGGCTAATTAGCACAATTATAATGAAAATTAATTATATATTATATTAAACATAATAAAATACCACAGAAACTATATATTTTTGTATTCATATAGACAAGAAGCATATGTTGATCATATTTCTGTGATTCTCAGATGCATGCACAACTAATTAAAATTCAAAATGGCTGCAATTTGCATAATTAAAACAAATGTTGATGTTTTTTAAAAATTAACTGCTGTTTTGGCCAATGTCTGACACTCCTAAAAGTTACATATATAAAAAGAAAAATGGTTACATAGGTTAATAAATGTACTTGCAAACATGACAAATGATGACATCACTAAATGTAAACCTTGGTCACAAGAAATTTATAATCTAAGCAAAATGTTCTGTACACACTAATCCTGGATGTCCAAGTACTTACTTTAAGGCTCTCCTAAAAAATGACATTTTAAACTTCAAAGGTAATCAGATCACATTGAATCGGAAAATATATAATATAATTAATAACATATTAAAATGGGTGAAAAGTTTAAGCAATCACAGGGAAGTTTTCTGACAATATGGTGTGCCATAAACATTGAATCATTAAAAGTAAAATTCATGAAGCTTGTACTACTGAGTTCAGTTCCCAGTTGTTTACCATGACAACCAGTGATATGTCACAAAATGATTATTTTCAGCTCGAATAAATGTTAAACAGTTGATAATTTTGTTAAAATGGTTGCTTGGATACTTCCATACAATTTTTTTGAAAATAATGTGGACATTGATACTGATAACAATACTAATAGTAATGACATAAGCAATGATTCTTGTGAAGTTTGCCAACTCCAGTCATGAAAAGACCACAAATATGCGAGACCATCAATTCATATCAAAATTATACACACTATAAATCAAGTGTAGCCAGTCAAGTTATAGATTTATTATAAATAAGTTTCGCAAATTAGTCATTTTTAATTATTCAGTTATTTTCAAACTTTTGACAATTTTGTGCGAAATGATGTAGTTATTAATCCCTGTGTTAATGACATCATAAAAATTTGTGAATTTATATATTCTTGAGCTTTATTTATTCAGAATTGGATATACTACCAGAAAATCATCAGGATAAATGTGTATCTTGTTTTAGCAATTCTTAGGTTGAATATAACTTTACATTTCGAACCTCTTTTTTGTCATATTTGTTTTATAGACCACGTCTCAGAACAGGACACAGCTAGCTATGCAACCACATGTATACATGTATACAGAGTTAAGGATTTGCAACACGGCAGTGCATACATGTGGGCAGGTACCTCAGGCAGCAGAGCATACTCTTCAGGAATGTCCACAATATAAAATGATGAGGCAAATACATTGATCCAGAGAAACAACTGTGGAAGAAAAACTCTACAGACTACTGTATGAGTACACAGCATGGTCAAGTTTATAGAATAGACACCTTATTGAATGCCCTACACTACATGGCCTGTGACAACAACTGTTACTACCAAATCCATCCACCACTAACACTCTTTATACAGATACAACACAGCTAAAGAAGACCTCTAATATAAGCATGTTCCATGCAAAAGAAAGAAGTACAGGTCATTTTATATTTTTTAAATGAAATATTACAAAACTGACAAAGTATATCATTCTAATTACTGATCCGAAAAATACTTTCCTTTGTCTTCACAATGGCACATCATTTGCTCAAATTTGTTATAAATTAGGAAAACTAAAAGTTCTTCATTGATCATCAGGGTGACAAATGAAACAACAAATTAATTACACCACAGTTTGTATTCAGTAGCCAATGTGTTAAGTTGCGGTTTTATTGGCTTCCAATAGATACCGAGTTACTATCAATAACTATTAACAACAGTATCATCCACTATCAAATTGTGTGCGAATAAGCACCTACAGGCAGTATTGATAAGAGTGTATCCCAATCCATCATCTCAGAGATTTCTATGATTCCTGTAAAGAGAAGTAAATAGCTACATTCAAATAGATAATACAGTTGTGACACTAAAATAGTGTCTGAATATGTAATCTTTGTAACTTTCACTCTCAAACTCTCAATCAAGGTCAGCCGACTGTCATGGAAATGAAGGCTTAAGTATACAAGAATGACTCAAAAACTAAGCCTGGTCTGGCCCACTTAAATACAGCAAAAAACCACTGTCTGCCCTAGCAACCTATAAAGTCTAAAGGGGACTCAAGATTTCTCAGTTGTGAGAAGTGACTGTAAGACAGTTGGCATTGTACTAAGCAAGAATAATCAAACTACTCACCATGGCACAGTTGTAATCTGAATAAGTTAGGGTGTACAATATATGGCAATTTGTTTGAGATATCTCAATAATCCAGTAAAAAATCATTTTCTACCACATTATAGTTTCTCTTAGACAATTTCCATAATATGCCATTGTTAGATCACTGCGGTCACATCCATTCATGCATAAAGCATTGTGTCGGTTTTAGCCATTTGACTACATTGTGACCTGTAACAATTCAAGTATTGTGCTAGTAGATACTGTAATACATGGCTTCTTTGCTTTTTTATCTTGCCAAGTAAAAGATATATGAGTCCCATTATTTCTTCCTCTGTGTTTTTTCTCAAACTCTTGCACATTAACAGGATGTAGTCTGGACAATGGAATGTGTTGTGTCATGGTTTACAGTATAGCTCTGCGCTTTCGGCCTGAATAATTAAAATTAAGTGTGGTTTTGGGTCACTTTGACTTACATGGGATGGGACAGATAACTCCAGACCAAAATCTCCTTAGTTACCTCTTATGAGATCCATAGAAGATAAACATTGTTGCTATTCTTTACTCAACTTCCTAGTTTCTCGGCTCTCAAGAGTAAAAGTCCTCAGTTGAATAGGAACATGTTTTACATTCATATTGACTGTGCCAGTATAATGGATCCCCTTAATCAAAAGGTAAGCATGAAAGTGTCATAAGTATAATATCTGTCAGGAAATAAATGATGATCTTTCCAATTATTTGCAAGGGAAAATTAAACACTTTCACTGCCTGGCTTATTGACGAGCCATCCATAAGTCTGTAAGAGATATTTTGGAACAGTAATCGCAGAGCATACCCCCTACTATCCTGTTCACAGTTTTTAAGAATTTTGCACCCGTAAAAGTTTTTATTGTTTTGGAATGCCACAGACATGCAACTTTTTTGTGACCACAAAGGGATGGTATTAGTGTTAGGTTGATTGTAAACACTATAACTAATATGCCCCCCTCCCAGGGTCCTAAAATCTAGCATCATACACTACCAATGAACATGTGCATTGAATTTTGTTTCATTCACATCCCGCTATAATAACGAAATATAGGAGATATGCTTTACGAGTATAGAGCCAATATTTTTTACTATTAGACTACAATATGAAATTTTCCTGTAAAAAGTATTTTTTCTGAAAGAGATATTTTTTTCCTGGAAGAGAAATTTTTCCAAAATAAGTCAGCAAAGAGTACACATACCTTGTATATGAGTGTTATTTGTTTGGTACATTATACTGTTTATCCAGCATCAATTGCAGGCAATTACCATCTCACTAGTAATTAAATTTTGAAAAGGATCAAATGCACTTTGAAATCTTCTTAGAAGTAACCATTTAGAAATGGTTCAATTTTATCCTTTCCTTTGCTTCTATACAGTCAACATGCATCATGGTGTAATGGTTAGTTGGTTCCTTTTATGCTACAGGCGGTACAAAGGTTAAAAGGTTTTGATTCTCCTTGTGTTGGAGTACGCTGCTTGTATTTTTAGTTCTTGCATTCTTCTTTTATGGTGTAATATATAGCTTCAAATCTGAAGAACTTGCTAAGACAAATCAAGAAGGGTTACGATCAATAAACATCGAAGAGGGTTGGCTCCTTTACAACATCTTAACAAAAAAACTGTGTTGTTTGGTCATGAAGACTGCGCCCAAGACGACAATGGTGTAGTAATGTATCAGATTGCTTAAACATGTCTGTAACTGCGGCAGGTCAACTTGCTCAGAATCATGGAGTGTTCAGATAATCCATAAGGAAGACCATGTTCTGGAAAGAATATGTCACATGATGATTAATTTTCTTAGTGAATTAAATTTCCTTGCATATTTTGGGCCTCATGATGGTCCAGAAGTTATACAATTGGCTCCCACATTGTTTTCAATGCTTGCTTCATTACTGAAGGTATTAGACAACTGTTGGTAACAAAATTCTAGTATTTTCAGCGGTTATAAGAGCTGTACTTGATCTTTCTATGACCTTATCACTGGTTGCCATAGCAAAACAAAGTTCTAATGATTGGAAATATACTTGGAAAATGTATAAAAGTAATAAGTCAAATCCCAAACTTACCATAATCTGACTTGGATGTATTGGGAGGTATAGGATGTATGGATTCAATTTCTGTAAGTAATGATATACAAATTGTATTACTAAGAAAACCAAATATAGAAACACTGCAAATAAAACAAACAAAATGTCTGCTAGAATTAAATGATTCTCTCAGTTTAGACAACCGGTTGGTGTATCTGTTTTCTCAAACTGTCACTATGTTGACTGATCAGTTATTCTTGAATGGTGTAGGTAGCTGCTTCCAGAAGCCAAAAGCATTGTAGAATGAATCAGTTCAAACATAGACATGCGCTTTCCATGTTCTTTATATATTACCTGTCTATTTTCATCTGTGTGGCTAGATCAAGATATGCCCTCTTATGCTTATTTCACCTTATGTTTTTCCCTGCAAGAAAGTTTTTGACAGGGAATCAAAAATTCTTGTTGGTGATTAGCAAAATGTTTGTAAAGACGTCAATAGGGACTAGAGAGCGGCTGTGCACCGTCAATTATACCTGACCCAGAAATTCTGCAAAGGATAGTCAACACATGAACATGTCGAATCAAAATCAGATTCAGCTATGTACAGAAGACAAATATATTACTGAGGTAAAAGATAACAAATGGTGACGAATCCATAAAGTAAATCTTTTATCAGAAGATGATGGGTCAAAGGGCAGAAGCCTATGGACCACTGGATCAGCAACCAACCAACCATCAGAAGATGAAACTGTGACCAGAATTGACTCTCATGGCAAGGGAAGGAAAATATTTTTCTATACTTCTTCTGTGTTCATTCTTGCAATCTCCTGTGATTAGCAAAATTTAGTGAAGAGAACAGAATTGATCATGACATGGTTCACAGATTAGCTGCAACATCTGCATCTTTTAGCTCAACATATCTTACTTAAGAATGGCTACTAGGTCACTTTGACTCCTTATAGGATGGGACAGCCAATATCACATTCTCAAACATCCATAAACGTTTCTTATGACATGCATGGCAGATTAGTATTGCTGATCTTAGCTCCCCGTTTGGTCCCATCAATACATGAGGTAAGGTGGTTATTGAAATGCTCTTAAATTTACAAAATATATATGTCCTGATTTAATATAATTGGAAGGTATGTCAGTTACCTTTGGATTTGTAATACTTCAGCAATCTATTCCTAATAATATGGTATTTTGGTCGTATGTCCCCTGCCTCTGACAACACTGCATCATAATCTATAAAGAACACATAACACAAAAATGTTTATTGCTATGTAGGTTCTATTTCATGAGACTAATAGGTTAGACTCAAATGAATTTGGTTGTGGTGGGACTGCAGTAAAAGTGTTGACCAATAAGTATTAACAGAAAACACATAAATAATAAGTTTTACCATTCATAAAACAGAGAGAGAAAAACATGCAAAAAAATCATTAACAGTTTATAGAGCAGAATCACAGACAGTTTGGTCTTTATGTTGATTTAGTCTGTTCTATAAACTATTAACTATACTTAACTCTCATTGGACCATGGACAAAACCAGAAAATAGGGAAAAATGACAAATAGGTTGCTGTTTGGTTCCCTATGAGTTAATCATGTTATTTAGTCCATTCTGTCAACTGTTAACTATATTTAATCAAGTTATTTATTTTGTGTTTGTGAACTATAAAACATATAGGCCTACTTTGTTTTTCAGTGAACACCTATTGTTAAAAATCAAACAATAGTTAAAACACAGTGTTCTAGTACAGATCGCATCTGTGTCGGCCAAGGTACTTGGTTTGAATCCTGCCACAGGCAATTGTGTATCTGCACTGTTAAGAATGCAATGACAAACTACTGAATGTATTTATCTTGCCTAAAAATCGCTACAGCTAAAAAATGCTGGATTGATGGCTAAATCCTGAATAGGGTATGTTACCAATTTTAAAATATTGAGTTATAGAAGAAACCGGAAGGTTGTAGATGGGATTTAAATACAAGTACTGGTAGAACATTATCAATATTCCGGACACATAATCACAAATGATTGCAGATGTGAAACAGAAGTTGAAAGAAGAATAGGTATGGCTAAAAGATCTTTCAATAACATGAGGAAAATATTACCATCTAAACAAATTGCAGACAAACTAAAAATGATAATTACAAAATGCTACATCTTCTCTATATTAATGTATATCTCAGAAACATGGCCAACAAACAAACAATTAGAAGACTAAATTCATGCCTTTGAGATGTGGATATACAGAAGAATAGGGAGAACACAAAGGAAAGAGAAGAAAACAAACATAGAGGTTCTAATAACACTTCGTATAAAGAAAGATCTATTCAAGGAAACAAATATCAAACAAATAAAATATTTTGGACATTTCAAAAGACATGACACCTTGTTGAAGACCTTACATGAGATTAAAGTCGGGGGAAGGTGAGCAAGAGGTAAGAAGAGATACAAGTGGGAGAGTGACATCGCGAGATGGACAGGTTACAAGCTAGCAGAGTGCACCACCAAGACAAAAGACAGGGGAGGTTGGAGGTCTGTTGCAGCCAACCTTCATCACGGAATGGCATTTAATGATAATGATGATATTCATGTAATATGCACCATATGAAAAGTAGAACTGTTAATGGAAACAAAATATCAAACAAACGCAATATTTTGGACATGTTTCAAGACATGACACCCTGTTGAGAACTTTGTTGAAGTTAAAGTCAAGGGGTGAAGAGCAGGAGGTAGGAAGAGATACAAGTGAGGGAGAAACATCATAAGGATAAAATACAGTCTAGCAGAGTGCACTACTAAGGTACCAGACAGAAGATGTTGGAGGTTCATTGTAGCCAACATTCGATATGGAGACAGTATCTGATGATGTATTATATATAATATATATTGTTCATCCGTCTGAGTCAAGTAAGACTATTTGATATTAACTGGGACAATGAAAATGATGACTGTGGTGAGTATGTGACTAATGAGTATCATATTGAATAAAGAATATCATATTGAGGACGTAGCAATTAACCCTGATTTTTCTGGCTGTAATGATTTTCTAGGCAATATTAATATGTTCATTGGGTTGCCATTGCTGTCTAGATGATCTGGATGAATAGTTATATGTGGTAGGGTTTGAAACCTTGGCCATCCAAGATACGATCTGTACGACCCCACAACAGTCAAGGTATAATAATGAATAATATAAGAGAAAATGTTATGAACTCAAGAAGGAAAGTAAAGTTGGTCTTGTGTGATTTCTAGGAATTTTAAGCATTCACAATTCTTCTATTTAGAAAGAATAGTGTATTTCTTCTGAGTTTTCTTTCATACCCAGAAAATTACAATGCTTATTGCGCACACACACACCTTTGAGAACAAAGCCTCCTACTTAATGTGGTGTTTCGCAACAAGATACACTGAACTCTTTATATACTGTTTAAAGACTAAACAATTTTAGATAGAAGCAATGACAGACATTTTGAGTTTTTTTTTAAAATTTACTTGGTCAAATGATTATGCCCAACATTCACTCAAAGCTGTGTGAATGAATGGTGTCACACCTCATTTTGAGTTTGGCATAGTGGTTATATCCAACATTCACTCAAAACTGTGAGTGAATAATGGTGTCACACCTCGTATGAGTGTCGTGGAAGGATTTTCATATTTTGCGTGCACAAAAGAAATAAAAGGTTCTCAAGTTTAGCTATAATAGTTTGTGCATGCTGTTCAATGACTGTTAGAACAGCCACTTAATCAGAACATGAACGAAAGATATTTGTGGGAGAGCAATTTACGTCAGTTGCTGTGCTTCTATGAGTTCAATTCTGTTATATTTTTAAAAATAAAAGTGCATCTTTTCGGAGGTCCCAATATTATCTGTTGAAGCTATGAAGTTACTCTCTGAGTAGTAGATCCTACTATCAGCAGGCGGAATGCTGCTGTCATGATAGGGACAGAGTACATATGGGAAAACCTGAGTACAATTAAATCAATCTTCTGCAAACTTTGAGCCCAGTTTGTGTAGGACTTCTAGCAGTCAATGCACAATGTAAGACTTACCATAACTTGTAACCATAGGTTGAAATCCAGACATATCATTAGCACCAGCCGTGAAGCCAAAGTTTGTGCCACCAATAAACATATACAGGTTAAATGATCCACCATTGTTCAAGATAAATTCCAGAGTTGCATTGACACCTGAAGTAGAAACTTAACAAATTACAGCTGGAAGTACCAGTGTACATGTAAAATGATTTATTTGTTATTGTTCAATTTCAGCTACAGGCAATCATGCATCAGAAAACAATGGTAGCCTACTGAATAATACTTAGAACATGCTTACAGCCAAAAAACTGAATTTATCACTGTCATACATAGCAATATGTTACTGACCCTCTGTCCGGCTGCAGTGAAGAGGTATATAGTGCATCTCAGACTAACTACAGCTAAGGTACCAATTTCAATCCCCACCACAGGCAATTGCACATATGGACCATTCAGAAAGCAATGACAACCTACTGAATGTATTTTATTGTGGAGAAAATCATTACAATAAAAAAGGTTGCACTGATTGCTATGTCCTGAATAGGATATGCTACCAACCAACCTTCAATCTTTCAAGCACCAATCGCTTCATTCAGACATTTAAGTGTTTACTTTCTCGCATTGTTCATTAATATCAAGGCCTTTATTAATCATTCCTGAACAGAATCACTTCACCTTTAACAGGGGTTACTGAGTGTTTAATCTTTCCCCAGAAATCAAACCAGCCAATCCAAAATTCCATGACCATCATAGGAAAATGCTTGTTTAGAGATGCTATCACAGCGAAACTGTTACTCCAGGGATTGTCAAAGTTGTCTGTTGGTAATGCATCTGTTTTTCAGATTGAACACTTGTAAGTATTACATTTGCAAATATAAAATATGATAATAATCTATCTATCTATTCACCTGTGTGGCAACCGGAGCCTGAAGTTCTAGTTCAGGAAACAAAGAATAGGACCACTATTTCTTCTCCAGCCTCATCGTAGGAGACTACTAACAAAAATTGGGGATAGGCTGACAACCTGCCTCCTGTGAAAAAAAATCATCACATCCTGTCTCAATTCTTAACTTTTGTCTTCTGTCAGATAATCTCCATGGTTGATGAAGAGATGCAGGTTTGCAGAAATTGCACAATTCACATTTCAGATCAACTTTTTGCAAGAAATTGTTAAAGGGGGAGGGGTTTAACCCATCTTTTGGCTTAAATCATGTGTTTGTTAGATTACACACCCCACCTCCCCACCCATCCATCTACAGTCGTGGCTAATAAATCTGACTTAAGCATGATTTGTTCAGTTATTCTGATCAGATAACCTCATCCTCATAACCAGATTATAATTGTTTGAATTATTTTGTCGATATCTCATGATATTTTGTCAACTTTTTATTTGCCTTTGTTTCCTCTATTCTTCCAGAATTTTCTTTAGACTCTTCCAGACCTCTGTATTTAACCCATGTAGTCATTATTATATGAATGTGGACAGTGGCGTTTCTTACTCATCGTGTGTTGTGTTCTTCATAAAGGCCTTTCTTGTCATTTTGTGTGTTTTACCAGTGATTAGCAAAATTTCCTTACCCTGTTCTAAGTTTCACATGATGTGTTATAGTTTTGCTGCAGTTTTTACCTATTATCAATTTTATGATCCCTATGTGCTGCTTGGCTGCAACTTCTAAACAGAAATGCTTGGAGCAATACACTATGAACATTTGTTCTGCTTGACTGCAGTACAAGATAGAAATACATGGCAAGAGACACTATGAAACATGTGATCTTTGAGTGCATTACAAATCAGAAATACATGACAAGAGGCACTATGAAACCTATGTGATGTTTGAATGCACTAAAAGCAGAGATGTTTAGCACCATTCAGCAATAACCATATGTGATGTGTGACAGTACATCATGAATGATAATGATGCATAAATACAGTCCACTTTTGTTCACAGATTTACATTTTCATACAATACAAAATATAACCACCAATAACTTAAAAACAAAGTCAGAAATTACAACATACATTTACTGAAATCAAAACTCTTATCCTCTGCATACTTATCCTTGAACCTATGATCACTAGTCACCAGAAGTTCCTTGATGCCATAACCTTTCATCAACTGTGGTTAAATAGAAAATATGAAGTGAGTTCAAATGAAAATCTTGCAAGTGGGGGTTTATTACATGATTAGGAAAGGTACATCAGCAGTTGTGTTATAATTAAGTATATACATTATTAGGGAATACCTAAGTCATCAGAAGTCACTATAGACATTTATACATGCACCCCACTGTTCTGGTGAATGGTGAATTCTGTCACTGAAGGACTTCAATTGCTCATTGAACCATTTTGTAACATATATCACTACATCTTCATTGGAGTGGAATTATTGTTCCATTTAGAGCTTTTTCTAAGTGTTAAAACAAATGAATGTGAAATGGCGATAGATCAGGCTGGATGTGGTAGAATTTCCTATCCTTTCTGTGATAACGCTTCCTGTGCAACTTTTGTGACATACTGGAGAGCATTGTCAGGCAACATAATGACACATGACAGTATGCAGCATTGCTTATTCTTGATGGCTGTATGTAGATTGCCTAGTATGTTCTTGTAGTTGACAACATTGAAGTTTTATAAAGGCTCTTTAAAGTCCACCAATAAGAGTCCTTCTTGGTCAAAAAAGGTAGTAGGCATACCTATCCTGCAGAATTTGTGAGTTGAAATTTTTTCTCTTTGGTAATCTAGGATGTTTCCATTGCAAACTAGCTGCTTTGCTGTATGGCTCAAAGTGGTGACACCATGATTTGTTGTCTGCCACTATTTTTAACAGAAATGCATCACACTCTTTATTAGAAACTGGCCTCACAGCACTTGGGGCATTCCCATAACTGCTCCGCCCTCTGTTCCAGAAGCCATTCAACTCGATGGGAGTTTCGAGTCATATGCTGCCGAAACAGATGTCGACACCAGGGTATAACTCTGGCCTTTGTGACAGGTTTCTTTGTTGTTCCACCCACCCACGCCGTGTCCGTAACTAGTTCAACTAGTTCAAGCACAACATCAGCCTGTCGGAACAACATGGTAACTGTTATCGAAGGTTACAACTACGGGATTGTATAGATGATGTGTCATGAAGCTTCTATAGGAAGATAACCTCAATATAAAGGCATGTCATCTACTAAGGTTGTCTGTTGCATGGTTAGTTTGTCTAGTGAGCCATTGGTGCTGAGACCCACAGACGAAACCGCATGCTCAAATCACACTCTTCACGTGGTAATACTGCAAATGACTTAACCTCCACTCCATTCGTTCTTCCCTATGGTGGACAGTCAATAAGTGCGATATCCAGTGAAAACACACTTTCTGATGCTTGTTCTTTCTGAACCATCATTTGTAACTGTTCCTCATGACACAGATAATTCATCTGCTTGCAAATACAAACTCCACACAAGGCCAACTTGTGTTGCTGCAACTTTGTGATGGCTGGTTCTGCCACAACATGTGCCAGATCCAGTCACTGATCAATCATTTCCTGTCGCTCTTTCAAAACATTCTTGGTCAATCCTTCATTGTTGTCTTTGATACAAAGTTTTCTCTGTACACTGCCTGCTGGCTTTGATAAATGGTGGTTGATCAAGATTCTTCAGCTGTAAGAAATTGAAACACTATTCCTTGGTCAAACTTGGATGGATTCGATATCTTACAGGATGTTATCGACTGCCTACACCACACACTAAGCATCTGAAGAGAATGACCCAGTGAGCATTTATTCATTGGTGTGAACCTATTACATCAGTGATGATGTCTTCATACTTCTCACATGCTGGCATAGATGATGCAGCACAGGCGGTTTTCATCTTAACATGCCGTGTCCTTGATAATTCTTCAAGCGTAAAATTCTTCTTCATCTTCTTCATTCTCCAGGCAAAATCAGACGCTGATATGAATTTCATCGATGAACTCTATTATGGTCACCAGTCTCAAGACAAGGCAGTGGAGCTTGTCTGTTAGAGCTATGTTCAATATTCTTGGTTTTCTTTGTGTTATGAAGCACAGTGAGCATTTCTGTAAAATATGCCCTGTGTTCTCTAAGCTTAAATTTATATTTAATTGTCATGTCCTATCCATGTATGCCGCTAGGCATCATGCAGAGATGGCATCTTATTTCTTTTTCTATGTTGCAGCTGACATAGTGCGGCCTTGGTGTTATATTATTTTTCTGATATCAGCTATCCATCTTTGTCTGGGTCTTCCCCTGTTTCTCTTATCAGATGATCTTCTATTGCAGGCTATCAATGGAATGTAATCTGGTTCCATTCTGATCAGGTGGCCAAATAATTTGATTTTTTGAATATATTTGTAATCTTTGAATGATATTGTTTTGACCATATTTCTTATAGTGTCATTGTTTATTTTATCTATTTTTTATATCCCTGGGGCTGTTCTCAATTATATAATTTCATACACTGTAAGTTTTTATATTTAATAAAGAATATACATATTTAAAGCATGGTTAGCTCTGTGGCAGAATGGTTAGTCTCACAAACACAACTCCGTTGAACTTGATGAAAATTGATAATCAATTTGATGAAAATTGATAATCAATTTGATGAAAATTGATAATCCACACTGTATTGGCAATATTATTGTATGTATTAGTAATAAATACACATAAAACAATACCCGGTAGTTGAATAGTAATGTATCCCACTGAAGACGGATGTGTCGGGCTATTGGCGCAAATAAAATGACGACATAACGCATTTGCATTCTCTGGACTATATCCTGCTGGAAATCTAATAGGGCCATTGTCCTACTGCAATAGAGATCCAGCAGGAGTTTGAGAATGAACGCTGAAGAAGAAGAATAGTAATGTCCATTACAGGATATGTTTCATTTATTTACTATAAATTGAAACAGATTTTGTACAAACTATTATTTAATTTTTGGGCATTACTTGCATATCACCAGTTATTACAATGCTGGTTAACCTTTCAAAAGTTCACAAATAAGAAAAAAAATTAAATAAATGTGAAAAACTATGTGACAATATTACAACAAAATTGTAATCACTGCCCGACAAGATAGATAATATAGAACTCGAATGGAAAGTTCTGAAAGATACTATCACAGAAGCACTGAACAAGAACTGTGGAAAAATAAAAGATTTAGATAAAAAAGCAAAATCAACATCTTAGTGGAATGAGGACCTACAGAATTTAACAAAAATTAAAAATTCTTCCTTCAGAACCTGTATTAAAACTAAAAATAATACTGATCTAAGGGAATGTAGAAGGACAAAAAAACAGAGCTCAAGAAACAAATTAAACAAGCGAAGAATACAAAATGGATAAAGTATGGAGAACAACTGGTGATGACATGAAGTTCGAATCCAAAAGAATTCTTCGAAATCTTTGTCTATGAAAATCAGAGACGACCCGTTTAATCAAACAACAGTATAAACAGCAAAGAAGGAATTCTGATATTTAATACTGACAGCAAAAAAAATGGAAAGATTACTTTCAAGAATTGCTGAATCAAAATACAATGGAATGGCACACATTTATTCCCAAGTATGAACACATAAGTGGACCTGATATTTTACAATCAGAAACAGAACAGGCACTGGATAAACAAAAAACAAGGCACTGGGTATAGATAGTATAACAACAGACATTACAAAAACTTGTGGAACAGCAGCAAAACAATTGAATACATAAAATCTTTAATGCAACATGGTGACAAAGACAAATCCCTGAGGACTGGCAAAATTCTATAATAATGGCTATGTGGAATAATAAGGGGTCAAAACGAAACTAACAATTATAGAGGAATATCTTTACAAGGTAAAATAGGGAAAGTATATGCAAGAATAATTAAAAATAAACTAAGAACATGAAGTGAAACACAAATTTAGTAAAAACTAATTAGGGTTCAGAAAAGGAATGGGATGCACAGATGCCCTTTTCACTTTAAGACGGCTTAGTGCGCAAACAATAAAATACAAGAAAAATCTTGATATCACATTTATTGACCAGGAAAAAGCATTTGACAGAGTCAACAGACCAAAACTCTTGACCATTCTTGAAGAGTACGGTATACAGGGACACATTTTAGATAATATCACAGCACTATATAAAAAAGTCAGAAACAAATATTAGAACAACAGAACGCCTGACACATACTTCCAAAGTAACATCAGGGGTAAGACAAGGATATATCATGTTCCCTCTACTATTCAACATCTATATTGACAAGATCATACAGGAAGCAACACCTATAATGAAGACGAACAACAAATAATGATAACCGAAATGCTGACTGTTTGCAGATGATGGGAATTAATGTACTCTGATGCCACTAGTATGCAAAATCACATGACAGTCCTTAACAAAGACTGGAAATTATAATATGAAAATCAACAACACAAAACTTGAAACAACGAAGATTAGTAGGACAATAGAAACTTTAAAAATAAAATTGGAAGATAACACTCTAAAACAGATTAAAGAGTTTAGATACCTAGGAAGTATATTTACTGAGGACGGAAAATTTGATCCAGATATAGAGACGAGATGCCATAAGGCTTGCAGTCCTATTACCAACTGACGTCACTATTTACACACAAACATAAAAATATGATAACCAAACGTACGCTGATAAACTCTATTCAAACTTTGTGCTATCAATGTCAAATTTGGACTTTAACAAAAGAATTTGAGAGAAAGATCACAGTAGGCCTATGTGAGATGAAATGCCTCAGAAAGACATTGGGAATCACACGTAGAGATACAATCCCCAATGACATTGTAAGGCAAATGATGGGTACTGAACCATGCATATACTATATAGAGACAAAGGATAAAATGGTTTGGTCATCTAACCAGAATGAACCCCTACCAACTCCTGGGAGGAATGTACAACAGGAGAGTGTCTGGCTTTAGAGAAAAAGGTCACAAAAGATGCAGATAGAGAGACAACATCAAAGATATTTTAACGAGACACAATGTAAATTCAATTGAAGCCCCTAACTGGCAAAGAATAGAAATCTTCGGCTCCCTATGACGCCTGATGGTACACATGACTGTTACTTCGCGCCAATTTACCAGAAGAAAATGATATGCAGGTCATTATTACTCTGGGGGGGTCAATGTAGAAAAATGGTACAATGGGAAAGTGGAAGTTGAAATATAACAGTAGCTCTTTGATAACATCATAGATGATGTCATTTTATATACTGATGGTTCTCTTATTCCTTGTTAAAATGGTCAGGGAGGGGCTTAACAGCCACTGCCAGGGGTAGGACTGTAAAAGAGCAGAAAGGAGTTTACATGGCAATAATCTCCAGCATGAGAATAAAAATTAAGGCAGTTACAGTGTCACTAAAATGGATATCCGGCACAAAAACATTAGCTGTAATAGTCACAGACTCTTAATCCATGATTATGAAGATCGAGAATGGGTGACTCCAAGATGAGAGGACATATTCTGATATGGGGATAATTCTGTGAATTTATTATCTTGGATATGTGGCAGTACTCAGCAATGAAGACTCAAAACATTCATGTTGAAAACACAAATACTAGGAGAACTAGTTATGGACAAGAGCTGACATATTTAAGATCTTTACATTAACATTTTGTAAATGGGGACACAAGATTGGAAGGAGAAATAATAATGCGACTTAAAGAATTTGTAATTACCTCCAGGGTGAGCAGAACATAATGAATGAGGGGGGCCTAAGGTGTGTGTCTGTAGTCAGCAAGTTACAGGGGTCATCAGCATGCATACCCTTTTTCATGTGCTGAAATCGATTATATATAGGTTTGCCCAAAGTGTCTCAACATCGATTCAGAAAACCAAAACTAAATGTCAGGAGCAACTTTGAGAAATTTAAGCTTGTAAGACTGACCCACTTATCTCTCTACCATCCGACAAGATAAATTATATTTAATATATTTATCTAATAATAGATTACAACAGCAGCAAAATTGTAATCAGACTAGTGAAATATTGAAAATTTAAATTGGCATATTGGTCGTCTGAGACATGTCATATACCCCTCTGTAAGAGAGCCAAACAAATTTGTATGGTGACACAAATAAATTCCACATGATATTCTATGACGACCATAAGCACTCACATACACCAGCATTTTCAGATGTTCAGTGTTTGTCCCATAGGCTGTATATTCATTTTCCACTTGAAACATAATAATAGGACCTCCTTCTGTGAACTGGAGAAAATAGATATTACAATGAATTTATGATTACTGACAATAAAATGTGAAACTTATCATACCAATGTAGAATCACTGACTGTAAAATTTAAAATTTTTTAAATGGCATGCTAATATAAATTCTACCGTAAAAGGAAACACATTTTGAAAGGTGTAGAGTGCCTGTGTGTTGCCGGGGCCCAAAAGGGGAGCAAAGAATAGCAACACTGTTTACCTTCCACGCATGTCGCAAAAGGCATCTAAGGAGGTTATGGGATGGAGTTGGCTGTCCCATCCCATATAGGGTCAGTGACCCAAATCCATGCTGAAGTCGGATGTGTCAGGCTGAAAGGCGCAGATATCGCAGCAGTGTGGTAAACCATGACACAACACATTCCGTTCTCCGGACTACATCCTGCTAATCTGTAGGAGTTTGAGATCAAACGCAGAAGAAGAAGACGAAAGGTGTAGAGGATTGATTTCATTGCAATCAGATTTCCCCATTTGTACTCTGCCAATTACAATAATGCAACAAGCTGCATGCTCAGGACTAATAACCCTGTAAATCCACTGATAACACTTGGGATCTTTAAAAAAATAATTTGTATGCTAGATGACATGGTAAATCTGTAAACTCTTAAAACATCTTGAATACAAAGAAAATTGTTTAATTCTTCCTTATAAGACTCAGCTGGTTATTATGCTAAATTTGAGTAGTAGGCACTTTTCCATCTTTCCAGACAATAGTATTATTGTTGTGTTATAAGAAATATCAAAAACTCATATACTAGATTTTACGAGATCCAATGACAACATAAAAATTCAAAATGTTCCATTATTAAAAGTCAACAATTTTACATATTTAGGCACCAATCTAGCACTGGATGGAGACTCATGAAAAGAAATTTTACACTGTATTGCCTTTTATGTTTCTACAGTTAATTTTGTTTAAACATTTTGTTGTAAGCTAGCCAAACCCACTATAATTTAGTCTGTTACTATCAAAACATTAACAAGTAGTGCTAGACGATAAATATATATATATATATAGATATAATTTGTTTTCAAAGATGACATTATATGTACCTGGTAACTACTTACATGTTACCGTAGTTAGGTTAATAAATAACATCAGATTCTGGTATAAAAAACCAGTAAGTTTTTCCCATCTGTTACCGGGATTTGACACAGTTTTAAAAATTAAATTAGGTTGTGCTCATTTATATCCCTAAATCAATTTCAGTTACATTTTCCAAAATTTCTCAGTTTATACACAGATTCCTATGGTATCTTCTCTCATTTTCATATTTCACTTGAACATAAAATTGATTGGAAAAGTGTTTCTTCACTATGCAGTTTCACAATTGATTTTATTTTCTCACTTGTTAAATATATCACTGTCATTTGACTACAATGAATCAATACCCTTAGATACTCTAGGCCCATACACCAACTCATTTTGCCGCTGTAATTTTTCTAATCTCCAGCTGTTTCCAAAATCAACACAATGGATGAGACCAGTCGGAAGCAAGTTAACATGTTTAGATATAATCAGTGCCTTAATGACAGCATATGGAAGATGTAGGCATATTTAAAACAGTTAAATATATAATAACCCAAGCAGGGAAAATATTTCATAAGAAAAAGAACATTCTATGTAACATATCTTTGTCAAATGGTGTCAGAAAAAGAGTTCCTAATAGATGCTTTGAACCATTTATGATGCATAGAAGTGAATCATGGACAATAATCAGATTAGTATGAAAGTATGTAATTGCAGTAGAGATTGGGTTTATTAAACAATATTCCAAACATCATGAACAAATAAAAGTGTACCAATGAAGTAAATTCAAGTAGGAAGCATGACGATAAATGTAAAAATCCTTGAGATGAATGGGAATTGAACCAGGTCCATTCTAACGCCACCAAATTGCTTTGCAACTCGAGTAAATGGTTTTTTTTCATACTTGACTAACCAGATATCCATAAAAGAGAAGCAATTTTGTCAAGACATTCAAACTATGTACTCAAGTCACTGAGAACTGACTAATTCAGACAAGGACCATTACAAGAACAACAAACATCCCGACAAACATATTGAAGTATCCTAAGTAACACAAACATATAACATCCATATTCGTACTACAAGGGCCAATAGGTCTTATTGTAAACATAAGTAAAAGAGAGATTGTACAATAATGCTTCAAATAATAGCTTATAAAGGTAAATTCAAGTAGGAAGCATGAGGATAAACTGGTTTCGGATTGGGCCGTACTCAGTGACTTGAGTACATGGTTTAAAGCGTTGACAAAATTGCATCTTTTTATTGAGATGTGGTTGGTCAAGTAGAGAACAACCAGTTTACTCAAGTTGACAGACAATTCTGTGTTGTTAAAACAGACCTAGTTCAATTTCCATTGGTCTCAAGAATTTTTAATTTATCCTCATGCTTCCTACTTGAATTTACTTGTATAAGCAATTTTTTGAAGCAAAATTGTACTGCATCTTTGTTATTTATGTTTACAAGAAGACCTATTAGCCCTTATAGTACGAAAATGGATATTATATGTTTGTAAAACTGAGAATACTTCAATACTTGTCCGGGATGTTTTTTGTAGCTGAAATAGTTCCTTTTCTCAATTGGTCCATTTTCAGTGACGAGTACACAGTAAGAATGTTTTGGAAAAATTGCATCCTTTTATGGAGATGTGATTAGTCAAGTACGTAAAACCTGTTTACTTGAGTTGCAAGGCGATTCGGTGCAGTTAGAACAGACCTGGTTAAATTCTTGTTTGTCTCAAGAAAGAATTTTTACATTAATGAAGATATCCTGAAACAATTTATTTCAAAAAAGATAGCTGCTCACTCACATTTGCAGAAGACAGTCCAGATTTGTGGATGCTAAGAGGAAAGATGGAGAACATCATGACAACAGGCTAGATGAAGAGCAAGAGAGGCAGTATAAGACTAACGCAGAGGATGCTGGAATTAGGGTCACAAACTGGGATCCCAGCTCTAGAAAAATCTAGGATAACTGACTAAAAACGGCTGCTTCAAAATACCATTATTGGATATATGAAAACTGGGATTTTAAAAATATTTTTTTCTTCAAAATTATAAATCGCTTTTCTTAATTTCTAATGGTAACTTTCCATGGCCTATTTAAATAAAAACATGTCACTAATTTATGTGATGTGCGAACCCTCACATCACGTGTCCCTTGTTAAGACACGGCCGACGGATTGTGTTTGTGTTTCATTTGTTACATAGCATGCATTGTGATTAGTTTTGTTTTTATATCATGTGTATGTAGTGTGTAAGTGTCAAGTGATGTGAGTCGCGACGTGAATGTACAGGATTGGTAAATAAATTTTTTCATATTATGACAAATAATTAATTGGTATAGTCAAATGAAGACTGAGTTTTGACGTACATTACCTGCTTAATTCTAACATGAATTATATGGAAATAATAACACATTGCACTTGAAACATAGGGTAAACTTTTTATAACACAAATGTTTGATTTCCTTTATTGATGCTAAAGTACCTACATATTTCAAACTATGACTAAATCGTACTTTGATAATCGAATCCCATAAGTTTAAGACACAGAAACATTATTTATTCTTTTTTTTGTGAAAAAAGATGTGAATAATTCACTTTATAATTGATTTTCTTTTTGAGATATAATAAAACTTGAGCTATTATGTCCCAGTGTTATTGTACTGTTCCTAGCAAATCGTTTACATGAAAATTAAACAAACAATTTTTTGAATAAAAAACTAAATATATTTACTGTTATAACAATTTATTTTCCCTTTAGGTTGATAGAAAGACATGGGGAAACATTGAAAAAGATAAACCTAAATGAGGAGTCTGAACGGGTGTTCCCATTATCAGGTTACTTATGTAACCATGTGTGCTCAAAATTTAGCAATCAAATATTAGTCACGTTGTAATTTTTACAATCTCATTATTTAAATGTGACCAAATATTAAGAAAAACACAAATCATTTTAATATTTTATTAATAAAACTATTTAAATTTAAAAGTTATGAATATTATTTTTGTTCGTTTGAATCACAAATCATTTTAATATTTTATTAATAAAACTATTTAAATTTAAAAGTTATGAATATTATTTTGTTCGTTTGAATCACAAATCATTTTAATATTTGATTAATAAAACTATTTAAATTTAAAAGTTATGAATATTATTTTTGTTTGTTTGAATAAAGTCTGAAGTTCAACATTTGTGTTATTGTTAAAAGCTTATTAAACATTAAAATAAAATTTTTTCTGAAATTTTTATTTCATTGATACATTGTCCTCTAATTTTGATGAAAGATTCTCTAAATATCGAGATTCCTAAATATAAAAACCATAATTAAAGTTTTCATTTGAAGCACCAGTGCATTAACAAAAAAATTAGAAATGAGATCGGGTTCAAAGCTGTATGATTTATAACCATGATAGAGTAGGCACAGACATAGATCATAAAGCAGCCACAGAGCAATAAAGGTTGAGATCTACTGTAGTAAATCGAATCACTTCCACCCCACAAATTTTGATCACTATGATTGATTTGTACTTATCAAGTTCTTAACATCTCAGAACTTCCTTACTATTCACCAAATTCTAGTGGAAACTATACTGAGTTACTATCTAATAGTAAACTTTATGATTCCAACTTTTAAAATGTTAATATTTCTTTAATTCAAAAATTTATTGTATTTGGGTGCTTGCATTCAAACAAAAATGACGCCTATTGTAAGCTCTCCAGGTGAATCAAGGGGATAATTGTTCAACAACAAACAGGACATAAGCTAACAGACTGCATAACAACTTATATCACATATATAAGTTTAGAAGACTTATCCATCTGTGGAACAACCATTATTTCAGTCTAACACTTCTTGTAGACATGTTTAATGTATGATGACAAACAGAGAAGAATATATGAAAATTTGGCTATATCCTGTCTCTTTTCATGAACATCTTTATGGCACTGCTCTGAGCAAGGGATTGACAGCTACCTTTGTCAGAGTCATCAATGTAGAAGTATGAATAAGAAGAAGAGGAACATTTAACACACTATTCCATACATATGATTTTCCTTTTTTTGACTTTCACCATCTTGAATTGACTGTGACCTCACATTACACTTTTTGGAGATAAGACAAATTATTAAAATAATTTCGATGCTCACCTTGGTAAGCAGATTCTCAGTGTTCTAAGTTTGGATTAGTCTATGATATGGTAATGAAATATGTTTTCAGTGTAATCAATATAGGTTACCAATTGTACAGTATAATTTTTTAGGATAATGAAGTTTTGCTAATCATTGGTAACATAAATTTATGTTTCAACCAAAACATCTTTATCAAGAACACACATTCATAACATGATATGACTAGAAAGATCAGCAATTAAGATTACCGTCCACATGACAGAGCTAAACATATATACTACCCAGAATAGTTAAAACTAGTAGCCTACATTAGAGAGAGAAAAAACACAACCAGAAAATAGAAATACACACCCAAATATCGATAAAAGAAAACAGAAACATAAAGGAACCACAGGATATCTATCCGTAGGACTGATGGACATGGATTCCAAAGAGCTCTTTTATGTCAAATTAATAGATGTAACAGTTTTCAAATGAGAGTCTGGTCTGGTCATCTGAGTAGCATGACTTGACGGCTGTCACATGAATATCATGCATACTCTTCTCTCTCGTACCAATGAAGTGGTCAGCTACACTAGCCTAAGAGCTAAGTTACTTATTTTTTGTGGACTGAATAAGCACATGCACACTACCCACCTGCAAATTATGCACCATTGGAAGTAATACGCTAAAATATCTGTTGACTGCATCCAAATAACCTGGATAGTTAGTTCTTACTTGCATTTTTGGATCATTTAATAGCCACCTAAGACATAAAAGGTAAGGGACATCACACAGCATATAATGTTGCAGGTGTGTGAAATATATATACTATTTTACAGTACTAACATTTCAAAATTTATTTTGCAAGGAATAGTTTAGAGCAGGGGTGGACAAACTTTTTGTGCAGAGGGCCACATTGAAAATTGTAAAGCTATTGGAGAGCCGCATATAATATTATGTATATTTTTGTTTACAATTCTCTGTAAGTAATCAATTAAATATTTTTATTGTAAAGAAAGGTAGTTTTACATAATGTAGATAACTTCTGAAATAAATTATATTTCTAACAGACTTAACACTATAACAGTATATTTTCTAATATGGATAAAAGGCTTTGCAAATATTTTAACAATATTTGAAAAATATTATATTGCATACAGTTACAATATGGATTCATATGAGTTTTAATGAAGATTTTTAAAAACATCATACACATACAGTCACAACAGTTACAACTTTATTGATAATATTAATTTCTAATGAGATGTATGTAATTGCTTGTAAGATTTTATAATTCCTTTGAAATCTGGAACAAGTTTACTTGTAGAAATTTGCATGACTGCATTTAAGTTGCAATCAGATAATAAAGACATATTCTTAGATTTGTTGATTTTTAAGCAAGAAAATGCCTATTCACAAATATATGTAGATCCAAATATAGACAAAAATTTAGCTGCAAAGTCTTTTAAGTTTGGGAACGATTGTTCAGGCAAAGAATCATAGAAATCCAACAAATATTCAGACTTAAATTTTTCCTTCAGGTAATTATTGGCTTGTAATTCAAGCAATTCCAACTGTATGTGCTCTTGGGCTTTATGAGCTTGTGCCCTGATAACATTGAAGTGCTGCTTCAAGTTCTTGAAATCTTGGAATCTTCTTCCAAATTCTGCAACCAATACATCTAACTGAGCTTTGAATTTCAGAAATAGTTTCTTGTTTCAGCAAAGGGAAGTGACAAAACATGTTTTCACTTGCTTGTCTGGAAAACAGTGAGAGTTTGGCTTGACATGATTTTACATGAACGTACATTTCATGTGCAAACCATTGCCCTGAAGTTTAACATTCAATTCATTTAAATTTTCCATTATTTCAGTGGCAACTATAAAGTCAAGCTTCCACTCTGCATCAACAATGTTAACATTGGAGGCACATTCTATGCCCTTCATCTCTAGAAACATTATTATTTCTTTTTTAAGACCCCATACTCTCCTAAAAATCTTTTCGAGACTCAACTATCGAACTGTACTGTGGTACAGGACATCAGAATGTTCAGTTTCTAGATCGTCTAGTAATGCTCTGAACTGCCTGTGATTGAGTCCTCTTGATCTGATGAGGTTTATGACACTGACAACTCCATCAATAACATGCTTAATTTTTTTTAAAGATTTACACAAACTTTCCTGATGAATCACACAGTGAAGTGGTAATATTACGTGGTTAGGATATTCTGACTTAATCCTATCATTGATCAACTTTATCAGTCCTATATCATTTCCCGATAAAGCATGAGCACCATCAGTTGTAATACTGGCCATCTTATTCCACATTAACCCAGCTCTTTCAATGCAGCTACTAACAGCATTGAATATATTGAGGTACTGGTAGTGTCTTTGATCGACTCAACGCTCAGTAACTCTTCAAAGAGTTTAAAAGAATTATTTATTCCACATATAAAAATTAATAATTGAACAGTATCCTGTACATCAGTACTCTCGTCCAATGCAAGAGAGTACCACAAAAAATGCTTACTTGCATCTTGAAGTTGAAGGGTCAAATCTCACTTATCTTTTCAACACATCTGACCACAGTTCTTCTGGATAATGTAATACTGTCAATTTTGTTGTTTTGTTCTGGACACAGAATGTTTGTTGCATCTAGTAAACATTCCTTAATAAATTCACCATCAGAAAATGGCTTGTTGTATTTCACAATTTTGTGTGACAACACCAACTGGCTTCTGTTGCGGCATCTTGAATTGAAGACTATTTTGTAAACACAGTTTTTCTTTTCCTTTCTTCAGATGTTAGATTGTGTCCGAAATCGGATGTTTTGTCTGGTAATGTCTTTTTAAGTTATATTCTTTAAAAACAGTCACTGATGTGTGACACAGCAAGCAAACAGATTTGTTGCCAACTTGCATAAAACAATATTTGGTAATCCATTTGTCTTTGAAAAACCACCACTTGTCTTACATTTTTTGGATGCACTCATTATAATAAAAATATCTTAAAATGTTGCAAAATTAACTTACAAACAAATGTGCTTCCAGCAGCGCGAATATAATTATTTAGATTTAGAAAACTCGATTGTAATATAAATACGGAAATTTGTGAATGGAAACTACAAACGTGATGGTTATTAAAAAAGCACCAGGAATTTCCCCAGGCACTGCGCATCTTAAATTATTGCAAATCAAGTATTTGCGCATTCCATTCATAGGATATGGGGGGGGGGGGGTTTATTTCTGACGATACATTATTGTTGTAACGATGTATTATTAATATTAACACCTTTTAGTGATATTCTATTTTGTATTAAACATCTTTTTAATATAAACTAAACATACATCCCAACATAATGCTTAAAAGTTAAAAACAATTAATTATAATTTTAAAGATTATTTTCAACCTTTATAAAATTATATCGTCCAGGTACTTATAATCATTGAGAAACATTCAGCCAATCAAATTACGTCAATTCTAGTATAGTAAATTACTCAATATTAATATTAATAATATATTAAACGTAGTAAATTTTCATTGACAATATATATATATATATATCAATATTACTATTTAAATGATGTCAAATTGGGAAAAAAATATTGTATATTTAATATATAAAAAAAGTCGAATTAAAATTCCAATGGATTTCTGCGTAATATTATTGGAAAAAAAATTGTTTGTGACGATCGTTCGTTTATTTAAAATGTGTTTCAGGGCTGCAAAATATCCAATGGCGGCCGCATGCGGCCTGCGCGCCGTAGTTTGCCCACCCCTTGTTTAGAGTGGAAGAGGCAGACAAAGAAAATCTTGGATTGATAACATCAAGGAATGGTATGGGCATGATTGTTCACAGTGGTATACCAAGTCATACAAATGAAAAATAAATTACAAAATCTAGTATTGGGACAACTAGAAAGAACAAATGCTATATTCAGAGAACATCACACTGGAGAAATCAGATAAGATCCAACCCTGACGGTGATACAAGCTGCCAACGTGTACATGGTGCAACGGCTATTAAAAGGTGGCACATTGAGTGTGTCGAAAAGCAACTCCCTGTAGAATGTGACAAATCCCTTGGAGAGCCAAGATTCAGGAAAACAAAACATGTTAGCCCTTCTGTATAATTTGAGAGCACCTTGGATGGCGCGGAACGCATAGCTGGCTGCTCCACCCACTCATGATCCTGAGCTGTTTTACTATGGACTCTTCAAATAGGAAAATATACTAGGTAGGAGGGCTGAAGCTCATAGCTATAACTCTGCATGTCGCAGAAAGATAGATAAGCCACAAAACCCCTAGAATTTACCTCTCTGAGTAGGAGACTTCTTTTCAAAGCACTGCACGCTGCTGAGGGATAGTCTTCTGGATATGAAATAAAACTCTGGAGAAACCTAACCATTGCACATAAGAAATAATAGCCAATTGCTTGTAATCTCCGAGGATAGACACAACAACTACAACATATTAATCATATATCAAATTATAAAATAACAACACACATACCCTGGTAGTCCTCCGAATTCAAACTCAGAGCATATAAAAGGGCCTGGACGCAAGATGACATACAGGCCTAGTTTTGCTGCAGTTTTTATGAAAAGCCTAAACAAATAACAAATGAAAATAATGTACAATATTGAATAAAAGTTTATTTATTTGTCATCTGTAAATCAATATAAACTTTTAGATCAAAATTATATACATTTCATTATGAGTATCTCATTTTTAGTATTGTTAAAGCTTTAATTTTCCTATTTCTGTTAATACTCGCATTTTCCCAGTATTACCATAACCCCCATATTTCCATTGCAGATATAGTCTAGGTTGATGTACACATAGCATGAAATTTGGATTGGCTATTGTGACATTTTTTATCCCAAGAAAACTATAGGATTTAGATCTGTCTCATTGATGACATTTAATTATTCAGGGAATCGTGCTTCTGTGCTTTATGTGAAACCCCACATTTCGTGCTTCTGTGCTTTATGTGAGACCCCCACATTTCAACCTTTTTTCTCCATTGCACTGCATCCACCATAGAAATATGCCATGATGAGCACTATGATCATTTTGGATCAGTGCAATAACAGCTATTCCACAATCTCTTCACAAATTAGAAATCTTAAATCTTCTTTGATCTTCACTTAGTTTGCTAAGGCTAACAGATGGTCATTCTTGAATGTGGGCATGCCCTGCTATGCTTAGTTTCCAGCATCTGGTAGTATACTGAGATCCTATTTCAATGATGAGCTGACGTTTATGTGGAATGAGACTGATTCATAACTCAGCATACCATTACCGGGAGCCGCGTTAGCGCAGTGGTTAGCGCACTGGCTTCACATATGAGTGGTCCTGGGTTAATTCCCCAGCTGAGGCGGAAATGTTTTCAGATCGCAATGTCGATCCCAAGTCGACCCAGTCTTAAATGGGTACTTGATTAATCCGGGAAGTAAAGACTGCGAGGGAGAGGAGATGGCTACTGCCCTCATTTGCAGAGCCTGTGAAATGTGAGATCGCTAACATCTCACACCCCTACGGCATTAATAAATGCTATGGGTTACTTTACTTTTTTTTACTATACCGTTACCATACCTTTATATTCGACAATATCATCATAATCAGATAGAAAAGTCAACAAACTCAGTAATACTCACAGATTCTCAAAGTATACTGCGCAAGATAGAAAAGTTCATGCTAAGAAAGGAATGGAGTGATTTATTGAATAACTCAACTGTCCAGAGCATTACATGGATATACTGCCCTGGTCATGCTGGGATCAGAGGAAACGAGAGAACTGACTTATTGGCAGGCAATGTGGCAATAGATGGTACAATGCTGGGAATAGGTAAAGGAGACTTGATCAAGGCAGTAATAAAAGCATTTCAAGATGAAGATGATGTCATTGAGACTGACAATGTACACATAGGGGCCTATAGAGAATGCCAGAAATAGGAGGAAAAGTAATTTTTTTGGAAAGTCCCGAAAATCACAAAATCAACACCTGACAGGGACTATGAGTCTACATTAATTGGGATGGCTCCTGGAATGGAGAGTGGAGCACTTATGGGAATGCCCCTCATGCTGTGATGCTAGTTTCTAATCAAGAATCATAATCAGGAAGCATATTCTAGACAGGATGTAGCAGTCATCCATCATCAAGTGCCGTCTCCACAACAAAGGTTGGCTGCAACGACCTTCCTATCTCTTGTCATGTTGGGGCGCTCTGCTAGACTGTAACCTGTCCATCTCATGAAGTTACTCTCCCACTTGTATCTCTTCCTACCTCTTGCTCGCTTCCCTTCCACTTTATCCTTAAGTAAGGTCTTCAGCAAGGTGACATGTCTTTTAATATGTCAAAAATATGTAATTTTCTTGATCTTTATTTTCTTTAATAATTCTTTCTTCATACGAAGTGTTGAAATAACCTCTGTGTTTGTTTTCTTATCTTCACATGATGTTCTCCCTATTATTCTATATATCCAAATCTCAAAGGCATGAATTCTGTCTTCTAATTGTTTGCTTATTGCCCATGAGTCTGAGGCATACATTACCGGTAATATAGAATAGATGTAGCATTGTATAATTCTTAATTTTAGATGTTAATATTTTCCTTATGTTATTGAAAGTACTTTTAGCCATTCCTATTCTCCTTTTAACTTCTGTTTCACAGCAGTCATTGCAGCCTTTCAATATTTCAATACTCTTGGACATCTTGAGCTAATCTATTTGCTTCTTAGTGTGTGATGTTCATGCAATGTTTTATATCTTGAACTAATCTACCTGATTCTTAGAGTGTGATATTCAGGCAATCTTTGATATCTTGCATCTTCTTCATGGCCAAATTCCTTTTCATACCTCCAATATGGTATTTTATAGGCTATCATGTCGTTTAATATGGTCAAAATATTGTAATTTTCAACAGAGAACTTTTCAAAGCCAATTTTCTTACATTTTCAATTCTCTCAAAATGACCCTATTTGGTGATATTTTTATCCAAGGTATTCTAAGGATTCTTCAGTAACATTTAGTTTTAAATGTTGAAATTTTGTTTCTAACTTTAGTAGTAATTGTCCAAGATTCACATCGATATATCGCAACTGAGAATATGCAGACTCAAAGGAGCGCTTTGTTCAAACTGCAAAATTAAAAGACAAATTATTACAAACTAAACAAAATAATACAGAAATACACTTAAGATCTAAATTGAACAATAAATGAAAATGATCTTACTTGAGATCAAGCATTCCATCAAATGAGAAAACACCAGGTGAGGGTTCATGCATGTTCCAAGGCACATAACTAGAATTGGCAATAGGTAGAACAGGCCAAGAATATAGTTATTTAAATCAAACAATAGGGCCTAATATACATTTAATAGACATTTAACTTTATAACTTACTAATGTTTTTTATTGTGTTATATAGTGGTGAGACTTTGACACTCCCCATGGACATGTTAAACAATTACAGGGCTTCAAAAACAAATATTGCATACATATTCTGTTAATCTCCTATAGAAACATGTGTACATAAGAAATAAAATAGAGATGTAAACAGGTTCACAAAAATAACTGCTTTCAATAGTGAAATGATTAAAATTAGCATGGTGTGGACATATATGTTGATATGATTCCTTGTGAAAAACAATACCTCAGGGAAGGTAGAAGAACAGAGGGTAAAGAAAATCATGAACAGACAACATCAAGGACTGGATAAAGACAAGAATTTGACCTCACTAACCCACACCACTGAAATCACTGGAGGGCTGTGCGTTGATGTGTCTGACATAGTACCTCTACAACCCTGGCGAGCTATGAAGTTTTGGATGGACAATAAGCATTATTAAAAGATGAAACAAAATATGAAAAGTTTAAGATAATTAATAAGAAAACTGTATGATTTAAAATAAAACAAATATCTACAGAGTATCAAAAAACTTGTGATAACCGAGGCTTGGACTTTTAGTTTAGGGTTTCTAAAATAGGGCCACTGTTTCTTTCCAAGCATTTTTCTTTAGAAGATGACTAGGAAAGTTAGGCGATAATGTGGCTGTCAACTGTGTAAAAAAATCCCCATAGTTACAGAAACTAGATAATAGATACTAATTCTAAATTGGAAAATGAAAGTATTGTGAGAACAGACAATCTATCGTTCAAAAGCGAAAGCCAAAAGGACACTGTGAGGCTTTAATAACTTCTCAGTACCAACGAATTAAGCAAAATTGGAGACTGTAATGTGTGAACCATGCTTGAAGTAGGTAAAGCTGCTCAGCCAATGAAATAAGTTCTAGCATAATATACTGGGAATAAGTGGACTACACCTAACATGAATATACCTGATCAAGCTGTAAACTGCAGAGGTCATTGGTACTAATACTCCCAAGGCCCAATGAACAATACATTTGATGTGATATGTTCACAGGGTGTGACAATAATGCTGACCACAGAAGCACACAATGTTTTAATAATGTGGGAAATTATAAGCCCAAGTATTAACAACGTATTATTTCAGACTAAACAAAGTGATATCAAAATTAATATTATTCCATTTTTGAATAGCCACTTAAAAAGAATATGAAACGTTAGTGGCATGACAAGAAAGAAATTAAGAGATTTTGGAGAATAACAGACCAAGATCTGGTGCTCATCCCCTTTAAGGAGAGAAAATTAACATGGATTGGGTTTATGCTCAGAAAACCGGCAAAGGATGTAGCTATAAGAGCAATGACATGGCACCACACAAAAAAAGGAAACAGGGGAGACTTAGTAATGTAGGGAAAAGCAACCCTAAAGTAATTAACAGATGGCAATTAGCTGGAATAAGGCTGAGAATGTAGCAAAATATTGAGGTAAATAGAAAAGAATGTGATAGATTAAAAAAAAAACGTTTTGTGGCAGAGTGGAAAAGAGTTTGCTTCTTACAGACAAGGTACTAGGCTAAATTTCTGCTAGGCATTACAGCATATGTGTATTTGGACAGTTCTGAGAACAATAGCAACCTACAATATATAAACATCGTCTAAAATATTACAACAGCCAAACTAATGCTGGGTTGGTGACTTCATCATGAGTAGGATATACTACCATTAGTCAAATCAAAACACTTGTAAATTGTAGGGGCAAAAATGGGAACAAAGAATTTCAACACTGTGACATGCCATCAATATTACAGAGATGATTAAAGAGAGGTTAGGTGATGTTTATATCATCACATATATGAAATTCTTAATGTACAAAATTGCATTGGTGCAGGATAATAAGCCAAGAAGGATTCTCATTTATGTTGATGACCTCCTGTACAATCTAGAGACATGAGTAGTAAGATGTGTTGGGGAGGAGTAGAGACATAAGTAGCTACATCAGTTTGAAGAAGAGTATAGATGTAGCTAGCTACATTTGTAGAGAGAAGAGTTGTGACATTGGTAGCTACATTAGTATAGAGAAGAGTAGTGACGTGTAGCTACATTTGTAGAGAGAAGAGTAGAGACATGGGTAGCTATATTTGTAGAGAGAAGAGTAGAGACATGGGTAGCTATATTTGTTAAAAAAAGAGTACAAATATCAGTAACTACATGCGTAGGAAGAAGAGTAGAGGAATGAATATATACATGTAGGGAGAAGAGGAAATGTGTGAGTATCTACATGTGCAGGGAGAAGATTACAAATGTAAGTAGCTACATATGTTGAGAAAAGATTATAGACATGAGTAGTAACATATGTAGGGAGAGAAGTGGAGATATACATAGTTATATGTGTAGGGATACGAGTGGAGGTGTTAGTAGCTAATGTAGACAGGAGTGGAGGTATTATTAGTTACATGTGTGGGGTGTAGAGTGCAGATATAAGTAGTTACATATGTAGGAAAAGAGTGGAGGTGTCAGTAGTTACATGTGAAGAGAGAAAAGTGGAGGTGTCAGTAGCTACATGTGTAGGGAAAACAATCAGAAATGTGAGTTGATACATGTTACGGAAAAAGGTTAGATATTGGAATAGCTACATGTGTAGGGACATGAGTAGAAATAAGTAGTTACATCTGTAGGGAGAAAACAAGAGACATGAATAGCAACTTTAGCAGGGAGAAGAGTAGACAATGGTAGTTAAATCTTTAGGGAATAGATTATAGACATGAGTAGCAACAAGTGTAAGCAGAGGAAATAGAGATATGAATAGTAACATGTAGACGGAGAAGTGTGGAGATGTGAGTAACAACATGTTAAGAGAAAATATTAACGATTTGAGTAGCTAAATCGGTAGGGAGAAGATTAGAGCTGATCTTAGTTGCTACATGTATAGGGAGAAGATTAGAGATGTTAGTAGTTACATGTATAGGGAGAAGATTATAGCTGATGTGAGTAGCTACATTTGTACTGAGAAGATTAAAGATGTGATCACAACGAAGTAATGAGCAGGTACATATATCAGTATGTACTAAGAAGGAATAATTGAGATAAAAGTTGGTACAATAGAAATTACATGAGTAGAGAAGGGCAACTAACTGATAAAAATAACAAAAACATTTACGTTTCAACCGTATTCAGACCACATGCTTTTAGCTTTAACAACCGGTCTTCCCAATATTCTGGGACAATCCTGAAATAATGTACAGCACCACTGAAGACTCTGAATGGTTTTTTATTTAAATAGAATGCTCGATTTCGAAATGTTAGTCCAGGTTTAACACTCACATACTTTGACGTTGAAGCTGAAATGTTATTGTTTACTGTATCATGTTGTTGTTGGACAATTGTTACTAAACTAATATTTACAGGCAAAATTAAAATATTACCAACTGACTTTGAATTCTCAAATCCTTCAGACGATATTCTATCACTTCCATAATATTTTATAGAGTTATTTCTGCGCATATCGAATGTTGTGAACCATAACAACCACACAATTATGATTAATGTAATCCAAATAGTTAATTTGAAAACTCTTTTCCATCGCAATATATAATTCATTCTGTAATGATTGCCTAGCCAAGCCTACTCAACTGTAAAAGAAGACTGATATTTCATCCAAGATACACAGTTTGTGTAACACAGCATTATAATTATTTCATTGAATAGGTGAACATTAGAATATTTGATGCCCCAAGTATTGAGAATTTCATTTTAATAATAGTAAACTAGGCTATAGACGTTGTCTATACGTCTTATATTTAATTAATAATAGCTTTTTTATTTTTATAATATGCCTTAAAATGTATTTATAATATTTATTAATAAATAAACAATTTAATAGGCCGTGACCTTCGGTTGTATATGAATAATAATGATCATGAATTGAATACAGCATAGGTCTTATTCTTATACATTCCAAGTGAACGTTTGGCAAGTCACTGTTTCAACCCTTTTTGTACCGAAAAAAATTAACACGCGAAGTAAAGCATTATTATTATATCACAAATAATAAAATAAAAAATACTAAGGAAGTTGGATTTACAAATAATAAACACAATACTTGACTGGGATATGTTCGTTAAAGCAAACGATAAAATTGAGCGGTTACTAAGAGTTGTTTAAAAATTGTAACTATAGATACCAGCGTTACCACCCAACAATAGCCAAGTTCTTATATACATACATACATACATACTTACATGCATACATACATACATACATGCATACATACATATATCTACAGTATATGAACAACCGATATGCTAAAATAAACACTGTACTTGTAGACTAAATAATAACTTCAGAACAAAAGTTACAACAGTTTAAATATCAACAACTGAAATACAGTCCTTCACATCGTCATCTTTGATTAGCGTTGATGACAACGGCCTTCTATAACATTAGCAATTAGAGTATTTGGTGGTGTCCACGAGTGACACTAAGAATTATTTCTTGCAATGGCTTGCTTAGTCAATAATCGGTGTGGGGTGCAAAGGGAACGCAATGCTCTAGGCGGACCGAGGGTTAGCAGATAACCAAGATCCCAAATGTACCTCCTCGCGGTGCACCCTGGTAACAGAAAACAGCAGCTCGAGCTGATTCTGGCCAAATCATGTGGGGATCGTGTCCGAGAATGCGGAGGAAGCAGATGGAAAGAGATTTGACTGCAAAAGAGACAGACAATATCTCCGACACCATTTGAATCCCCACATATAGCGACACTGTCGACATACAGTGACACCTGTTAGTCCAGTCAGAACATTGGAAGGGCGGCCAATGTAAAAGACACGTAAAGGTGGTTGCATGTAGAGAAACAAATATATGTCATAATGAATACAATGACACAATGAAAGGGCAGAACAGCGCCAGAGGGCAGCGCGAACTGCAAATGAAAAGTGAAAAGTTCTTAGGAAAGGGGAACTATAAGCTCTGTTAACTCGAGACGAGCTTCTAGTTACCTGTGATCCTTATAAGCAGAGACCAAGACCAAATTGTGGGCGCTCGGAAAAGCAAAAAGACCTAAACCAACTCTAATGTCGAGCCTTCCTATACCGGAAATATGCTCGCGAAGAGAAAGGGTTCCGAGCCCGATGGGCTTAGGCAAGCGGGGGACAACGATAGCAGTCCTGGCCCAACTCTAATGTCAAGATTTTCTATACCGGAAATACACTTGCAGAGAGAAAGGGTTCAGTACTTGATGGGCTCAGGCACAAAAGGGACAACGATGTAGCCCTGGCCCAACTCTATTGTCAAGCTTTCCTATACCAGAAATACGCTTGCAGAGAGAAAGGGTTCAGTACCTGATGGGCTCAGGCGCTATTGTGACAAGGCCGCTCAGCTCGAGAACGCCTTGCTCTCAAACGCGTGGTGTGAGACTCAAACTTGTACGAGGGGTTCACGATGTCTGTGAACAACTCCTCGAGTAGGAGGGCGAACGAGCCAGTGTCCAACTCTTCTGGCGAGTTCTTCCTCATACGGAACCAGGCTCACGGATGAGAAAAGGTTCAGTACCCGATGGACACAGGCAGAGTTCGTCAAATTGCACGAGATGGGTTTATAGACGGAGGGGCACCTCGTGCTAGATAGACGCGCTCGACAAGCGTCTTGGCGAAGAGGCACTTCACACCAGCGTGCCCGGCGACAGATATACAGGCTGTCACGGACTAGGGACCAAACCCGAAATAAAGGAATGACGGAAACGGATGTGCTGGAGTGGCCAACCGGGTTGCAAATAATCACAGTTTTACTGTGGAACTTGCAGCACAACGTACTTCACGCTCCCTGGCGAAAATCAGACGAAATATTCGTTGTGGTTATTTGAGAGCGAACGCCGAAGAAGAAGAATCGGTGTGTTACTGTAACAGCATGCAATCTATTAGTGTTGTTTTCACCATATTTAGTTGTGAAAATATTCTTTCCACGCATGCTGATGAATGTGGAAGTGACATTAACCCCCACATAAAGTTTGAAAGGATCAGATTGTATCCATTCCTTTAGCTCTTCGAGACACTTACTACAGAATTGTTGCTTATACCATGTCTTTGTTGTTTTACGTCTCTTACACGGACTCAATGATGATGATGATGATAAAGCAGTACAAGAACCACCACATTCTTTATTTCCTTCCATAGATTATATCCTTAATAATTATACGAGATATAGGCTATACATTCAGTAAATAAGTAACATTGTCATAAAATTTTATTATTTTTAAAGCACGATTCCTATACACATTTCAGTGATGAATGAGAATTCCTACAATTTTACATTTAGCACTATTATCTAGCTTTCAGATCGACATCAATTATTTAAATCCAGAAGGATCGGCGAAGTAAATTGAAAATAAGCGCGGAAAGGAACTCAAAACTAAAACTCAACACACAAAAACATTCAACAGAACTTATTGTGAACCATTAGAGATAATTTAATGAAGATTTTCCTTTAAGAAATTGGCCCAAAACATGCCGAGTTTTTAAGAAAATAACCCGAGGTCCCAAGGTCTGATCGAAAAAGCCAAGAACTTGGGGAAAAAGCCAAGCGATGGTAACGCTGATAGATACAATTGAAACGAAACAATACGAAAGACCATCATCATTATCAGGTGCCGTTCCGAATGGAGAAAAGATCATGGATCTTCACAATTCTCTATTTCTAATATTTTCTAGCAGGACCGTTGTTGACTATTTGCCTAGCCACGATGTTAGGCTATATACTATTTTCTATATAGCTGAAACGAAATAAAACATGAAAGGGTATCATTAGATGTCGTGCCGACTAGCGTAGGCGCTTATGGATTTCCACGATTCTCTATTCCTAGTATCTTCTATCAGGATCGTTGGTGACTCTTGCCTTGCTATGATATCATGTGATCTAATATTTTCTGGTGTTGTCGTCCTCGGTCTATCTTGCCTGTTGTAACTATGTTCTCCACAACTTCCTGTCTCAAACCTGTCCACAAAAGGAAGATGGTCTCTTTATAATATTATTGAGTGACCGCTGTCTCGCGTTTTCCTCATTCAGCACCCCTTCGTCAGTCGTTCTAGCTGTACATAACACTCTAAGCTATCTTCTATAGAACCGCATCTCTGTTGCCTCTAATTTTCCACTATTCTGTTTATTTATTATCTAAGACTCGCATCCATATGTTAGAATCAGGAGTTCACCAGGGGTGTGTCCTATCCCCTCTACTTTTTATAATATATATCAACCACATCTGTAAACTATCAAGTACCAACTAAGAAGATAACATAAAAGACAAATTGAACAAACAACTGCTTGCAGACGACCAAACACTAATAGCGACATCAGCAGAACAATTGCAAGAAAATATGAACCGACTCCACACAGTCAAAAATTCGAACAGACCGAAATAATGGCAATAGCAAAGAAAGAAAGAAATATCATTTTATCCATCAATAATAAACACCGTAAACAAGTGAAGGAGCTCACTTACTTAGGAAGCATTATAAAAAGTTAAGGGGAAACAGTAAAGAGATACAAAATAGACGCAGCAAAGCATACCAGATCCTAGGACAGATGAAACGTATTTTCAAGAACAAAAATGTAAACATAGACACTAAAGTTCCATTTTACAAGACTATTTTTATCCCATCAATGTGCTACCAGTGCCAAACCTAGACAATGACAGCACAAGACAAAAGAAAAATAGTGACAGCAGAAATTACATGTCTACGAAGAATACTCGGAGTGTTATTAAGAGATAGAATTAGAAGCGATAACATCAGACAGATAACCAAAACAATATCAGTATTAGAACACATCAAAAGGCAACAGATCAAGTGGTTTTCACACGCTCCCAGACTACAAACAGCATGCCACAAATGGGCATGTCACATTGACATCACGGCTATAAAACAAGAGGCAGACCATGTAAAAGATGGATCACAGAAATCAAAGAAGCCTCAGGAACATGCTTACAAACAACACACATGAAGGTCTTCTCCAGAGTTCTCCTTTACCCCTGAAGCCCAAGGCAAACAAGGGATACAGCGTATAGATAGATAGATAGATAATAATCTTTCGTTAAGGCATGTTTTCCTGTAAAGGAGTGCAGTGAGGCTTTCTATAAACTTTCCTTAACTGAAAGGTTTCCTGTGAATGAGTGCAGGGTGGCTTTGTATGGGCCATGGAAATAAAGGCCTCTTTGTAATAGCAGACGCCGCGACATGTACAGGAATGATTTTGATTGTACCTCCGAAAGAAAAAATCCTGTCCCAACCGTGGATTGAACCTGGGACCACAAGGGTATGAGAACGGCGTCCTAACAACACGGCAATGAGCTCCGTGGAAATAGAGGCCGCTTCGCCGCAGTAGTGGCCGCGACATGTACAGGAAGGATTTATAATAGTAATCGCTAGTAGAAATAACAACGATTCGCTCGTATTCCTTTATTCTGATACCAGCTAGCGACAATGGTAATAACGCGGAAGGTTAACTGCGGCTCACATCTTATGTGTGAATCATGTTTTAGCTATTTGTGAATTGTTTTTTCATATATGGACACTTAATGTTATGCATACTCACATATATGTTGATATATATTTTGGATTGCTGTGGTGATATATATATATATATATATATATATATATATATATATATATATATATATATATATATATATATATATATATACACACACACACATACATACAGTGCTTTTTGTCAAGGATAGCAGGTGGGTATACTTAGTTTGCGAAAAATTCCCTATATATTTTGAGCGGTAACACAAACCCCACTCTCCCCCATCCAATATGAAACACACACACATTAATTATTACTTAGAAAATTGTAATAAAGATGTTGATATATAAATTGTACCTTCAAAAAGTTTGATATTTTGCTAGAAAGTTAAGACTGCACTCTCTTTACCTCATCTGTGTAGAAACACAATTCTGAATTGTATTATATGAAATCTATATTTTACATACGGTTTAATCCACGTCCACAGAAGGATTAGTCTCGAAAACGACATTGGTAAATGGCTACCCATACTAGACGCTGGTTTTTGTTTGAAAATTTGTAACAATCATTTTATATGCAGGTTTGGCCGCCGCCATTAGGCCGGTCATGGATAAGCGGTCAACCTAAGATCGATGCACTTTTTACTTAGTTATTCCTCTAGGATCAAAGGAGGGACATAGAGCTGATGTCATAGATTTTCATGTCTCTCTTTTTTTTTTTTTTTTTTTTTTCAATTTGCTTTATATCTTCATTTCGGCTTTCTACTGGAGGACCGGTATTTCTTTGTTTGATGCCATCAGCGATATACACGACCTGTGAAATACATTAGAAGTCATCATTCTAAAGTGATCCATTAACCTTAAATGTGATTTTCATTGGGTCGACACAAAGTGACAAATAGCAATCACGGGAAAAGTCACATGCGTCACTATAATAAACCTTATTTACTAGCAGCACAATAAATAGAGATAATATTTAATAGCCCAGTTTTTGTCAAGGTGAAATGAGATATTTTGAAACGGAAGAACAGATTTGTTTGTCAATTTTATTACCAGGAAAAAGTGGGTGTGATCATCTATAAATGCAGAAGAACCGGATATGTGAGCATGGTAGGCATATATGTCATTCAGTCATATATAAAATGTTCACAGCAGAGGATACTCGTCACATGTGAAATGAAGTGACGAAGAAAAGCGGCAATGGTTACTAAGCTAGATAAAATAAGATATGAAGAAAGTAGCAAAAGAGTAAATATAATATCATGTATTGAGTATATCGAAAGATAGTAAAATGATTCCATCACGGTATGAGAATGAAGTAAAACCCAATACCAATAATGGTATATAACAAAATAATATTTGGATATAAAGGCAAAAGTAGTCCAAGAAAAAGCCTCATAGAAAAGATCAAGGTAACCTTAAATTAACATGACCTTAACACAACCACGGCGACACATCTGGCTTTTTAACGAAAACTGAGACTTTCATCCCTACGCGAAACTGCAAGTGTGGATAATATAACCATAGGGTAAGAAAATATGCTGTATCTGTGAGTCAATATCATTGGTGGTTTAATTAAAACACTGACAGAGATAATAGATAATATGACATGAGTGTTTCAAGGCTGAATTTGTGTTTTCACGGAAAAGAAATATGCTTACACAGAAATACTGAAGCACATTATAAACGCACCACTATTATATATACCGTTGCTGAGAGGCTGGGGGAAAACGTGTGAGAATGAATTTCCCCCGTACTTGTCATGAGGTAGAGAACGAGTGACTACCAGAATTAAAAGTACATAAGTCAACCCGTTGGTTTGTGTACAGACTACACGAAAACAATGAATATTACACGTGCAACACGATTCTCAGCAGCTATGACCCTGAAAATAGGTATGCGTTGTCGCAGTATACTCACTATAAAATGACCGTTAAAACACCCATCACATGTGCTTCAAATGCAACGACCATCTGGAAAAAAAACAGTCTACGAGCCATTGGTATGTTAGAGAACGGAATGAGCTCGCGGGCCATTGCCAGGATGATGAATTTTCACTACATCACTATTGTACGCCTCAATTGACGTTACTGAACTACTGGCAGTGCCGTGCATAGACTTCGGAGTGACTAACCACGAGTTACTACCCCTGCGCGAGATCGTCATATTGTGTTGGGTCACCTAAGGAATCGTTCCCTCCCGGTTAGTCAAACAGCAAAAGCAATAGTGTGCAGACGTTGGTAAGTCTTACGAATGCAAGTCATGCGACGACTCAGAGACACAGCCTTACTGCAAGACGACCTTATGTTCTGCCAACTTGAATCACAGACATCGTCAGCAACTCCTACAATGGGCAGAGCAACATGTCAGATGGACTAAACTGCATTGGAATGCTATCCGATTCACAGACGAGAGCAGATTAAACCTCTCCATTGGTGATGGGTGTATGCGTATTTGGCTAAGGTGTGGAAATCGTTTTGCAGATTACTGTGATCGTCAGTACAACCGATTTGGAGGTGGCAGTATTTACATTTGGGAAGGATTAAGTTTCATCATTGCTTACTTCTGCACGTCTTCCGTGGAAATGTTAATGCTGTGAGAAATATAGATGAGGTTCTGCGTGCAGTGGTTGCTCCCCACGTTCACAAAGTATCCAGAATGGTAGCTTCTCCAGCAGGATAATATATGTACGCACGTCGCATGCATTACACAGTAATATCTACAGCAGCAGAACATTGTGACGATTGATTGGCCTGTCATATCACCAGGCATGCCCCCTATAGAACATATGTGGGACGAGTTTAGACGCGGATTCTACAGACAATGTTCTCCAGCAAATTGCAAGAGCTAGAAGCTGCTCTTTGAATGGGACCTGATGCCTCGGAATTTCCTTCAGAGATCTGTGTTTTCAAATAGGAGCCACTGCTAAGCTTGTTTGCAAGCTTGTTTTTTATCCGTCCTTGAAATGCTCCATATTCTATATACCCGCATCTGAAAGGCATCAATTATGTATTCTAGCTGTTTGTTCATTAGAACTCGTTGTCTCCGTGCGGTTTTCCTGCTATGCCGAACACGATAGTAAATTCATATTAAAATGTAGATTTGAGCGGCTTTTCGGCATAGTGGGTCTCCAAAATGTAGATATTAGCGGCTCGGTGGATATAAAGAGTTAGTCATGTTTCTGAGCCATACATTAATATACAATATATATAAAATATTTTATAATTCCCATATATTTATCATATCTCTCATAATTCAAATAGGCTGTGCTATAAAATAGGCTGGGGTTATATTTTCGCCAAATTTACCGTATTCTGGTGGAGTGTTTTTCCCCCAGGAAATCGTAGGATTTAGCCAAAAGAAGGGGAAAGTATACCTTTTTATAAACAAACTGTCGCAATATTTATCAATATCCGATGAAGTTGCACATGAAAATGAATGAATGTAGTTTGTTAATTTAAAGTATATTTCATACTGTCCTGGAATTATTTAGATTAATTTACATAGTCTATGACGGGCCGAAAATTATTAAAACGTCAGTGGTAGCATTGACTACATATTTGAATAAGTAAAGCAACCCTGCGTTGTAGACTTAATAGCTACTGTGCGCATATTAATACATTAATACTGGTTCAAATAGAATAAAATAAATATTTCCCGTAAACTTGCGAGGTTAATTATAATGTATGTCATTATAACCAGATGTGGACACCCTTTGTGGATTTCATCATAACCAGATGGTGGACAACCTTTGTGAATATCATCATAACCAGATGTTGGAAACCCTTTGTGGATGTCATCATAACCAGATGGTGGAAACCTTTGTGGATGTCATCATAGCCAGATGTAAGACACCCTTTGTGAATATCATCATAACCAGATAATTGGGTTTGTCAGTAATTCTTGATTAGCAACAAGAGTCACAGCAATGGGGGCATTCCCATATATGGACCGCTTGCCGTCCCGTCAGCTATCTTAAAGTGTATAAGCTCAGTGTCACAGTCAATTGCTGATTACGTATTCTTCTGATCTTTCCGGAGAGGAAGCAATTTCTCCCATCGCCTCTAGTCACTCCAATTTCTACCGTTCTCTGAATATGTGCATTGTCTCGTTCGACTTCCTCCTCGTCTTGTCGTAAGGTATCCATGACTGTTCTAATCAATTCAATTCTATCTTTTCTTTTCTCGGTGCCGTTCACCAAGGCTTTACCATCCAACACATCGGCTCTTTCCTTTCCCCTGGCCTCAGCATGACTTTTTCAAATGCTTTTCTATTTGCGCAGCCAATAATTTTAGTTCAATCAACGTGCTTAGTTTGTTTACAAAGACGATATTATATGAAAACGTTATTTTGGTTATAAAATAACAGCAGAGTAATCTAGGCCTATTTAGTGGCATTTCATCACAGATTGAATATATCGAAGTGTTCACCAAAATTCTAGACCTAGGCGATAATGTTAGTTCGATCAAAGCACACCGATATTATACCTACATGTCAGTTTGATTATGAAATAACATCATATACATTATAGGTTAGACCTAGACATTTTATTATGGCTTGAAGACATCCAACACAAACAGGCGAATCACACATATTTACCGGGGTTTTCTTAATTTTTATTTTGTTATATTTACAATTTTCTCAGATATCACGCATACGCCAACAAAACTGATCTCATTACATTCAGTAACAATGCCTTTACTTCCACACACAATTTATACACAAAGCTTCAAAAACAAAAGACAGACTTCTATCCAAAGTGATGCCTAGATATTTCATAGTCTTCTCCCTGTCAATGTTGATGCCCATGCAGGTGGCTGCTGGTAATGTGTCTGTGACTATATTATTGTTCAGTGAGAACCAGACGATGTTTGCTTTGGCGGGATTGATGACTGCCTTGTAGTTAATGCACCAGAACGACAATGGTTCTAGATTACTCTGAACGCCATCAATCATGTCACTTCTATTTCTGTTGTGCTTGTACAGCAAGTGGTCTTCTGAAGCTGCGCTAATTTGTATGTGTAGACGTTAAAGAGTCCAGGTAATAGTGGCGATCACTGTGGCAAACCTGTTCTATAGTTCTGATTTCAGATGTCCAGGATCCCAATCTCAGAGCAACAGGTCTGGATAGTAACACCATTGCTATCCATCGAATTATCCGCCTGTCGATGTTGAGTTCGCTTAGCAGATTTATTAGCTGGCCAAAGCTGATTCTGTTGTAAGAATCTTCTAGATCGTTCGTGGCGACAACTGTTTCCTCCTTTACCTGAAAGTCCTCGAAGATGTCATAGGCGAGAAATGCCACATTGGTGGCCGTGTCTCTCTCTGGTCTGTATGCACATAGAGTGTCAGGAAGTAAGTCTCTATTCTCCAAATGGAATGCCAGTCTTCTATCGATTATCCTCTCCAGTACCTTGCCGCTTACATTTTGTAAGGTGATGATACAATAGCTCTTGATGTCCGATGTGTCTTTGCCTGACTTTGCCATGGGGAGAAAGTTGCTGTGTAGCCACTCTTTTGCATGCGTCGTGTTTTCATACTTGTGATGAAATCATCATCAATTGTTTTATGCCAGTCGTCTGGAATATCTTCCAGGAAGCTGTAGCGTATTTCGTCGGGTACTGATGCACCATCTGATGTTTTCTGTATGGTCTCTTTTGCATCCTCCAACGAGACCAGTTCCTGTTCAGCGATATCGTTTGTTACCATTGATGCTGTTAAAGTGGTCACTATAGTCTTACGTTCATCCTTGAAGCACAAGTTTAATTTTATGTAAGTTTTTCGATTCATTGCCGTGTGTAGTTTCCAAAATTTGCATAGGGCATTGTCGGTTACAACATCGTGTTCGAAATTATCCCCGAGTTCTTTCTTGGCTTACTTTACAATTTGTTTAAATAATTCAGTGGTCTTCTTCATAGTAACTATACCAAGAGGCACTGGAAGACACCGGAATAAAAGTACTAACATAATTATTTAATGATATTTATAATAGACAGAACAGTAAAGAGGAAATACTTTCTGTCTGGAAAGGAACACAAAACTCCATATATGCATTAAGAATTTTAATTGAAAGATTACTAGAAGTTCAGAAAGATATATACGTTAGCTTTATTGATTACACCAAAGCATTCGACAAAATAAAACACGACCAGATTATTAAAATTCTAGAAGATATTAATATGGACAGTAAAGATCTTAGAATTGTGCGCAATATATACTGGCGACAAGAAGCAGCTATGAAAGTGGATAATATAACTGGGAAGTATACACAAATAAAACAAGGTGTACACCAGGGATGTGTATTGTCACCAGATTTATTTCCTCTTTACAGCAAGAATATCTTGAGATCAATTAAGAATATGCCAGGCATTAAAATAGGAAGAAAGGACACAATATAAATAATCTACGATATGCAGATGATACTGTGTTGATAGCAGAAAGCCAAGACCATCTCCGCGATCTGTTGAACAGGATGGTGATATAAAGTTAGCTAAAAGGTCTTAGTTCCAACATAACAAATAAAAAGACAATGATAACATCAGGAAATAGTGCCACACCAAATAGTAAAATAGTATTAAATGAGAAAAATTTAAAGCAGGTGAGTAGTTTCAAATATTTAGGAACAATAATAACGTCAGATGACACACGACTGAAATTGAGACTATTCAAAATGTTGGGTGGTAACACTGGACTTGTAAACAAAACAAAATGACTCAAGTAACGGATGTTTGTCTACTGAGTTTGCCGGCTACTGAGAAAGAAGCTGTACGCGTGTCACAAATGAAAGGAATGTTAAAACAGGACAAAAGTTGCGATCAGGGTCATCCAATGATGTTATTGTACAACATTGATGGACGGACTGTTTAGTATTGTAATGTAAGGCGACACCGCCAGCGTATAAATGCAAAAACATGTCGTTTACAAAAATATGCAGTTTTATTTATGGATGGGCTTACGAGATGACATCTGCTGACTGGTTCGTTCGTGAGCTACAGACTAGCAAGACAACAATTGTTGAATGGAACGCATTTATGCGTGTAGTTTATGTCTACAGCATGATACAGCTGCCACGAAGAGGAATTGGGGGTGAAGGAATAATCGTTGAGGTAGACGAAAGTCTATCAAAAGAAAGGCAAATTCGGGCAGAGTGTTGCCTCAACAATGGGTATTTGGTGGTCAATGTCGAGAGACAAAGACGTGTTCCTGCTACAAGTGGAAGACAGAAGTTCTGCAACTTTAATGAAGGCGATCGTTGACAATATTGAGCCTGGATCAATTATATATTTCGACTGTTGGAAAGATTAAAAACTACCGAGATAGAGATAGCAGGCTTCGACCATCTAACTGTGAACCACAGATACAACTTCGTCGATCAAGTAAGCGGGGCGCATACACAAACTGTGGAACGAATGTGGGGAAGTGCGAAGTGGCGAAATAAGAAACACCGTGGAACAGCACGGCATCGCTTAAAAAGCTACCTAACAGAGTTCATGTGGCGATCTAGGCTCCAGAACAATGTCAATCCTTTCTATATTGGAGGAAATGAGCAGATACTGGCCACATATGTGACCATCCCCATCAACACTCGCCCCTCTCCATAATATGTCTTCACCAAATCCCGTCCCTACCCATCAGCAACACTGTTCCAAATCCTAACCCCAAATACTGGAAGCGGTCCCCTTCCTCCCCCCCCCCCCAATCCCAAAACACTAACTTACGCGCCCTCCTCTCCCAGCAGTAATAGTGAAATTCGCAATAACAAAGGGACACAATAAATGTCAATATTAATGCTAACACTAGTTAGTTGCCACTAACGCTGAAACGAAATATTCGAACTAAAATTTATTCCGGTAAATTTTTGTCCACTTATTCATGTATTGTACCAATAAAAATACTCATCATGTCAGTATCGTATTGGACATATTCACACACAGCATGACTAAAGTTCTTTCTAACGTTAACTATACTATAATATCCGTGTTCTGTCAGTCTCTCCGGAACTATCTATAAGTAGTGCATTTACATCATGGAATTATGTATGACATCCAATCAAAATAATTGGTATCGTGATGTTATTCAAAGCAGACGGCACTTTTGTATACAACTGTCACTGATGCGCTAACATGTAAACTTCTGTATCGGCTTGTAGTTAAAGTTATCTAGAAGTCCTTATATATAAAATATAAATATAACTTGCTTTAGATGACGAATGAAAGTAAGACAGGAAAGAAAACGTAAAATAAAGAGCGAAACGCTTGATGGTTGAGTTGTCAAAGTCAAGAATCACTCGCTCGGATTCGTGCCGGAAATGCTGCAAAGCATCGATATTGAATTGATCGAAATATGCAAAGAATTGATCAAGAAACTTCAACAAAGACAAACACGACTTGCTAAGGATGCTGATTTGCATTAGCGTCGAGCTAAGCTAGAATCATCAGCGCAAAGAGAAAATCGACAGGCTTTTAATAGATAATATCAACGCCGTCACAGGCAGCATGAAACTGTTGAGACAATGCAGAGATGTCGAGCTGCAGATGCCTAGGTTTACTCATTCTTACAAATGCGTCGAAGTAAAGCAATTTCAAGTGTTGCTGTGGATTATGTCGCTGCACATAATTGTGGAATTTTTTTTATAGTATATGGCAATTTTGTGGTGGTAAATTTATTTTGGACGAACGTCCTACGATGTCAAGTTTACAAGCTGTTGCCGAAAGGGAAAAATCATGCTCCCAAAACCACAAGACATCCATGGTAATAAGCTGGAGTATCCCGAGTTCCTACGCTTGATGCTCTCTGATAATAGGCACCCTAAATACACATATTTTTGCGAGAATATTCGCTCTTATAATAAGCGCTTTTTCTTTCTCCTTAATAGGAGCAAAAATTACGGATTGTCAAGGTCGAGTTCATATGTTTTAAACGTTCATGGACAAATTTATCACCAAACTTCTCATATACAGCCGCCATACAATAAAGTTCTACAGTTCGCTTAGTTTAATGTTTGAACAGTAATCAAGCAACAGATGATCGACAAACACACTCACAAAATGATACATGCGAAAATTTTGTGTGTGGATAAAATCGATTGATTTATTCAACAACACAATAGGCTAGCATAATTGTATCAGTTAGTGCGTGATATTGAAACAATAGAGATTCAGAATGATACTAAAACTGGAAGAAATCCCAATAGTAATTGTGGTCTTCAAGCGCGGTCGTCATTCTGATCGTAACTATAATGAATCAACATCTAACGACATCGCAATTATTTTCCTCAACGAAGATGGAGAACCGCCTTTTAACCGTGGCATTAACTTTTACCCATTGATTCCAGATGATCCAACAAAGCAGTTCATTAATATCAATATACATAACTCGAATATGGATCCAATTTCCAACTCGCTTGTGCTCCCATACGGTGAGCCGGGTTGGCAAACATATTGGCAATGTGAGTCATATCAGATAAAGCAGCCCAATAAATTGTGTCCCGACGGGACGACGAGATTCAAACGATTCTAGTATATCTATATCTAACGAATAACAGATAACTGTGTAGCTAACAGCAGTGTGTCGAGTCACCGGATATTGCAGATACACATATTTGCAATGAAGTCACACAAGATACTATTTCATTTCAAATTAATTGTATAGCAACTTTATAGACACACTAAATATCACATTTGGAATTAACACACGCTTACAAATTGCACTTGTACAATTGATACGTTGCATTATTGCTAATAACTGTGTTTCTGTCGCTAAGTTTATTTATTTATATTTTTAAAAACTTAAATGTAGTTCTTTTTCACAGACAAGCTGCTAAAACAATTCCTTATATCTACCTGAAGTTCTACTCAGCCGACAAAAAGTCCATTTTTATTTCATTATTTATAAATATATTACGATAGGGAGTAAAATCCGTCGACAAATGAAGAGTTAAAGAATGCACTATATTTATGTTTTTTATATTCCTTATTTCTTATTTTATTTATAACTCCATAGTACAAGCTACGTTGGTTGTTTCGCGTCTGTCAGCTGATGGTCGCATTGGTGTTTGTAACTGGTGTCATTGTTGTATGGAAAACAGTATATTTTAATAAGGTAGGTGGAAGATGTCTTTTACAGACCTTAGTATTCTTTGCAAACTGCTTACATAACTGCACCCATCTTTGTTTTGTAATATCTCATAACTTGTATCGTCTCCACAGGGAGTTGTGCATACATTACGTCAACAATCAGGGAAGATAGTCTTAAACAAAGATTGACATTTGTTGATACGAATGAGGAGGAATGACTTGAAAAAGTTGACGTTAATAAGACCGATTTTAGACATCAATTAAATTGTTTGAATTTGAAACATTTTTATAAAATCTGAAAAAAGTCAAGAATCTCTAACATTTTATAATAAGTTGTGTGTGTTTTTTCTTTTGTATGGGGAAATTGACATTTTTTCACATAATTAAATATAATTGTCTCTTAATTCTTGGCAGCTGTAGACACAGGGAGAGAGGGTCAAAATTTGACATAAGATTGTTGAACTAATTTATGGACAGGCCCTATATTATTCTTTTATAAAGCTAATAGTCTTGGAGTGAGATCCAGATGTATATTTTCTCAGACTTCGGCTGTGGCCCAGATGTCTGTCTGGCAAGTCTTGGTGTGTCTTTCAGATGTATGTCTGGCCAGTCTTGAAATGTAACCCTGATGTGTGTCTCACCAATCTTGGAATTTGACCCAGATGTATACCTAGCCAGTCTTGGAGTGTAATCCAGATGTCTGACTTATCAGTCTTGAAGTGTGTTATCTGCCTGTAAAATATTTTAATGGGTTTCAGATGTCTATCTGACCATTCTTGAAGTGTGTTTAAGATTTCCGTCTGGCCAATCTTTGAGTGTTTCAGATGTTTTACTGACCAGTCTTTGAATGTGCTTCATGTGTTTTTCTGACCAGTTTTGGAGTGTGTTTCAGATGTCTCTCTGATCAATCTGGGAGTTATCTTTTAGATGTCTGTCTGAGCAATATTTAGTATATAATTCCATAGTACTGGTGGCACAAAATAGAGCTAATTGGCACACTGCAGTCAAGAAAATGCGCAAGATCTTGCGAAAAGTGGAAAAATGCAGCAGCTCAGCAGTGGAGTGTAGCTAGAAAGTCACAAACGAAAAATCTTCTACAGTGGTCTCGCATGTCTGAACTTTTCAAGCACATCTGCGGCCTCATTCGGTCTTATTAACCATATAAAAACCCATAATCGAAGACATAACTATATCTGTATTTCAAAATTGTATATAACAAATGATCATCATCACTTGTGATGGACGAACTGGAGCAACAGCAAAATCACACTGATGGCAGAGGAATTAAGTCTGAATTGAGCAATGAAACAGTCAATAATACTCGTCACGTGTACTAGTCTCCTGTTCTAACATACCAATTCTAATAGTTGCAGTCTCGAATGCTTGTAAAGTGCATGACACATGTGCTCAGATCGATAGAGACCCAGGTAACGGTAAAAAGATTAAGCACATCTGATCATAAATGACGTTCAGATTAGTGATCGGTGTCATTGTGTAGTGCACGTATACTGATTATGAAGTACAACTAGTGCAGATTAGCAGGCTATAGTCTAGAGAATGAAATGTATTGCGTCATGATTTGCAGCTTGACTGCGATATTAGCGCCTCTCGTCCTGACACAACTGATTTCAGCATGACTTTGGATAATTTTGACCTTCTATGGGATGGGCCAACCAACTACTCTTCAAAGTGCATCCTTAGTAGCTTCTTACGTCATGCATGGCAGATAATAGTGTCACTATAAGTTGCCCCTTCCCTCATTAGGGCCTCAGCAACATACAGTAACGAACTGGCTAAACTATAACAGATACGCTTATGGACACCTACCGTATAGCCGAAATGGTTAAAATTATGAACGTTTCGGATACCAGCGCCAATCTTCGGATATGTCGTGCCATTGGGGCATAACATATCTTCTTCCTCTAGATTATATTCAACTGAAAATCTAGTAGGATTATTGCCACGCTACAATAGGCATTCAATGAGAGAGTTTCAGAACTAACATTAACAAGATACAAACAATGTCACATCTTTCATCAAACAATAATTTTAAAAAAATGGATCGTACCAGAAGAAATGCAAGTTAAAGACCACGTTTCTTCTAAACAGGAAACAGTTTCCAACAAAGTCAAGGTTAATTAAAATAACAGATTGGGAGAAACAACTTGAACACATTAACAATTAAACACTGCCAGTTTACAATCTATTTATTTATATATATGGTGTGCTCTTGTTTGGCTTGTGGCATCAGGGGTACAAGAGTTCTCTGGAGATGGCCTTCTTGTGTGATGTTTGTAAGTTTGTTACTGTGGCTTCTTTGATTTCTGTGATCCATCTTTTACATGGTCTTCCTCTGGCTTTATAGCCGTGATGTCTAGCCGTGATGGCCATCTGTGGCATGCTGTCTGTTGAATGTCTGGAAGTGTGTGAAAACCCTTTGATCTGTTTTTTATGTGTTCCAATAATATTATTGCGTTGGTTATCTGTCTAATGTTATAATTTATAATTTTATCTCTTAATGACACTCTGAGTTTTCTTCGTAGACATGTCATTTCTGCTGTCACTATTTTTCTTTTGTCTTGTGCTGTCATTGTCCAGGTTTGGCACTGGTAGCACAGTGATGGGAGAATAATAGTCTTATATAATGCAACTTTAGTGTCCATATTTAAATTTTTGTTCTTAAAAATACGTCTCATCTGTGCTAGGATCTGGTATGTTTTGTTGCATCCTTTTTGTAACTTTTTACTGTTTTTCCCTTCACTCGATTTACCTCTTCCTAAGTATATGAACTCATTTACCTGTTTAAGGTGTATATTATCGATGTAGATAGTGATATTTCTTTATTTCTTTGCTATTGTCATTATTTCAGTGTTTTCAATATTAATCCTCATGTTGGATTTTTGATATGTTTAGTCAGTTCACTAATGGCATCATGATCAGACATATATATTGGTATCGTGTCACCACATGAATTTATGCTACGACACTAACCTCTAAAGCAGGTGTTCTCAACCTGTTGATCGCGATAACCTTTGTGCTCTAATACGAACATGCGCTAGCGCCATGAGAGCTAAAACTTGCTCGTGAGCTCTAATAAGTACATGTGGGCAGTACTTGCCGTCTGAAAAGGTTGATGAACTCTGCTTTAGAGGATCTATTTAAATAATTGGCGGTTCTGCCGGTCTTTCAAGCGTGCATACGCTATCAGAAAGTTCGGCACAGACTCTGGCTGCAACGAGTACAATAAACAAATTGGCACAATGATCTTCCTCTTCTGCGTTCGTTCTCAAATTCCAGTTAGTTGGCAGGAAGTAGTCCAGAGAACGGAATGCGCTGTGTCAATGGTAATAGCTATACAGCGACAGCAGCGCCTTTCGGAATAAGACATTCAATTTCAGCGTGATTTCAGAGTCTGCGTGAATTTATATGAAATAGGACAGCCAACTACATCCTACAAATTCCTTAGCTGTGTTTTACGACATACATGGTAGGTAAACCGTGTCGCTATTCTTTAGTTCCATTTGAGGCCCCCAACTAACGAGCGACATATCCGATACATTTACCATTGATACCCGTACTACATAGATGTGACCTTATATAAGAATGTTAAGTAAAACGAAATACATATAAAAACCTGTTAAACTGTAACCTACTGTCACCACATGAATTCGTACATGCATAACCGGTACATGTGTTGCTGAGTATCATTCAGTCAAATTAATGCAGTTAGTTTAAAAAAGGAAGTGTTTTATATCAATACTTAAATTTCTGCAACAGGTCACGTCCATGTACTGCGGGTAGTTAAAAGGCAAGACATAAAATATTAAAGTATGAAGCATGATACCATGGAACACAGCGGATGGTTAAATCGATATCATTGAACTATGGGGAAACTTATATGTGCTCAGTCTTTCCTATCACATAATGAAGTATATTCATACGTATGGTTCCTGTCGTTAGCTAGTCAACCATTACTTTCATTATGCTGTGCAGTTGTTCAATTCCACTAATGCCACACTTAGTATATAATTCTCCAAAATTAATCCTAGATGTGTCATCAATATTGGTGTCCACATCACACGAGAGCTCATGAAGCAGTTTCTTCGCCTTATCCATTATTAACCCCCTGTCTATTTAATGCCTTGGTTGCAAGCATGTCAGTTCTCTAATTACCGGGTACGACAGCATGCTACGGGAAGTAGATCCATGTAATACCCAGTAGCGAAGCGTCAGGTTAGGGCGGGTAAGTTGAGCTGTCCTGCGCATGCGGTTGCGTCTGTGGGTCTCACCAATGGCTCACTAGACAAACCAACCATGCAACAGAAAACCTTAGTAGATGACATGCCGTTATATTGAGGTTATCTTCTTATAGAAGCTTCATGGCACGTCATCTATACAATCTCGTAGTCGTATCCTTAGATAACAGTTACTATGTTGTTCCGACAGGCTGACGTTGTGCTTGAACTAGTTACGAGCGCGGAGTGGGTGGGCGGAACAACAAAGAAACCTGCCGCAAGGGTCAGAGTTATGCCCTGATGTCGACGGCTGTTTCGGCTGCATTAGACTCGAAATACCCGCGAGTCCGATGACTGTTGGAACAGAGGGCGGAGCACTTATAGAAATGCCCCACATGCTGTGATGCCAGTTTCTAATCAAGAATCAAGTTGAGCTGTCCCATATTGGTTTAAAGACAGAAGCAAAACGTCCCTTGATATAAAACAGTTGCGAAGAACGGCTTGCAAATCACAGAAGGTATGGACAATTTATGGTCAAACAATGTCAAATTATATACACGTATACATCTTTGCATACTTACAGGAACGCGTGTGGACACTGTATAAACACAATGACTGGAATTTATCTCCCAATATTATAGATCAAGGTAAGCGTACATGACACATGTTTGTATTTTGGGATATTTAAAGCATTAGCTACCATGATTAACACAGTGGGGTATTACGTTTGGGGAATTGATTACATCGGCCACATCAGGTCTTCCTTCATTTAAATATAGCATGATTGTTTTCACACTCTTTAAATCGAGAATGTTGACAATATAGAAGAACTACCACCAGAATTAATGATAACCTGGAGACATATGCAGTCGCAATAGATCTTGAGGATGTTTAAAATATGGTGTCCTTGGATATCTTGATGAATATCTTAAATCTTGCAGTAAATCCTTTTGTCGTGCGGTGGGTTGGTGTGTCCCTGCTGCATATGATAGTAGTTCTTAAGTGTGGTAACTAAATATCGGTAAAAACGGTTATTGGCCCGGGCCTGCCACAGGGATCGACTCTATCTCCTGTTCTTTTCAATGTATACACTGAACAGATAACTAGCAATCAAATTATCAAATTTCAGGTACTGGCAGAACAGTGTCGTGCGCAGATGACATCTTGATGTATAGGAAGGGCAGAAATCGAGAAGAGTGCGTCGTGGAACTACATGGGGAGCTTAGACTAACGAACTGATGTAGAGATACGATAGAAGTGGTAAATCCTTCTAAGGCATTAGTGACTTGTTTTTCTTTGAACAATCACATGGTAAAGACATCCATGGCGTATGTTTCGTTTGCAGGGAACATGTTAGAAAGATCCAGAACAGTGAGATAACTGGGTGTGTTATTGACATAAGTTTGAGTTTCAGGGAACATGTTGACCACGTTATCATAAGGACAGGCAAAGGCTTAGAAGAAATGAAGATTATAGCTAGTGTGAGCAGAGGTTATTATTTCTTTCGTATCAGTGTTGGCGGTGGCTGTGGTGAAATATGCATTGGCAATTCTGACTCTTAGGAAAAACCCAGATCTAAAGACTGGATAGAATCCAGAATGCATCAATGCGCAACATTCTTGTGTGCACAAGAGACATATCGACAAGAGCTATGCGGTACCTACTTGACTGTCCTACAGCAGAGCACGTATTACAGTAATGATGTGCATGGGCGTATCTTCAGATATATGCAGATAAGTGACATCAATTGCATTCCGAAATACAGAAAGTTAAAGGTAGCAGACTTAAGAGAGGGAAGTTGTGGATGGGACGTGCTGAGGATGTCATACAAAGCGTGTGTAGATTGCAGGATGTGGCAGCAGGTGCCAAATGGATAGATCTATACAACGAGTTCGATACTTATTAGAGATAAGCAATAACACTTAGCAGGGAATGCAGACAATGGTGTCCCACAGCTGTGGAGAAAGAAGAGCAGGCTTTGGTCAGTGAGAATACCAAAGTGGGAGATGTGATTCTATACACTGATGGATCTGTGATTAAACATGTTCGCAGTGCTTGGGCCTTTATAGCTCAGTGCGCAGGTAAAACGATCATGGAGGAGAGTGAGGCCTTTGCTGTTACTACGAGTAGCATGACCATGGAGATTATGGTGGAAACAGGACATTTGAGCGGGTAGACAGACAGATGGTAACACAGGTCTGCATCTTGAGTGACTCTATGAGTATGATTAGGAAAGCACAAGTGGGTCTTGTTCGCGAACAGTGGATAGAGACCTTGAGAAAGGCGATATAGCTAAATTTGTTTTTGTGCCGGGTGTTAGAAAAGAGCGGATCAACTGGCTTCATACGCAGTTGTGGAACAGGACGATGGGGCAATGGATTGAGCTGGCGTTTTGAGCTAAATAAGAGATATAACACTCGAGAGTGAGACTAGTGATGATAATGATTCCTTTTCAATGGCCAGGATTAAAGATCAGGGTTTGAAATGCTAAATTTATAAAAGTGTACATTTTTTAGGGCGCAGAAGAATGATCGTCAACCAGCAGAGGACCGGCGGTACTGTCAGCAGAAATATGAGGGCGGATACACTCAGGAAAATTTTGGAGCAACTATGGGTGTGTTTAGTTTGGACTGATAATGATGATCTATTGTGTAATAATAATCCGAATAGCCTATACTATAATCGTAATCATAATTGGTTATTCTGTAATAAATACCACGATAGATTATTGTATAGCCCTAACAATGATAATTTGCTTTATAATTCTAACCATAGTAACTGAACATATAACCATAACCCGTAATAGTTTATTCTACAATTAATAGAGCACAATCCTAACCCTCATAGCTTGTATAATTCTAACAGCAACCATAATAACGTATTCTATCACTAACGATTCGCAATCATAACTTAACACTTTTATCTAAAAAGATGCCCCTTAAAAAAACTATTTCTTTTAACAGTCCATACACCTAAATACCTGCTAGTATTGAAGTTAATGATTCAAAATCATCAACAATTCTCACCTACTTAATAACTAATGAAATAAACGCACCAAACAACACACCAATAGACAGATGTATGTAGGAAAATATATAGAGATAAAGAGAACTCAGAATATAATATATTCATCATAGGCGTTCCCCAGAAATGACGTCCCATTGTTTATTTCTGCGGTCGTCGGAGTAGGCAGGATATGTCTTTCTAAAAAATGGTAAATATACATTAAGAGAGAAAGAGAGAGAGAGAGAGAGTGAGTGAGTGAGAGAGATCCACCAAAGTTTGTGTGTTAAAGTGGGTACTGTATTGTTCATAATCATATACTTGATGCGTCCTCTTATATCGACTCATCAACAATTGTATAATCATTCTTCTTCCGCGTACGTTCACAAACAAACTGCTGTGGAGCAGGATTCGTCTTTCGGATCAGAATGTGTCATGTTATGCTTTACATCTTGGAGGAAGAGTCTGCATCTTTCGGCGTGCTACCATTCAACTTCAGCATGAATTGTGGGTCATTTGACCTATGTGATGAGCTAAGCAACGGCACCCCAAAACCTCTTTAGTGATATCTTACTACGTTAATGGCAAGGCATATAGCCGCTATTATTTGCCGCGATTTTTGCACAGCAACGCGTGGCGGTTTTTATAATCTTATTAAACTAGCATACATAAACGATTATTATCTAGAAAATGATATATGATGCATCTGTTTTGTAAAAATGTACAATAACTACATTTGCATATATATACTCATGTATACAGAAAAATAAAACTCGGTCACAGTGATTTGGTTATCTTGTTTGAATTAATTCATGAAATAGTATTGGTACAAGTGAAGCAAATTAGTTTGTTAAAATATGACAGAACTAATCACAGAGAAAGATTTTATCTGACACACATAGGAATGTTGTTCTTTCCTAGTATGAACACCGGATGTCACACTTTTCAATATTCCGACTTCGTGGTTTTAATGATTTATTCCGGTTTCTAGTTTTTAACGCACCAATTACAGCAAGCTGTTGCCAAATTTCCGCCCAAATGAGCCAGGTTTTGACGCTAGCCGCATGAAAAATGTGCATGCCGCAAGAACGGCAAAATTTTAGGCCTATGTCGCGAAATTTAATGTCGGCAAAATTTGAACATAACCAAAGTGGTTAAGTTACGTGTAGTAAAATGTAAACATTATGCCTATGTCGTGAGTGCAACACAACATTAGGACTATGTTGTGAGTGTGGCAAACATTTGGCCTATGTCACGAAATTTAATGTCGGCAAAATTTAAACAGGACGAAACTGGTTAAGTTACCTGTAGTAAAATTTGAACCGTATGCCTATGTCGTTAGTGCAACGTAACATTAGGCATATGTCGAGAGTACGGCACAATGTAAACCATACCAAACTGATTTCTCTAACTGGTTTTGTTTCTAGTGACTGATTGATGCACCGACCACTGTAATAATATGCTTCTGAGATACATCGTCGAAATAATGGTTTTTTTTGTAACGAAGTTAAGTAAATTAGATTAGTTTGTGAATTTCACGTTTCGTCGCTTGATATACAGAAATACTGTGTCCTGTCAGAATATTGGTCATGCAACTGTGCCGTGTCATAATATCTAGATCAGATTTTCGCGAACACTCAAATCATCTACTGGTTTGCTGGGCCAATCGTAGTTTTGAATGAATATTTAAAATAGCAATAACATTGATTGCTAGAAATGTATAGTTTATGGTATCAGAAACTTACAACTGTGTCAACCCCCCCCCCTCTCTTCCGTCTTTTCAAAAGAATGAAACGCCCCTCCCCCCAACTTCCCCCTCTTCTCAAAAGTATTAAACACTTACACCCCCCCCCCCTCCCAACTTCCCGAAAGAATGCAACACGTACTCTGAAACAAACTCTACTACTTCTCACCTAACTACCAAACTCAACACGTACTCTGAAACAATCGACCCCTTCCCACCTCCCTCCTAAGTCGTAATATATTTATTCGCAATCCACAGTCATTAGTCATAATCAGTACCTGCTATAACTGTTTTCCTGAAGGGTTCACCGTCTTCTATAACTAATTTCCTGTAGCAGTTTTAAATTTCCCAGCGGAAGACAAAAGAAAAATAGTGACAACAAATGACATGTCTACGAAGAATATTTCGAGTGTCCTTAAGAGATAGAACTAAGAGGATAACATCATACATGTAACCAAAACAATACCAGTATTTAAAGACATTAAGGGACACCAGATCAAGTGGTTTTCACACACTTCCAAACTACCAACAGACATCATACCACAGATGGCCATGACAAATATACATGATGAATATAAAGCCAGAGGTATATTATGTAAAAGATGGATCACACAATTGAAAAAAGCCACAGGAACAAGCTTAAAAACAGCACACACGTGGGCCATCTCCAGAGAACTCATCTACCCCTGACACCCCAAGGAAAACAAGGGTCACAGCGTTTAGATAGATATATATTCTTAGGATGTTTTTATAACAATTTATTTGGAATGCCGATATTTTCTGTTCCATTGCGGATGTCATTGCACAACGTCTTCTTTAGAAACTAATTTTTTTTTCGGAGATTCACTGTGGGATATAGCATGAAGTCGTGATTTTAAGTGCGGTTACTGTTATTCTCGGCGTACTCGCGTTCCTCTTCGCTGAATTGGACGGTGTACATTTAGGCAAACTTAGTACAATGAAGCCAATTATATACTAAGTTTTGTAAACAGTTCTTGAGTATTACTCCATCATTGTTGATACAGATGTTGGTGTTGCACTGCAGCTGGTGGACGAAAGCAGTAACCTATGCGACAAAAATAAGCCAACTCCCAAGATTTACAATAGAAACTGAGTCAACAATGATCTATTAGTAACACACAAAAAAAGGAAAAATAAGGGGGGGGGGGGGAAGGGGTGAGGCCAAAATTGAAATAAAAATAAAGGCAAGGAATTGGTGAAGGAAATATGGATTTTTTGTCAAATGTGCATGGCTATGGGTCGCAACAATATACAAGAACTACATGGGACAATACTACATTTGTTAAAATTGGCGGTTATTTATTTGTCATATGCAATATATTTAATGATCATATAAGTAAGTAAAGTAACCCATAGCATTTATTAATGCCGTAGGGGTGTGAGATGTTAGCGATCTCACATTTCACAGGCTCTGCAAATGAGGGCGGTAGCCATCTCCTCTCCCTCGCAGTGTTTACTTCCCGGATTAATCCGGTACCCATTTAAGGCTGGGTCGACCTGGGAGCCGTTGCGATCTGAAAACATTTCCGCCTCAACTGGGGAATGAACCCAGGACCACTCATATGCGAAGCCAGTGCTTAATGATCATGGAACACAGATGAAGAGACATATATAGAAAAAGAAATAGATGGACGAATTGGTGAATGCATGTGAAGATATATAGATACATAGATGTATATGGGTGTATATATGTATGGCCTTTTTGCGTCCTGCAGACGGTCATTTAGCAGTAAGAAGAAACAATCCATTGAGCATTTTCTCAGGGATGGGGACTTTTCATATCACAACAACGGAAGGTTTATGTGTGTGTCTTTCTCTTTTTTCTTCCATTTCTTTAAACATATTATTTATGAACAATTCTGCTCTTGCAAACGCATTTTTCCTCCAGACATTCCGAGTTTCAGTCATTGGATTCTATGTGGAAGGGATATGAGAGCGCAGATAGGATTGCCGCACACCCTGCTACTACAGCTGTTGGTGGAGCGATGGATCAAGAAGACATTTTGAACGCCCTACGGGAAATCGCACGAACAAATGACTGTATAAGTGACGATGACTCATGTTCCATGACTAGAATAAAGGAATTTGATTTGAAATGTGGTGTTGTTATAAAGGAGCAGTTTCGTGGGCAAGAAAGAATGATGGTAAATCAACTGTGTACTGGGACCGTTAGTCAACGTGTAATGGCAGCTACACTCAAGGAGAGATCTGAGAACCTATGGACTTGTCCGGAGTGCAGTGACGATGATTGAGCATGATTGTGAAACTTCCGGTCTAAATGGCGTACATGGCAACTTGTGTTTTTGTGTGACACCGTCAACATCACTTGAAAGATGAATTATTTCATTATTTCGTCTAGCATGTGGCGTTAGTTATTTTGACAGTTATTTTACTCATCAATAACTTCGCCGGTTCGACAGAGTACGTGCATCATAGCTGAAATTTTCATGAGTGTAGTCGTTATTTCATGTGATTGCAAGGCTTAGTACGCAGAAAATGGCTGGCAATCGTAAACGTTCTAAACGTGGCGGGGCCAAACGACACGGTCATCGTGCCGGAGCCAGGCGTCACAGATCTAAAGTCGTTCGTATGTCTTTGAAATCGTTACGTGTGTTGTTCTGGAATGTCGCTAGTGTTGATAGAAGACGCACAGAACTGGATAGATTAATCTACAATCTTCATAAAAGGAAATAATCAAGTCCAATAGTTTTGATGGACAGATAGATATGATATATATATATATATATTTCTATATGGATATGTATTAATATAGATATGCCTATTAATACATGTATATATATTGACATATATAGATAGATAGAAAATTAGTAGGTAGGTAGGTAAGTAACTAGGTAGGTAGGTAAGTAACTAGGTAGGTAGGTAAGTAACTAGGTAGGTAGGTAAGTAACTAGGTAGGTAGGTAGGTAAGTAACTAGGTAGATAGGTAAGTAACTAGGTAGGTAGGTTTGTAAGTAACTAGGTAGGTAGGTAAGGAGATATACATTTAGAGAGAAATATATAGATAGAAAGATAGATACATAGATTGACATATATATATATATATATATATATATATATATATATATATATATATATATATATATATTGGTATATAATTATAAGTATAGATAGCTAGACAGACATACCAACTATCACCACTACTTCTTCATCCCAAGATCGAGATGGATGTGAAACGACAAATGATTCACAATATATTTCTACCAACACTGTGTTTACCTGTGTCAAATAAGTCTCTCTCATCTTCACATTACAGAAATATAGTGACATGTGAGATGAAATGCTTGAGGAAAGCTGGATGAGTCACCAGGATCGATAGAGTACGAAATGAAGACATCAGGGAAAGAATAGGTATATCACCTGGCATAGAATACAAAGAAAAGCAGCATAGCAAGTGGTTTGCTCACATTATGAGAATGCATCACGACAGGTTGCTAGTCAGTTTCCTCCTCCCACTTGCTGTGCAATACATCTCTAGCTCCCTCCCAACCACAGATGGTGCATACATATATGAAAATAACAAAGCATAAAACACATTGCAAGAACAGAATAAAAGCATGAGAAGCACAATTGTATAGATGACGTGTCGTGAAGCTTCTATAAGAAGATAACCTCAATATAACGGAATGTCATCTACTAAGGTTTTCTGCTCAATGGGTTGTTTGTCTAGTTGTGAGACCCACAGATTCTGCCGCATGCGTACGCTTCTATTAATAAGTCAGTTTGTGTGTCTAGCTGGCTACCACCTAATACTAACTCACCTAACCAATCATCTTTGCAGCCATAAGCACATACGCCTCTATTCCCCCCTCTCTCTCTATATGTCTTCCCTCTCTTCTATCTACTTCCCATTCTGTCTCTTTGTATGTTCAACATGTATGCATGCATTGACTCTCTTTAAACAACACAAAATGTACCTATATCTGTTACGCTGTTACGTTCATCGATTCCCTGAATATCGCTGACATAGTGTTCACCGATTCCCTGAATATCGCTGACATAGTGTTCACCGATTCCCTGAATATCGCTGACATAGTGTTCATAGATTCACTGAATGTCCATGTTATTGAGTTCACTGATTCCTTGAATGTGACTTAACTGTGCTAACCGATTTCCCAAATATCGATGTTGTTGTGTTCACAAACTCCCGTCTCGATGTTGTTGTGTTCACAGATTCCCTGAATGTCAATATTTTATTTGCAGATTCCGTGAATATTGATGATTTTGGGTTCAACGATTCCCCACATATCGATTTTGTTGTGTTTACTAATACTTTAGTATCGATGTTGGGATCACAGATTACCTAAATACCGATGTTGCATTCACAGATTCTCTGAACAACGACGCTGTTTCTCAAAGCTTACAGGGCCTTATCTCTTCGGTTGACGAGTTACATGGGCGCCATTCTGATACTATATTCGAACCATGCCTAGACCCTGAGGGGCGTAATCAATGGAACACAAGCCAACAATACGGTTACTTGGTAGGTAATGCTTATATACTCTGTTCACTTTAAGAATTAAGTGGGTCTAAACACCGCCAATACTCCGCGACAACAGGTGATTTTAAAACATTGATGACATGTAAAAACAATAACATTTAAAAATAATTAAAAACAATATTTAAACAACATTTAAGAAACATTTAAAACGAAATGTAAAACAATATTATTGGGCACTTAACAATCGATTAATGCGCTCTGCGTCCAGCAACCAATCAGAAGCACCAACCCACTTCATTCTTAGAGTGAACAGAGTACCCTTACAGACCAACCGCCATTAAACGCTACACAGAACTTTGCTTATGTAATTATATTTCTGAGTTTCGACGTTTCGTCTCAAAGCACTGTGCACTGATGAAAAGTCAATGGGATACGACATAAAGCTCTAGAGGAGTCTTCCCATTACGCAAAACGACACAAGAGCTCAAATGCTAGTACTTCCTAAGGATCGAATCAGACAGATACTTAAATATGAAAAATAGAGGATTACGTCCTTCATTGTGCTTTAACAACTTTTTTTTCAAATACTTTTGTAAATATATTTGTATGTCTCTGTTTGTCTGTGCCTCTTTTTGTCGATCTGTTGTGCTATTGATCTGTCTCTCTATCGATCTTTCTATCACGCTAATTTTAAACATTTAGTATACTGTCATTTGAAGACATCTAGTATACTGCCATTAAAAAAACAATTCGAATACTGTCGTTTGGAAACATTTCGAACAAAGTCGTTTGGAAAAATTTAGTTTGGAAACATTTAGATAAATGTCGTCTCGAAACATTTAGAATAGAACCTGGAAACATTTAGAACAATGTCGTGTGGAAACATTTAGAACAATAGAACATGGAAAAATTTAGAACTTATGGCCTTTGGAAACATTTAAAACAATATTGTTTGGAAACATTTTGAACAATGTCGTTTGGAAACATTTAGATAGATGTCGTTTGGAAACATTTAGAACAATGGCGATTGTAAATATTTAAAACAATGGCCTTTGGAAACATTTTAAACAATATTGTTTGGAAACATTTTGAACATGTCGTTTGGAAACATTTAGATAAATGTCGTTTGGAAACCTTTAATGTATCTACATCAGAGGTGGGCTGTATAGGTATGTTGCATGTCCGTAGATAGGTGGGAGATTTATAATATTCAATCGCCTGCCCTTTAGGAAAATATAACATGTCGACAGAACTGTGAACATATTGCACCGGCGCCGACGGAGTGGCAGCGAGAACAACGTTCTACAAATATTAAATGGAAGAAGACAGTTATTCAATGAAGAGTATTAACCTTGTTGTTGGTGGTTTGTGAAAAAAATTTAACTGTCATGGCGAATTATGCTTCTTTAAACCCCGCACTGTAGCCCAATTTATTGAAACAGAGCTGTGAGCATAGCAAATAAGGATTCTGTGGTCGTGTGGTCTTTGTTAAACTCGATATTCAAATTATTATTGCACATAAATTATAACTATTAAAACGGAAAAATAATTTAAAATCAATATAAGTTTTTACTTTCCTGGCAAGCATTAATAAAACAGCGGTACTGTAATGTTAAGTTATTCGCCCACCGACAAGCAAATGCTGGTTTGAAATACACTCGTTATTCCTGTTTTTAAATAAAAAATGACTCCGATAGTTTACAGCGATACTTCGTATTTGTAATATTCTGGTTTTTGACGATTCTTATTTTGTTCATTGATACTTCCTAAGTATATTATTCGTGTTATCTGTAGATAATAATTGATGTGAAACAAGTTAAGATGAAAAGAGGGTATGGATGACTACTTTCAATGTCCTGAGGTAAACATTAACATCTAAATAAACTAGAAACGAACTACAACTAAGAATTATTAAATGCTACATCACATCTACATTTATCAACATCTAAGAATGATGGAAAATTTACAAACATCATAATTGATGCATTTGAGTTATGAATATATAGAAAATAGTGATAACTTCGTGGACATGAAAAAAAGACGATGAGGTTCTAACAACACTGTATAGGAATAAAATATCGATTGAAGGAAATAAAAAAGAAATCAAACAGGGAAATTATTATGGACATGTTAAAAGACATGGCACCTTGTTAAATACATTAGTTGAAAATATAGTAGAGAGGCAAAGAGCGAGAGATACACATGGGAAGAAACAGCATACGATTTGCTGGATATTATCCGACAGTGTGCGCTACTAAGGCAAGAGACAGAATGTTGGAGGTCAGCTACGTCATCCTTCAATACAGAGACAAGTAATAATGATAATATATATATCTAATAAGAACTGACTGACCTGGCAACACAAAGACATAAATGGAAAGCTATGGTTTCTGCCCTATGCGCGCATATAACCCTGGAGAAACATTACATAACATAATATATATCTAATGTAATTATGGACTAGATTTATTGTGTAACCTCCGTGTGATTTGATATCTTCAGGGTCCATTCAAATATCTTCCCAATTACAAAAATCCGTGTTATTTGGAGAAAAATGGACAACTCAGATGTGTGCCTTACTTTTATCTGATTGGTGTAGCTAAAGCGGGAAGTTCTGATATCTTTCAACGAATTATCAACCATGCGGATGTCCTTAGTGGAATCGATAAGGAGATTAGATGGTTTGACAGACAAAGATTTGGTGAAAAAATAGGTTTGTATAATTTTTTACATAAATAGACCTGTTTATAATTATTGCATTTGATTCATTACATCGTCAGAGTCGAAGCAGAATTGATAATGAGCTCGCCTCACAATCCCAACTTGTTGAACTAGCTAGTTGGACTAGCAATCATCCACACTGTGCTAGAGATAGCACGGGTGTATTAATGGTGCTTCAAAATTTAAGAATAATTAATAACAATGTTCTGTAAAGGATACGCCCCAATTCAATCGTATACATACACTATTTTGTTTGTCTATGGAAATATGGATACTATTAAAACAAACATACGAATTGGCCCATATCTAATGGATACAAAAATAAAAAAACAAATATACGATACGGTATACGCGACGGATATGAATTTGGCATTGAAACGAAAAATATCGTATAGCCCTCTAGCTTCAGACACAATAAATAGTTACCGCCATTTTGCTGAGATGTTCCTCGTAGTTTCCAAAGGAAAAAATCCATATGGATGCTTTAATATAAATTTTATTATAACTTATAATAAAATAACTTATAACTTATGCTTATGATGTAAGCATCTAGACGGATTTTTTTCCCTGGGAAAATAAGGATAGTATCTCCTTAACTTGCAAAATATCCTTAAAAATACATCCGCATCTAAGGGGATAGGAGATTTAAACATAATCCTAAGTGTCGTGATGGATTGAGACCAGTAGGACAAAGCTTGGTTTTTAATTGAAAATTTTCATGAAATAAACAAACATAAAATATTGAATAATCAATAGCATTATTTTTCACTGAGATTAAATGTGCGAAATACTATTCTTTCATTGATTTTACCAGAGGAAACCGTTTGATTCGAATTAACTACTTTCTATGCCGCAGTAGACATTCCATCATATGACGTTTCGTTAAAGCTAGATATGTTTTTAATTAATTTTTTTATATGGGATAATATTATGATTACTAAATTTATGTAATTGTTTCGGCTAATAACACGATCTTTTGAAAAGTCAAAGCATTGGATTGTTAGCATTCATTGATAATGTTTTGTGAAAGATTTGAAAGAGTAATCAGTTTTGCAATGTCGTTCAGAAAGTAGTTGATCAGAACAATTTATAATTCTACGTCTCAGAACAGGACACAACCGACTCCGCAGTCACATGTATGCAAAGTTCAAGATTGGCAACACGGCCATGTGTACAAGTGGACAGGCAGTACAGAGTGTCAAACATATACTTAAAGAGTGTTCTGAGCATGAAACGCTGAGGCAGACATATTGGACACAGGAAACAACGCTGGAATTAAAGCTCTATGGGACACTGTATGAACTACAAAAGACAGTGAGTTTTATTAAGGAGACAGAATTACAGATATAGACATGTTTCAAGTGAACGAAAGAAGAAGTAGAAGAAAGTAGTTCAATGAAAAAACTCCACCAGGCTTAATGTAGTAATACATATATCTATAGAAACGGTGAGCTTTAGATCAATTGTTTTGCTTTATTTGTCCATTAGAGGTATGTCATTGGCCGTAGTTTTCTTTGCCTGTGGTGCCCTTTCCGACTTCGTGACGACAGAACCTTTAGACAAGTCAGTATTCTGTGTACTAAGTTCATCTCTCTCTTTACATTTGTTGGTCGATGGATTCCAAATTCAATTATCTGTAGAAGAATCATAGAATGTTCAACCATAGACTGAATTACAATTATGATATATAACACCAGTAACTGCGGACTTTGAAGTATCCAGGCATTTAAAAAATAAATAAAAACTAATGCTATAAAAGTGTGTTTGATATCTGTTACTGAGATATAAAACACATAAAACCAATGTTTTTGTGAATTATAGAATTAATGTATTTGTGGTTTAACATGAACAACTGTTAAAAGTCTTGAAATTTCGTAAACTCCGGTGGTACGGGCACGTGGTGAGACATTTCTGGATGACAAAAGATGTGCTTTGAGGTACAGTGTAGGGTAGAAGAAGACGAGGCAGAAGAAGCAGACATGAATGGATAACATCAAGGACTGGACAAGATGTGTAGTTTAAAACATATCAATATGGTAGAGGATATATATCCATGGATATTATCTGCACGCATGTCTCAATGTGGTACACTTCCGTCCCTAACGGGACATTGGTTCTATATACTGTTCCAAAAAAGAAACGCAACCTTTTTGGAGCTACTTTTATAAACGATATTCGCCGATTGGACATCATGCAACCTATCGTCTGTATCCACCTGCTCCTTAACGTCTCGTGGTTACCTGAAATGTACTCATCCATATTCGTGGGGACATAAAAGAGATCAAGGTAAAAACAACATTTTCGGCAATAACTCCTGACAGATTAATGAGAATCCCGTGAAACTTACTGAACAAAAAAAATCACTGACAGTATTATTGAATGCGTATAAAAGATGTTATCAGAAAACGCCTTTGGTCCTACATCGGGCATGTCCTACGCGCAGACATCAACAGAATACACCACCAATCTCTTGAATGGATACCTGCAGGCAAAAGAGCCAGGGGTAGACCTAGAGAAGCATTCAGAGGAACAATACTTAGAGAAAGTAAAACAATCAATATTCATATTATTCATGAACTGCACAGAATAGATTAGAACAGACATACGCTCTCACTTAAATGCAGCTGAAAATTGGTCGCTTAAAATTTAATGTGGTTAGAAGCACCATTATTCGACTGTGAAGGCGATTTCAACAAACTGGCTCAGTGGCACACCGGCGGACAGTGGACGACCCAGAGTCACAACTCCTGCCGAAGAGCGCTTCATATGGTTTCGTCACCTCAAAAAAAATACACCTCTTATGGTGAGGAACACTGCTTTCAACCGCGGACGTTAATTCAATTTTGATTAGTACACTATTATGGCTAGTCTAGAACACACCTATTTAAAAAATAAAATATCGTATTTTAACATTACGAGCTCTGTATGCAACTGAAGCCCTCAACATCATTACGTAACTAGGGCCTGTAGGCATCTCCATATCATTCTCGACCCTATTGTTATATCCGTATTCATCAGTACGAAATTACACGAGGTTAAGCTCTTATATCACCTTTCTCGCCACACGAAACTAGGATTACGTCACAGGTTAAAGGTCAAATTTCTTTACACATTACCGTTGTAAGAAGTAGAACGCCGGCTACTTTTTGCCAACAAATTTCTTGAACGACTTTGTCCATTTTCGACCGCATATTTTACTATAAAATGTAGTACTTTGTGGTATGGTAAGTGATCATCACTGTTGCTTCAGTCACAGAAATACCATTTCAACACTTTTAAAACATAATTATCCACAGTGTTATTCAGCTACAAGAAAAGAAACATAACATTTCAACATCTGTATATTCATTATTATTTATATTGTTATTTCAGTTACAGGAGAAGAGATATGCCATTTCAACACTTCTGTAGTCATAAATATCTCCTCTATCATTTCAGCTACAAGAGAAGGTGACTTCACTTTTGAAAAATTCTTGGATTTTTTCAAAGCTGCCACACAAAACATAAAGTCGCATACAAAAGATGGATCAAATTACCACCATAAAATAATAGGTAAATCTATATACTTTTGAACGCCTGCAGATAAGAAGACAACTACTACCCCCTTACTTACGTCTTCGGACATATACCATTATACAGTCTGTGTGTTGCCGTGTCTAAAAAGGGAGTAAGGAATAGTAACATTTATAACAGCAATGCATGTTACAAATTGCGAGAAGGAGGTGGAATGTGGTGGTAACTGCCTTTCCCATTTTCGTCCATGTGATAAAACCTGCTTAAAACTAACTATTGGACTGCTTAGATTTAGAGGGAGCTAACTCTTTTATGATACATTGTATGAAATAAAGTTACTATGACGTTTCGTCGTAAGTAAATATAATTTTAATATGTTTCTTATATGTGGTCATATTATTATTATTGAGTTAATGTAACTGCTCCCAATAATGAGCACACGCTTTTGAAAAGTTAAAGAGTGGGATCGTTAGTATTCTTAAACAATGTTTGTGGTGAAATATATGAAAAGATATTTGTTGTACAGTGTGGTTTAGAAAGTAGTTCAGTATAAATAAGCCATCAGGGGTAATGCAGCCCTTGTATCTACATCGTGTCTGGACATTGCAAGAAAGTTATCGAAAAGTCCACTCCGAATTAGAAGACTGCACATAATTTTAACCCTAAATTCAAATTCACATTAAGTAAATTCACATTAAGTAAATTCACATTAAGTAAATTCACATTGAGTTAAACATTTTTTATGGTCTTGTATAAGCTATAAGATATCACATAGTGCCTTATACATTTTCAGAGTTGAAATGCGATAATTAGTGCGTGGTTTCCTCTTCCCATGTCTGTGAGACGTTTTATCAAATATGATATTGGCAGGCATTTTTCATTGTTCAAAGGCACACCTTTGATGTGTTCAGAATAACGAACATCGCCATAATGTTCCATGAACATCTGATGCTAATTCCCTTACACTTTGGTGACGTTGATGATTAAAAAAAATACTTCCCGTTGAACTAATAATTGACTCGACTATCACGGCAGCGTGCTATATCAAATCGCTCAAGCTTAAACAAATATAATTATCTGATTAACCTTCTAACTTATTAATGCCATTTTCTGCATGTGTTGTTGTATTTGGTTATACGGAATAAATATATACTTTACATTTGCGCATCGTGTCCAGTAGTTATACGATAATTAAAGCCTGTGATCTATGTCGAAATACAAATATAACATCTAATAAACAGTGAGTAATGCGGTTTACTCAAATCGATCCCAAAGAGGATGGCATATGTTTTATTAATCTGGTTGTTTCCTTGAATCACTGTTTATGACAGAAATCGATATTGTAATTTGTATCTGAAATGTCTATTGTGTACTGTTTTATTACTAACGTGTGCTGTTGGTATTAGTATCGAGTATTGTTGGTATTACTAACGTGTATTGTTGGTATTACTAACGTTTATTGTTGGTATTACTAACGGTTATTGTTGGTATTACTAACGTGTATTGCTGGTATTACTAACGAGTATTGTTGGTATTACTAACGGTTATTGTTGGTATTAGTAACATGTATTGTTGGTATTACTAACGTTTATTGTTGGTATTACTAACGAGTATTGTTGGTATTACTAACGAGTATTGTTGGTATTACTAGCGTTTATTGTTGGTATTACTAACTAGTATGGTTGGTATTACTAACGTGTAATGTTGGTAATACTAACGTTTATTGTTGGTATTACCTACGTTTATTGTTGGTATTAGTAACGATTATTGTTGGTATTACTAACATGTATTCTGGTATTACTGACGTGTATTGTTTGTATTCATAACACATATTTTGTATTACCAACGAGTATTATTTGTATTACTAAAACGTATTGTTTGTATTACTAACACGTACTGTTTGTACTGCTACCTCGTACTTGTTGTATTACTAATGGGATGTGTTGGTTTTAGTATCGCGTAATGTTTGTAATTCTCACGCGTGTTGTTGGCATTACTAATGTGTTTGTATTACCAACGTGTATTGCATTACTAACCTGTAATGTTTGTATTACTAATGCATATTGTTGGTATTGCCAACGAGTATTTTATGAATTAGTATACATGTATTGTTGGTATTAATAATATGCATTACTATCTAGCTAGTTTCATTAAATTACTAATGTAATTTTCTTTGCCCAAATGGTCTTTGGATTTGTGTTACACATATCTGGATGTGGTAATTACATCTTTGGATTTGTGTTACACATATCTGGATGTGGTAATTACATCTTTGGATTTGTGTTACACATATCTGGATGTGGTAATTACATCTTTGGATTTGCGTTACACATATCTGGATGTGGTAATTACATCTGATCTCATAATTCTACCGTTAATAGAGATATATTTTCTGATGAAGACAAGAAACAACAACTATTTAGAAGCAGTGCTGTGCGGTAATTATTTCAGTGGGAACTCAGTTATTGTCTCATGAGTTACGGGGTCAAATAAGTAATATTTTATCACTTCTTGACACAATTATGTCAACTACAAACACAATTATATTTAATTGACTTTCTCTGTGGTTGAAAGAACGATTGCTAACATATAATATTTTTTACGTGGGCATCAACCCGGTTTTTTTGGCTCTAGTGATAGAATAACATGCAAAGTGTTTTCCCTTTTTCTAGGTTGTGTGCATTTATTTTGTCTACAATAAACATTTTTAGAAAGAGCAATACTGACAGTACTGCATTTTTCCTGTTAGGCAATTGGAGGAGGCTGCAAGTAACTTATGTTATATTGGTCGCATGAACTTACTGTCTTTTACAGGGAGTTTTTAAAATTATTAATTAACCTATGACAGAATACAAAAAAAAACAGCCCTAATAGTAGTCGAACACTGGAATTCACGCGTGTGAGAAATACCTAAACCTCTCGGCCATTTCTAAATATAATACACAGTTTAGAAATGTCAATTAAGGTGAATTTAACAGAAATGTTTTAGTTGGTCTACCTTTCAAAATTAGTTGTTTTGATTCAAATATAAGAGCTCAAATGAAAATTAACATTCAATTGAACACACCAATTCAAGAAACTGTCTACTGCTTTACTAAATCCCACTCTCTGAAATATTTACACAAAACACACTACTTTATGGAGGTGGGAGAGCAGTTTTTTTCCTGTCCCATTCCACAGTTCCCACTATGTATCATCATCATCAAGTGCCGTCTCCGCAACGAAGGTTGGCTGCAACGTATCTCCAACATCTCCTGTCTCTTGTCTTGGTGGTGCACTCTGCTAGACTGTAACCTGACACGGATGACTGTAACCTCCCACTATTAGACACGTATAAACTATAGTGACAAGCGAACACTTTAACGTTTCACATGATCTAGTTCATCAGTGGTTACTACTTCTTGCTCTCAGTTTTACATGTCTACACAGCAAGTGAGTAGTAGCAATTACATATCTAAATAGCCACAACACACTACCTACAGCATATAAGAGGCAACTGGTCATTATATTTAATAGTGACGCATGCCCAGTATCAGACTATCTTCTACGGTATAGAAGGCCTCGGTTACAGCTGCCTGGACCTAAAACACGGCAGATAATTCTCGAGCGTTTTTTATGTGACTGTGATTTTAACGTTATACACAGTGGGATGATATTGTTATGCAAATTAACAGAGTGCAGATAGTGCTGCTGCTTGTTCAATATGTTTCTGTTTTATAAATTCTTGTCCCGTGAAAACTAAGATAAAAATTTCTTAACTAAATGCTGAAATGATTGGGGAGGTAGCTAGTCCTACTATTCCAACGATAGTACACCATTGTAATGAACATCCATGATACAACCTTTCATTCTCGATTGTCTATTGTCTATTCCAAGGTAAATGATAGTTGAAAGTATCAACATTTGCCGTTAAGTGTTGGGGTGAGAACATGTTTTCATTCCGAGGACAGATGTGTTGCTTGGTTGCGTTGCTCGAGGTTATCTGGAAGTTTTCTATTCACCGTTTTCTTGGTCATTCTTTTGCTCTATGTCGGGATATATTATTTGTTATATGCTCTTATTGGTATTTGGTTTCGGTTAATTTTTAAAAAGTGGCCGGACTATTTTAATTGCTCTCTTTCGATATGTTCAATACATAATATTAGACATGCTCTTTTCCTACAGTCTTCATTTCTGATCTTATCTCGTTTAGTAACCATTACAGCTTTTCACATACACCTCATTTCACATGTAACGATTTCCATTTTCTGTGAGAATAAAACACACGTTCATTATGCACACAATATACTTTTTAAAAATATTTGTTGCTCATACCTTTCTCAAGGTGATGGCGGACCATCATATTACTTCAGCAGTTACTACTGGAGAAAAGTTCCAGGAAATGAAGGCTGCAGCGAGCCAAGGGTGACAACGATGTGTCATATCCATCACCTGTGGCCGAAGGCCAAGCTCCTTATGATAATGAGAAACCCTATCACAAGGTGAGTTTTAAATGAAATATTTGGGAAGACACCAATGTTTCAGTCAACTCAATGTAATTTTATACACGTTTTCTCCTCTCCACAACACTTTGGAGTATTTGTAGATACGATTTGTCATGACAAATGACATACCTATGAATAATGTTAGCATCACCACGGGCGCCTTAACTTCCCTAAGATATGTTACTAGGGATATGTTATCATAATTTCTAGTAGTTTTATTTTAATCGGTAGTAGAGTGGTGGTAGCCATATTTTTTTTTCTTCTCTTGAAATCCTATATAAGTCAACTCCCGTTGTAAAAGCTTCTTCAAGACCAATGAAATATATATCTAATATCAGAGATCCGCTATAGATAATACAAATAATAAAGACTAAATATAATTGGAGATTCCGAAATACATTGCTGAAAAGGTAAATTTGTTATAAAATAAACGTCGCAGATGAATTTACTATATATATATACATACATACATACATACATACATACATACATCTTGATATATTTTGTAGTGGAAATTGGTATGTTGAATCCGATATTTCGTAACTGCCATTAAACCCTCTCACCCTCTTCGGAAAATCATCATGAGTTGTTCGGTTTCTTCTGGGAGATATGCTCTAATTACGAAGCTAAAAATATCTCTAGAAGCTACCTTGTATCACATGAAGACCATTTTTGATGCTCTTCCATCAGAAGTGCAGAAAAAAGTGTGATTCTTACAACCTCAGTATCTGTTCTTCAAGCTATAGAACGAGAATGGCAATGTACGTATGAATTAATTAATTTAAATATAGCAAATACCAACCAGCTAATGAATTCAATATTGTGTGCAGTGGATTCTGGTCATTACACATGGAAATGGCAAAGGAGACTAGGACAGAAGGGAGTAAGACAAGAACAGTCGTACATAATAACGACCAAGCACCCACTTGAAAAGATGTTTAAATATTTGAAAAAAGAGACATGTCTGAAGAGATGGGCCACGGAAAACACTGGAAGAGAAATCTACAAATAAATGATCAGCCCATATCCCAAAAACAACATCAACCTCCTGGGCAGGAAAATTTCAAAGTAACCTCTTCCAACTTTACACACAACATGTACAACTTAATAATCACTAAACATGAAACAACCATAACAAACTCAGGGTGTTGGCTGTGGACTCATCCTTACAACAAACTCAGGGTGTTGGCTGTGGACTAATCCTTACAACAAACTCAGGGTGTTGGCCGTGGACTCATCCTTACAACAAACTCAGGGTGTTGGCTGTGGACTCATCCTTACAACAAACTCAGGGTGTTGGCTGTGGACTCATCCTTACAACAAACGCAGGATTCTGGCTGTGGACTCATACTTACGACATTATTGATACTCATCGTTTTTAATATCCAGGGCTGTATTGAGAACCATCGGCAGTAAAGACCTCTGTACAGAAAGTAAACACGCCTTCAATTGTTACGACTTTTATTATTGTCGTGTTTTCGTTGGTCACTATTTATATACATGGAGTCGCATGTTAAAAAGGTCAAGGCCGACCAACGAAATTCACGGAAATAATAAAAAATCAGTCTTTAAGATCGAGATTATTTTTATGTACACAGTTCTTTACTAGGGTTCAGTCATGGTTGTATAATTAAAAAAAAACCTTCTCGCTTCAAGGCCAGAGGAATTTACTAACCTATATGGAACTGAACAACAGTTCACAAACCGTGAATTTCGCCGTTAGAAGACCTATCAACGGTATTGAAGGTCAATATTTCGATTATTCCCGATTGTTTCGTTGAAAAGAAGTTTGTAAAAAGTAATCTACGAAAAAGACGGCAATAATATAAAAACATGATCGGAATTTTATGTGAATTCTGTTGATTGGTTGGTTTATTGCTGATCCAGCGACCCATGGGCTCATGCCATTTTACCCAATGCCATTGTGTGATATATGCATGTTTTTGTGAGCTGTTGTTGTGTTTCATATAATGTGTTCCATTTATCTGGTACTGGTAGGAGAAGCATTTTCATGACGTCATCTAGCGCTGGACATTCAAAAATGTGGTGGTTAAGTGTTTCATATATAGATTATTGCGCAGCCGGCATCATGGAGTGTGTTGTCACTGTATTCTGTTCAGATGATAGTTAAGCTGTACATGCTATGTGCGAAGTCGGAAAATAGTACTCTGTTATTTCCCTCACATGAAGTTGAAGTTATCTTTAGGATTTGGGCTGAACATATATTTATAGATTTTTGATTTATGTTGGTAGGTTTTATACTAGTTAGGGTCACGCATAAACATATGCATATACTACACAGTGATATTGGGTCAAAGCCATGAATACATGCACCGCTGGACATTCAAAAACAAACCAACCCTATTCCGTTTCTACGAGCCTGACAGTTTAATAATAATTTAAAGAAATTTGACAATCTCTAGCTTTATTTTCAGCGCACATAAACTGACAAGATATCCGCTTACGTGCTTCACTCTAAGTTTCAGCAAATATTCTAGAATCCCTTAATATCCAAATATCAAGATGATGTGATCTTCATATCTTCCCAGAGTGTACACTTTCCCCCCCCATAATTGGTCACCCCATTTCTGTCAATTTCGTTACGTTCTGACATCCGTTTTATCATCTTTATTCGACAGTCTATTGCTACCCTTAGTAGATACCAGTATTATTTAAGTCTCTATCTACACTTATTATTTAAGTTTGTTGATACCCTTAGTATTTATGTCCAATGTTACCCTTATTTAGATACTCTTATTATTGATGCCTTTTGCTACCCTTATTATTTAAGTCTAGTGCTACCCTTATTCGATACCATTATTATTCAAGTCTTTTGCTATTCTTATTAGATACCCTTATTGTATAAGGCTTTGCTATCCTTATTTAAATACCCCTATTATTTAAGTATATTGCTATATGATTATTTCATACCCTTATTATTTAAGTCTGCTGCTACTCCTATTTAGATATTCTTATTGTTTAAGCTTCTTGTTACCATTATAAGGTCAAACGAACCCATCGCCTATTGACATTTAATAGCGGAGTCAAAACATAGAAGAATCTGTCTTTTTACGAACTGTTTTTCGAATAATAGGCCTACCATGCGTTTCGTTAGTCGATGTTTGCAGGCAATACCCGGGCGACATAAAGTATATACATATTGGCCAACGAAATTCACGGCAACAATAAAACATCACGTAAAAAGGCTGATTCAGCTTTGTTTGATTCTTTTGTTAGATCGTATTTGGCCATTGCTTACGGATCAGGCCCTAATTTCTGTGCTAGCCCACGTGATGCGCCACAACTAGTTACAAGACGAGATTTAGTTACCAAATCAACAAAAATATCACTATTGATGAATTACAATTTGTTAATTGATCATTATTCTAGACTCTATTCAGCGTATCTTTTTAACTACAAAATAACAAAAGCCAAACAAACTGCGACGGAGTTTCATGAATGGGTAGTGCAGTCTATTGATGCATGGAACAAATGCGTGAGAGATCACTCATACCGATACTGCCTCTATGATTGGAAATATGGATTGGAAGAAAGCAAGGTAAATGCACAATGTATAACTGTGTGTGTGTGTATATATATATATATATATATATATATATATATATATATATATATATATATATATATGTATATATTGGGCATATGTAAATATTTTGGAAAAAAACTACATAGCTGATCATATCGTCCTTGCAGGGATGCAAAGGAAGAACTTATAGCAATACTAAGAATTGCTGTGCATGTCACAAGAGGCGACTACGGAGGTTGATGGTGAAGTCGACTGTATTTTCCTAATAATAAAATTGGCATAAAGCTCATGTTATAGTCTGATGCATCGGTCCAAAAAGGTGCATATATGACAGCGAAAGTGTAAATCTTTACACTGAATTATCCCACCATTCCTCCGCTAGATTTGTTGGCACAACTAGCAGTACCCATCACTTGAGAGTCTGTCACGAAAGGATTAAAGAGCAATGGTTGCTATCCAGGACATCCACGGAGATTATTTGAAAAAGGGAGAATGCAAGAAATTGAACCAAAATTGGTAATGGTGACTTTCTCAGGCGACAGGTTATCAGCATATGATTGCTCTTAACCGCCTCTTACGACAAGCTTGGAAAAAATACAGTGACTCTATTCAGGGCCGGTCTTAGGCCATTGCAACCTATGCGGCCGCAGTGGGCCCCTCACTTCATAGGCCCATCAATTCATATTAGAATTTATTTTATTATCCTCTTCTCTACCCAGACTGGGCCCCGCGCAATACGTTTCGCATTAGGCCCCGTAATTGTTAGGGCCGGCCCTGACTCTACTCTCTGCCCTCTAAATGATACATCTTGAGCAGGTTACCACACGGGGGGGGGGGGGGGAAGAGTACGACACAATATATGTTTTGTTTCACATTAATTAGATAAATTAGCATATTCAAACAATTTGATGTACATAAATAGGTTTGTTGACCCCAATATTTATCCTTCCCCCTTACTCTCTTCTCAATATTGTCAAAGTATATCCGACTCCCTGTCTTTGAGTGTCAATGTAATTTATTAACATCTCCTATCCAGCATGAGTGTGAGAACACATGTAAAAAAAAAAGATGAATCGGCTTCTGACATTTATAAACTACAATTGGCTACCATTTCTTGAAAATAGTTTGCACATTAAATCTACGGAAGTATATTGTTTATTGTCTTTCCCCAGGTGGTTTGTTATCCACTCTTGCCGTTAAGCGTGGTGGTGATAAGAGCTTGACCTTGTATTACAAGGCCAGATGTTGCACCTCAGCTGTGGTATGGCCATGTATGTTTTAAGATGTCCCTATCGTTTTCTATTCATCTTTTTCGTGGTCTTCATCTGGCTTTGTATCCTAATCTCACTTGGTTGCATGCCTGTACGGGAAACTTGTAATGCATTCTCAAAATGTGGCCAAACCACTTGATCTGCTGCCTTTCTATGTATTTTGTGCAAGGTGTTATATCTATTCTTTCCCTGATGTCTTCATTTGATAATCTATCAAGCCTGGTGACTTCTGCAGCTTTTCTCAAGCATTTCATCTCACATGTGTCACTATCTTTGTGTAATGTGAAGATGAGAGAGTCCAGGTTTAGCACTGGTAACACACTGTTGGTAGGAATGCACTGTAAATAATTTATCTTTTAACTTACATCTCGATCTTGGGACTAAAAAGTAGCGTGATAGTTGGTATATTACTGCATGTGCCTTTTGACATCTCGTCCCTATCCCTATATCAAGGCTTCCATTTTCTGTGAAAATACTACCGAAATATTTTAACTCCGATACTTGTTTTACTCCTATGTTGTCTATTTGTATGTTTAGTGGGCTCGGTGTTCTGAATATTTTCATAGTTTCCGTTTTGTGTGTATTGATCTTCATGTTGTATTTTCTACATGTTCAATATAATTCTCAGCATCATCATCATGTGCAATGCCGGCTGGCGTAGGCGGTCATGGCTCTCAACAGCTCTCTGTCCACAGTATTATGTATCAAGGTCGTTGTTATTTCCTTGCCGTGCCATGCTGTCAAACTGTCTAATATTTTCTCACGTTGTCGCCTTTGTCTCTGTTGCCTTCAATTTTGCCTGTTGTGACTATGTTCTCTAAACCTGCCTGTCTCATGAAGTGGCCAAACAAAAGAAGATTGCCTTTTTCTTATATTGTTGATTAAGGTACGTTTCGCATTTAACTCTTTTAACACCTCTACATTAGTTTTTCTCGCAGTCCATGGTATTCTCAGCATTCTTCTGTAGAATCACATCTCTGTTGCCTCTAATTTCCCACTTTCCAGTTTGTTTATTGTCCAAGACTCGCACCCATATGTTAGTATAGGGGTTATATAGCACTGCAGAACTCTCTTTCTCACCTCTAATGACAAAGTCATATTCCACAGTATATTTTTAATTTTTCTGATTGTTGTTTTTGCCTGTCCTATTCTGCATCTTATTTCTGTTGAACTTCTTCCATCTGCTGTAATCACGGTACCTAAATATTTGAACTGGTTGACCTGTTTTAATACTATATTACTCACTTTGATCTTGCAAGGTGTGTTATTTTGTTTCTTTGAAATAACCATTACTTCTGTTTTCTTGATATTTAGGAAGAGGCCTTTCTCTTTACTTTCTGTGACGACTACATTAATTAAATCTTGAAGGTCTACTTCACTTTTTGCAATCAGAACTCCGCCGAAGACGGATGTGTCGGGCCACTGGCGCAAATAAAACGGCGACACAACGCATTTCCATTCTCTGGACTACATCTTGCTGGAAATCTAGTAGGACCATGGTCCTGCTATAAGAGAATTCAGCAGGAGTTTGAGAATGAACGCTGAAGAAGAAGAAGCAATCAGAACAGTGTTATCCGCATATCTCAAATTATTTATGTTATGTCCTCCCACTGATATTCCTATGATATCTACTATTGCACGCAATATGTTTTCACTGTATAAAGAGAACAGGTCTGGTGAAAGCACGCATCCCTGTCTGACGCCTTGTTTTATTTGTTGAAAAGGGCCAAATTGATTTCCTACTCTTATTGCTGCTGTTTGTTGCCAGTACATGTTCTTGATTATTCTTAAATCCTTACTGTCAATGTTCAAATTCTCTAGCATGTGTATAATTCTCTATGTTTAATTGTATCAAATGCTTTCGTGTAGTCTATCAAACAGAGGTACAAATCTGTTTTTACCTCTATAGACCTTTCTATTATTGTTCTCAATATATAAATAGCATTGTTGGTACCTTTGCCTTCTACAAAGCCAGATTGTTCTGGCTTATTTCTGATTTTATTTTGTTTCTCACTCTCTTCATGATGATTCTGAGAATTATTTTGGTTATTTGGTTCATGAGGCTGATTGTACGGTGTTCTTCACATTTGGTGGACCCTGGTTTCTTAGGTAAGGCTATAAATATGGTCATCATTAAGTCATCAGGTATTTTTCCACTGTTATATATGTCATTCAGCAATTGTGTGATTATTTCAACTCCATAGTCATCTAAAGCTGCTAATTCTTCTAATGTAATATTGTCTGGACCTGGGGCTTTGCCATATTTCATGTGTCTTAGTGCCTCACTTACTTCTGCTGTGAGTATTGATGGGCCCTCGCCGTTATCTTGTATGTTTATTTCTGGTCTATTGTCCTCATAAAGTTCTTTGATATATTCTGACCATCTCTGTACTATGTGATCTATTCCCATTAATACCTGCCCTGTCTTAGATTTTAGACACCATGTAACTGTTTGCGTTCTCTTTCCTGTTATCATCTCAATTTCACAAGGCAACACACAAAAATCATCACAGATAATTTTATATGGGTTTTTGTAGTATTTGGTTAGCTGATTTCAAATCTGTCTTTAGTTTTTTTCTACCACGTAACATTTTTTTGTAATAGCTAATTATAATATCTTTCAACAGTGGTTATGACCACAAATCGAGTACAATGTTTTATTTAGATTGGTATCGATACTTTATTACTGGCTGTTACAATTTTGTTCAGTTTCGGGTCACGTGATTTAGTATCGATGCTACCATTTTTGTGTATTCGATAGGATAGTAAATCCATTTATACACGTGTGGTGTTTGCTTAAAGTAATTACGACAAGTATATTATGAGATTTCGTTGTTTTGTACTTTCTTTTATTTTAAAGGTTGCAAAAACCTTGCATTTGTGTACTTGATAACTTATTTTGTGTACTTATTAACTTATTATCATGCCTAGAAGATGCATCAATCATCCAAACTGTTTCTGTTTTGTGTGTGGTTCATTTGTGACGAAATCACAGCGGCGCACAATTTAAGATGATCTAAAGAAGATATACATATTGTATTTTGGCTGTCCACTGGGTGATCAGGATAAATCTTGGGCTCCACATATCATATGTACCAGTTGTTCAAGCGGACTACGTGACTGGCTAAATGGCCGCAAGGCAGCTATGCCACGTCAATTCCAATGTTATGGAGGGAACCGCGAGACCATGTCAATGATTGCTACTTTTGTCTGGTGAACACAAATGGATTCTCTGCTAAAAATAAACAGAACATTGTATATCCTAGCTTAGATTCTGCCATCAGGCCTGTTCCACATGACGATTCATTGCCTATTCCTTTACCTCCTTCTGGTGGACTCGTATCTATGCAAGATGGGGAGGAATGCAGTGAAAACACAGCTGTTCACAATGCAGACTCAACTGATCCAGATTATACTGTTGATGAATGTTTAGAACCTAAGACTTTTACACAGTCAGAGCTGAATGATCTTATTCGTGATCTAAATCTGTCTAAAGATAAAGCAGAACTTCTTGCTTCAAGGCTTAAGCAAAAGCATTTGCTTGCAAGGGACGTTAACATAACTTATTATAGAAAACGAAATCTCAACATGACGACGTTCTTCAATGTTGACGGCTCATTGAGTTATTGTCAGGACATCGATGGTCTCTTCAACAGTTTATCACAAGTGCATGATCCATCAGAATGGCGTCTCTTCATTGATTCCTCGCGAAGAAGCTTAAAGGCAGTTCTTTTGCACAATGGAAATTTAAAACCAAGCATACCAGTTGCACATTCTGTTTATCTGAAAGAATCTTATTACAACATGAACAGTTTGCTTGAAGTTATCCATTATAAGACACACCAGTGGAACATCTGTGGTGATCTAAAGGTCATTGGCATGTTGATGGGCATGCAAGGAGGATTCACTAAATACTGCTGTTTCCTATGCCTATGGGATAGTCGAGCAACAGCGGAACATTATGTCAAACGTGTCTGGGAGCCCAGGCATATCTATACGCCAGGAGCAAGCAGTGTCCAAAATATGCCCCTTGTTGATCCACAGAAAATATTTCTGCCACCTCTCCATATTAAGCTAGGACTGATGAAAACCCTTGTGAAGACCATGGGTAAGACAAACTCAGAAGTTTTTCAGTACCTTGTTAATAAATTCCCAAACATCACTGCTGCAAAAATGAAGGAAGGGATATTTATAGGTCCACAAATCAGATCTGTTTTACAAGATGAAGGTTTCAAACAGTCTCTGTCAGGAGCTGAGCTAGAAGCCTGGGAGGCATTCAAGTGGGTCTGTGAAAACTTTCTTGGTAATCATAAGTCCCCTACGTACAGGGAAGGAGTTCAGCGTCTAATAGATTCTTACCAGAACCTTGGCTGTCGCATGTCATTAAAAGTGCACTTCTTGCACTCCCATGTAGATTTCTTCCCAGAAAATCTTGGTATGGTGAGTGAAGAGCAAGGAGAACGTTTTCACCAGGACATTCAGTTAATGGAGCGCCGTTATCAAGGTTTGTGGAATGAGAGTATGATGGCCGACTTCTGCTGGATGCTATTCCGTGATAATCCAGGCGAAGAATATAACAGAAAATCAGCATTTTTGAAGAAACATTCTACATATCTATGCTGTGATGTGAGTATATTTGATTTAGTCTAGAAGATGTGAATCATTTGCTTAATTGATGTTTGCGATTCTCGAAAAAATACAGCCAAGTTCAGTGAAAACTAACATCACTCATAACTTTAAAACTTGACGTGATAGAAAAAAACTGATACGAGATCTGAAATCAGCGCCAAAAAATCCTTTAGAAAAGTGTATTTTGGTTTCAGATGATTAAAAAAAGTTTTATTTTGTTGCCTTGTGTTTTCTTATATAGTAATGTTGTATCTTGGTTGTAATGCAATTCGATTTCTGTGCATTTCTTGTTCAGCCAGCTTTCTTGTGCTATTTTGCATTTATCTCGTATGTCCTTATGTATTTTCTGATATTCCTCTATCTTGTGTTTATTTTCACCTTCTGGTGCTCATCATTTCTAATATTTCTTCAGTCATCCATTTTTGTTTTGATTTATGTTTTATTTATGGTATTATCTCTTTAGATGTTTGGTTTATCGAATGTTTTAGCATGTTCCATTGATCGTCAATACTCTGAATCTTTGCAATGGTATTGTATCTATTTTGTACAGTTATATTGTATCTTTCTTTAATGCCAGCATCTGATTTCAATAAAGCTAAATTTAATTTCATATTTCTTGGTGCTCTCTTGATCTTCTTTAATCTTATACAAAATGTCCCATCCAGTAGTATATGATCACTGTTGCAGTCAGCACCTGGCCTTGTTTTCATAGAACGAATGCTGTTTCTATGTTATTTAGAGACTAAAATGTAATCAATTTAGTTCCGAGTATTTTGATGTTGTGTGTGTATCGTGATAAAGACCTTTTGGTTGAAACGTTGAATACTTTTTGTGTATTGTAATTTGTATGTTTCTTGTGTGCACATCATTGCCTACTAGTTTTAGTTATAGTCGGTCATGTCTGAGTGAAGCGATTTTATACAGCTGTGCTGTACGTAAGTACAATTGTTGTTATGTTTCACGCAACTACCTTGTATTGATTGTCATGTTGCAGATAGTGAGTTAACTTGATGTTTTATGTGTTCTTCGTTTTCGCAAATGAAGCTCTGGTCGTCTGCGACGTGGACGTCCAAGTCATCCTAGTTTTCAATATCATTTAAAAAAAATTATTGTTATGCGTTTCGTAACCTGAAAAATTGTCATTGTTCTTTGTTAGTTATATATTTTTAACATTGATAATTAGGATTTTGCAGTAACCTTGTTACTTTATTTAGTAGTTACCATTAAGTAGAGGTATTCCATCTCTGCTGTTTGATATTGCCGTTGGGTTAGAGATTTCGCTTCTCATTCTCATTGCGTTGACACTATTGAAGAAATCTCTAGGGCCATTCTTACATAGGTCTGTTAGGTGTTCTTCATATTTGCCCTAGCAATTCTCTTTGGTTTCTTTGACTATTCTTTTCGTATTTCGTCTAGCTGTCTGAACTGCACATAATCATTTTTATTTTTAGATTTCAACCAAGTTCTAAAACATTGTTTCTTTTTGTGTGTGTAACTTTATGTAACTCTTCATTCCACCATTGCTGTTTGCTAGCCTCCCATTGTATGTTTTCTTACTCCACATACATTTTGTAGATTATTTATCATTTTAGTTTTAAATAACTCACATTCTTACCTTTATGCAATAATTTTTGCATAGTAGAGTAGTGAAGGCATTGGTCATTTCTTGATATAGTATATCTCTTGTGTGTTCATCGTCTTGCTTTATAAAGTTCAGCTGTCGTTCTGGTGTTTTTTTGTGTTCGCTGATCCATGGAAGCCATAGCTGTAATCGTGAAGGTTGCCACTATACTGATAGAGTTGTAGCGGTGATCACAGAAGAACCTGAGACTAATGTTCCATGTCCTACATATCTCCACGGTACTAAACTTGACTGCAATTATGTACGTGCCTTAGACCATACTTGAGGGTAGAGTCGAGGGGAGGCGAGTAAGAGGTAAATAGAGATGCAAGTGGAAAGACAAAAAAATCACATGATGGAGGATACAGTCTAGCAAAGTTCACTACCAAAGCAAAATACAAGGATGCTGCGGATCAGTTGCAGCCAGCTTTTTTTTTGCGTAGACGGCATTTGATGACGATGTTCGTGCATGTGTGTTTGCGTTTAGCCTCAGATATCCATTAATACAAAAGTAAAATTACTGGCGTCACAGAAAGGGTCAGTTGTTTGCAATATTATCCGGGTTTTCTTCGTGCAGTATTTATCAAATCCCTCTCCAAAACAGTATAGCGTGCATATCTCACACAGCTGCATTCATTTGACACTGTGTCGAATGTATTACGGTCGCCAGCCTATACAATTATGCTGCAAGTCGAATATACAAATATAATTGGCACTGCTTGATGTCAGGGCAAAACTATCCGGGTGAATGACCTGTTTTATGATTATTATACTATGAGAAGTTGGCTGCGTGATCTCACGATTCATGAGGTGAGTACACTTCAGGAAACCACGATAAGTTAATAACCAGGTTGACACAGTCGATAGGTTGGATGATGTCCAATCAAGGAATATCTATGATAAAAGTAGCTTCAAAACAGATACGTTTCTTCTTTTGAACAGTATAGTTGTCTTTAGTCTAGTTACATGTTATTCTTGTGGCAATTTGTCACATGCTACTGAAATAACAGTAAATACACGTATGCCATTGTTGTGTAAACATTTTAAACTGCAAACGAGAAGATGATGTAGGTATATAGTTTATGTAAGAATTATGAACAACACCATGGCCAGATAAAAAGCTTAAAGGATATATATGTAAACAAGTTAAATACATCGTATTGCTATTATCAGAAGATGGCAGTAAACATTCCTTAGTGACTCAATAAGAAGATAATTGAAGTATATATACAGATAAAAGTAAATGTGAAAGACGATATGAACTAGAGACGACTAGAAGATAAAATAGTGATTAAGCTAGCAATTCATCTGTAAGATTCATCCTCTCAACTGGTCATGTGGTCCACACAGACGTCAGAGTATACACAGTGTCCGAATGTTGTTTTTTCCGGAAATGGGTGCATATAATAGCGACAGTGTTTGCTTTCCATGCAGAATATAGTGTTGAATAATGTTCATATAACGTAGCTATGTTAAGACTAGATGTGAATCAATTATTTGGCAGTGTTTGTCAATTCACCCTCGATTGGGAAGAGCTTTATATCACCTTGTTTTCTGCGGATGTTTGCCCCACAGGATGGGTCAAAATCATGTTGTACAGATGTTCATAAATTATCTTTCTAATATCAAGACGTAATCTTCTGTCTTCAGTGCCCTCACTATTAGAAGATTGATAGATATGCTATGCGCTGATGACAATGTATTATCCAGTGGTTAGTCTAGGTGTCAGAATGCACTAAAAAAGTACAACAATGCGGATGTTTGCCTTCTCTTACCTTTTTTTTGTTTTAAACACTACTGAGTGCTAATGTTCGTAATACTCATCATTGCCTCGTTCGCTTTCATCAGATATTCAGCTTCCAAATGAACTTGTACAGCCGATATATATTGGATATCTTGAAGATCTTTCCACGAAAGCAGCTCTTTGTCATTCACATGGAAGATTACAGCAAGAATACGGAGGAGTGGATGAAGAAGATATTCAACTTTCTGGATCTAGGTTAGAATATATATATATATATATGTGTGTGTGTGTGTGTGTGTGCGTGCGTGCGTGTGTGTGTGTGGGGGTGGGTGGGTGCGTGCGTGCGTGCGTGTGCGTGAGTGCGTGTTTGTATGTATGTGTTGGATAGCTTGAAGTCTATATGCCATCATCATGTAGCATATCCTTAACAGGATGTAGCACTCAGTACAGTCTCTCAAAATTTCTGTATATCTTTAGCTAGTCTTCCTGCTTTTGTTTTTTCCTTGTTCAGGTGGTCTTTGATGTCTTTTCGTCTATCTTTTTCTTGATATGCCTCTTGTTCGTATTCTTGACATCATCTCATGAATTATGGTTTCCTCTTGGCCGTCATGGCGTTTAATATGACCAAAATATTGTAGTTTTCTGGGGGAAAAAGCCATTCTGTTTAGCTAGTTTTCTTTACATTAATTTCTCTCAGAATGGCTACATTGGTGATCTTTTTGGTTCATTGTATTTTGAGGATTTTTCTGTACATACTTTTTTTTCAAATGATGCTATTTTATTTTGAACTTTATTGATGATTTTCCAGGATTCACACCCATATAATGTCACTGGGAATATGCACGCTCTTAGGAATGTTAGTTTTGTTGTGTTGCAGCAGCTCAGTCATATATTTTTCATTTGTATCAGCTTCTTTGATTATATATAGATATATATATCTGCACATTATGTTTTATGATTGTACGAGATGGATACCTGCTGTACACATATGTAGAAACAAGTACGGCATTTCAATAAAATGTAACAGACAGATCTCTGATTTTCCTATAGAGAATATAAGACAAATGTACGTAAAGTATTTATTGCGGGGTGCACGAATCGCTATCAATAGTGAAACGAGGAAAACGTGCATGGTGTGTGCATGTGTGTAAACATTATTGTTCATGACATGGAACAGTTGACGATTGAAGAAGCAGAGGTCCTGATTCACAGGATAGAAATCGTTGGAGACCAATGCGTACGAATGTATCAATTGTGGTTCCTGATGAGTTTGAGTTTATGCATGCAATATATTTTTAACATATATAATGATTTTGGTTTCCCCTAAGAATACCAAAAACAGCGGAGATGCATGAGCAAACATAAAGAGTGCCCTACGGATTATTATATTATTCCCCATTACCGCTGAATGTAAATAACTCAACAATGCAAATGAGTTTGTGTACCTCGGCAGCATTTTGTCAAATACCACAACAATAGACGAGAAAGTCGCCATAAGCATTATTCACAATATGGCAATGTTTTGTGGTCTTCGTGCGAATGTCTGGATCCGGCGTGATTTACACCTGGAAACCAAACTTAATATATACAATGAAGTCATTATGACGACAAGCCTTCATGTGGACACCAGACGGGAAAAAAATGGGAAGACCAAAAACAATGCTCAGAAGAACATTTATGAATGAATTAAAATCATCAGGCATAAATGCACAAGACCTGCAATCCTTAGCAACTGACCGACATGCATGGGAAACTATGACAGCCGCCCTATGTGCCAAACTTGACAAAAGAGGAACTGACTGACTGAGTCATTATTCCTTCGCTGCATTTTATATGCAACCGAATCCTGGACAATATATGCTAGGCATGCACATATGTATAAAGTTATAGCTTCTTAATAGTTACAGCTTGTTGTTCTTTTTGTGCGTTGCCAGATTTGTAATCTGTGATACTTTTTTAGGGCCAATGTTAATATGTTTCGGATCTCTACTGAGCAATCTCCTGTGTTTATGGTAGATAACCATGAAAATATGTGTGAGGTTAAGGTTAACTGCCATAAATCGGTAGTATTAAGTTCATGATCTTTCCATAAAATGTCTTTCTGATTGTTTCTTCGTCTGAAGTCATCTGTTTACGTATGTCAGTGCTTTGTTCAGGGAGACATATTAAAACCATTTTGAGGTCCAAGGAGCACGTTTCATCAGTGTATAATTTATACTTGAAGACCCTTTTTGAGGACCACACACGAATCCCCAAACTCTTTAACACAATCATGTCTTGGAGACAACGAAACTTAGAAGCATTGATGTCGCCTCAGCTGCGAGATCACAATTTTCGGACGTTTTTGTCAGAAAATATAAGAGCTATCAAGAACCACCTGCTCGCAGCTAAGATGATTCTCCGTCATCAGCATCATCGTCATCATCATCATCTGTCAACAGCATCATCATTATCATCAAAAGTATCAGCATCTTTGGTTGGTTGAAGCCAATGACGTCTATCCTATATGCCTTTGGTTGGTTGAAGCCAATGAAATCTATGATCTGGCCCTTTGGTTGGTTGAGCTAATGAAACTAATATCAAATATATGTCTCTGATTGGTTGAAGACAATCGAGTCAAGTATTTACGCTTTATTAACCTCATAAACCACAATCATCATCATTATCATTATCATCATCAAGCCTTTTACCTTTACTAGAACATCATCTTGAGCACATTCAACCCATACATTATACATCCTAAACCACATATTGATTCCGACAATCTTATCTCAGACAAATCTACACAAATGAATGCTGTATGGATATATATTTTCTTCCTTTCAGAGCTCCTCGACAACAACAAGTTAAGTTATATATCGAACCTTAGGGTTGTTAATGAAGGACCAGGTAAAAAGAAATCAGGACCTATGCTCAACGAAACAAGAAAACTCCTAGAAACGTTTTATGCACCGTTCAATCAAGAACTGGCTGACATCTTGAACGATACAAAATATCTTTGGCTGGAATCTTAAAATAAACAACAACCGAAAAAGAGAATATTATTAGAAAATCATTTTTCACTTGAATTGTCAAGCTCAATAGGTTACAATTTTGGACTGTATTCCTAACTTCTGCGGTGGGTCACTCGTCCCTTAACTTCGTTTTCGAATTATCTTTGCCTGGTATTATCTGTCATACTCAGTGCTATCATATTTCATCTTTAGGCATACCAATAGTCTTTTTTGTGGCTATATATTCAGACAATATAAAAACTATAGAAGAACAGACATAATACAGCTAGACTCTTACTTCAACGGATATCACAAATCACACAACATTTACACATACAGTCATGATTAGTTCTGATCACATACATAAAGGCACACTTATATAAACAAGGGAGTGAGCACTGATATATCCACAACGGAACCTGATCTTTGGTTAAAAGGGCTTTATTCTGCTTAAATGGGCTTTAATCCGATCCTTAACAAAGCTGGATCAATGCCTGGACATCATCATCATCATCATTAAGTGTAGTCTCTGCAATCAATGATGGCAGCAACAATCCTCCACCATCTACTGTAGTTTCTTGTCTTGGTTGTCACTCTTGTAGATTGTAACCTATCTATCTCGTGATTTTACACTCCCACTTGTATCTCTGCCTACCTCTTGCTCGCTTTCTCTCGACTTTACCCTCAAGTAAAGTATTCAACAATGTGCCATGTCTTTTAATTAATGTGTCCAACATATTGTATTTCGTTCTCTTTATTTCCTTTAATAATTCTTTCTTCATGTGACGTGTTGTTAGGATCTATTCGTTGGTTTTCATCTCTTGCCATGCTGGTCCCGTTATTCTGAACATACCGAAGGTTAAAGATCACCAAATGTTTGTCATAATCACTTCAAAGGTTACTTTGTACTTGGTTCACACGTGGCCATCGACAAATATAAAACCAGCTGACTCATTTGGAATCTTACTTGTAAAGTTTCACATTTGCCTGTTACTCTGATTTTAATTGATCATCATGTATAATCTGTGTCGACAGCTAAAGAAAATAACAGGTAAAATCTTATGCGTCAATTTAGAATGCAGATTCCCATATAGGGCGTATAGGTCGCACTGAGTAGTAGGTCTAGGCCAGTATCTGCAATGGTAACAGTTGAATGAATGTAACTGATATAATACCTCTTTGTGATAAGGCGCGCCCTTTAAATCCTTAATATTGGCTATGTCAACGTTTATAAGTTATCAATGTTTACAAGTAGGTCTAATTTGGCCATTGCTGTATTGAGGCCTTCTGGCACTTACTAGCACTGGCATTTAAGTTAGGAGTCGAGTGGGTGTGATCTGATCAGACCTGGTTCAAGTCCCGCTTGCTCAATGAATTCTCTTTATGAATAAATTCTCATTCCTTCTATATTATATTATTAATTTGCTCAAGTCACATCAGGAACAACCGTGCTATGTGTTATTGATGTTTATTAGTAGGCCTAATTTGATCCTCGTAGTATTGAGGCACTTAATGTTCTACGTTTGTGGTTCTCTAGTAATTAACATACCTGTGCAGCGAGTGTGTTGTTGTATGTGAGCATACCGATATGTCCATATTCATAGTAGCTGGAGAATATTCATGTTGGAAATCTGAACTAAAATGCCATCTTTTTTAGGCATATAATATGATCGAGGACAGAATACGTGTTGACTCAAGTTGCGAGGTGAGCCATCTGAGCGTACCGGGTTCAAATCCCGTTTGCAGCATAAGTTCTCTTGAAAAATTAGGCAGGTTCAAGTTCTAGTATCCAAACAGCATTAAGCTAAGGTAAAAGTGGGTAGTTATTTACAATTTTCACAATATTTAAATTATGCAAAGTTCATATGTGTTTATCCTTGAATTCCCAAAGACAAAATATGAAATTAAAGTATAGGCCGGAGGATTTGAATAGATTGACTCTAATTGATCGTAACGATTTTTTAATATCCCAAGTAATTACGAGCGAAAAAAAGCTATGTTTACTATGTACAAAAGGAGGGATGAGGCGATTTTATTAGCTTTCATTTTGTTCATAATGCCTCATCGCTCAGAAATATAAAATATATTTCATTTTCTATTTGGGTTCGTTATTTAGTTCTTGTTTGGAACCGTGTCCCCCATGTGATTATTTTATTTGGCACTGTTCGTCAGTTTATATTTATACTTTATTAATGTTAATATAAATCTATTTAGGGTTAGGGCTAGTTATGTAAAACGAAACCTCTCCTAACCATAACCCTAAAAAATAGTTAAATTAATAATTGATAAATACCAACTGACACATTGCCAAGGGAAATAATCAATTTAAATAATCAGACGCTTGTTTCAAACAAGAAACTTTTCTAATAGCACAATCTGGTTATATAACTCTATTCGCACTGACATACGTGAACACAATAACGGAGAGATTTTCTAAACAGTTTCATGTTTTCCATGACAAAAATATGATTACTGGATATTTCAATGGTATTATATTCAGGTATGCATAATATGTTTAAAATATTTCGAACATTTCTATGTTAATATTTCTATGGAGAGGTCACCTTTTCTTCATAATGTGTATTTCGAGGGACATGAGTTTATTTTTTGCAATAAATTAGATAAATGAAGGCCCGTTTACAGCATTGCCATTTGCATTGTGAGTACATTGTGTCGACGGTAAATGGAAATCATGGAAATCAACTGAGTCACTTTAGAAGCCTGTTTTCCAATGTGTCCGTTTCTTATATTGTGATTGGACACGCATATTTCTAGATTGGGTTTAATAATGGTTTCCTTCAAGAAGTAGAGAAATTTGTTATAAAAAAGATGCACGGTACGTGTAGATGGATTCCCTTGTATCATGCAGATGTTGGACGTAATATTAACGGATCCACAAATGCGTGCGAGGTCAGTCATTTCGAAATTATGAAAGTTCTGGAAATATTTTTAAAAAAAACATTCTAGAAAAAAACACATATTTTAGAAATAACAGTAGAACTTCACAATCGGAAAAAACAGTGACATACGAGAAACGTGTCTCAAATTACGATGCGAGTAGGTGCCAAGTGATCTGGTTCAAATCCGTGTGCTGCATTATAATATTTCCATTGCTTCTAAAATAATCGCTTCAAATCCAAACTATACGACTTCATGTGAATCATCCTGCATAATCCATGGTACGTATGTATCTGCTGCAATGGATATAAATTATTATGGGAAAGCTTTTCCTATCCTAGAAGTGTTGAAAGTCTCTTCTTAGAATTCTAGCGTCGCTTGTGGCATTCCGAATCGCAACATCGGAACATAAAATACAATATAGAAATCTCAGTAAAATAGCAAACTTCTTTCTCCTACAGTTATCACTCATTTCTCACTGTGTCTGAGAAATTTATGATGCTGACATTATAGAATAATTGTTATCTTTCTTAGACGAAAGTATATTCTGTGGTCATTATAAAGTTAAGACCTGCTAAGTCATTGGAAAATATCCTTCTAATGTTACTGAACTGACTTTTCCTGTGATTTGTATTGGTAACTTTGTGTGTACTTTGTGTGTCAACCAATTAAGATCAAGAAAAAAATCTGAGTTACTTCAGATACCTGTTTGCTATTGAGCCCTCATATCTAATAATGTGATTGGACATGCATATTTATATAATCAATTGAACAATAGTTTCATTCATGAACACTGGGCCTGACGGAATGCTCATCTTTGTGAAAATCTAAAGAAAGCAAACTAATTTCAAAACTAATAATATTTTAAGCAAATGTTATGCTAGTTAGTTAGTCGTCGGATCATAATCACTGCAAACTGGACACGTCCATAGTTTCCCCGATCTCTTTGAGTGTATCCGCCATTACACTTCTGCTGAAGTACCGGCACCTGTCTTATGCTGGTTGACCATCATTCTTCTGCGCCCTCTAAAATATTCACTTCTAGCAACACCGCAATTCAATCCCTGATCTTTAATTCTAGCCAATGAAAAGGGATCATCATCCACATTAGCCTAACTCTCGCGCGTTATATCTCTTAAGGAGTTCAAAACGTCAGAGCTATCCATTGCCCCATCGCCTAGTGTCACAATCGCGTATGACGCCAGTTGATTCGCTCTTTCATTGCCTTGAACACCCACATCTCCCGACACGGAAATAAATGTAACCACTTTCTGCATCGCCTTTCTCAAGGCCTCAATCCACTCTTCGCGAAAGAGGTCCACTTGTACCTTCCTAATCATACTCATAGAGTCACTCAAGATACAAACCTGCGTTAACTTCTATGTGCATGCCCACTCAAATGCCCTGGTCGCCGACATAGTCTCCTTGGTGATACTACTCGTAGTGACCACAAAGGCACCACTCTCCTCCCTGATTGTCTTACCTGCGCACTGAACTGTGAAGGCCAAATAACTGCAAATATGTCTAATCACAGATCCATCAAGGTATATAATCACATCCCCCTCTTTGGTATTCTCACTATTCAAAGCCTGCACTTCTTTCTCCACAGCTGTGGGACACCATTCTCTGAATTCTCTGCTAAATGATATTACTACTCTCAAACAAGTTTCGAAATCTGTGGGTAGACTTATCCATTCCGCACCTGCTGCCACATCCTGCAATCTGCACACGCTTTGTATGACATCCTCATCACGTCTCATCTACGACCTCCCTCTCTTGAGTCTGCTGTCTTTCACTTTCTGTATTTCGGAATACAACGGGTGTTCCTTATCTGCATGTATTTGAAGGTACGCCCGTGTACGGCAATACTGTAATCTGTGCTCAGCTGTTGGACAGTCAAGTAGGTATCGCATAGCTCTTGTCGATGTGTCGCTTGTGCACCCAAGTATGATATGTATTGCTGCATTCTGGATTCTATCCAGTCTTTGGATCTGAGTCTTGCTAAGAGTCAGAATTGCTAGTGCATATTCCACCACAGCCACAACCAATCCCTGGTACAAAAGAAATGACAACCTCTCCTCACACTGCGCAACAGCCATAACCTTTATTGCTGCTAAGCCTTTGCCTGCCCTTATGATAATGTGCGCAACATGTTCCCTGAAACCCAGACTGCTGTAAAAAAAACACACCCAGTTTGTTATGTGTGTGCTGCAACTGGTGCCTGAACTTCTATTTCATTGTGCACAAAGTAGGATCTCTGGCTTCTTTATAAGTCGGAGGCGACTGACTAAAGAATATTGGTATTTTGTCTGACAGCCTGTGAAATATGGTTGCCACTGCATGTTTTATCTGCATTTCTTTTTCTTCTATTAAACAATTTCCATGGATGACGAAGAGATGAAGACCAGCGAATATTGCACTGATGACATTTTCTGGCAAATATCAAGGTGGTAGAGAATACGAAATGTGGAATCACTGCAGATGGGTCAACAAATCTGATATAAGAATTATGTGATAGTTTGTTCAAGCGGTGTGTGCTATGCTCCCGCCAGGACGTTGTATTCCTGAACAACGTGTGCACTGGAATGCATTGCTCCGAGGACTAATCACGCATACATTACCCCCCCCCCCCGCCCCCTTTTACACACCCATGACTTTAGGACCAAATATCAGTACGGGTTCGACTCACATTTCACAGGCTCTGCAAATGAGGGCGGTAGCCATCTCCTCTCCCTCGCAGTCTTTACTTACCGGATTAATCCGGTGCCCATTTAAGGCTGGGTCGACCTGGGAGCCGTTGCGATCTGAAAACATTTCCGCCTCAACTGGGGAATGAACCCAGGACCACTCATATGCGAAGCCAGTGCGCTAACCACTGCGCTAACATAAAGATGTAATGTCCACTGTTCTGAATCCCATCATTCCTGGTAGGTATGTAACAGTAGACAAAACAGAGCAATAAATTGAGACAAGAAATGCATTGAAACAAAGAGTTGGGGACAAAAGTATATACAACATGAAATATTTATCACATTAAATATGATTGCTTGAGAAATACTCACTGGAACAACACAATGTCACTCTGTATCATCTACATGAAGTATATTTTTACGTGAAGGAAGTTCTCGAAAGTCACTGTTAAGACACGCGCTATATATATCATATCATGTACTTGAAGTATATTTTTACAAGGGGGAAGTTTTTATAGATCACCGGTAAGACCCTCATTATATACTCCTGTCACTAGAGCTGTATATACGTTTTCAACAAGGGAGAGGAGGGTTTAAAGAAAAAGTGTATGCTCCAATTTTTGTGTGTAATTCTCTTCTTATGATGGGTGATGTGCTTCCTAGAAAACATTGCTAAGGGAAAGGTAAACAATTGTTTGACACAATTAATAGACAGCTCCCTGCCACTCCTAGCAGATGACATGAAGTAAAGGCGGGATACAATCCGAAGATGGTTATATCGAAGACAGTTGAAAGACAGAGATAGAGAAAAGACTAGAGTATTCAATCAGATTCCAAGAGTATGCCGCTCAAGATATAAAAGTGCATGATACGGAAGGAGTAGATTAGTCTTATCAACAAGGCTAAGGGCATTACATATATCTACTGTTCAGCTCATGCAGGAGTCAGCGACAACGAAAGGGTTGATGCATTGCGGGTAAAGCTATAGTGAGTGTCAAAGTGATGAGAAGATAACCGTCTGAGTTAATTAGAACAGGTATAGATGGACTAGAAAACAACGAAAAGAATAATGAAAGAGACAATGTGCATAAGAGAATTATAAAACTGGGAGTGACCAGTGGAAAGTAAAGGAAATGCCTCCTCACTGAAAAGACCAGAATAACACACCACTACAGGATTGCACGCCACTCGAAATATACAGCTGAAAAATATGGATACCAGTGGATGCCATATGCAGAGTCGACTATATTCTGGAAGAAATAGAAGAAACTGTGAATATGTGGATGTAAACAAAGAGAGAAAGTTCTTGACGAATGTTGCGATACAACTAGGAAGAGAGTACAGTGAATAGAATGCAAGTTAGACATAGTGAATTATACAAGAACCCATACACAAGTAAAAGTACCCAAAGCCTCAAGATATAATTTTGCTCTGTTTTAAGATAAAAGAAATCATACAACAGTACTCACATCCACAAGGTATAATTATTTACACAGATTGCTAAGCAGTATGAGAAACAGAGAAATTGCGGATCGAGGCTTCGACGACTACCACAATGGTAAGAAAGTGATTGAACAATCTGTTGCCTATCCCATCACAACATCGAGCATAAGAGATGTGATAAATGCGTTAAGAGGTTCTCGCTTTGCGGATGGCGCATCTACCAACATCCACATAGATACTAACAGATTGCAAGAGTATACTCCAGGCAATACTGGAGTAAAGAGAAACGAAAAACGGAAGCATTGGCAGGTAAAGCTATAGTATATGGCAAAATATTAAGAAGAGACCAAGTTGAGTAAATTAAGGCAGTTATGGACAGTCAAAAAAAACTATGAAGAGGATAGTGAAAGAATATCACATGAACAGAGAATGAACAACATGGAAAGAGAGAAAAGGGTAGAAGTTCGTCCTCAATTAGTTAGTTACTTCTCTAGGAACAAATACGGCGTATTGGACGGATGTCATAGATTTCCATGTCTCGCGTTTCAGTGCAATTTGTTTTAGGTCTTCATTGTTTCTGATACCGATGGTGAAGTGCTCTCCTGTAATAGTTCTACGCAATGTCTATCTTGGTCTTCCTCGTTTTCCCTTGCCCCTTGGTGACCACATTAAAGCGTGACAGGGGAGCCTTTTGGTATACATTCTCAGCGCGTGTCCGATGCAATTCCAGCACCACCTTCTAATATAGATGGATACATATTCTTGAGTTGCGAAACATATCAGACGATATGTTTGATTTAAGTCCGACAAATGGATGTTCGGTAGTCGTCTAAGACATTTATTTTCAAAGGTGTTTAGTCTTTGTTCTAAGTTTGATTTTGCGATGTCGTCCTCCATGGAAAGACTAAAAGAACTCAAAACCGAGAACTTACTGGGGCACTGAGTTTATAACTTTTCTTATACTGTTAGATTGCCAGCGGAATGGCATTATAATAGTTACGAGAACGTCACTTACGCACTGATGCTGGTTCCTAATCAATAATCAGGAGAAATATAGAGAGGGACGGATCATATTAACGACTAGTAGAATTAAAACCATGATGTACAAAACTAATGGCACAGAGATTTTAAAATACTGAAATAAATTATACTATCTATAAAACGTTTAATATTTTAATTTTATACATCTTAGTATATAATAATAATAATAATAATAATAATAACATAGTCTAAAAGTACTTTAAATGTTATTTAAAGTATTGATATTGTAAATTTAATTTAATTTAAAGTATTAAACTTGAGAAAACTATTGATATTCAAACAAAGCATGAAATAAATATGCGATTTATAAAGTACATCTACAAAAAGGGACCAACCAAGACGTTCTAAGAAAAAACAACGTTCAAGAAAGCTGTAATTTAAACACCATATTAAGGAGTTAGGTTTTTTTGGTCATGTTAGAGATGCGATGGCATGGAAAGAGGGTTATTGGAGGGGCGATAGGAAGCAGTTGAGGTAGAGGCATACCAAAGACGTTGTTGGACAATGGATATTAAAGAATGCAGCACATGTCGCTAGAGGAAGCGCTACAATTTGCCAGACTGCGGACATTTCAGGAGATTCATAAGAAAGAATACGTCACACGACAACAACATCTGCTGTACATTAATGTATGGCGTAGAAACATGGACAATAAGATATCAGAATTTATGCTTGTGAGTTATGGATATAGGGAGGGGGGTGGTGATGTTCATAAATTACTTCAATAATTGGGTGCGGGAGGGGATCAGAAAAAGGCTGAAAGTTGTTGCCAAAGGGTAAGATGTGTGTGACAAAAATTGACGTAGACAATACCGTATTTATACATCTATTAAATTGTTCAAAAAAAGAAAGATATTTCTTTACATGTGAGTTGCAAAATTATTATTAGGGTTGTGGTGAGTTTTTATTGTTTATTTTATATAATTATACAGTGGGGGTTCTTAAATCCCTGGCAACTGTTGACAAGGGTAAGAAGGGATTCAAAATATGACAATACAATTGTTGATGTAATTAATATAATGTCATAGAAAACAGCCTATAAATAGACGAATTAGGGGGAGAGGGTGGTGTGGAAATAGAAGAAAAGACTGACTATACAGCGCATGAATATAAGAAATGTTTTAGGGAATAAACCTGAAACAAATACAGTTGAATCCCGTTATAACAACGCGCTCCAGACAGACAAAATATATATGTGATAACAGACAATTGTTATATACATTACAAACAATATAGAATAAATATAATTGGAGATTTTAAAAAGTGATGTGATATAGAATAAATTAAAAAAAATAAAAGACAGTGTTATAGGGGGATTATACTATAACATTTTGATCACATATATACTTGTGCATCCCGCTATGTTGAACACCTTAATTCAAGGTAATGTTGGGTGGAGGGGTGGGTTGGTGCTGCGAGTAAGATGTAACCATAGATACCAGTAGTGGGAAGATATGAGATCTACAATATACCTTTCAACATAGAATACCAAGGGAAACGGCAGATGGAGAATATTCGCAGCCATCCGTCAATGTGGAGATCGCAACTAAGATAATATTGAATAGTAGAGGTATGACAATACATTTGTAAAAACGCAAACAAGCTACACCAGTAGATAGGAAAATCAGAACACAACGTTTAGCACTTTGAACGTAGTCAAATAATGGGTAAAAACCTCCCCACACAACGATTTTCTGCATAAATGTCATCAACTCTCTAATGACAATGAAGAAATCGCTACGAAATTGGGAGAATACCCTCGTTTTATTTTTTAGGTACCCCCAACCTTTCATTATCATCATTAAGTGCCGTCTCCGCGGTGCAGTGAAGGTTGGCTGCAACGTACCTTTAACATCCCCTGCCTCTTTTCTTGGTTGGCTAGACTTTGCTAGACTGTAACTTATTTTCTCGAGATGTTATTCTCCCACTTTTATCTCTGCCGATCTCTTGCTCACTTCCACTAGACGTTACCCTCAAGTAAGGTTTTCAACAAGGTGTCCTGTCTTGTACGTCCAAAATATTTTATTTGTTTGATCTCTATTCTTTCTTCATACGAAGTGTTCTCAGAACCTCTTTATTAATTTACTTCTCTGTTCATGAAGTTCTCCCTATTCTTCTATATATCCACATCTCAAAGGCATCAATTCTGTCTTCTAGTTGCTTGTTCATTGTTCAAGTTTCTGAGCCATATATTAATATAGAATAGATGTAGCATTCTACAATTCTCATTGTAGCTTGTTTGCAATTTGTTTAGATGTTGCAGTGAAAAACGTACCTACAGCTCTGTAAACGATTGAATATAAAATGTATTTGACGTCTGTCTAGTTGTCCCAATTGGTGCAGGGTCTCATTCAGCCAAAGTGGTTAAAAGAAATGTACTAAAAGATAATCTGGCTTCCTTCCAGCCTGTCCCAGAAAGTGTTCACAGCAGCGATACCAAAATCGATGAGAACCTTTCTCTGCCTGTACCGTTCGCTCGCGCCTGCTCCACAAGTTATTGATTTCGTTCGTGCACAGTCTCTATGCTAAAAATATTGGTGGGTTGAGATATTTCTTTACAAAGGAGACGAAAATAGACGTAATGGGAAGGCTAGCAGTATTTGCGATATTCTTCCGTTTATTGTTTCTCCCTTTAGAATCCAAACATGCTCTGATTTTCCTTAGTCTTACTTGAAGTAGTTGTCAAATATGGCGGACAGAAATGGCGGATGTTTATTTGATTTCAAATATCTATTCCGGTGACACACGGTCATTATAGTTTCGATCTGCTAACCTATAAGATTCATAACCCGTGTTGTTATTTTCTTGATTGGATGTTTCGATCACAAGGAACGCGAAGAGATATATCATTATTGAGGTTTGTACAATATTCATTATATAATTTCTGCACATAATTCTAGTTAGAGTTCTTCATTTGTTTAAGCATCTGCACTCTTTCTATCTTACATCCAACATGGCCGTCATTACACAATATTGTACTTTTCTGTTAAGATATCGTGGTTCCTTCACACACTGTTGGCATGTATGTGTGGTTAAGACTTTATTTGTCATTGACGAAATGTGTACTTAGATGTCATGTGGTGTTACACTGCCCATTATTGTGTTCATTATTTCTAAAACTCCCACTCGATCCTTTTTGCTTGTATCAGTACAATTAGTCCTACTAGGCGTTCAACAGGGTGTAATACAAGGAATGGAATTGCGTTGCGTAGCTGGTATATTTGCGCCAATGGCTGGACACATTAGACTTCGGCGTAGTAACTAATACATTTAGTGTTTTACTACTTTCACTTAACAGTGAATGTCTGTAACCATATTGATGGTATTTTATCTGTATGAGAGAAACAATTCTCCTTCTGTACATTGGCCATCATCCTGAAAGCTCACCACAGTCAAGTACGCTTGATATTTTCGCAGCTGTATGTGTCATTATATCAATATAATCACAGCCTCTCAAATGACAGCCTGTAATTTTAATCATGCTCTCTTCTGTTTGTGCTTCTTCTCAAACTCCCGCAGATTATCAGGGTGTAGTTCAGAGAATGGAATGCGTTTTATTCTAGCTTACAACTTTACTTCGCTATCTGCGAATTTTGACGTGCCATATCCTACTTCAATTAATATAAGGTAGTACTGCGTGAAACGTAACAACATTTTAAAATGTCTTCTGTATTGTCATTTCTCTGTTTGCGTGTTTAAACCTCATAACCTCTTAGCGATAGTCCGTCATGTTCAAGTGAAACATTTACAAATCTTTGTTTTACGTAAGTACTATCCTACTTTAATATGTCCCGTGAATCACTTTGACCTATGAAATATAATAGCAAACTCCACGCTCACAACATCCTTAGATGCTTCTTATGACATTAAGATCAGTTTATAGTGTTAATGTTCTATGCCCCCACCTTTTGTTCGTAATGCAACAACGAAGATGTACATGTACACCAATATATTTATGCTGATTCGTGTGTTCTCAATATATTTTTAAAGTTAACTCTTTACGTTCTGGTCCCTAAAGCTGAAATATAGCCTCACCTGCTGATTAATTATGCCGATAAACTCTCCAACGTCTTTAGTGATTTCAATATATACAACAGTGACTGTAAAACTGCCCTAGATATAGAGAACACATCTGAGAAAAAAACTGCATAAACAGAATGACATTATACATTTTGACATCTTTGTGATCATTTGAGCACACCATGACATCAACGTGATCATGTAAGTACAACATTGCATCACCGTGAGTATAACATTGCGATGTATCATCGCATCATCGTGATAATCCTGGTACATCGTGACATAACCGCGATCATATGAGAGCACACTTACATCATGACACCACGGTTATCATCTATGTACAGTATGACACCACGGTTATCATATATGTACATCATCACACCACGATTATCATCTATGTACATCATGACACTACGGTTATTAGCTATGTACAGCCCCATCAAGGACATCACCGTGCAGTGGTGATGGGGCTTAATTCAGCCATCAGGGGCTGGAAACTAAGACTGGTCGGGCAGTCCCATTCGAGCAGGGCCATAGTCCTGCCCAAGTAAGCAGAGTGCTGAAGACGGAGGCATCCAGCCAAAAGGCGCACAGATAATCAGGACGCCATGCACAAAACACAATGGAAACATGTCTGTATCTATAAAAAGTTATGGTGCCTGCCCTGTGGCGGACGTTCAGGCAGGGATGGTGCCGGGCCCTATACCTCGAAAGGGTCCAGAACTACAAAAGACAGTGAGTTTTATTAAGGAGACAGAATTACAGATATAGACATGTTTCAAGTGAGCGAAAGAAGAAGAAGAAGCTATGTACATCATGACACCACGGTTTTCATCTATGTACGTTATGACATCACCATGATCATCTATTTATATCATGCTATTACCGTGATCGTGCGAATACAATACGACATCACTGTAATCATCTCAGTATATCATGACATCTCCACGATCATCTCTGTACATCATAACATCATCGCGAGTATCTTTATAAAGCCATGCATCGACGTCAGAACGAGTCGATTGTTACCAAAAATAGCCAGGAAATAGCCCTTACAGTAAATATAAAGACTATTTCTAGAATAATATTGCACGCTGGTATCACACAGGGTTTTTCATTTGAATGCTGCAATTATTAGTCAATGAGAGTTTATTGTATGTCGCCAGTCATAAATCATCGGAAACACTTTAGTAAGTAGCAATAAGTAACGTTGAGTTAGATCAGCACGCAGAGCTACTTTTCAAAAGGGCTTGAAATACAGGAAACTCATACAAGTTTCAGCAATTTTCGTCAAAAATTGATCAAGGACAGAACATCATCGCAACACATCTTGATTAATCTTTATTTTGTATAAATCCGTAACATGATCGTATACGGTGAAATACCTTTATAGTGCATCCTTTTATAAGAAATGTCCCTATTTAAATACATTTATTGACATCCCAACTATATTTATTGTGTGTAGTGCATATATATATATTTCTGGACCTATATGACTGATGATTCCCAGTAATATGGACTGTGTTATTGAGGGACACGATGTATGACTGTCTGATTTGTATAAATAAATCTTGCTGAATTTGTACTCATTGAATTGTTTCATGACAAAAGTGGATGTTCTATTTATCATTTCAAGAGGTCACATCATTTAGGGCTAACAGGAGCCATAATCAGGCATTTCAAAATGTATTTTTAGGCCTAAAGCAATCTTTATAAGGGATATAATTCCCTTTAAGTTCTAAAATATTGAATAGACCGGAATAGAAATTCGTTTCAGATCTAAAACAATCCTTATAAGGGTTAACACTCCCTTTTTAGGACTAAAATATTCCTTATAAGGGATAGTTCTTTCTTCACAGGTCTAAAATAATTATTATAAGGGTAACACTTCTGTCCAGAACTAAAATAATCCAAATAATGAATATCACTCCTTTTAAGGGCTAAAATAATCCTTATAATGGATACTACTCCCTTTTAGACCTAAAATAAGGTTTTAATCTTCAACCATACCAATATCTGAAACATATTTCGAACATGTTTTTAATTAAGTTACAATGAATATGAACAGATAAGTCGACATACAGACAGCAACAACAACACACAATGCACAGTAATGTCAATTTACCAATGACAAGAAATATTTACCTCTAGTACTGGCGATCAGGCATCAATACTACAAGAGCAATTAGGCCTACTTGGAAAAAATAAATATCACATTATGCAAACACTGCAGCCTACCAGATACTAGACCAAAGACACGCTCACTACGAAGTATAGCAAAATAGATCTATGTTCACAGTTATTGAACACAATACATATCAGATCTCGTTCATAGCCGTTACACTACAAAAAAAGATAAACGTCATTAGGCCGTAAACGTGAGGATAAAAGATTCCGGTCTGAGATAGAATATGGTGTTGCTGTGAATCAAAAGACTGTAATCCAATCTCAACAAACAAATACATCTCCGTAACGTGATGTTTTTAATCGGGTTATGGATAGCGGATAATATGGGGTACGAACCAATATTTTTTGTTCATGATGTGTTGTTTAGCTTGTCTCTTAGGTGTTGTAGTTTATCACCATTAAGATCCTGCAGAAAAGATGCAGATATACCCCCGAAATAAAAACTAAACAGCGTCACGCATGCTCGAACATTTACCGTTGTCTTGAAATGATATCCACATAGCTACTGTTTTTTTAAAACCCTCCTTTGTATGTTATCGTTTTCCTAACAGATTCTCTAATAACTTAAGACGGTTATTTAGCAGATTCCTGTTTTATGTATTGATAAAAGACGGCTAAAGTTTTCCAGAATCCGTGATGACGTCTGCTTTCTCAGATAGAAAGACGCAAATATATCACAGTAAAGATGTTCACATTCAGCTCTCCTTATTGCAATGTGGTAATCAGCAGGAATTTGAGAACACATAAGAAGAAGAAGAAGAAATGACTCCACAAGTACATGAAGTTTTAAACAAATTTTCAAAATAAATACTGCATTGAAAACACACAAAGGAAGCAATGAAGATTGATGTGTAGAATGATACATGACTACGCAGTGAATGGTGTCGAACAGTATGGCAACTATGTTAGCAAACTGAGTGTACGCGCTAATTTTAATTAGTTGTAATGAAGTTCTGATACGAAAATAAGAAAAGATGATCATCAGAATGATGAAGAAATATTCCCTTTAGCTTTGAGTAGGTATCTCTTTGGAATTTTTTCTGACAAATTATACAGGTCCTCCTCAGTTAAGACGACGCCCAGACTAATATAAGGTCTCAAAGTGATGAATATGTAAGGAGGTTTATATATATATATATATATATATATATATATATATATATATATATATATATATATATATATATATATATATATATATATATATATATATATATATATATATATATATATATATATATATATCTGTTTAATCCCCGAAGACAGCCAGGTCTGTGCTTCAGTATCCCAGGATTACCATATCATGCCTAGATGCCAAGGAGACTGCCACAAAATGAGAAAGATGCGATTTCCTCTGGCCTGCGTCTCCGTCATTCATTAGGAGTATGTGGTGAAAGACAAACGTAAGAAATTGAGACACATTGTGACAATGATAATTGTTTTCACAGGTGACATATTGTCAACCTATTCCTCAACTTTCCTTAGTTGACATTCATAAAAAGATGACAGTGACTGTATACTTTGCACCCTGAAATAGACGTCTAGACATATGTTACCATACGGACGAAAATAAGTAATAAGAAAACAATTTATTTTTCTGAAACTTAATAAACTGTAATTGTAATAATTGTAATAAAATGTAATAATACAGCCTCGAATATGGTAAGCTGTCATTTTGTAAGATGAATATTTTGTAAATTGAGACTTTGTAAACTGAAACCTAATATTACTTAAAATATTTAATATACAGTCCATAAATGGAATTTCTTTATTATCTGAATATTATATTTATTCTCTACTATCCTGGTGAGTTTGGAAACTTCATAGTCTGTCCAATCCTCGATATTGTCTAGCCACATCTTCTTTTACCACATCGCATTCGTTCACCCTCCAACGTACCGATATAGTCTTATTCCTTCTGTCGAAATAAGTCTTCAAATGGCGCAATTTAATAATGTGTTCTATACCGCATCATTAAGTGCCATCTCCGCAACGAAAGATGGCTACACAGGCCCCTATAATCCACTGTCTCTTTAATTTATGGTGTACCATGTCAGACTGTAACCTACCCATTTCGTGATGTATTTCTTTCCCTTGTATCTGCGCCTATATCTTATTTGTCTCCGTTCCACTTTACCCTCAAGTAAGGTCTTCAACAAAGTGCCATGTCTTTTAATATAGGCACACTTTATTTGTTTTATGTATATATCTTTTAATAGTTCTTTGTTTCACAACAAAGTGGTGTTAGAAGCTTTGTATTAGTTTTCTTGTGTTCCACGAAGTTCTCCGTATTCTTCTAAATTTACACATTTCAAAAGCATAAATTCGGTCATCTAGTTGTTTGTTCATTTTTAGTTTGTGAGATATACATTAATATAGAGTAGTTATTTATCTACGGAATGTTAAAAATATCTATATCCGGTTATTTTCGGTAATATTGATTTTGTTAATGAATTTTCACAGGATACTGATCAATGAAGTTATCTCTGTGAGTTTTACGTTCTTCAGGATCAGCATCATGTTCGGCGTGGAAAGAGATAATCTAAGTTATTTGTCACATGAATGGAGTTATAGATTCCTGGAAATGGAGATAAAAGCAATTACACGCGTTCGTGCAACGCCGATTGAATCGAACCTCTAGCGATAGAAAAGATGACATGTGATCACTGTAAAACTGCATGATTAATGGTGTCACCTTGCTTATCATAAATCAAATTTCTATCTTGAATAGTTTGTTTGTTAGACATTCAAGAGGGGAGAGCGACGGCAAATGCTGCCGCCTGCAAAGACTGGCGTAGGAGGCGATCAAATAGATTGAGTTGGCATCCCTACCACTAGTCTCTGCTGTGATTAAGCCTACTAAATCTTCACATGTGGTGATCGTGTTCCTCCTTCGGAAAAGAAGATGAGCATGATATTGAATCTTCTTCTTCTTCTTCAGCGTTCATTCTCAAACTCCTTCTGAATTCTCTTGTAGCAGGACCAATATTTAATCAACATCAGACTCTTAGTGCTGTTTGTGAGTTCTCAGATTGCTGACATCTCCACACCGGGCTCTGAAAAAATTGGTTGCAGTATTAACAAACACTGGAATAGGTCGTGAGAAAAAGGAAAACAGTCTCACTTCGACTCTATTTCTTACTTCAATTTCTTGTTTCTTCCGAATCGCCTTCAGTGTCCTACTCTGTTCGATGCGTGTAATACTCGCATTAAATTTAGCATGTCGTGCTGGAAAATCAATATATGGTTCACGTTTGAACTTCTGGTAGGTGATCTAGGATTATGTTTTTGCAGCGTGCCGTGAGACGTAACAGTGACACCACAAATTCTAATCCATAGTAACTTTGAATAAAATATTTATCTGAAATTCGCTAAGCAAATCTGAAAAACTCTATCAAATTAATTTCATAGAAACGCCAATCTCGTTGTGAAAGTAAAACTGCATTTAAATAGTGTTACAGAAACACAAATCTCTATCTGAAAGCAAAACTCGTATTCCAATATTATCATAGAAACACCAAACTTCATCTGAAAGCAAAACTCCATTGTCTGATATATGGAACACGAATAATGCACTGTCATTTCTTGATCTTTTTGATAATCAACATCATCTTCATCAACTTCATTGTCGTCATAATTAACATCCTCATCTTCATCATAATCACCAAAATCTTAAACAAAATCATCACCTAATCACGACTAAACGAATGCAGTTGCGTCTGTCGGTCTCACCAATGACCCACTAGACAAACCACCCATGCAACAGAAAACCTTAGTAGATTGCGTGCCGTTATTTTGAGGCTCTCTTATAGCAACTTTGTAGCATGCCATCTATACAATTATAGACCCTCTCTGAGTAGAAGGCTCCTTCAATAGGCATTGCACGAAACAGAAAGCTGAAAATTCCTGGATATAAAAGAAAGCTAGAAGAAACGTCATCGCTGCACTTAAGAAGTAAAAGATACTCAATCCTTCGCAATCCTGGGGTTTGCAAAGAAGAAGAAGATATAATTATATACAATTATATAATATTTGATAACATTTTATAACATAAGCAACATCAAGAAACCATCATATGCCTCTCATATCAGTTAGTAAAGGCAAACCGTGTTAAATACTCCAGCTAGTAACTCCCCCTGTAGCCATGCACATGAAACTATATCCTTCAGTTAAATACTCCAGCTAGTAACTCCCCCTGTAGCCATGCACATGAAAATATATCCTTCAGTTAAATACTCCAGCTAGTAACTCCCCCTTTAGCCATGCACATGAAACTATATCCTTCAGTTAAATACTCCAGCTAGTAACTCCCCCTGTAGCCATGCACATGAAACTATATCATTCAGTTAAATACTCCAGCTAGTAACTCCCCCTGTAGCCATGCACATGAAACTATATCCTTCAGTTAAATACTCCAGCTAGTAACTCCCCCTGTAGCCATGCACATGAAACTATATCCTTCAGTTAAATACTCCAGCTAGTAACTCCCCCTGTAGCCATGCACATGAAACTATATCCTTCAGTTAAATACTCCAGCTAGTAACTCCCCCTGTAGCCATGCACATGAAACTATATCCTTCAGTTAAATACTCCAGCTAGTAACTCCCCCTGTAGCCATGCACATGAAACTATATCCTTCAGTTAAATACTCCAGCTAGTAACTCACCCTGTAGTCATGCACATGAAACTATATCCTTCTCAAGGTCATGTATTAGGGAGTGGGTTTGAGGGATTGAAACCCTTAATCTGAGGTATATAGAACACGATATTTTATCATAAGAAACTATCATGTCAAAAAGCGGGTAACCCCACACATCCACGCTATGGTTTTCCGCTAGGAAGATCACAAAAATCTCACGAACATGCACAATAAAAATTGAAAAAAAACAAGAAAAAATTAAAATGACATCTTTTTCAATTGCAACCCCCCCCCCCCTTACAAGAGACATATCTTCGTCACTGGACATTTCAAAATAGACAAATATATCACATTTGACTATTACATAAACAGCGTGCAACTTGGTTGTATCTATGCACTTATTGTACTGCAATCTCCTTGAACTTTGTAACATGAATTGGAATATCGATTTGGAAACTGGAGGAGTAAGGGACAAAATTGCTATGACACGGCGTTTAAAGTTCAAGTGATTAAAAGTACTAACCGATTGTCAATAATATCAGTGATGTCGGTGTCTTTATAGTGATAGACTGGTGGTGATTGTGAAGAATGTAAGAGTTAAAAGGATCCGGTACAGGTTGGAAGAGAGACAAAGTAGAAGGGAGGGTGAAAAAAAAAGAAAGCATGCGTCTGCTGCTATGTCAATAGCAATGTAAGTCGGCGAAAAAAAGGTCAATCATGCGTGATCGTGGTTAGCTATGATTGTGATGACCAGCGTGTAAGCAACAGAACCACTTTTATCCTACGGTTTGGCTTATTATACTAGAGATATTGTTACATACGTGCACTGTACAGTAGAGATGGCAAAAATACTGAATGTGCTAGTTACCAACGACGACGTTACATGTGTCAGGACATTGGTGCAAATAAAAGTGTGACACGACGGCAATACAGTTATGTGGACTACATCTTGCTGGACATTTCCAGCATGTGGTAGGGCCTTTGTTCCGCTATAGAGAGATCTGGTGGGGATTTGAGAACGAACGAAAGAAAACTACATACATGACTGGACTTGATTCTTGATTAGAAAACTGGCCTCACAGCACGTGGGGCATTCCCATAAGTGTTCTATCCTCTGTTCCAGCAGCCATTCGACTCGATGGTGTTTCGAATCTAATGCCGCCGAAACAGACGTCGACATCAGGACACAACTCTGGCCCTTGCGACAGTTTTCTTTGTTGTTCCGCCCACCCATTCCGTGCCCGTAACAAGTTCAAGCACAACGTCGGCATGTCGGAACAACATGGTAACTGTTATCAAAGGTTACGACTACGGGATTGTATAGATGGCGTGCCATGAAGCTTCTATAAGAAGATAACCTCACTATAAAGGCATGTCATCTACTAAGGTTTTCTGTTGCATGGTTGGTTTGTACAGATGACTGGGCAAAGTATGCTAGTGTAAATATGATAATATAGGGTGCCGTAGCAGAGCTGATAGTGATCTGTTCTCGCAAACCTAAATTGTCGATCTAGCTGGTGGTTCTAACGTCGACCATCAACTGAACGACATCTTGTGTGGCCATGTACACCCACCATGCACTCCGGTGATTTTGTTTCTATGTAAGATAAGCACAAGAACATAATTTTGTCATTTAGAAACTTCGGCTGCCCATAGTCGAAGCTTGGAACAGGGTAATTTTTTGAAACAGACTCTTTTTTGTAAATTCCTAAACTGACAGTATACATAACTAGATGATCGTTGTTCTTCCAGCCGAGTTGCATCTGATAAAAGTCAGGTGTTCTATTTGATTTAATAGGGGTTTGCTTTTTGTTTCTTCTGTTTGAGACATAATGTTCCGGGACTGGATTTGGCATAGCGATGGTTCTTTTGTCTATAATGTGATCCTTGTTGTTATTATTGTTATAAAATTCATGATTGTTAGTAGGATCTATTTCAGAGAACAAGGGGATTTTTTTCTTGGGGTTCTAATTGATTGAAGATAAAAGATGAATAACAATGGCTATCAGTATTGTAAATGACATAGAGAAAATATCAATATCTAAACAAATCACAAACTTAAAATTATAAGTGTAAAATGTTACATCTATTCTTCAGTATTGTATAGCTCAGAAACATGGGCCATTATCAAACGGCTGAGAAGATAAAATTGATGCTTTCGAGATGTGAATGTTTAAAAGAATGGGGAGAACTTGATGGAACGAGAAGAAAACAAAGAGGTTCTGACAACAATGTGTGTGACCTAAAAAATGAATGTTCTAAAGGCAACGCAAATCAAACACATGAACATATTATGGAGATATTAATAAAAAATTACGCCGTGTTGCATACCTTAATTGATAGTAGAATCGAGTAGTGGAGAGAGAGAGAGAGAAAGAGAGAGAGAGAGGCACAGATACAAGTGTGAACTAAACGTCACGAGATGGACAGTATACCATGTCACAGAATGAACGACCAAATCAAGAGAGAGAAGTTTGAGATACGTTGCAGTCAATATTCCACGCACATAATGATGATGCTAGTTTGATTGAACAGTCCATGCTTTAGAGGTATAGACGAGCAAATAATTTTAGGCATGTCATTAAAACACTTGCAGTAACCATCAAATCGCGTCTTACGATATGAAATCCAGTTCACAATGTTCCTCGTTTTGGGTCCCTTTTGTCCGGCACTGTGGCGGTGGGGTACAGAGTGCATCCGGACGGCTCAGAAAACAATGAGAAACTGCTGAACGTATTTATATTGCTTCGAAAGTCGCTACAGCCAAATACTTTTGGGTTGATGTCTACATTCTGGATATATATGCTAGCGATGTTAATGTTTCTTGGGCATCCCCGTCAACACACAGAGATTCGTTTTTTACAAGAACGTTTATCAGGACCGTAATTATACTCCCAAAAGTGAGGTTTTATTACCATACATTTTTCGCATGCGGTTGCGTCTGTGGGTCCAACTAATGATCCACTAGATAAAATACGCATGCAACGGAAAACATTAGTAGATGGCATGCCCTGATAGTGAGTCTCTCGCATGGAAGCTGTGTAGCATGTCATCTATACACTTATAGATCCCCAGAGTAGAAGACTCCTTCAATAGGCATTGCACTAAGCCGAAAGCGGAAGCCTCCTGGGTATGAAAGAAAGCTCTGATAAACCATCCCACTGCACATAGGAAGTAAAAGTTAATCGCTCGCAATTCCTGTGGTTCTAAAAAAAACCAAAAAAAAACCATACATTTAAAAAAAAGTCTCAATGCACTTTTAAATTATTTTCTTATCAACCTCTGCATTTATTCTCACGCTCCTGCTCATTTGAAGAATATAGTCTGGAGAACAAACATTATTGTGTCATTAAGTTTACATATAAGGAGCGAAATATGCATCTTTTGCCCTGTTACGTTTGACCTTATCAAGATGTTAGTGTTAGATCATTTTCATCATTGGAATGGGGCATCTTGAGGCTCTCCGTAGAGTAGTGGTTGAGTTGTTCAACTTGTGCTCCAGAGGTCAATGATTTTACTATTCACATTTGCCTAGTGTCGTTTAATTTGATTTTTTAAAATATCTATGGAGTTACGTGCAATGAGCGGTACTCTGGACAGACTGCGTGTCATATTCGGTGAATAGGACGGAATACATATGGGGACTCGAGTAAATGAATTCACTCATGTACGCATCGTAAGCCCATTTGGGGAAAATTCCACTGCCGCCTTATACTTCTTAGTCGATTATAAAAAAATGAATGCCAAGTCAGTTTACGTTATATGTGATCCTTAAGTTATATGTGATCCTTACGTTATATGTGATCCTTACGTTATATGTGATCCCTATTCGAGTTCCGAAAAGAAACAAACAGGTCTTACTAATTAGCCGCAAGTCGTTATGTGCAAGGTTTTAAAGAGGAACGGTGGTCCATAGACTTGGTTTATTTCTAAAACACTAATGTTTTAATTAAAGACAACAAAAACATTTTGTTCTCTAATCAGCCTACGGTCCTGACTTCTGCAATAGCCAAGAGAAACGCTGGCACAATTAAACGTAGATTACGCTTAGAGCCATACAACAATCTTTGCTATTATCATATCTTAATGTCGGAGAGTCTGTCTTTCAATGACGAATATCCAAAACCAAATGAGTATTGATTAAAACGAGAAAATAAGAAAGACAAAAAATAAAATAAAAAATAACACGGCTGTATATTTTCTAAGCAAATTTCCTAACGCAAGAAGCGGTTATTGATTTCAGGGTCTAGTTGACAGAATTTATTCCTTTACTGATTAGCTCGAATGCAGAACACGTTATGGTAAATTTTATCTCTTGTGTGTTTTTGTGTGTTAGTGGGGCTTGGCACTGAAGCAAATAATAGACAGACTTGTAATACCTGTTCTATCAGGTTTTAATGTGTGTTGGCCAGGGGCGTAGATACGTTTTCAGTAAGAAGGTGGTTGTACCTAACAATAGGTCATTCTCCCGTTTTCATTTGTAATCTATCTTCTTGATGAGAAATATAATAACCTTGTTTTGTGAAAATCTTTACGGAAAAATCATTTCACACACGTTTTGTTACATACTATTTAATTCATTTCAATTTAGTTAATATATTAATCTGTTTAATCGCCCATGTGTTGCCGGGGCCCGAAAGGGGAGCAAAGAATAGCAACACTGTTTACCTTCCACGCATCTCATAAAAGGCGACTAAGGAGGTTATGGGGTGGAGTTGGCTGTCCCATTCCATATAGGGTCAGCGACCCAAAGCTATGCTGAAGTCGGATGTGTCAGGCCGAAAGGCGCAGATATCGCAGCAATGTTGTAAAAAATGACACAACGGATACCGTTCTCCGGACTACATCCTGCTAATCTGCAGGAGATTGAGAACGAACGCAGAAGAAGAAGAAGAATCTGTTTAATATACTGGTGTATTTGTGGGTTTTGTTGGTGTTTATGTGTGTCAAATTAGAAGTTTTTTATGCTCATCTATCCATCCCTTTGTTAATTATGCATTGCAATACTTGATTTTACAAACACGTTTCTTCATTTACACATATGAACATCTGTTTTTATTATTTCGTTTCCTCTATTTAACAGGTGAGGGCTTACACATATATATGTATCTTCCTATGCATGTATGGTTATATTGAGAAATGTACTAATACCACTACTTAGGGTCTCGTATTAGTATGTGCACATATCTACATTTGAATGCATGTTTAATATAATGCATGTTAATATCTTCGTGTAAATGAATGTTTATGTTAATACAAGCATATAGATCTATGAGGCGAATGTTTATGTTAATAGAAGTAAATATCTTTAAGTGGAAGACTATTTATGTTAATGCAGTTATCTGTTGTTTGTTTGATGATGTGTATTTATTCTTATGTTAGCCCATACTTGTGTGTGGATGCATGTACGTGCTTGTGCATATCTCTGTGGGCACTTTACATACATTTATGTATTTACTTTTGAATACAAAAATATTTGGGTGTGTATATATTATACAATGGACAGCGAAAAGTCAAATAAAAAAGTGCTAAGATTGATAAACGTCGATGAGGGCTGACTCCTTCATAGCATCCTAACAAGATAGGTTGTGTTTTTATGGTCACATAACAGCGTGGAAAGATTAACATCGGGGGAAGAGGGCGACCAAGCGAACAGTGGTGCAGTGATATCTCAGATTGCGTAAACATGTCTCTAGTGCGGCAGATCAGCTCGCCCAGAACCGCAGAGTGATCAGAGAATCAATAAGGAAGACCACTTCCTAAAAGAATATGTCACATCTATCTATCTATCTATCTATCTATCTATCTATCTATCTATCTATCTATCTATCTATCTATCTATCTATCTATCTATCTATCTATCTATCTATCTATCTATCTATCTATCTATCTATCTATCTATCTATCTATCTATCTATCTATCTATCTATCTATCTATCTATCTATCTATCTATCTATCTATCTATCTATCTATCTATCTATCTATCTATCTATCTATCTATCTATCTATCTATCTATCTATCTATCTATCTATCTATCTATCTATCTATCTATCTATCTATCTATCTATCTATCTATCTATCTATCTATCTATCTATCTATCTATCTATCTATCTATCTATCTATCTATCTATCTATCTATCTATCTATCTATCTATCTATCTATCTATCTATCTATCTATCTATCTATCTATCTATCTATCTATCTATCTATCTATCTATCTATCTATCTATCTATCTATCTATCTATCTATCTATCTATCTATCTATCTATCTATCTATCTATCTATCTATCTATCTATCTATCTATCTATCTATCTATCTATCTATCTATCTATCTATCTATCTATCTATCTATCTATCTATCTATCTATCTATCTATCTATCTATCTATCTATCTATCTATCTATCTATCTATCTATCTATCTATCTATCTATCTATCTATCTATCTATCTATCTATCTATCTATCTTTACGCTGTGGCTCTTGTTTGCCGTGCGGCGTCAGGAGTAGAAGAGTTTTCTGGAGATATATTTCTTGTGTGCAGTTTGTAAGCTTGTTCCTGTGGCTTCTTTGATTTCGGTGTTCCATCTTTTACATGTTCTGCCTCTAACTTTATAGCCATGATTTTCAATGTGTCATGGTCATCTGTGGCATGCTATCTGTTGGTAGTCCGGAAGTGTGTGAAAACCACTTGATCTGTTGTCTTCTGATGTGTTTCAATACTGGTATTGTTTTTTTTTGTTATCTGTCTGATTATTTCGTTTCTAATTCCGTTTTTTAATGGCACTCCGAGTATTCTATGTAGACATGTCATTTCTGTTGTCACTATTTTTCTTTAGTCTTGAGCTGTCATTGTCCAGGTTTGGCACTGGTAGCACAGTGATGGGATAATGATAGTCTTGTATAATACAACTTTAGTGTCTATGTCTACATTGTTGTCTTAAAAATTGGCGTCATCTGTCCAAGGAACTGGTATGTTTTGTTGCATCTATTTTGTGTCTCTAATGTTTTTCCCTTCGCTCGAAATAATGCTTTCTAAGTAAGTGAACTCATTTACTTGTTAATGGTGTTTATTATCGAAGGAGATGGTGATATTTCTTTCTTTCTTTGCTATTGCCATCACTTCGGTCTTTTCAATAATCATCTTCATGTTGAATTTGTGACATGTTGTGTGGAGTCTGTTCATATGTTCTTGTAATTCTTTCTCTGATGTCGTTCTTAGTAATTGTTCACCTGCAAAGAGTATTTCGTTCAATATATCTATTATGTTATCTTATTCGTTAGTACTTGATAGTTTACAGTTGTGGTCGATATATGTTATAAAAGGTAAAGGTGATAGGAAACACCCCTGGCGAACTCCTGATTGGATTTATAATTCATTGTACACATTTATTTCATATGATATGTATATATAAATATATATATTATTGTGTGTGTATATTTACTTCTATCATATGTATATATATATATATATATATATATATATATATATATATATATATATATATATATATATATATATATATATATATGTGTGTGTGTGTGTGTGTTTGTATATGTATACATGTTGTTATATGTACAGATGTGTATGTATGTACAAACATTTTTAATTTGTAAATATACGTGAGTATATATATATATATATATATATATATATATATATATATATATATATATATATATAATATGTATATTGATATTGTTGTTTGTCTTCGTTCTTTGTTAATTACAGCCTCCACATCCAACACGATCAACTATTGACCCACCATCCATTTCCACACCCCAATACTCGGAGTTATTTATTGGTAGCCAGCCTACTCTGTTTGTGTCCTCGTGTGATCTATCAGATACATATAGCATGCTGTGTTTGTGTGGTATGTGTTTATACTTAACATACATTTGAGGATTGTAAGTGGTCTGATTTAACACTAATGAGTTTTTCCACTTTGGAATTTCTCTTGTTTCGATCTATTTCAATTTCTGTCTATACCGTGAATGTGAAATAATGAGGCAAATACAATCCCATGAGAAACAATAATGGAAGAACATTGTACGGACCTCTCTGGTATTTTTTGTTCCTTCGTCCATCATAAGTGATGTTGACCATATTTTACATCTACTTTTGAAAATGCAATTAGAATTATGACCATGCATAATAGTTCGTAGATGGCTAATAAGCCCTATTCGAGCTGCAAATGTCCGTGGACAGCTCATACATTGAATGACCACTGTAGGTGACCTTTCTAGCTACTCTCCGCTGTTGAACAAGATCCTCTTTTCACAAGATAATGAGCTATTTTTGACTGTAGATCGCCATGTGAAATTTCAATTTTGTGCAAGGTCTTCTCATGTGTCTTGGTCTATTTCAAACGTTTTCAGTGAGGTCCTTGTAGCGCTTCGTGTGGTCACCGTGAGATCGTTTATCCTTCTCCAACTCACCATAGAGAAGTATCTTTAGCAGGCGACGGTCTGGCAAAAGTACTAAATGGCATGCCTAATGAATCTGTGTCTGCATTAGGATAATGTCAGTGCTGGGGATACTAGATCTCTATACAAGCTACAAAACATCCAAGTTTATAGAAAAGACAAAACCTCAGATTTCAGAGCGTTCCAGGCAAACGAAAGACAAATCCTCTTCATATTAAAAAGAAAGATTTTAAGAATCTGCAGAGTGCCGTTGGGTCGGTCTTATTATACGTGTTTTAGAGCAAGAATTTCTAAGTCTAAGTCTAAGATTATTGACGCCCAAGTGACAAAACGTCTAAAAGGTCACTAATATTTATAACAAACGATTTCACATGGTTGCAAATACGTCCTCGGTAATAAAGGGGGGGGGGCGTGTAACCGTAACAATTGATGGTTTATCTGATTGTTCTATTATTAATTTGTTATATTTCATAAGGGAGTGGCGGTGGATGGAAGGAGGAGCGATTTACTTAAATTGGTCAGTTCCCTAGTAGTAAATGGTAAATTGTAGTCATGCTCTAACTTCCTATGACGCAGTGGATTTGACCCCACGAAACCTCCACCACCTTATCTATGGGCTTGATGTTTCGTGACATTCTGCATGCGTTTACGTTTATACTAAATGTTTGCCCCAAAATTGAATGTATTTATACAAGGTATATTTTTCTTATTTATATTGACTGCAGCTAGTTTTCTAAAATGAAATACTCAGCATTAATAACACTTCAGTTTGTTTGTACATTCAAATTTTGTAAATATATACTCCCTTCCATCCAAAAAACTCATTATAGAGAAATGGGTATTACGACCATAGAAACATTAATATTTTCGTTTTACATTACATTTTCGTAAACGTTAAGTAATTATAACATTACGTTTCCCGCTTTTAAAATTTTTTTTCCACATGTTGAGCATACCTAAACCTGATACACTTGAAATATTGAGTAATCATATTTGTATTAATGGATGTTGTCAAGTTCGACTTACAATTGCGTGTTAACTTTTGTTTATGTGTGATGTGTGCGTGTGGACTGTGAAATGACCCTGTTTGTTAGTGTGACACAATAGTTCGAAAGATGGTGACCGGCGATGATATTCATTGTGCATTCCGGATAGATGGAGTTCGTTAGTTTCGGGAGGACAATTCATCTAAGAGAAGGTCACTCTAAAATCAAACCACTACTGCCTTGTAGGTCAGGCTATTTAGTCAAAGGCTGATATGGAGAACACCATAAATAACCCAGTAGAAAGCCAGGGGATACTACTACTGTAAATATCCCTAGATTACGTTATGTTTCGACACAACTTAGATAATATGCTAGTTCCAATAAGCAATTCCATCAAATGCGAGTCAATCAAGATTGCAACCTGGAACATTCGGACACTGACAGACTTAGGACTAATGCAGAGGTTCTCATTGATGCTGGCGTAAAAAGATCAATCATATCAAACATTAGAGGCAGACAGTCAAGGTTTCTAGGGCATGTACTGAGAAGAACACAGCTTGAACACTTAATAACCACTAGAAAGATCAAAAGGAGAAGAGATAGAGGTCGACAAAGAGAAAAGTTACTAGATGGGCTTGTATCGTAGCACGGTAGAAGCTCATCAATCGAGCTTATTGACAACACAAGAGACAGAGAGTCGTGGAGAAACATGATCGCCTACGCCAGTCGGCATGGCACTTGATTGATTGATTAGGGAAAATCTTAAATAATAGTTAAATGGAGCTGCTACATTATGGGATCTTAGATCCGACTTAACTTGAGCTGGTGGCGTCTTTGCCAATCTGCCACTAGGAACATGAATTAATCCGATATGTTTCAACATGTAGTCTGCTTGCAAATGTTATGCAAATGATATAAATACCACCGAGAAGGTATAAAAGAATACAGATGGCAGTAAGACGGGAGTTAAAAATGTATGTTCTTCCTTTTTCGTGTTATTTCTCCGCCTGATCTCTATTGTAGCAAGACAATGGACCCAATAGATTTTCGGCTGGATGTAATCCATAGAACGGAAATGCGATGTGTCTTCGTTTTATTTTGGTTAATGGCCCCGCGGAATAATCAGGTCTGTCAACTGGCACATATTCGCCTCGCAACCTGATTCAATACGTTTTATGCATCGGCCAAACCTTGCATGATGCAGACGTGATTGCAATCCCGTCTGCTGCCTTCTGATTTTTTCACCTGTAGTGAATATTATTCTTGTGTATGAAGGGAGACTGCAGTCAAACCACGTAACATAAAGGTAGATAATTATTTAGAAAAAAAAATGAAACAGGCGTAAATATTTATAGAAAGTTTACAACAGAACAAATCCAAGTTTTGACCAAAATCAAAATATATCAGAAAAGGGCACCAATATAGAAATGGACTACCATTTGTGTTTTGTATTTGAAGACTACATAGTCCACTACTATATTGGTTCCCTTATCTTAGTCTGTTTATCTATATCGTGATAAAGAACTTTAGCCAAAGCGTCAATTAGTTCTGTTATAAGCTCTCTGTAAAACATGTATAACATAACTTGTTGAAGACCTTGCTTGAGGGTCAAGTCGAAGGAAAACGAGCATAAACTAGGTAGAGATGCAAGTGATACAGTAACATCACAGGATGGACAGGTTACAGCCTAGCACAGTGCACGACCAAAACAAGTGACAGTGGATGCTGTACGTCTATTGCAGCTAACCTTCGTTGCGAAGGCATTTGATGATAATGAAATTATATTTATACTGTGAAATATTTATTTGCATATCATTCTAATACTTCTATTTTACCAATATGTGTAATCCACAGAATCTATCATGGGAAATCTCACAAGGAGAAACTTAACAACACATGTACCATCGTCATGACAAACAAGGACATCTGTTTGATTCCTCTTTGCAGAACATCCTACCATACTCCACGAAAAACATTCAATCTTCTACTTGAAGTCAATTCCATCTACCAGCGTTGTATATAAATAAGTAGTTGGTCTGTGGATGAGAACGTCATATAGTTTAAAATTATTATATCATGAAATTTTATCAAAAACTTTGCCCACATCAATTTCGTAGTTCTGACCAGTTCTGTTACTTGGACCCAAATTAGACGCGAAGAATAGCAACATTTCAACACTCGACTTAGAAGGTTTGATTGACATATCCTATGAAACAGGCCCAACCCAAAATATGACATGTTAGATGGTTCTGACAGAAAGCCGCATATATATCATATCTCGTTATAAACTATGACACAATACACTTCGTTTAATAGTTTATATTCCATTACCATCAGAAGTTTAAGAATGAACGCAAAAGAAGTAGAAATTCTCTAGCCATGAACTTTTTGCCAGCGATAGATATCTGAAATCGATAGACCTGTACTCTGGTTGTATAGATTACAATTCGTGCACTATTTTTTTTTTGGTCTCATGTTATTCTGTAAAATATCATTAATTATATCCACTACCTATACATGGAGGCGGATAGGCCAATATGGTGTTAGCTCATACTTTCTGTGTTATCAATGGCACACCCAGGTATGCTGTAACGTTATTAGGTACACAACCGGTACTTTTTCTGTATGTTATAAATTTATTCCCTTAGGACTAGGCTGCTTAAAACTATTCCTTATACGATGAATACATGCTGAGACTAGGATTCCCATCATGAGTAAATATAATTGTCAGTGATTCTTATATGTCGTTGTTTGTGAGTATTAAGCTTATGAGTTTACTTATTCCCGTTAAATCAAGAAAACTTGTGCAATGTGTTTAATAGAATGTGATAATAGGTAACAACTGCAGCAGAACAGCAATACAACATGCGATAAATGAAAACATGTGATGACATTTTGCTGATCACTGGAAACGCGCAAATCAACGTTTTGACCAAAATGGCTTTTCAAGCACACATGCTATGTAAAAGAACCACATTGTGCAGGATTTTACAACAGAGCTAATTGTGATATAATACTGGAGACCGAAAGAGTATGAGTTATAACTGAAAATATAAAAACTAGAAGGATAAAGGTAAAACAAATTAAAAATTAAAAGATCACAACAGGATATCCGCACTTATGAATGATGGATATTAATACAAATGTCTGTCGTGTATCAAATTAGTGCATACACTGGTACTCAAGCGCATGTCGATTCCAGTCATAAATAGCGCACAAATTAAGGACTGTCAGTTGGACATAACATGCATTTAGATGGTCTTTGCAGTTTAAGTGTTTAGCAGTCCGAGTCAGAGGCTGCTGGTTAGTATTATTATAATAGTATAATAACATACGTTGTCTCATGTCTAACGTCTGGAATAATGTGGGCACTGTTAACTGCAGATGTAGTAGATGCACCAGGCTTGCTTATGTCACACAGCTCAGTTCCATCTTAATCACTAAAGTTACTATCACTAATCAAAAGGATTTACGTTTGTATCTCTCAATTTCACGTTCAATTTCATTTGTAAACGTTGCGATACAATGTGCATATGGGAGATGAGTAAGAGACTCGGTGACCGATTCTGTCAAGATGTGTAGAGCATTAACAACCAGTCTGGGACTCCTGATCAAAGTGATCCATAATCCATGCTGAAGTCAGATTCGTCTGGCTGAAGGGAGCATATGTCATAGCTAAAATGTAAGCCACAATATCAACTTTTCTTCTACCGACTACATCCTGCTGATATGCAGCGTCTGAGAACGAACCAAGAACAGGTAGATAATTTAGGACCTGCGGTAACACAATAAAACGTAAGGATAAACGAAAAAATGTGTAAATTAATGTTTTGAAAGTTGCAATATTGTAGTTATTTAACAATATATATCTCCGTCGTCTAATGTACATTGCAGAATTGCAATCAAATTATGAATTGTTTAAGAGAACCAGAGCTTGTGGAGAAAGAGTTATATATGTAGACAATTAAATGGGTAGGACACAATCTCAGAAAGAAGTCTGGCAACACTACCAAACAGTCATTGGACTGAAACATATAGGGAAAAAAACAGAGTTGGAAGATCGAGGAACATCTGGAAAAGAACATCATATGTAGATACACAAGCAAGCGATACCTGATGAGCACGTTGAAGGAGACATCACATGACAGAAATCGATTGAGAGTGACAGTTGAGGCGGTATGTTCCAGACGGAACTGAAAGGGTAGAGATAATGTATATTGTCAAAACAACAATGCCCATATATTACGCCAACAATTGCGTGGGGGGGGGGGGAGGGGAAGTTGACAGTGGTTCACATGAGAAGTACTATGACATGATTTGACGTACACTACTTACATATTTAGACTTTTAATGTTCAACAAATGGGAATCTAAGCATGTAATTATACACGTACGTTTTATGCTAAGAACGTGTTATAGAAGTGTTGAATAATTTTCGTGGACATAAATAAGCATTATGGGGGGTGGGAGGGGGGGTCCTATATTCGTGACAGCAGGAAACAAGGTTGGGGGTAAACAGTAACAAAAATTGTTGAGGCTTATTTGGACAACCCCCGAATTTTATTTTTGTCTTTCGGATTACTCGAAAAGCGCTCACATCTGTTTCCATCTAATGTATTTATTTTGGAAATATTTCTTATAGTATCTGTCCATTGCCTTTTCTCTGGTTTTGCTGTAAGACATGGAAGGATTGATTGTCTAACGGTTTTCCAGATATTAGTACGTTTAGTCGATTAATATGCTGTAATAATGTGGCGTTTCAGAACGTTGGTAACTCCTTCCATCCATCTTCTTCTTTGTCTTCCTCTGCCTCTTGCTTTTTCCACACGTATGTTGTATGCTCTTGCTGCTATCCTGTATGGATTCATCCTTATTGAGTACCCGAATAATTTCAGTACTTTGTGTCCCATATAATTTATCTAAGACGTTTCAACAGCGCATGGCCGAGAGGTTAGATCGTTGGTCTCATCGTGAGGTCTAGAGTTTGATCACCGGGACTGGGTTTTTTTCTGTCGGAGTGTAAATTAAAGAAACTCACCCTGTACATGACGTGGCGACAGCAAGAGCATGCGGCCTTTATCACACATCTATTCAATCCACTCCCTGCAATTCCATAACGGGAAAAATGCAGTATTGGCATGTTTCAACAGTTCTTGTAATCTTTTCATAACTTACGTGATCTCTTCTTATGTTTACTACTATTCTTTGACATCTCATTCCACACGCAGTAAACTTGTTCTTTTTTGTTCCATATTTAGTGCCTCCTTTTCTAATTTCCTAATTGTGTCATTCTAGTAATTTCTAATTATCTCGAGTTATTTTCTTTACGTGATATAATCGTTCCAGAACGTGGTCTTCTTAAAGGTTGTTCTGAACTCATTCCGATTCGGGGTTGATCTACTGATACCAAGTACATGTTTATGTGATTATTTTACTAATATCGATTTTTTAACTACGGATTAAAATTTAAACAAAATTGATGCAATATCTTAAATAAATAAAGGAATTAGACGTTTAACTAATTAACTACGTGACAGCTATCAATTGGCTCGAATATGCTCGCAAACTGTCACTGAGCCAATCGATCGAATTTCCAAATGGTCTATAAATATACAGCTTCGTACATAGGATAAAATAAGCTCAGAAGTGAATCAGTTAATACGATTTCTGTGGAGTTATAATATCTTCGGTTCTGTACTAGATCTCGGGCCCACGTATTATCTGAAAGGTAATATCGAATAAGGACAATTTTTCCCCCGCAAATTATTTCCCTTGTCTAATCGGTCTATTAGCACTAACTGTAGGCCTACTTCTGTGTGTCGACATGACTTTCCTCTTGGGAGAATAATGTGGTAGTTTCCCGTTGCTTTCCACATCCATATGGGAGATACCCATTTATATTCACTACCTTTGACAATACTTTATGTCGGGACAAATGTGTGCCCTACGCTGTCAGTTGCAGAGCTACGACTTATACTGGTGGATATCGGTCGCTTCCTTGTTTTTGCGACTAGCGAACATCATGACGGCACTACTGACGTCTAAACTCCGACTCCCTTCAAGAAATATTCAAATTTACACAATAGAAAACACACAAGAAAGTTTCTGCACATTTCAGTTGTTAGCCATTCAACATACATAACAGATAATACGATAGTGAATATTCATCAAGTGACGACTGAGCGAATAACGTTCAAACTTGCGCCATGTTGACATCTAAAGTTCGGTAGACTTCCACAATACCATGGACTACCATAAACACTAATGTGGAGATGTTGATAGAGAGTCAAATGCAAAACGGACCTTGATCAATAATATAAGAAAGTGACAATCTTCATTTTGTGGCCATTTCATGAGACAGGGAGGTTCTCAGAACATAGTCACAACGTGCAATATTGAAGGTAACAGAGGCAGAGGGAGACAACATGAGAAAATATTAGACAGTTTGATAACCTGGCATGGCAAGGACACAACAACGATCTTGATACATAATACTGGAGATAGAGATCTGTGGAGAGAAATGATCGCCTACGGCAGCCGGCATGGCACCTGATGATGAATCGGTTTATAATTACCGATTAGTGGTTGAGGTCGAGATAATTATATTTGGAGGGTTGTATGTGTGGGTTGCTCAGTGAATGACAAGCATATGTTGGGGAGGGAGGGGGGTTGGGGGAATGTTCAGTCCGTGGTGCGAAAATTGCCGCAGCCGTCAGTCGTCGTCGAGACTTTACCAGAATTTTACATCTCTAAAAAAAAAACTCACGATTACGGTAGCCATTTTCTATCAAGGGCTAAATAGTCATTAAATAACGTTACAAAAAATAATTTCGAATAGTCGCAGATTTTTTTTTTAAAGTATGAATTTCGGATAATACGTAGGCCCGAGATAGGGTTACGGAAACATATATTCACATACTCACATAGACTACATTCATATTGTCTTCTCTCAAGTTGTATTGTAAATTGCGCTTTTAAAAAATGGGCCTATATGAGGATAAAATAGCGTAGATTAATACTTAATGCAGATATAGAAACAGACAAATCTCATTATAAAAATTAGTCTGAACAGACCAAACAATTATTTAATATTAGATTCGCTATATAATAATAATAATAATAATAAGAAGAAGAAGCCGTAACCCGCCAGTGTCGCATGGGTGGCACACTGGATGCATTAGCGCAAAAATCTCTCCAAACATATCTATCCATTCGGAGGAATGTAGAAAAATCAATCATGTCTAAACCATTTCTTGATGTTATCAATCCATTATTTTACCTGTCCTTCGTTTCTCCTTCCCCCTCGACTGTTCATTGTACAATAATTTTAAAAGTGAGTTATGTCTCGTTACATATCCAAACCAAAACAAATGTATGCCGTTTCACCACTGCTGAATGTTTTTCTGGATATTTTAAAAATGTATTTATTAGATAATACAGTATATATGGTACACGAAATAAAGAATACATATAATTGGGGATTTTGAAAAGTGTGGTTAAATATGGCCATTTGTTATAAACGGATACAGTATAGAAGGTATTCCGCTGTGTAAGGTATAACAGGATGTGATATATAGGATGAAACTGTGTAGTGTACAGAAAATAACTTGTAATAGGACTATATTGTTCTTTTTTAAGAGATGAATCTACTTTTAGTCAAGGCTATCTGCAGCTTAACTGTGCACTGACAGTTTTAGTGCTCGGATTGTAATAACACAAACTGACCTGACAATGGCAAGTGCTAGGGTTTTCTTCAACAAACACCGTAAACATAGAAACGGTATTATTAATGACGAGGTTCCTGTTGTAGAGAATGGATATGATGTGCAAGAGTCAGAGGAGGATGAGGTTTTTGTTCAGGATGTCAATTTGGAGGTTTCTGCATCTAAACCTCTTATGCATCCACGTAACAAGGAACAAAGAATAAAAGTCAAGACAGGGTCTATTGAATGCAGATTCTGTGCGTTATGCAAGCCACTCTTTTATTTCGTAGCATTGGTGTCAGTGTTATGTGGGATTATGGCAACTATCGTATATATTGCAAATAGACATCGGAACCAATCACATGTTGCAGCTGTTCTACAAGGGGCGGGGCATCTTAGCAATGTAGGTAATCAAAAAGAATTTGTGATTGGTTGTGATAAAATCGACGTAGAAGATGTTTGGGTGGTAGGGTTTCCAAAATTGTTGACAGAATCAGCGTTCAGACTTGTGGATATCAACAAGGATGGTGTACTGGATATCATTTTTGGATTTGGAACTGGTAAGTGTCAATCTTGTGAAAGTTTCAAGTGTCTAACTTATGCGTGTATTTGTATTCCAATATTTAAAATAAATTTGTGTTGGATATTAAGTAACAATCATGCCTTTATTCTGTTACAGTTATATTTACTTACATAGAAATTCCCATTCATATTTTATTAGTATATGCCATTGTCTGATAAATAATTCTATGTCATTGTCTGATAAATCAGTCTATGTCATTGTCTGATAAATAATTCTATGCCATTGTCTGATAAATCAGTCTATGTCATTGTCTGATAAATCAGTCTATGCCATTGTCTGATAAATAAGTCCGTACTATTGTGTGATAAATGTGTATATGCTATTGTCTGATAAATCATTCTATGCCATTGTCTGATAAATCAGTCTATGTCATTGTCTGATAAATCAGTCTATGTCATTGTCTGATAAATCAGTCTATGCCAGTGTCTGATAAATCAATCTATGCCAGTGTCTGATAAATCAATCTATGCCAGTGTCTGATAAATCAGTCTATGCCAGTGTCTGATAAATCAATCTATGCCAGTGTCTGATAAATCAGTCTATGCCAGTGTCTGATAAATCAGTCTATGCCAGTGTCTGATAAATCAGTCTATGCCAGTGTCTGATAAATAAGTGCGTGTCATTGTCTTATAAATGAGTCTATGACATTGTCTGATAAATGAGTCTATGACATTGTCTGATAAATGTATTTTGATTAACTGGATTAATTAGAACCAAATCGTTAATGTTTTTGATTATTATTGGGATTTCGGTTGATCTCTATTTTCATTCTTGGAATCGCATACCAAAAATAACAAAGGCGACACCAAGTTTATAAATAGTGTCCATTTGAAAGCCCGACAAGGGTACTCTTCCTGTCGCGTGGCAATTCTTTGTAACAGTGCTTATTGGAGACTTCCTGTCGCGTGGCAATTCTATGTAACAGTGCTTATTGGAGACTTTCGTGCTGAAACTGAAGATGTGATCTTGAACTAAGATGTTCTGATGTATCTTTCTGACAGTATGATGTGATAAAATCGATTTTGTTATTGCTTTATTCATGTCTGTTCTTTCTAAATCTCCCATAAACAGAAAACAATTATCTGATGTCCGGGCTGCGATATCTATACCGTTCATCTGCACAAATTAATATCTGTAAACTATGAGATAAATATATTTCATCACATACTAACCTCTAAAATTATATATGTCGGTTTCACATGATTTATAATGAGTAATTTCATCAAAGACCAGTATGGCGTAATCAATAACAGTTGGTTAAAAAATGTACTAAATACAGACAATATTTGCAACAATGAACGTGCGACCAGCAAGTTAATGTATATCATTTCGACGTTTTAGTAGACTTAAACTCAACTTCTTAGATGAAGTGTCAAATAACGTTAACACTGTTGTGGTCAATTTTGGACCCCAACCATTGTCGATAACTGTAAAATATTCAGGGACCAAATAGTGTATAATTAGTCCAATATAATATAATTAGTCCATTTTATAATTAGCCTAATGTAACACATATTATATAATTTTCTAATGTAACAAATATACTATAGTTAGTCTGAACTAACTTGCCTGCTAATTGTACTGACGATAATTAATTTGGAAAATTACAATACATCATTGCATGTTGTACAAATTTGGCACCAGAGATAATATCAAGAATGTGGGTCTTCAATTAACATTCCCCATAGAATGTAGACTCCTTTATGATTTTTCTATACTCTTTGCCCTACTGGAAGAGTGGAGTCAATGACGTGTTCGAACACTGTGATATCTCTTTTCCATCGGAGTCTCGAATAACCATCAACCATGCCGTCCATTACTAATTTTTAAATGTAATTTGTTTATAACCCAAAAACACTATTTTATTATCTTTCCGTTTACGAATAAATTGACTCGCAATCTCACTGTTCATGACACTTCTTGATCCGCAATTTTCACTGTCTACATTTTTTTTATCAACTATACTCGAGAGGGTTTTCGATCCTTCAGTAATGTATTCAATTTAGCAAGTATAGAAATGGTAGTTATAGTGACGTGCCGGCTGAAGGGGCTCTGCTTAACTGCTCGTTTTAACTTTCCTGTGTTACTGTTTTATTAAGTGGACATGTTTCACAATTGTAAATTGCTACTGTGTATATGTTAGTGTTAATCAAATGCAATTTAAGGTTACTGCTAGTGTCTTGTAAAATGTGTTGTCATTGTGCGTTTTTTTAGATGGCGCTATATCAATTAAACAAAATTTGAATTCTTTTCCATTTCTGCACGATCCTAAATATTCTGCAGTTTTGAAATATTCAGAGTCTTTGTTCAGAAATTGTGGTCGGTTTTTAACTCATTCTGTTAACATTAAATATTAATATTTGTGTTTGTTTGTTTGTCCTGACGAAAACCTTTTTGTCGAAACGTCCTTTGTTTCTGTTAATATCGTTGGGGTATATCGTTTTTCCCCCTGACATTATATCTGTTTTGATTTTTAGATACCATTCTGATCCTGGCTGTTTCTTTTGCTAAATGAATTAGGTTATGTAATATCTATGGGATATTTATTAAAAGCAATATCATCAGCGCATCTGAGTTATGGACCCTGAACGTCGTGGATGACAAGGGGATGGAATTATGTGAGAACATGGTTATATTGTGCATCTTCTTAATGGAGTTATCTCCACATACGTTAAAGACATGATGACGACTCAATTGTTTTAATCATTGATGCACTAGAATTAATTGATGTTTGCACATCTACTTTTGGAGTTGTGTCTTGTGAAACTACAGTATCTTGCGGAAATATTATTGCGCTAATAAAATTCCATTCATCCGTTGTATTTATGTAAAGTCAAAAAAATCAACATAAAATACTACTGAAACAAGTGTTGATATTTAAATATCTTGGGATCACTTTTGCAGACGACGGAAGAATGGACATAGAGCTCGTGACAAGAATTTAAAAAAAGCCCGCAGCGTAAACTATGAAATTCCACCAACTTGAAACACACATTTATCCAGATGGGAATCAAAAGGCAAATCATAACTTCAATCTTCATGTCACTATTGTGTTGTCAATGTGACGTGGAAAGTAAGAAACGAGAAAGTAAGTTTACTACATGTGAATTGAGATGTCTAAGAAAAGGTGCAAACAGGACAAAAAGAGACCATGTGAGGAATGAAGATATTAAAATAACTGTTGGAACATAGTATGTGAACATATATATTGAAAAACAGAAACTGAAATGGTTTGGCCACGTGCAAATGAACCAATGTTGGCAATCAGCAATACAACAGAAACATTATAATGCAAACATCAAGAGGCAGAAAAAGAACAAGAAAAAGATGGATTGAAGTAGTAGCCTGTGGTCTTAGACTGAAAATATTACTGCATTTCGAGCGAACAAATAGGGCCAGACTTCGAAAAACCGATCGTCACTCAATCCTTCTACCTTCTGATGGCAAAAACAGAGAAGATAAAATATACAGGTAATATAGATTACTGTAAAAGCACGTTCGATATTTGCTAATGTGAAATAGAAAAACAAACCTAACAATGGGCAGCGGACAATTGCAATTATTTATTAATGACAATGTGTAAAACACATTGTAATTATATTCTGCCAAACATCACTTCTTGTGAGCTTCTGCTCAAATTACTGCAAATTAGCAAGATATAGTCCAGAGAACTGAATGCTGTGTATCAAAGTTTATGATTGCTGTGTCTACGCCTATAGAAGCATTCGAATTCAGCCTCTTTTTGTTGTCACTTTGACCCTATATGCGATAGTATATCCAACTCCACCTCACTACCTCATTAGTCGCCTCTGGCGACGTTTATGGTAGATAACATTTTCTGTATAACATGAACTATTTTACGTGCAAGAAAAAATAAGTGCGCTACGAATCACTAAAAGCAGACATGAAAACGCACATTCGATGTTTTTATCAAAAATATTTATCACGAACAAAATAGAATCGTCATCACGTGACATAATCTTTCCAGGACATAGTCTTTCTTATGGAACTAATGAATTACCCAAGGTCATGAGGAAACTGTCCCGACTCCTTGAGAGACATGTGCAGGCGTTCCTGCATGTCTTCTGTCTAACGGCGTCGTGGTCGGCCTTTACCAGTTACCTGTGGTCATTCCCTCCAGTCACACTCTCACCATACCGTCATATCGCTAAGCATAACCGAAAAAACATAGCTTTTTCTTTAATATGGTGTTCAGAAGTCACTCCTTTTGAACACTGATTGGTTTTAGAGCCTACTGGTTTGTGTTCCTTGCTGTCCATCGATTCTCAGAACTCTGCTACGCTAAACTACATTTAGTTGACATGATGTTATTTTCTTGGACAATGGTTTATTTAGCGTCCATTCATTTCCATGTCGTCACTGGAAACACAAAACATAACTCACGACGAATTGAAGACATCACATTCAGTAATAGCAGCAGTACACAACTCATGTAAATTATCCAACCTGTTATCGATTTTTTCCAATATTTGAACACCAGGAATCAGAAAAGCAAATTATGAAACGATTTTTGATCTTATAAGAGAATCACACAGTACAACACTTGAGACTATGCAATCACACAGTACAACACTTGAGACTATGCACTGTTCATTGTATGGAAATCATGCATTGATGTACTAGCACATGTTATTTGTTGGGTGGGGGTGGGGTGGGGTGGGGGTTTCCATAAAGTACGTCAACATATTTCTGGTAAATTTTTGGTGTTATGCAATTTTATTTGGGAACGGGGGAGGTAAATCCATTGTGACATAATTAACAGGACGCGCATGTGGTTGCGTCTGTGTCTGTGTTGGTCACCAATGGCCCACTAGACATACCACTCATGCAACAGATAACCTTAGTGGATGACATGCCGTTATATTGAGGTTATCTTCTTATAGAATCTTCATGGCACGTCATCTATACAATTATGCTTGTATTTTTGTTGTTGAAATGTGTTTCATGTTTACCTGAATATATATTTATGCACCCTCTGTGGTTGGGAAGGAACCAGAGATGTACTGTGCAGCACTGGAGAGGAGGAAACTGACCTCACTGTTTTGTCCTATGGCTGAGGCCCATCATAGAGGCGCAGTGACTCAGGACGTGACAATCCTTTTGACTTGGACATTTGGTTGCATGCCTGGAGCAATAGAAAAGTTCGGCATAACCAGTAGTCAATTGGTGGCGGGGAATGAACACAGTGAACCCTATCTTCGCTACAGTGGCTAGGAGCAGTGCATAGGTTGAAACCTACCTTCCTGGAGGTGTCATAGTTATTCTCTGACTCTGTCCTGGGGAGGGCCGAAAATCCACAGACTTCCCAGCAATATAATGTCATTTAATGGGATTATATCAAAAGGCATGAGCCCATGGACCGCTGGATCAGCAACAAACCAACCAATTAGCAGGACAGCCCTTAATTCCTAACATTCTTATCATAAACGGGGAAGGTGGTCACATTATGAGCAAACAACAGCTCACGCAATATATGCATATAGCCTATTCTGAGGGAGGTCTATGTGTGCATTTATGATGGATGTTCCAGAATTGTTTATGCAGACATACAAGTTTATAATTTAGTGTAAACCATTCGATGGTATCAATGTTGGCCTCATTCACATAATGTCACACTGAAGTGCTGTCAACCTTGAAATTAACATACATCCACAATCACTCACCCATAACAAAATCATGTCTTTCTTACAATACACCTTATAAAAGATTTGTTGTTGTCACCTCGGTTGCCAAACTGTGATCCAGCTGTGGTTTTATCATAACGGATATGGACTATCGAGATATACCTGGTTACATCTAATGGAATTACTTAATTATCATGGTCATCATAATCATCATTCTCATCATCATTAACATCATCATCCTGATCACATCATCATCATCATCATCATCATCATCATCATCATCATCATCATCATCATCATCATCATCATCATCATCATATCAATATCATTAACATCATCACCATTACTAACATCATCATTATATCAACATCATCATTATATCAACATCATCATTATATCAACATCATCATTATTATCAAAGTTGACCACTTATTAACTATATAATACATACGTCTGCATGACTAGAATATGGCCGTTACGTGTAATAAAATGTACAGATCACGTCTTCTTCTTCTTCCTTTATTCATAACCTCCTGTTTCCTTGTTCTATGTTTTATTGTTTCTATTATGTCGTTTTTACTAATGATAGGTAGTAGTTATTCTTTGGTAACCATTTTACTTCATTTTCTATTTCTTGCTTATTCGTTTGCTTACTGCGGCACTCTTCAATTTGTCGGTCAATTTCCGATACTTTGGTTATTCATAACTTCAGGCAGACTAGCACAATGTAGTCCAGATAATGCTGTGCGTTGTGCCAGGATTGACAGCTTTTCTGCGATATCTGCATCTTTCGTTCTGACACAAAATCGATCTCAGCATGATTTCTAGTTCAATTTGACCATATATGGGATGGGACAGTAATCACTAACCCAGGGGTGGGCAAACGTTTTGTGCAGAGGGCCGCATTGAAAATTGTAAAGCTATTGGAGGGCCGCATATAATATTATGTATGTTTTTGTTTAAAATTATCGGTAAGTAATCAAATAAATATTTTTATTGTAAAGAAAGGTAGTTTTACATAATGTAGATAACTTCTGAAATAAATTACATTTCTAACAGACTTACACTATAACAGTATATTTTTTAATATGGATAAAAGGTTTTGCTAATATTTTAACAATGTTCGTGTATTTAAAAATGTGGTTGAGGGCCGCAAAATATCCAATGGCGAGCCGCATGCGGCCCGCGGGCCGTAGTTTGCCCACCCCTGCACTAACCAACAATCTCCGTATTCGTCTCTTACGACGTACATGTAAGGTAAGCAGCGATGCTAATATTGTTTTTCCTTTCGGGCTACTGCAGCACAGGTGTGACATTTCTACGTCTTTACACAATGTCGTCGAAAATCTTTGAAGAATGACTCACCATGACATTCGACGCATCAAGAATATATTCAATATAAAACCAATATTAAGTATATCTATATAGTCAACAGAAATAAGAGCTAAGAGAAAAAGAGTTAAGAAAAATGAAAAATATATTGTGTAATATGACCTTGTCATAAGAGGCGAGGAAGAGAGTTCTAAAGTGATATATATATATATCTCCTATAATAAGATATTGATGCCAGTCTTGGATAATATGCAAACAGGAAAGTGGGAAAGTAGAGAAAGCAGAGATGTGGTTTTATAGAAGAATGCGGAGACTACCATGGACTGCGAGAAAAACTAATGTGGAGGAGTTGAACGAGTCAAATGCGAGACGGAACATAATCAATAATATAAGAAAAAACGATCTTTCATTTTTTTGGCCACTTTATGAGACAAGGAGTTACAACAGGCAAGATTGTAGGCATGAGAGAAAGGGCGACAACGTCAAAAAATATTATACAGTTTAACAACCTGGCATGGAGTGCAGAGGGTCTCGCATTGCTCTCGTGTGGACCCAGGGATATCAAATAACCAAGATCGTAAAAGTACTTCCTCGTAGTGCATCCTAGAATCATAAATACAGCGGCGTTTGCTGTATTCCTGGCCAATACCTTTAGACTCGAGTCTAAAGGCTGGATGTGTGCGATGTAAATGGAATTAGAATTGTCTGCAGGGAGACAGGAAATATCTACGAAACCTTTACGCAATTGCATCCAAAATATGCAAGGCATCTGCGCATTCTGACACGGTCAGCTTAAAAAAGCAAACATTGGAGTGACGACCAATGTCAATGTCCCAAACATACGGTGATTATCTTAATAGTGCACACCAAATTTGGAAACGGCAACAGACGTTAGGGGGCAGCGCAGTGTACGTGAGTCGATTCAGTGACAACGGAACTACAATGGTCCAGTACGAGACCAACTGACGGAAGTGCTGCGCATGCTCAAAAACACACAGAATCCCTCATGTCACATCACAGTTGACCTCATTCAAAGTAGGAGTTATGACTCAGGCGTTGGATACGCCAACTTGAAAATGCACCACTGGGTATGGAAGAAAGCTTTCAATAAAGCTCCCCATTTATAACAGCACAACCATTGAACACATTTCGGGGAGCACATTGTTCAAATGACTAACTGAAGAAGTGTGGAGGCAAGGAATCTGGACTGTGCGGGCAACGTAGAAGGGGGGGGGCGCACGTCTCTAACAAAACTGCACACCTAGTCCAACTAATTTGTAGGTCGTTGTCCAATATGGCTCATACAGAGAATTTGAGTTCAGTACCCAAGGGCCCACTGCGAAGTTCCTCCTCCAAGATTCGTATTTTACCTACCTCTTTAGGCAATATACGGAATGGTGAAGAGTCAATATACACAGGCTGTGCCTGGAGATGGATTGGAAGGTCATTTCAAGTGGTTGAGGAGAGTGCGTGTGAAATGCATATGTCATATCACAGACCACCAACATGTTTGGCAAAGCAGCACCTTATCTAGGAAGGTATATCAAACCTAAGTTTCATTCGACCGTCGCCGTTACCCAACACAGCACATACGAAATAAATTAGATTTTGGATCTATGGACACAAAGGGTAGTAATGAAATAGTCTTCCTAAACGAGGAACATCTCACTTGTTGCTAAGCACTTCGTCAGAGGATAGACAAACAACGGGTGACCCAAGCAAACTATCAGCTCGTCTCGTTACATTTACCCCACCCCCAAGTAGAGGCTCCTCCGATAGGCATTGCACCAAGTCAACAGATGAAGTCCCAGGTGAAAGATAGCTCAGAAACCTTCCCACTGCAGAAAGAGCTAATCGTTCGTAATTCCTGGGGTTCTCAAACACACAAACAGCTACACCCTGGTATTGCAAGGAAACAACAACGATCTTGATAAATACAACTGGAAATGGACAGCTGTGGACATCCATGCTCACCTACTCCAGCAGCCATGGCGCCTGATAATGATGGTAGGATCACATAACCGCGACACTATCATCTGCCATGCATGTTGTAAGATACGACTATGTATATCTGAGGTGCACCTGACTATCATAGATGTTCAAGTGTCTCAAACACAGTCTGAAGTTAATAGTGTCAAGTCTAAAGTCAAGCTATAAACCATGAAATAACTCCTTCCACTTTCACGATGTTATTTGTGTCAAGTCTAATGTCAAGTTATAAACCATGAACTAACTCCTTCCACTTTCACGATGTTATTTGTGTCAAGTCTAATGTCAAACTATAAATCATGACACACTCTCATAATTACATTCTACTTATTTGAGTGATTTTGAGAATAAAGGATTAAAACGCAAAATGACTAGCTGATGTGAATATGTTTATAGAAGCGTTATCTATCTTTGCACGAGATCCTGCAGGCGATCCTCAGAAACTACAGATCATGCTATGTCGATCTCAATATTCCCACTATTCATCTTTACTTCAACGACTTTACGTGCGACTATACGTGCGACTATACGTGCTATGCTAGCCATCTGGATTAATTTAATGCAGTAGGTACACTTTACAAGTTTGATGTACTAATTTTTTCATTATCACTGTTTAGCATTGTACTTTACAGCTTTGCTTAGATAGTTTGTGATTTCCTATTTTATGATATTAGGGACCAGTGCAGCTAGTTATTTCAAAGCATAATAGGCCAGAGAAAATGACTTAGCTAGATGTAAATAACCCACGTGTACTACTTTGCGTTCTATTTCAAACGTTTACTTTTACCACAGGTGCCGATGGTTACGATGCAAATAACTTCATCTGTGACATATACTTCGCTGGTCAGAAGCCATGTTTTGGAGGTGTTATGGCTCTAGATGGCAAAACGGGTAAAGAGATGTGGCGTACCTACTCGAAACACGAAGTATATGGCCTTAATTGCGTGTATGACATCGACAAGGATGGCATAAAAGACTGCTTGGCTTCAGGACGAGCAGCGGTAAGTGTCGTCGTGGCGGAAATAAGACTTTTTACAAAGATCAATAACGTTATCTTGTGTCCATATATATATATATATATATATATATATATATATATATATATATATATATATATATATATATATATATATATATATATATATATATATATAAGACGGTTGTATCTATTAGTAAACCAGTGCATAAATAGGTAAATAAATATAACATCAAATTTAGACATTTTTAAATATTAGCTTTATGTGGAACAATACACAGAATCGACGTTTCGACCAAAATGATAATTATAAAGATAGGATCAGACAAATGCATAATAGCGGAAATACAGTATGTAAAGATAACTGATAACAACACGGAAGTACAAAGGGGTGTACAGTGGAATAATAATCAAAAATGTAGTAAATAGAAGTCTGCAGTTAGATCTTATTTGGTCGAAACAACGAATCTGTGTATTGTTCCATGTAAACTGGTATTTAACATTTGTGTAGTCTATTTTTTTATATATATTTGCCTATCTCTTTGTGCAAACTATTTACTGTAGTCGTTCATATTTATATATACATGCTATGAGTATTAATGCACAGAAAATAGCATGTCCACATGCAGTAACTGTGTTATAGTAAACACTGTCTAGGGGAGTTAAAGAAATTCCTCGTTCAGTAGGGAACAGTATTTACTGCGAGTGCATCCAGACACTATTCAGTCTGTAGACCTACAGTTAACCTATAGTTATTGGGACATGGAATGTGAGAACACTTATAGAGGTTGACAAACTAAAAGACATCAAGAATGAAATGAAGAAAACGAACGTTAACATCTTAGGATTATGTGAAACAATACAGATTTGTTCAAGTGAAAAATATTCAGACGAATACAGAATAATTTACTTAGGGGAACAGAAACACCAGAAAGATATATGTATACTCTTATATGTATAAATAAAGGACAAAAACAGGATATATGACAATATCAGATAGAGTTTTGCTAGTTAGACGAAATGATAAATAGTAGATATTGATATAATACCGCCCGTGTGTTGCCGGGCCTGAAAGGGGAGCACAGAATAGCAACACTGTTTACCTTCCACGCATGTCGTAAAAGGCGACTAAGGAGGTTATGGATGGAGTTGGCTGTCCCATTCCATATAGGAACAGAGACCCAAAGCCATGATGATGTCGGATGTGTCGGGCCGAAAAGCGCAGATATCGCAGCAATGATGTAAACCATGACACAACGCATTCCATTCTCCGGACTACATCCTGCTAATCTGCAGGAGTTTAAGAGCCAACTATTCACCAACTTTAGACATTACAGAAGAAGAAAGTGATACTTTTTTACGAACAATTTAATATAGCCCTAGCACAGTGTAACAAACGGGAAGCAATTATGGTACTAAGTGATGTCATTGCCAAGATTGGAGAGGAAAAGGATGAAGATGTCACGGATGGATATAGACATGGATAGAAGTGATAGCGGAGAGAAATGTATTAAGTGGACAAGAGAACAAAGCGTGATAGCACTAGTCAATAACAAAATTGTACCAATAATGAAAAATATTGATCTGAACTAATTATGGGGTACTAAAAACGAACATTATTTTACACTGATGATATTAAAATGTTTATTTGCTCCGATTTTTTTAAAAAAAAGATATATATATGATACTTAAAAAAAAGAATTGCCATCTCCACACTTGCGCGCTCACACACATATCCCCAACCCAAACACACACATCCACCCACCCATACACACACACAACACACACACTGACCAATACAAATGTAACTAGAAGCACATGATGCAATCTTTCCTGATATTACATTATTTTCGTGTATAAATATCTTATCTCTGATTAAAATTCGTTACTAATATTGCATTGTTCCTTCTTCTAAAAAGTGACTTTGTTAGAAATACCCAGGACATGTGTCAACAGTGCGAATATGTGTGATTTATAGTATATGTTATAGATGTGTCAACAGTGCGAATATGTGTGATTTATAGTATATGTTATAGATGTGGCGTAGTGATGTTTCTATCACACAGATGGAATATGTGTAAACTGATTAAGAAAGCGTACAACGTGTATTTTGGCAGCAGGATAGGGGATCAAGATAATAGTTTGGCACCATACATATGCTGCAATACCTGTAATACAATCTTAAACTGTGGGTGGCTGGTAAAAGGCAAGTTATGCCATTTGGAGTTTCAATGATTTGGAGAGAACGCAATGATCATATCAACAACTGTTACATTTGCATGATGCCTCTAATTGGTAAAAAAAATCAAAGTAGAAAAATTGACTTTGTAATATCCAAGCATCCCTTTGCAATACGTACGTTATGCATGGTGACGCTCTACCAGAATCACAAAGTGCCAGCATCTTTTTCACCTGCTTCCGAAGACGAAGAAGACATTTCTGAGCCATCAACCTCAAAAGGCCCAGAAATTGAACAAATTATATCTACAAAACGACACTTAATAACCCAAAGTTAACTGAATAATCTTGTAAGAAATCTGAATTTACCCAAGAACAAGGAGAACATTTCTCTATTCCAGATTACAACCGTAGAATATTCTAGAAGAAGATATTAACATTTCTGTATTCAGGAACCGCAATATGTCACTTACTAAGTTCTTTTTTTAAAAAAAGGGTGACCTGTCTGTGTGCCATAACATGTCTGGTTTAATGGCAGACCTCAACATCAATTACACTCCGGAATAGTGGGCATTTTACATTGATTCTTACAAGACACGTTTTAGAACTGTTTTGTAGAATAGTGGTAAATTTTTACCGTTAATTCGAGTAGGTCATTTATTTCATTCGAAAGAAACGAATGAAAACATTAAGCAACTTTTGAAGTGTATAAACTACGATCGCCATCATTTGTCAATATGTGGTAAAATAAACGTGGTGGCTCTTTTACTTGGATAACAGGGTGGAAACACTAAGTACTGTTGCTTTCTCTGTGAATGGAATAGTCGTGCTGAAATTGACCATTGCATTAGAAAACATTGTCCAATCAGGCAATCATTACAGCGTGGCATTAAAAATGTGGGAGAACCCAGCATTTGTTAACAGAAGCAAAATTATGTTGCCACCCTTGCCCACTAGGCTGGATCTCATGAAAAACTTGGTCAAGGCAATGAATAAATCTGATAATGCTATGCATCTTCAGAAAATTTCCAAGACTGGGTGAAGCTAAAATAAAAGAGAGAGTATATATATTCGAAAACGCCTTCGCGATGATAAGTTTCTTTGCTTGTTGCATGGCAAGGAAAAAAGAAGCATGGCTAGCATTGAAATCAGTGGTAAACAATTTCCTTGGAAACAACAGATCTGATAATTACAAAGAAATAAAAGAAAATCTTCTGAAATATAAGAGTCTAGGCTGTAGTGGAATATGCACGTGCAATTCTGACTCCTAGACAAATTCAGTTCGAAAGACTGGATACAATCCATAATGCAGCAATGTGTATCATTTTTGGTTGCACAGGAGACACATCGACACAAACTATACGTTACCTACTCGACTGTCCAGTGGAAGAGCACATGTTACAGTATTGCCGTGCACTGGCGTACCTCCAAAACCATGCAGACACGGAACACCCATTGCATTCCGAAATACAGAAAGTTAAAAGTACCAAACTTAAGTGAGGGAAGTGAATGGAACGTGCTGAGGATGTCATACAAAGCGTGTGCAAATTGCAAGACGTGGCAGCAGGTGCGGAATGGATAAGTCTACCCACAAATTTCGAAACTTGTTTGAGAGTAGTAATAACACTTAGCAAGGAATGCAGAGAATGGTGTCCTCAGCTGTGGGGCAAAAGGTTCAGGCTTTGATCAGTGAGAATTCCACAGAAAAGAATATGATTATATACACTTATGGATCTGTGATTAGACATGCTAGGACCTTCACAGCTCAATGCGCAGCTAAAACGGTTAGGGAGGAGAGTGGGGCCTTTGCTGTGACCACAGGTAGCACGACCATGGGGATTATGACGGTGATCAGCGCATTTGAGTGGGTAAGCACACAGAAGATAACACAGGTCTGCATCTTGAGTGGCTCTATGAGTATGATTAGGAAGGTACAAGTGGGTCTCGTTCCCGAACAGTGGGCTGATGTCTTGAGAAAGGCGTGGTTGAAAGTAGGTACATTTATTTTTGTGCCGGGACATGTTGGTGTTCGAGGAAATGAAAGAGCAGATGAAATGTCAGATGAAAAGAGCAAAGTCATGTCGATTGTGGCACAGGGCGATCGGGCAATGGAGAGAGCTAACGTTTTGAACTCCATAAGAGATATATCACGCGAGAGTGAGACTAGTGTGAATGATTATTCCTTTTCAATGGCTAGGATTAAAGAACAGGGTTAGAAATGAGCTGATGCTAGGAGTAATGTTTTGAAGAGCGCAGAAGAATGATGGTCAACCAGTAGAGGCCAGGTACTGTCAGCAGAAGTGTAAAGCGAATACACTCAGGGAGAGATCTGAGCAACTATGGAGGTGTCCAGTGTGCAGTAATGATGATCCGACGACTAACTAACCAGTAACTAGGAGTCTAGACTGCTACATGTCTTTGCTGTATTTTCACCTGGATAGTTTAAAATCTAACTGCGGAGCAGTCAGTAATGACCACGGTGAAGGATTTCACCAAGACATTGCTGTTATGGATATACGGTATTAAGGCAATTGGAGCCATGCAATGCTTGCTGATTACTGCTGGACTATGACAAGAGACATTTCACCGATTGACTAAAAGAAATAAACAAAGAGAGCTTGAACAGCGACTAAATAAAGCGATAGGGGTTCGAATGTGCCTTTACAAACAGTATATGTGAACTTTAAATAGTTTTTTTTTTACTTCTAATATTTTATGGTAGATTATCACTTAAGTGAATTGTCATAACAAGTTTAATAATGCTAAAGTGTAAAGAATAACTGTTCACCAAAGATATTAAACACGTATACAGAAAATTTGTTATGCTGAAATTTAAATTCATCATAAAAAAGCCATTTGGAAAATTTCATTATGATATTTGAAATCAGTATGCCAAAATCAATAAGAAGTCTGGTACAATCAATTTTAGAAAATGTGTAGACTAGTATACTTAGAAACACCCTTTTCGACAACACCCTATACGTCTTTGGACTTATAAAAGTCCAGAAAATAATTATCGCATTCAAATTGACTACGTGCTAATATATGCACGCGATTTCGAAACAGCTTGTTGTCAGTAGCAACAAGACCAGGAGCAGATTGCATTAGTTATAATGTTCCAGTAATAGTACAATTAATACAATTGAAGGAATTAAAGAGAGCTCCAAGAAATACCAAGCTAAGACTACACGATGCTTGGGTGAAATAAAGAAATAAATGAAAGATACACCATTGCTGTACAGAGTAGATACAATGCTGTAGACAAGATAAGCAGTATAGATGAACAATGGCAAATGTTAAAAGAATCAATTCAACAAACATTAAAAGAAATAATACCAGAAATGTAGAGGACAGAAAAGAAGAAAGGATAACAGAGGGAATTTTACAGCTGATGGACACAATCAGAAAAGGAAAATTTAAAAAAACAAACTAAGATGTATATACAACAATTCATAAAGAAATTAAACAAAAAATTAAGACAGCAAAGAAGTTTGGCTGAATTAATAATTGCAAAGGACTTGAGAACAAAGAGAAGACACACATAATATACACACTAAAATACGTGAACTAACAGGGATTAGAAAGCAGTTAACAAATATTTGTTTGAAAACAAAAGATGGTAAAATAGTAATCGACAAAACAAATAATAGACAGATTGTCAGAGTGTATACAATAATTTCATGATGACAGCGGGAAATCAGAAACAAACAGACATGACAATTGTCAGGGGTCATTAATATTGAAAGCAGAAGTAGAGGAAGCACAATAACAAATATGCAGAAAAATAAATCCCCAGGGCTAGATAACATCACCCTTGAAGAAACTCTTGAGTCTAACTGAAATTGAACCAGTCTGTTCAACGGCACCAGAAATTAAAACTGTTTAATTATGTATAGAAGTGATAACAAAATATCTGAATGACATTTACAACAGTGGGTATATATACCTTCAGATCTCTTTAAATCTATCTTAATAGTTCTACCAAAGAAAATTGATGCCATAGATTGTGGAGAGTATGGCACAATTAATTTAATGAGCTTTGTAACAACAATTATTATGTGAATTCTAATGAAAATAATAAGAAGTAAAATCTAATCAGAAATTGGAGATCAGCAATGTGAAATAATAGAAGGCAGAGCTACAAATAACACCTTATACATCTTGTGAACATTAACAGGTAGAATGCCGGAAGCTAACACATACCTTGATTTGTGCTTTGTTGACTATACTAAGGCATTTGATAAGGTGAAACATAAATAAACAATTATTATTTTTGAGAATTTAAACATTGATGGTAAAGATATGAGAATAATAAGAAATATATATTTGGAAACAAAAAGCTTCCATACGAATCGATAATCAAACAGGATCATTTCAACACATCCGACAAGGGCTTAGACAAGGTTTTGTGCTGTCACTCGATCTTTTCAATGTATACAGTGAAATTATAATGAGATCCATGGAATGTGCTAGGAATATCAGTTGGAGGGCATATTATAAACAACATACGATACGATGATAATACAGTTGTAACTTTTTCTAACTTTGATGTTAATTCTTGCAATGATTGTTCTGACCAAATTATGGACAAATTATTATTCTGGACAAATTATGAGAAGAGGAAAGATGAAACACATTGTAGCAATAGGCAAGTTGAAGAACAAAAGAGATAGGGGAAGACCAAGAGAGAAGATGCTTGACAACCTATCATTGTGGCATGGGGGAACATCGGTATCGGAAATGATTAACATCACACGAAATAGAAGGCCGTGGAAAGACATGATAACCAACGTCACACGGCATGAACTATAAGAAGAAGAAGGCAAATACATATACATATAAATATAACATATTTTGTAACTCTACACTTAGATAAGTACATTTTTTATTATCATATACATTCTACTTCTTCTTTTCTTCTTTTATTTCTCGTCTTGTTGGATTTGTCTTCATTTGTTCTTTGTACCTGTTTCATCTTATATGTTATCTGTACCTTAATATTTACTCGGGCTTTACTCATGTCTACCTCGTTTTCTTCCTTCCCTTTATTCTTACCCTCAGAATATGTGTACATTTCAATATAAAAAGTTCGTTCATTCATTTGTCTTTTGTCCTGTTGAAGCTCTCTCTTCTGTCTTTGTTAGCTTGTATATTTTGTTTATTAATATTATTAACACGTTGACGTATTCCCGTTTATCATTATAAACTCCTTTGTTGATCCAGCTGTCGTAATTTCTGCACGTTGGGCTGTTCCCCTGCACTGTGGATTTATCTCTATGGACTTCCATTAGCTCACCTGTTAGCTGGACTCCACTGGTAATGCGAAGAATATCAGCACTGGCATGCGTTATGTGAGTTAAGCAAGAAAGAAGGATGCGAAGTTAACTTATCACTAATTGATTTTTACAGTGATGCCGCCTGCTGAACTTTCACACCTCTGCTGCTGGGAAGAAATCATAATTTTTACCTATTTTTCTGAAACATACTATGAGATTGTCAAAAATAAAAATCACAGAAAAGCTTCCTCTGGAGTCGAAGAATGTTCATATCGTGACAGTGTAACCAATAACCAAATTGAGTATCACTGTTATCCATGTTATCATAAAACCTGCAAGAGATGTTAAACCTCTCTATCAGAAAGAATGCTAAACACCAATATAGATCTGAAAGTGAAATTCTACCACCTCACATGGGGACAGGAGTTATAAGTTTATAATCTCTGCGGGGTTTTGCCATCATTATCTGCTTCATCACGATCTTTACTAATATCATCTTCACCACCATCACTATCGCGATGATCACCATCAACAACATCATCACCATTGTCAACATCACCATTATCATCACCATCGATATCATCACTATCAACATCAGCAACATCATCATTCACATCATCATCACAATCAACAACATCATCTCATTATCATCATCGCTATGAACATCATCACCATTATCATCACACAATCGTGATTACCATCAGCAGCAGTATCACCTTAAACAACAACACCATTAACACCACAAAAGTCTTCACCATGACCATAACTACCAATATCATCACCATCAACATAATTAACATCATTATCTCATTAACGTCACCATCATTATCATCACTAGTATTATCATTATCACCACAAGCTATTCACATTTCAAATGTAATATTACTTCTCTTCAGACATTTCTTGCGATCAGCTGCAAGGATGGTGCTATTCTATGGATACTCCGTGATACCAAGGTTCTGAATCCCGTGATGAATCTCTACACTGCACAGTACATCAGTGACATTGATGGAGATGAGATCGCTGATATAATAGTTGTCCATGGAGGTGATGCACTTCAGGCTCCTGGTAAGTTTTTCAATTGAAATTGTAGGTTATCCTTTCTCTTTTCCTTTCTCTCTGTCAAGATATACACTGTCCTACACTTCAAAAAACCAATGGCTTCACATATGAGTGGTGCTGGGTTCATTCCCCAGTTGAGGCGGAAATGTTTTCAGATCGCAGCGGCTCCCAGGTCGACCCAGCCTTAAATGTTTACCGGATTAATCCGGGAAGTAAAGACTGCGAGGGAGAGGAGATGGCTACCGCCCTCATGTGCAGAGCCTCTGAAATGTGAGACCGCTAACATCTCACACCCTTACGGCATTAATAAATGTTATGGGTTACTTTACTGTTTTACTTCAAAAAACATAATATCCCTACAACTGTGATTCTCCGTAGCTACCGGGACCTGGAATTCTAAAATCAGGAAGTAAAAAATAAGCTGCCTTCTTTCCATGAATGTCATATCAGGTGAGACTTTGGGGGAAAGTTGGCGGAATATGCAGACAACGTGTCACATGTGGAAAAATCATTGTCACAGAATGTCATCTCCTTACTTTTGTCTTAACGCAAATATCTCCATTGATGATAAAGAGATGCATGATAGTCGGAGTTGGCAACTTTGTTCTCTTGTTTTGGACTCCTAGTAGTCGGAGAATGCAATATCTTCCATCGCTGCAGATGCATTAGCACAGTTAATTTAAAAAAAAGATAGTCGACAGTAGAGTGTGTGCTACGTTATTGGTAGGACGTGATATACGAGTATGTATAACAAAACAGAGATGCACAGAGAGATGCACATATGTGATGTTTGATGACAATAAAATAAAGATGCAGTGAATGATGCACAAGGGATCGTATGCGATGTCTGTTGACACGTAAAACATGCATTCACAAATATATTTACAGTGAACCATATTTAATGTATGGTGACGATAAAAAACATAGATTCACAAAGAGATACATACTCAAAAATATTTGATATATGATGACGATAAAAAACATAAAAAATGAAGAGATACACATTGGACCATACTTGACGTATGATGACAATGACAACATAGATGCACAAAGGAATGTACAATGGATCATATGAAATTTATGATTGCACAGAAGAAATAAGTGAATGTTCTTTTACTTGAGTTAGCCATTTCCTGTTATTATCTTGTGAAATGGTGATATTTGTAATATGTCTTCGTTAAATACCACATTTCTTTTTTACATTAGTTTTAATATTTTGTAGTTAGACTAGTAACAATACTACAATTTGTATAGTATTTACGCTTATAAAGAATTTACCAATTTAAGAACACTTTTACATTGTCGTCAACTATATTTATTATTTATTGTTTCTAATGTGTATAGCGCTGTTTTTATAACATACACATTCAGTCTGTCCAGACTAAGTTTGTTATAATAGGATTTAACCACATTAAGAATGCATGAAGTTATTGAGTATGTTCTGACCTTCCAGGTAGCCTACATAGACTGTCTGGCAGAATTCTTGTTGTCAGTGGGAAAACAGGACACGTTTTACGATGGCTCGGGGTACCCGACCGTCGGGAGTCATACTACTCTCCACAACTTATCACACGCCGAGATGGAACTCAGGTTCTTATCTTTGGAACAGGAGGCGAGACTCACAACGGATCATTGTGGAGGATTGATGTATCGAGTCTTCTAAAGGGGAGGATGGAGAGGGTAACTTGATTGCTGTTGGTTGTACATATATAATATAATGTGTGTGTTTGTCAGAACCGCCATTTTAGTAGTTCAGTTAATAACTTTTTGTGCTCTGACAGGACTTTAGATAAATCTTCTGCAAAGTGTTGAGAAGGGGTTCCCCAAAAAATAATTAGTGCATTCGTGGGTAGTTTCCTAATGTGTTTTATATTATTATTAGAGTTATTTTTGGTTATTATCAACATACTACATTTAAAATAAGATATATGAGAAGTGCAGCGAACAGAACAAGAAGAGAAATCATTTGAAACGGAAGAGATTACAAGAAGTATTTGGAACGATGTCTGCAGTTAAGTAGATTGATGAAAGTGACTGAAATGGTTCAGTGACTTAATGAGGTTGAACGCATATTGCCAGCAGCAATGAGTATAAGCGTAACAATGGAAATCACAAGACGCAAAGGAAGGCCAAGAAGAAGAATGATTGAAAGGGTTACCAACATTCTAAGACAGTAAGATATTACTGTATTTCAAGCGATCATACATGCCAGAGCCCGAACACCGATCATCATTGAATTATGCTACGTCTGACAACAAACGCAGAGAAAAGATAATAGATAGATCACAAATGGAAGGGGGAATTTACTCACTCTTATCTTGCTTCTTAGTACTAAATCTAATGTTTTCTATTGTGTGGGGACTTACACCCCGATCAACACAAATCCTCCATCCCCTAATCTATGGGTTTGTTCTCTGATAACGTCCTTACTGAGGAAGATCGTAACTGGTATGCATAAACACATTCGCACTGTCAATAGTCCTTTTGGGTTGAAGGAAAATTCCTAGGAATCAATGAGTCAGTTAAGGACAGGAATTGGCAGGAACCTATGTTAAAGATGTCTATAAATTTCACATGCACCGATGTCACACAAATCCGCACAAAAACGTCATAATTCATGTGACAAAGTGTCACCAACAACCATAAGCAAATGCACATCTAATATTTCAATTCCTTCACTTTTTTATATTGATAAGTTTTATTTGGAGTTGTGTCTATTTGAGGTGTCTTATTTGCCTGATTTTGTAATTCTTCTTCGTCTTCAGTGATCATTTGTAAACTCGCACTGGATCTCTCTTATAGCAGGACAATGGTCCAAGTAGATTTCCAGCACGAAGGATGTCGTCCAGAAAATGAAAATGCGTTGTGTCGCCGTTTTATTTTGCGCCAATCGGCCGACACATCCGTCTACGCCGGTATTTTGAAATTGTTTTAGTTAACTTTCTATAAGATACTAAGGTTATCTAAGCCAACGTCTTGATTATTGATTAGTAACAAACATCGTTGAGGTGGGGGCATGGCCAAGAGTGTTCTGCTCTGCCTTACACCAGTTATCCATGGGCGTTCAAATTATATGTCTCAGTCATGTTCATTATATGATCTTCAGATCTTACCAGACATTTTACACTTTCTTCTCTCACCGTGGTTATTTGACCACCCCGCAACCGAACAAGACCACTCTCTGCCTTAGCTAGATTAGTCTATTCCACGTGATACTCCAGATTTCCCAGTTGTGATTGCGAGACCGCTTGCATTGAATTGAAATGTTAACATTGATTCAGCGGGATTGGGGAAATAGCTTTAAGTCTATTAATTAGCTTTAGCGCTATTGGGGAAATAGCGTATATAGTCTATTAATTAATGAACATGGTTTTAAAAGCAATTTCCTCCAAAACTACCTGTTAAATTGAAAATAGTTTTTGGAATTCAACATAGGAATCTCAATGACGCTAAGATACTGCTATTATTTAGTTGCTATTATTGTTGTTATAATTGTCATATTGCTATTATTATTTATTTACATATTTTGCATAGGCCTATAGGGGAATTCTTTTGATCTTCCATGACCACTGTAAATAAGTGTAGTCAAAGTTTAAATTTTACAGTACGTGGTTATTTTCTAGTTACATTTGACACAACATCGAAAAAACCAATGAAATACACGGAACTATTTATGTCAACAACAAGGACGTAACTAGTCATATTGTCTCGAAATCTCAAGTTCACTGCGATTTAAATGACAATATTGCACTTATAAAGGGTGCTGTGTTCCGGTCTCTACTGAGTCTATTTGATGCATAAAATCGAAATTGTCTAGGCACATTTTACTGTTAGAAGGCTATTGTTTTAGCACAGCAGTTTTTGAGTTACTGTTTAATAAGTTATTTTATGATCAACTTAGTGAGTTGATAAATCTATAACCTATATATGAAATATTGAAATGATTTCCTAAGAGAAAAAAATATTTATATTGCGTCTGTGAGATTTGATAGTTGCATGACAAAAATCTCTGAGATCTAAATTGTTGTTTCGGAGAAACTCGTCTCATACCATGTTTATGAATTATAGAGTATATACGAAAATAGCATAAACACTTAATATAAGGTGATGTTAACCAAATAAAGAAAAATCAGAATCATTGAACATATTCTGCAAATATTATGCACCTATGAACAGCCGAAATTGTGCAAGTGATACACCGTGCCTGCCTTACTCAACACAGACTGTTACCTGCAATGCATATCGTAAGAGACGACTAAGGAGAAGTTGTAGGGTAGAGTTGGCTGTCCGATGTCATAGAGGGTCAAAGAGTACTTAGTACTATAGAAGCCGTGCTGAATTCATGTATCATACTGAAAGTCGCAGATATCGCAGTTAAGCTGTACCTCATGACACAACGCATTTCGTTCTCTGGACTACTTACTACTAACTACATGGTTGTAAGGACGAATGACGAAGTAGGAGAATATTCCTTACTAACTGAATAGATAAACGTGCAGCATGAGCAGCAGATCGAATCCATACTGCTATTTTAGGATGAAAAGGTTACAGTAGATAATACATATCTCATGACAGTTAAAGATTACTATAGTTAGTTCTTCTTCTTCTTCTGCGTTCGTTCTCAAACTCCTGCAGATTAGCAGGATGTAGTCTGGAGAACGGAATGCGTTGTGCCATGGTTTACAGCATTGCTGCGATAACTGCGCCTTTCGGCCTGGCACATCCGACTTCAGCAGGGCTTTGGGTCACTGACCCTATATGGGATGGGACAGCTAACTCCATACCATAACCTCCTTATTCGCCTTTTACGACATGCGTGGACGGTAAACAGTGTTGCTATTCTTTGCTCCCCTTTCTGACCCCGGCAACACACGAGCGACTATAGCTAGTAAAATTACAACAGTAACATTACAAGAACAGTTGGAACTACTTCTGTGGTCAAATATTTGGAAAAACAGAGATTGAAACAGTTTGGCCACTTAATAAGAATGAACCTATACTGGCCAATGTCACGAGCATATACGATGAAGTTAAAAACAGCAAGATACAATGGAAGACCAATAAGAAGGTGGATTGAAGACGTTTCCAACATTCTGAGAGGCAACAATATTATTGCATATCAATCGATCAAACGTGTCACCCCCCCCCCCCCCCCGAAAACCGACAATCATTCAACAATATGACGCAGCAACAACAGAGACACGACAATAGATATAGATAAACAACAAAGTTGGTCTGTTTAGAGTGTATAATACAATTAGTACTTCAAACTAGACACGACCTTCACCGTGCCTATCTATTCAAATCACTGCAGGCATAATGGAATTATTTCCTAACTACAAATATGGAAACCGCTCATATTTTACAGAATGGTATGAACTGTCCGAGTAAAATCTCGCACTTACGGAAAAGAAGAAGTAGAACACTTTCCTAATCAAGTGACACCTTTAAATAAATGCAAAAACCTGAGGCATGTGCAAGATGAAAGCTATCCATGTGCTGTAAAGGCGATCAGCATATCGTTAATACAGAAATATAACATAGCCATACTCACACAATATTTAGTGAAATCCATGACCTTAGACTGACCACTAACTTCTATGAAGTTATTCAGATTTATTTGTTAAAGTTAGGTCAAGTACATGAGCCCATGGACCGCTGGATCAGCAACGAATATGTTAAAGAGTTCAAAGTAGAACTTGTGTAAAGGCAGTATAGATGCGGTGTGATAGAAGAATGTTGAGAGTACCAGGAGCTGATGTAAACTAGTAATGACTAGTAATTTTAATTAATTAATTAAAAAAGAAAGAACTGCTAACTCTTATCAGAAGAAGACAGTTCACATTATTTGGATACATTATGATGGAGAATAGATGGAGCACATGACAACATGTATGTTGAGGAGCAACATGGACAGGGAAATATCAAGAAGATGCTGGACAGTTTGGTATATGTGAGATAGGAAAAAATCATGATAATATTGACTGATATCACAGAGGAGTGAGCGCTGTATTGATACATGGAAGCTAAAACCACATAGGATGGGATATAAGAAATGATTGGAAGTACATGGGGCAATGAGGCTGAAGATTGTAGACAGACATAATAACCAATAGCACAGATCATAGACTATACAGAGTGATTATAAGTTCACGTGATACGCCTGTGGACAGACATGTTGATCACAACACACGGCATGGGCCATAAGAAGAAATTATTTATTCCTGATTAGAAAGTGGCATCGTAGCACACATATCATTCCCATATGTGCTACTCTATTCTCCGTTCCAGCAACAATTCGAATGTATTGACTCAAAATCCCAGGCGGATGTTGTTTATGTCATCTTTGGTTCTTTAAAAAAAAGTACATTTTCTTCACTTACCACTAATCACTTCCATTTCTGTCATTCTTTGTATTTGTATGTTTTCAGTCTCATTATCAACATCTTTATATTGCAATGCATTTATGACTGTTTTAATTAAGTCAGTTTTATCTCCTCTCAGCATGGTACCGTCAATCGCAGCATTGCCTGCCAATGAGTCATCTCTTACGTTGCCTTTGACTCCAAAAGCCCGGACAGTATATTCGTGTAATGTTCTGTACAATTGAGTTGTTCAATAACGCAACAAATTTCTTTCTCAGCATGTTATTTTCTATCTTGCCCGACATGTTCTGAGTGTCTGTGAGTATTGTCGAGTGGGTTAATGTATCAGTTATCAAACAACTTATTGATGATGGAACTCCCTCTATCTTCATACTCATGCTCAATGTGATAGTGGAGTATGCAGAATAATAACAGAAGAAATGATTGTAGTACACCAGTGGGGAGGCATGGAGAGAGGCATGCTAATGAACATCACAAGATATGCACAAGAAGAATAATAAGATGTTAAGAAAAAGAAATATGAACAAAGAAATGACTTACTGCGTATCTCTATTTCTAGGCCATTCGACTGTTTTCTGATACCCACAAGGGTTTTATGACACCGCCAGTTCTGGCGGACATCACACAAGACGGTGTTGAGGATATAGTTATACCTATGTTCAATTCAACCCTGTTGGCAATTGATGGAGAAAGTTTCATGCCTCTGTGGTCTGTCAGATTTCCTAGCTCAGAATCATACAGGTACCGACGCTTTATCATTGTTTATAGCAATTGTCAAATTGGTTATTATTTTTGTCAGTTGATATATTCTTAAGAGTTTAGTCAATTTAGGTAAAAAGGGTCCTATGTCAGCAACCTGATGTCGGGGATGAAGATAAATCTTCATGCTCTAAGCCAAAGCAACACTGGGGTGGGGAGGGGGTGGGGATAGAGAAAGGGGGTGACCAGTTCTCTTCCTTGCTATGTTTACTTTCCCTAATTTGTGTTGTAATAGAGTGAGGCGTGGCCGGCTGGAATAATAGAACAGTAGGTTGGCTGCTTAGTCAAATCCAGGCAGAATGTCTGACAAAACCAAATGAACGAATAAAGTGTTGTAACAATATTCTTACATACATACCTTCAGGTCACGTTAAACAATGTATAAGAACGACAATCTCTACCAAGTTAGCAAAGTAGACGTCTTAGGTCAACAAGTTAACCGATGTAGGGGGGGGGGGTGTACTGAAAATGGTCATTGTTCGTCTCCGCCAGAGGAGAGAGACTCATGCGGCCAAGCATTAACATGCCAGATAAAAGGTATCATTCGCCTTTGCTTTTTAACGAGAAAACAAATGGTAAAGTATAGAGGCGATCTGTCATCTCTGGTGAGAAAACGAATTGGTAAAGTATAGAGGCGATGTGTCATCTCTGGTGGGAAACGATAAGTACCATTAGCTTGAAGGAAAGATACGCAGACGGACTATCTGGGATGTGCGATACCCGACGGCAAAATTACTGTGGAGAATTGTTTTTATTTATGCAATTTCCAGTCTTAAATTATATGGCGAAGAATGCGGGATTTAAAACGGATATAAGAATGTGCGAGAGAAACATTTTGATTGGTCAGAAGTTGTTCTCGATTACTGGGAAACTCTGCATTTTCAACGTGGGTTGGGGTTTCACACTAGGATTAAGAAGCCTGTAGACCAGGTCGAGCGACTAGGAGTGCGGACAAGGTTCGGTGCTCAGGTTGAGACCTGAGCTAGGAAGTGTAGTTAGAAGTTATGGTTGAGGAAGTTTAGTTCCAAAGTTGTAGTTAGGAAGTTTTATGAGTTTCTAGGAAAATATTTGAACTAAAAGACGTTTAATATTTTCTCAAGATGCTTTACATTGAATTATTGAATCTGTAACCATAGATGTTGTAAACTGAATGTTGTAACTTAGACGTTGTGATGAAGCAATAAACAGGTTATAAATATATATGAGAACTCTAATTGTCGCTACAAATTTAATATCATCTCTTAACACTGTCATACTGCGACATGTACTCAGCTACAGCTAAGTCGACTGAAGGGGTGATCGTTTTCCACCAATAAATCACAACCCGGATTTTTGTGGTCCGGGCGTAGTTTCGAACCTGTAAACAAGCTCACTATCAACTAGGCTAGCTCGCTCCGCGGTAGTCTTTTTATGGAGTCTAAATATCCCATGACTCTGGGGAGTTGAATTGATGCAGCCTATAACATGTTTAAGCAGTTTTTAATGTCTCTTAGTCATCATCAACAACATTCTGAAACATGAAACATATATTGTGTAATATGATCTTGAGAGTCTTGGATAATAAACAAACTGAAAAGTGGGAAATTAAGGCAATATAGATGTATTACATGAAAAATGCCGAGAATACCATGGACTGCCAGAGCTATTGAGTCAAATGCGAAAAGAAGCTTAATGAATAATACAACAAAAATACAATCTTCATTTTTTGGCCACATTCTGAGTCAATGAGGTTTGGAGGACATAGCCACAACAGGCAAGATTAAAGGCAACAAAGACGGAGGAAGACACCGTGAGAAAATAGACAGTTTAACAATCTGGCACGGCATGGAAACAAAAAACGATCTTGATATATACTACTGGAGATAGAGAGCTGTGGAGAGCCATGATCGCTAACTCCATACTGCATTGTACCTACTGAATGAGTGATAGACTATTTTCAAACAGTTTTAACACTCTCCTAATTATTATCGATTGCTACAATTTAACAACAAGCGCGTATGTTTTGTAACAGTGCTAATATTTGTGATGTTTGACTTCCAGTACTCCTGCAGTTGGCTTCTATAACAATGATGAAATCCCAGATTTTATGGTCAAGTATGCTCATGGACCTGGCTATCCATTATATTACTTTTCAGAGGTTAGTCCAATTTTCTGTTAAACTGAAGTAATGATAATTGTAACAATTGCAAGCATTTATGGAGTAACTTAACAAATCTATATTCTACTCATTTTTCCGCATTCTTGTCCCGATATTATATTTATTATCACATTAAATGTAATAGCATACTTTCAAAATATTCTTTGTTTTATTTTTGGTCTGTACGTACGCATCTTGATAAATTACACCACAGGATAAGTTATTCACTGGGTATTGGACGTGTTGGACACACTAATTTCAACACTCATGAAGGTTTACGTAAAAACGAATGGATATAAAATGGGAGATCTTCCAAATTGGTGAAAGCAAGTAATAGGTAAATAAAGGCAAAGCTTTAAGTAAAGTAAACAATTGTGCTAATCACTTGAAATATACATTATAACACACACAAATGGACCTTTTGACTGAAAATCGTTGTCAAGACTAGATATACAACAAAAACGACGAGCACGAACGACACTTTTTACGTTCATACGACATAGCTAAATGATAAGATAACCCAGAGGTAACTACAAGAATAGTTAGTTAGTCGTCGGATCATCATCACTGCGAACTGGACACATCCATAGTTGCTCCGATCTCTTCTTGAGTGTATCCGCCATTACACTTCTGCTGACAGTACCGGTATTATGCTGGTTGACCATCATTCTTCTGCGACCTCCAAAATGAGCGAGGCTCATTCACATCACATGGTAAAGACACCCATACAACAAGTTTCGTTGTCCGGGAAAACTTTAGAAAGAACTAGCACAATGAGATATCTAGGTTTTTTTTTTTACAGAGGCATGACTTTCAGGGAACTTGTTGACCACGTTATCATAAGGGCAGACAAAGGCTTAGCAGAAATGAAGGTTATGGCTGCTGCGCAGTGTGGGCAGAGATTGTTATTTCTTTTGTACCAGGGTTTGGTTGTGGCTGTGGTGGAATATGCACTAGCAATTCTGACTCTTAGACAAACTCAGATCGAATGACTGGATATAATCCAGAATGCAGCAATGCACATCATACTGGGATGTACAAGAGACACATCGACAAGAGCTATGCGATACCTACTTGACTGTCCAACAGCTGAGCATAGATTACAGTATTGCCGTGCACGGGCGTACCTTCAAATATAAGCAGATAAGGACCACCCGTTGCATTCCGAAATACAGAAAGTTAAAGGCAGCAGACCCAAGAGAGGGAGGTAGTGGATGGGACGAGCTATGGATGTCATACAAAGCGTGTGCAGATTGCAGGATGTGGCAGCAGGTGCGGAATGTATAAGTCTACCCACAGATTTCGAAACTTGTTTGAGACTAGTAATATCACTTAGCAGAGAATGGTGTCCCACAGCTGTGGATTAAGAAGTGCAGGCTTTAATCAATGAGAATACCAGAGAGGGGGATGTGATTATATACACTGATGGATCTGTGATTAGGCATGTTTGCAGTGCTTGGGCCTTCACAGCTCAGTGCGCAGGAAAAACAATCAAGGAGGAGAGTGGTGCCTTTACGGTCACTACGAGTAGTATGACTATGTAGACTATAGCGGTGACCAAGGCATTTGAGTGGCTACGCACACAGAAGGTAACGCATGTTTACATTTTGTGTGACTCTATGAGTATGATTAAGAAGGTACAAGTGAGTCTCGTTCGCGAACAGTGGACTGAGGCCTTGAGAAAGGCGAGCTTGAAAGTGGTTACATTTATTTTCGTGCCAGGACGTGTGTGCGTTCGAGGCAATGGTAGAGCGGATCAACTGGATCATGGGCGATGGGGCAATGGATCATGCTGACGTTTTGAACTCCTTAAGAGATATAACACGCGAGAGTGAGACTAATGTGGATGATGATTCTTTTTTAATGGCTAGGATTAACGATCAGGGATTGAAATGCGGTGTTACTAGAAGTGAACAAGAATAGGTAACCACTAGAAGCTATGCACAATGTGGAGTGCATGGCTAGTATTCAAGACGGTACAAGAACTGAACAGATGTAAGTAACATCATCAAATCAGTAATTCATCCTCCACCTTCACATCCACGGTTAGCTGCATTTAACTTTAGCAACATCTTCTGTCTCTTGCCTTAGTAGTGCGCTCTGCTAGACTGTCCGTGACTATCTCATAAAGTTTCCTTCCCATTTTAAACTCTGCCTACCCATCGATCATTGTCCTCAACCCCACATTCGAGTAAGAATTTCAACAATGTCTCACGTTTTACAATTTTTTATGTTTTTAAGGGGATGTCCATGAATTATGCCAACATTTGTTTTTAGAGATTTGGATTCCATCTTCTTTTTGTCAACAACTTGTCAAGATTTCAGTACCCACCCTGCATAATTATGTCAAAAATCTCCCCCCCCCCAACATTTTGGAATGTTCGATTTTCCTTTAACAAATAGGTTTTATACATGTAATGAGACATGGTTCACTATAATAAAGGATTTTGCAAAGAAAAATTGAGGCTGAAAGAAGAAGCAACATCACGAGAACATCTTGGATTGATCTCATCAAGAAAATGTCAGGAAATGATTGTTTAACACTACTCCAAATGGTTTAGGTCATACGTAATATTTGGAGGACTTTGTGTACTGATGTCTAAAATGTGGCACCTTTATGACCATATTATTCTTTATAATTATTCTTTTTTACTACTCTTATTAATATTATTACTATTCTTTTTTATTATCATAATTGCAATTAATATTATGATTATTGTCAGTAATATTATTACAATTATTATTAGTATTACTAATATTATCATTATATATAGAAGTTCAAAAAAAGTATCTATATTTGCTTCATAGACTGCAGCAAGTCTTTTGACAGAGTCCAACATGAAAAATTAATCAGACATCTTCAAGAAATACGCATAGATGGAAAAGACAACTCAGCCTATTTAATATCTACACAGAGAATATCTTTAAATATATAGAAGGAATATCGGGACCCAAGATCATTGGGAAACAAATATACAACCTGAGATATGCAGCTGACACTGTTCTTTTAGCAGAAAGTGAACATGAACTACAGAGACTAATAGATTAAGTAGATAGATCTTGTAAAGAAAATGGACAGGGTATAAATATCAAAACTAAAAGAAACTATGATAATCACCAAAGCACATCAGAACAGGTGTTAATATAAACATACATGGAGAGAACTACAACAAGTAGAACATTTTCAATATCTTGGACACATAGTCACAAATGACGGCAGATGTTAAACATATTTAAACGGAGAATAGGAATGACTATTTTTCAATGACATGAGGGAAAATATTAACATCTAAACAATTTACAAACAGGTTAAAAATGATAATTAATAAATGCTACTTCTATTCTCTATTAATATTTGGCTAAGAAACATTGACATTAAACAAACAATTGGATGACAGAACGTGTGTCTGTGAGATGTGGATATATAAAAGAATGGGGAGAATAGCACGGAAAGAGAAGAAAACAACTACAGAAGTACCAACAACAGTTAGTATGAGGACATAATTATTAAGGAAAATAAATATCATGCAAATCACATATTTTGTACACATTAAAAGACATGACATCTTATTGAAGACCTTACTTGAGGGTAAAGTCAAAGGAACGCGAGCGAGTGGTAGGCAGAGATTAACAAGAGATTAAATTTGAGAGTAACATCACACGATGGACAGGTTACAGTCTAGCAGAGTGCACCATCAAAACAAGAGACATCAGAAGTTGGAGGTCTGTTAAAGCCAACCTTTGTTGCGGAGACGTCACTTAACGATTATTATTATTATTATTATTATTATTAATATTAGTATTATTGGTGTTACTATTGTTTTTGTTATTATTGTTATTATTATTATTACAATTGTTATTATTGTTACTATAATTATTCGTATTAGTATTACTAGTATTATTATTTATTATTATTATTATTATTATTATTATTATTATTATTATTATTATCACATTTACTTTAACAAGTATTATTATTATTATTATTAATATTGTTATTATCATTACTATTTGTGCAATAAAAGCACTGAAAGAGACTTGCACAATATCTTATCGCTAGCATGTAGCACACATTGAGACAAATCAGATTTCTAATCGATATTTATACTTAATAAACTCACCAGACAACGGTTATTGATGGAAAGACAGGAAAGAAGTTAATTGATCCTGCTCTTCAGGACACAATCGGGTCGCAGTCATCTCCTCTCACTATTTCAATGGAAGGGCTAGGGAATGATGTGTTTCTTGTTTGGATGGCAGAATGCAAAGGTCATGAAGGTTCCACTGAAGAGTACAGTTTTGAAAAAGGTATGTATGGCATATACGTACATCACTAGCGTACATGTGTAGTGCTAGTTGCATTGTCGGAATTGAAAATGCCCTTGTCCAACGTACATATGTAAAATTGTGTGCTTTTATTGAGAAGTCGCCCTCAGAGACGTTGGTGTCTATTGTCTAATCCCAGGTGAATGAGGGTCAGAATATCGGCACTTGCCCTTAAGCGTAGTGTGGGTGACTGGGAGCTTTAGTTGTATATCCAAGGCCGGATGTGTCGCTTTGGCTGCGCCTGAATCTGTATTTGTTCAGTGTTGTCTTGGTGTTATCAATCTATCCTGATTTAGGTCTTCCTCTGCCTTTGTATCCGGATTGAAGAAAGTAATGGGAGGGTCAGAGACATTAACATTGTTAAATAAAGCATATACTGATACCATAAAGAAGAAATCAAAAGTATTTGTGTCGGCACAAGCGTTTTCATTAGGATCGTCACATATTTGTATTATGCTGCACGACATTACAATCTTTATTGGTAAAAACGTATCTCGCAAAGCACAATGTGATTACATAGGAACATCCTCCCTGTTATCCCGACCATCAACCAGCTGATTTTTTTCTGGTTCCCACAATTAAAATTGACACTGAGAAGACTGGGTGAGATTCAAGGATGCAGATGGAGTTATTACCAATGCGATATGATAGCTGAGAGACGTGTTAAAAACTGATTTCCACCAATGAATCTAACAGTTTAATGAAGGTTGGAAAACGTGCGTGTTTGCAGGAGGGAACTACTTCAAAGGAAATGTAGTTTAGATAATTCTATTGTTATTTTGTGTGTGTGTATATAATTCACTAATTTCTGGGACGTTTTGAAGCTACCTCATATTTTTATGTTTAGCGTTTGTTTCTCTTTGATTTCGCTTATTCTACCGGCTGATTAGAACAATGTTATAAATATTCATTTATTTCATCAAGGTGTCACAGGTGCTAGAGTAAGCCATGCTAATATTTGCCGTGCAAGATTTCATACAGAAGGTTACTCCAGACTTGTTGCTATTACTAAAAATCATCCAAAGGATGGAATCATTATCTACAATTCTGGTAAGTTTTAGATAGACCGTTGTTAATTGCTGAATCCACTCTTCCCATATTAACAGTTAATGTGCATCTAGTTTCTACTGGTCAAATATAGGTACACATTTCATAATTTTATTGTTTGCATTATGGTACAATTAAGTCATTTTTCCTTAACGCAAACCAATAATGTATTTATTTATAGTGTTTTTTCATTCCATTTGTTTCAAGTTCTAGATGATTTGCTTTGTATAATGGGGTTAATTCTCAAGATTTCCTAGAAAATGTTAAATAAATCCACATGAAGACGAAGGAATTGGATACATAACTGCGCTAATGGTCTAGTTTTTCTTGTGTATCTGTTAACTACTGTTTTGGTCTACTTCTATTGATTTATAGAGTCTATGGTTATCTGGGTTTCTATATAGGCCGTTCTACTGTTATTTCCAAAACATCAGTGGCAACACTTGTTACGAGTTATCAGCCAGCTATGAATGCAGGTTATTACAAGAACACACCGGACCAGTCCGAATGTGCCCCGATCTCGTCTTGATAAATATATAAAAGTGCAACCAGAGGCCAAGAATTCAAGTTCAATGCAGATGTATCATTCTCTTTCTATAACAATTATGTTTATCTCTATGAGCTGTTCTGATCTTATTACAGATTGGGGTGCTTATTATTTCACGTATGTTCGTTTTAAAAGCGGTGAAAACGTTAAGTATAGACCTAAACAACACTATACATTGTCGAACAAATCGAAGGATCAAATCTGACATTGTAAATAATTGAAAAATTGTTGTGCGATTTCGACGTTTGTTTTTCAAGTGGATATAATATGTTTACTATGACAACCAGTGAGATCGTGAGGAAAATACAATATACATCAATATTTAGCATTAGTAGCGGTTAAGTATGTTTTACTTTATTAAAACAGCAGTGTGACACTTCTAGAAATGAGAAATGATTGAACTCAACGTTGTCAGAAGTTTTGATAACAATTGATCATATTTTGATGATTCCTATATATGTTTTTATTATCCTTCCACTGAAATCTGTGATGCTCTTTGATATTTTCTTTGCCTTTGTAGAGGATAGAAAGAAAGTTGAACACAGTAAATGGGTGAACACAACTGCTGAAGCATACGAATACATCCTGAAACATCCAGAGAGTGTAGAAGCTTTTGGTAGTGGATCAGGAATAAGTTCTAAACAGGTGTGTGATTTCATGTCTATGTGTCCAACCTATCTGTCATGTTTCTAAACAGGTGTGTGATTTCATGTCTAAGTGTCCAACCTATCTGTCATGTTTCTAAACAGGTGTGTGATTTCATGTCTAAGTGTCCAACCTATCTGTCATGTTTCTAAACAGGTGTGTGATTTCATGTCTAAGTGTCCAACCTATCTGTCATGTTTCTAAACAGGTGTGTGATTTCATGTCTATGTGTCCAACCTCTCTGTCATGTTTCTAAACAGGTGTGTGATTTCATGTCTAAGTGTCCAACCTATCTGTCATGTTTCTAAACAGGTGTGTGATTTCATGTCTATGTGTCCAACCTATCTGTCATGTTTCTAAACAGGTGTGTGATTTCATGTCTAAGTGTCCAACCTATCTGTCATGTTTCTAAACAGGTGTATGATTTCATGTCTAAGTGTCCAACCTATCTGTCATGTTTCTAAACAGGTGTGTGATTTCATGTCTAAGTGTCCAACCTATCTGTCATGTTTCTAAACAGGTGTGTGATTTCATGTCTAAGTGTCCAACCTATCTGTCGTGTTTAACGGCAATCGATAATCAGTGAGACTGCTGTAAAACTGTATACCGACATCATCATCATGTGCCGTTCCTGCAATGAAGGTTAGCTGCAACAGACCTTCAACATCTGAGCATGCGGTTGCGTCAGTGCGTCTCACCAATGGCTCACTAGACAAACCAACCATGCAACAGAAAACCTTAGTAGATGACATGCCTTTATAATGAGGTTTTTTTTATTATAGAAACTTCATGGCATGTCATCTTTACAATCCCGTAGTCGTAACCTTCGATAACAGTTACCATGTTGTTCCGACAGGCCGACGGTGTGCTTGAACTAGTTAATGGCACGGCGTTGGTGGGCGGAACAACAAAGAAACCTGTCGCAAGGGCCAGAGTTATGTCCTGATATCGACGTCTGTTTCGGCGACATTAGACTCGAAACACCATTGAGGCGTATGTCTACTGGAACAGAGGGTGGAGCACTTATGGGAAGGCCCCACGTGCTGTGAGGCCAATCAAGAATCAAGAGAATTCAACATCACCTGTCTCTTGTTCTGTTGTATACCAACAGTAATTATGTAAAACACAAGATCGATCAGCTTTACAATACACGTTTCTGCTATTAAAAACTGCCACCTAACGCTTTTGTGATATTGCCATTATTGCAATTTCTACTGTTTGTTCACTGTTTGTGTTATTTTGTCTTGAAAAATACATTAAGGTTGAATCGTTGAAACTATCTTCTATATAGTTTATTGTTATTTGTATTTGTTAATACACATACCATTTATCTGATAGTCTGTTTGTTTATTGTGAAACTGATTGTGACCGTGTGTTACATGTTAGAATACATTACTGTAAAGCTGATCGACCTTGTGTTACGTGGAAGAACAAATTATTGTAAAGCTGACCGACCTTGTGTTACGTGGTAGAACAAATTATTGTAAAACTGATCGACCTTGTGTTACGTGGTAGAACAAATTATTGTAAAGCTGACCGACCTTGTGTTAGTGTTAGAACAAATTATTGTAAAGCTGATCGACCTTGCGTTACGTGGTAGAACAAATTATTGTAAACTTTTATATTTTGCTGTCTTTCATGTAGTTACTAATAAACAGGTGATTAGTTCTTGATTTCAAGTATCTGGTTAGGACTCTTTCGAATTCCATAATATTTTACTAGGATATAGCCGTGCACATTACTCTTACCGGTGTTTATTTTGGGGGCCGTCATGCAAATGTATTGATCCGGGGTTGTCTGAGCTTAGGAATCAAACTGAATGCCTTCCGGGCAGTCATCGTGTCTTTTAATACTGCTGAATCCTAGATTGGCTATACTAGTTTGAAAGGCAGCTTAGTTCTGTTCACCATGGTTCCTGAGAATGTTCATGGGTGGTAAATAACAGGATACCATCTTTAGCATTAATTCTTTGCTGTATCTCCGTATAGTTTTTTCTCTACCCTGTCGTTATGAAGTAACTATTAAATTGAGATTGCAGCAGCTTCCCAACAGAAATGGTTTGCTTAACTGGCTGTTTTAGCAACTTACAGACATAAGTCGTTTGCTGATCTGGCTGTTTCAGCAGCTTACCGACATAAGAAGTTTGTTTAACTGGCTGTTGTAGCAGTTTGTTGGAGAAAATCCTCCAAAAGTCAAAAGATGCCAATGTTCTTTTGATCATTTGGTCTCTCACGTCATCCCAAAGTGACGACATGTTTTTCAAAGAAACTGTTCTAGGAACTGTTAGCTGTGCCAAGGAAAACGTTCACATGGAGACTAGAAAAGAAATTGCTCAATGCCTTCCTGAAGTTATCTCTCAAGTACTACAAAATAGATCTAAGTTCTCTGTACACTGAGCGCTTAACCATTCAACCTTGCATAGCCATATCAGTGCAGCACGTAAAAATATTTGAAAAGAGTTTAGATATTATCTAAAGACGTTCTTCCTTCTTGGTCACACTGTTCCGGTTTTTTTTTCAATCCCGGTTCAGACTTTTTTTTACAAATACCAATACCAAACCTAATTTCCTACTTTAAATCTCATGCTGTGGTTTTCACACGCTTCCAGACTACCGACATATAGCATGCCACAAATGGCCATGACACATAGACATAACGGTTATAAAGCCAGAGGCAGACCATGTAAAAGATGGATCACAGAAATCAAAGAAGCCACAGGAACAAGCTTACAAACAGCGCACAAGAAGGCCATCTCTAGAGAACTCTTCCACCCCTGACGCTGCAAGGCAAACAAGGGACACAGCGTATAGATAGATAGATAGATAGAATCTCATGCTGATGAAAACTGATGATGATTGCAAAGGAGAAACATGATATTGGAACTATGTTTATGTAGTTGCATTTCTTCATTGATGCATCTTCCTTGTAGATCATTCTGCAACTTCCTGCTAAAAACAGGATGTAGTTTAGAGAATTGTTTGCATTATGGCACAGTTTAATCTAAAATACAAGATCTCACAATGTATGTGTCTCACGGCCTGATACATCTGACGTCGGCATGGATCACTTACATCTAGGATGGGACAGCTGACTCCACCCATAAACATCTGCAGTCACATATGATACGCATATTATAACCTAGTGCTAATGTTCTTCACTTTTCTGTTGAAATCCAACAACGGGAAAGATTATTATTAAGATAATTTGTTAAATGATTATTAAGATGACTGTTAAGATTGATTGTCACGATGATTGTTACGATGTGTGTTAAGTTTATTGTTACGGTGATTGTTAAGATGATTGATAACATGATTATTACGTTGCTTGTTAAATTGATTATCATGACGTTGTTGAAATGATTGTTAAGTTTGATTAAATGATTATTTAAAGCATACCTCTATCATTGTATAATAATTTATTATTTTGAATCGTAAATTCTTCTATCCATCTGTATTTTTTAAACTACAGGATATCGCAGACAACACCGCATACCAAGAAGGCATAGAGGACATTTACAATCAACCCCAGTATAAGGGCTCTCACAGAATCAATTCAAAGAAAGGACCTACTGGAGGACTTCGAACCATAAATACAAATCTTCCATCAAACAAAGATGGCCGCTTACGGGGTTATAAACAGAGTCTGGATGCTTCTTCACGTAATCACAAAAAAGGGATTAACAATCAGGTCTACAGCCACGGATCTGGTTTTAGTGGTGGGTACCTTTCAAATAATCCACAGTCTATATCAGAAGATGGGTATGGGTATCCATACAAGGAGAACAGCGTCGACAGTAACTACCTCGCAGCACCCTACGGACCATATTATCAAAACGATGTAAACTATAATCCCAGGGGAGAGGATGTTTACCAACGGAATTATCCACATAGATATAAAGAAGCTACCGAAAGGGATACACATCGGTCTAATGTAGGCGCAAAGAACAGTATATATAAGAAGATGATGAAGAGAAAAGTAGTACGTCGTCACGTTGGATCCCATGATGATGATGGATTGCAAGTAAGTGCAAGATTAGACATTAATAATTTCTGTTTAAATTACTGCCAGTAGTCACATATATACCTGTACACTTTCCTGAATTGTATCACCTTTCATCACTTACTCCACGATTGTTGGCGATGTACACTTTACTGTAACATTGGTCTCACCCCTTTTTGTAAAATACTGCACTGAATGCTGTTAATTTTGTATTTATTTCCCTTGTTGGCTCATGACCCTACGGAGTTCAACGTTATGAGAGGTATTGAGAGATTAAGAGCACATATGGGGAAACTTTGATTTCAATGAAGTAAATCCTCTACGGCTTTCGAATATTTGACTGTCTCATTATTGCCTTCGAATTGAAGACTATCTAGTGATATTTTATATACATATCACCATCATCAGATGCCGTCTCTCGACATCGAAGGATAGCTTCATCGAACTCCAACATATTCTGTCTCTTGCATTGGCAGTGCACTTTGCTAGACTATATGTTGTCCATCTCATACAGTTTTCCTCTCATATGTATCTCAGCATACATATTGATATTCATCCATCGACTATACCTTGAAATAAGGTATTCTACATGGTATTATGTCTTCTACAATGGCAAAACTATTTTATTTGTTTGATTTGTATCTCTTTTAATAGTTCCTTTTTCATACGCCGTGCTTTCAGAACATCTTTGATGTCATTTCTTTTCAATGAGTTATCCCTATTGTTCTAAACATCCACATCTTAAAAACATCAATTCTATTGGGGTGCAAAGGGAACGCATTGCTCTAGGCGGGTCCAGGATTAGCAGATAACCAAGATCCCAAATGTACCTCCACGCGGTGCACCCTGGAAACAGAAATACAGCAGCTCGAGCTGATTCTGGACAAATCATTTGGGGATCGTGTCCGAGAATATGGAGGTAGCAGATGGAAAGAGATTTGACTGCACAAGAGACAGACAATATCTCCGACACCACCAGCATCACCACATATAGCGACACTGTCGACATACAGTGAAGCTAGTCAGTCCAGTCCGAACATTGGAGGGGCGGCCAATGTAAAATGCACGTAAAGGTAGATGCATGGCGAGAGACAAATAGATTTCATACCAAGTACAATGAAACAATGAAAGGGCAGAACAGCGCTAGAGGGAAGCGCGAACTGCAAATAGAAAGTGAAAAGTCCCTAGGAAAGGGGAACTACAAGCTCCGTCAGCTCGAGACGAGCTTCTAGTTACCTGTGTTCCTTACAGGCAGAGACCCAGACCCATCCATTGGCGTTTGGTAAAGCAAGAAGACCTAACCCAACTCTTATGTTGAGCCTTCCTAAATCGGAAATATTCTCTAGAAGAGAAAGGGTTCTGTACCCGATGGGCTTAGGCAAGAAAGGGACAACGATGGTAGTCCTGGCCCAACTCTACTGTCAAGGTTTCCTATAACGGATGTACACTTGCAGAGAGAAAGGGTTCCGTACCCGATGGGCTCAGGCACAAAAGGGACAACGATTTAGCCCTGGCCCAACTCTACTGTCAGGTTTTCCTACACCGGAAATACACTTGAAGAGAGAAAGGGTTCAGTACCTGATTGGCTCAGGCGCTATTGGGACAAGGACGCTCAGCTCGAGAACGCCTTGCTCTCAAACGCGTGGTGTGAGACTCGAACTTGGACAAGGGGTACACGATGTCCGTGAACGACACCTCGGCTAAGAGGGAGAAAGAGCCAGGGTCCAACTCCTCTGTTGAGCTCTTCCCCTTAAGGAACCAGGCTCACGTATGAGAAACGTTTCAGCACCCAATGGGCACAGCACGTCCAATTACACGAGGCAAGTTCATAGACAGTTCATAGACTCGTTCGAGTCAGACGAGAGCAAAAAATCGTCTGGGCGAAGAGTCTCCACTACGCGTGCCTGGAGACAGATATAGAGGCTGTCACAGGCTAAGGGTAGCCCACCTGAATTGTCAAGGCATGCCGAAATCGGATGTGCTAGGCCTACAAGGCGCATAACGGTGGCACAACGTAATCACGCTCCCGGCGGAAATCGCACGGATATCCGTGATGGTTACAATGGAGCGAACGCAAAACAAACAAACAAACAATTCTATTTCGTAGTTGCCAATTTATTGCCCTTGTTTCTATAAGATACATCAATGTAAAATATATGTAGCATTTTCTAATACTTAATTTTAGTTGGTTTAATTTATGTTGATATTAATATTGTCCTCATATCGTTAAACGTACGTTTAGTTATCCCTGTTCTACTTTTAACTTCTGTTTTACATCGCAATCATTATTTATTATGTATCCAAGATATTGGTATTGATCTGCTTGTTGCAGTATAGTACCAAGTATTTTTATGTTTAGTGTATGCTTCTCTTTGATTTTGATGATTCTCGTATTGTACTATCATCATCATCAATTAGACTTACGTAAAACACAGGTTTATATTTCGTTTCAATGGGACACCACAGACTATATCTAAAACTAGTGGGTAATGATGGGCAATGATGAGCACACAAGACATCATAAAAATTACAATACACAAATCACATTCAACGTTTCAACCACACGGTCTTTATTAAGACACAAACAAAACATCAAAAGACGACGAATGGAGAAATTATCACAACGTCCAACGGAAATATGGAAATGATATGCCGGAAGGTCAGAAAGTACATAACAAACATAAATATATGTGCTAACGAAACAAACAAAAAGATGAGTAAATGACGGAACAAAAAGTATAAAGACAAAGACCACACCAACCCAGTACTAGACATAAGAGTGGTGGGAATTGAGTCAAAAAGGCTTGAGTGTACCCAATTCAAAAATGAGACGATTTTCTAGAGCATACCTAGATCTATCATCGATGGCGGTGACCTGAATATCCAACGCACCATGATGACCATCGCCGTTGAAGTTTGTGGCCACAGGAGTGGGTGTTCTGTGCTTGATGGCATGAAGATGGTTACAAAAGCGATCGCTCAATCGTAGGCCGGTTTCCCCGATGTACAGCGTTTACATATGATCACGTAAATGACATTACGGGATTCACATGTAAAGGCCTCATCGATGGAGAAAGTGGCCTTGGGAAATGAAATGGAGCGCATCTGAACCACTTAAGGACATGTAAAGCAACGGACACGTGAGCAACGAACAGTGCCAAAATTGCCAGGAACAGAGGACATAAGGTGGCTATGAACCAAGATGTCCCTCAGATTTCATAGCCACCTTAAGTCCTCTGTTCCGTCATTTACTCATCTTTTTGTTTGTTTCTTGTGTGCTCATCATTGCCCATCATTACCCACTAGTTTTAGATATAGTCTGTGGTGTCCCATTGAAACGGAATATAAACCTGTGTTTTACGTAAGTCTAATTGTTGTTACGTTTCATGCAGTTACCTTGTATTGATTATCATCATCATCATAGCATATCCCGGAGAATATGTAGAAGTTATCATAAAGTTTTAAAATTCAACGTGTACTTGTACCAATTTTTTTCTTTCTTTGAGTATCATCTCCAGGTGTTCTTTACTATACGTGCCCATCTTTTTTTTCGTTGCCTTGACATGATTCCCTTCATCATGGTCTTTTACAGGGTGCCATCTCGTTCGATATGATAATAATATTGTAGCTTTCTAGAGAGGAAATTGTTGTGTAGCAAGTATTCTTTTCAATTCTCCAAGAATGTCCATATATAGCGATATTTTTTGTTCTATAATATTATGATGAATCCTTTGTAACATTTTATTTTAAATGCCTTAATGCCAATGAGTTATTGTTATGCTGACCTACATATTCTTCTTCTACTTGCTTCTCTTCTTCTTCTTTTCTTTCTATCTCTAACATACCATTTCAGTGTGTGTCTCTATGTAAAAGTTGGTGTCCGTGGAATTTTGTTTGTCCTGATGAATGCTTTTTAGTAGAACACCCGTCTGTCATCATGTATCCTTGCTAGGTCGTTTTATTGACTTATTTTGGTAACATATATACGTATTTCTGTTCGCTTTGGAAATATAAATCTCGATATTTGTTGTTTTTTTGTGTGGACATGTAACAAGACAAGGCTCACTTTCTAAAATTATTTTTCAAGAAACAATTCAGAATGGAAGGAGAAGAGGCGGAAGAAAATTCAGGATTGATAACATCAAGTAATGGTTTGGGAATTATTTTTTTCTACTCTTTCTTCAATGGCTGAAGACAGGTGTTTGAAAAGAGGGTGGTGGGACTTTTGTGCTGATATCCCCAGTGTGGTACTCCTATGACTCTGCCTGGTTTTGGGTGTTATTACCAATGTATTACAAACTGGTAATCGTTCTAGTTTATTATTGATTGAGATTGTGAAAATCGTTTTGTGTTTATCACTTGCCATACATTTGTTCTTACTCTGATTGCGTTCTGATATACATTTACAATAATAAAGAATAATCTGATTATTATGACTTATCCTCAGCGGCTCATTTCAACTGGAACTTTAGCACCCTCATCTCTACCAACATCGGACACCAACTACAACAATACTATTGATGTTGTCTTTGCAACTTACTGGATCTTCCCTGTAAAATCCAAAGTGATCTTGCCAGCAGATCATAAATGTATAGCCAAGAAGATGGCAGAGGAAGGTGTAGTTCGTTATGACCCAGACAGTAAGTGCTGTTATGTAGAAGTTTTAAACTAATTGGATACTTTACGTCAGTGGTCCTCAACTTGTGACATATGGTCAAGACCACGGATAGTTGTTAGGGGTTGTTGATAAGTATTTTGAAACTGGGTGTCACAGACTCTTCCGGGGGCGGGGTCACAGGAAGGTAACTACTTGAACAATAAACACAAAGAATTATAACTATATCGCTAACTTGTATAGAAAGTCATCAACCCTTTTTTGGTTTTGTAGGCACCAGTGCGGTCAAGCTACAACAATGTTTGCTTAAAAGGGATCCATTGGTCGAAAATATCAGATTATATCAGAAACCCATTACCTTAAGTGGTTCGCTTTGAATATTTACAACATAACTGTCTCCGGTATGAAGATGTGAAGTATAATTCATTCATAAGATGTGTCTGTCGATGTAGACATCAAGTACCGGGGAAAAAAACAAAATTTGGTTGTCACTAAACCTTTAAGACAACTAGATGTTGACGGATATATATAATATTTATAGACAGAAAATTGGTTATTTGGCTTTGTACAGTTTGAAAAAAAATAATGTCGCCCACTGACAGACACCACCGAGACAAGGGAGGCGGTTCTGGAGAACGAGTTAACTTACACAATCTCAAAGTGACTTAACAAACATGCATGCTGTCACGTGTCTTAACAGGGGACCGATAAGGAAATTCAATAATAGCGATACTGTTGAACGCCAGGCTTGCTATGAAATGAGAATTGGGAAGATTTAGATGGAGATGGCTATTCCATTTCACATATGATCAACGTGGTCCATAGGGCAAGCCGAAGTTGGACGTGTCAAGATTAAACATAACACAACACAATCCATTATCTTTACTAGATTCTGCTAACTTGTGGATATGTGAGAACGAATGAATAAGGACGAACAGAATTGACGTGCTGAAGTCGGATGTGTCATGCTGAAAGTTACATATATCCCAATAGTCATGTACATGGTTACACAACACATTCCGTAGTCTGGACTATATCCTGTTAACCGAAGGATTGTCATTCATTCAGAAGAACAACAAAAACAGCAAACACAGTAACCACTAAGCGTGTTTTTGTTCGTCCATCACAAGTCATGATGTCCATTTGTTATATCCATGTTTGAAATTCAGTATGAGTTGTTATGCTTAACTATCAATCTATTTATTCATAATAAGGCATAATCTGGCTGCAGTTATCCTTGAATAGTTCGGGCAACGAATGAAAAATGTAGATGGTTTTCGATCTACACGTGACTTTCTAGCGATACTCAAATGTTTAACTGTTGCATTTCTCCACTTTTCTGAGAAGCTGCTCCTTTTGTTGATTATAGAGAGCTATGTAGCTATATTTTTTGCAGCGTATTATCGCGTTTCTTTGTTTATGGCAATATCTTCAACTGATGTCACTAACGGTGCATTTAGGATTAATCAAACGCTCTTAAGGAAACAATTGAACAGGTCTTATTTCAATATCCAAAACTGAGCGATCTAAAGTGATTTCACTACTACAGAACATGAACAATTTCATCACAACACATATCTTCCACATTACAAATGAACTGTGTTTTAGGATCGCTACACTTCCATGGGTAAATGCATTACATCATCATCACCATTATCAGCAACACCAACATCATTATTATCTTCGCCATGATCACCATCAACACAACTACCAATAGCATCATCAACATCCCAACCAAAATAAACATTGGCATCATCATCATCATCATCATTATGATCATCATCATCGTCATCAGTATGACCATTATCATCATCATGATCGTCATTATCATCATTGACATTATCATAATCTGTATCATTATCATCAGTGTAGTCATTATCATCAGTGTAGTCATTATCATCAGTGTAGACATTAGCATGATCATTAATACCGAATCTTAGAAAATCATCATCATTGCCATTGTCATCATTATAATCACATATTACAGTTAAATACCTTATCATACGTATGCTACATCAAATACTAACATCCTATTGCCCCATAAATATTTCATGCAAGGTCCATACTATCAGATGGAACACGATGAATATGAAAATGCTATAACAGCTGATTGCCTGAAACAATCAGACAGCCAACTGCCAGACTCAACGACTTACACTAATGAAGATGATGATAATCCGTTTAGCCTGACCATGGGACAATTGACAGTGTACAGGTATGTAGACAATATGCCTGTATTGTCACATGCAATAAGTAGTTCTTTATGCAGACTACACTCGTATAGTTTTAATAAGTTACATTTAAGTATATTGAATATTTCCTTCGCAAACAAAACATTGACAATACCCTAAATACACATTTTGCGCTCCAGATCTGACAAGTCCTACATTGATCTATGTTCCATGTTGACGTCTTTTCTTGGCTTCCTTGTCCGCTGCTTCATTTCCTGATATTCCGACATGGTCTGGAATCCACATTACATTAATCCTCGTACCAACGTGACCTAAGTTTGTTGTTAGGCCTAGTATATCTTCTACTATATCTGGTATTTTGTTGTCACTTTTGTTTTGTATAGCCTGAACTGATGATAATGAGTCAGTCATGAATGTTACATGTTTAGGGGGTTTATCATTTATTATTTCTAGAGCTTTTAGTATTGCAACTAATTCAGCCGTGAATATTGATGTATGTTCTGATAATGTAAAACTCTTATTGGTTTTTCTTTCAGGTATTACTATTCCTGCACCAGTTTGGCATTCCTCTCATTTGGACCCATCTGTGTTTACTTTTAGACTATTGATTGTTCTATAATTTGTGTGGTCTATTGCTCTATTTTTAGTTGAATCTTATTTGGGTCTTTTCCCCCTATATAAGATAGGAAAATGTCAGTTTCTGGTGATATTAACTCCCAATGGGTCATTACTGATTAATATTGGTTTTGATTACCTATTAGCTCTCTAAGCTCTGGCAAGTGGTCAAGGTCTGCATTTGTTTGCCACCCTGCTGTTGCTCGGTAACTTTCAATTGAGATCTTGCCTGTGTTATCAGAGCTATTGAGTGATTTATATGCTGGTTGCGAGCTATCATTTCCTATTTTAGACCTGTAGCTAAGTCTCAGTTCTTTCCTTCCTAGGGATAATGGCATTATTCCTAGAGCTACTTGAACTGCTTCAGCAGATTTTCCCCTGGTCGCCCTAACTATTGTTGAGATAGCCTTATTTTGAATTATATATATTTTAGAGATATTGGCTGGTGCTGTCGACTCATACACAATGCTGGAATATTCTAGTTTACCTCGTATAACTATTTTATAGAATGACACCACTGTCTTAGTCGACGCTCCCCAACCGCTACCACTCCTGTACCTGAGGATGTTTAGGGCTTCTTTACTTCTGTCTATTATATAGTTTATATGTGTATGCCATCTGAGACTTTGATATAATACCATCCCCAAGAATTTGGTGGATGACGAGAATTTAATAGTTCATTATTTACAAATACATCCTTAATAGTATATGTTTGAGCCCCGTTTCTGCTAAATATCAGTCCTACTGTTTTGCTAGCATTAATTTTAAAACCAAATTTTGTCATCCAGATTGTTACTTCATTTAGTTGTCTCTTAATTCCTACTTTTAGATAACTGACGTTATTACCTGAGCGCCAAATTGCGGCATGGTTTACAAAGTGGGACAGGTGTTCTTAACATCAGAGAATTCTTCTCCTAAATCATTGATCATTATTGTGAAAATTGTTGGAGATATTACATACTCTAGTGGGATGCCATTTTCCTGTTCATATGAATCTGACATGCCATTGATTATTATAATTTTAAATTGTCTATCTTGCATTACGTTTTTAATGTAGTTGTATGCTCTACCATCTATACCTATGTTCTTAATGTTAAATAGGGCTCCTTCTCTCCAGCACTCGTCGTAAGATCTCGCTACGTCGAGGAAGACAATCGCTGTTATCTCACCTTTTAGGAATCCCTGTTTTACTTCATGCTCTAGTTTTAGTGCTCCGCTGACTCCGGAATTCCACTTGAGTTGGACTATATATATTATGTTTATTTAGGTGGACTATTACTCTTTTATTTATTATAGTCTCTAATATTTTATCTAGGTGAGAAGTTAGTGCCATTTTAAAACTTACATTATATTTGTTGACTGCATTTATGTCTACAGATTACGGTTGAAGTTTTCCTGCTCTCAAGCGGGAAACTTCACACATGCAAACACCAGATGTGCGAACGTTCAACCAATCAACCAACAGAAATGGGCTGCTTATATGGGTTCTAACGGAGACAGTCATTGGTTGCCGCCAAACCTGTAATATTATTTAGTACATATGTTATCGCCATTATACTTTCACACATTATTATATCTGTTGTCTATGGTGTATTTGGGTACCAGAACTGTGAATTCATTCATGGACATTCTTGATTATATTCCAGCATCATGACACACAGTGCATTATGAGACGTGCTCTGCTCTTCATTCCAGAATCGATCCTATAGCCTGCTGACTAAAGTTAAATATATTGATTATGTGATCTTGTGATATTCCCAAAGAGAATCCCTTTTTCCTCTCACCACTGATCAACCCCCAAATCGGTATTTTCTTTGTATTTAAACATTATCACCTCCGACATTACCGTATGCCGTACTTCAGGGATCTGTTTTGTGATTAATGAATGTTTAGTAATTAGTGTTGTCATTGTTATAAAAAGCTCTGCAAGTTGTTCTACTTATATATTTTTCATGTTTCTAAATACAATCGAGTTTATAATGAGATGGTACTTTACGGGATAATGTTTCCACACCCACGTGACAATAGTCCATCTTTCCAATGTTATTCGCAGAAACATTGTGTTATAGTTCGCGCATGTTTCATGTCGTCAGAGAAATCTCACGTGGCATGCGGATCTAAACCATTACGATGTGTGCGTTCAGTGTTAGATTAATCCATTGGAAATTTCTAGGCACAATATTCCCATAGGTTGCCATTACTTTCGTGACGGAACAGCCGCTAATCGGTCACATCAGAGAGAACACATTAATTCTAGTTGGCCATTTTGGCGGAAGCCCAGAAAATTCCAGAATGTTGGTTACTAAACAAAATAACAACAAGAAAACTACACCTGTATGGTCATATAGGCACAACTGTTTAGAAAGACAAATAATGGAGGACAGAGTACTTGGGAAGAGGAGAAAGGGTAGACAAAGAAGATGATGGACTGACGACATTAAAGATAACATGAATAGATCGCTGGAAAATGCAAGCTGCATCGCTCAAGACAGAAAGGGGTGTAGAGAGTTCATTGGGAAGTCCATGTTCTGGAAAGAATACGTCACATGACAGCTGATATTCAGTGTTACATGGGTAGCACTGTTGCTAATCCTAGCCTTAATCCCAAACAATAAACATCCCCACCCAATAATAAATAGCAAACACCAACCCTAACCCCAACCGTAAACTTCTTTAACCGTAAATACTCCATTTCCCTTCAAAACTGCCCCCCCTTCCATAATAGAATGATCCGTGATACAAATATGGTACATATTTTTAACCAGATGATAGCTTGTTTCGTATAACATGTCACATGGTTACACAAGGGCACATTATCCCGTAAAAAAACCAAGATAAAATCTCAGATATGGACACATTCCAGGAAAACAAAAATAGAGCATAGTGATATCGATGCACTTCAATTTAAAATGATATAGTCCTACATATTTTAGAAGCATTTTTGTGATCTATTTTTCGTTCGGTCTCAAATATCCACAGTTTCTTTCTTATAGCAGAACAATGTGCTACTGCATTTCCATTAGCATGTAGTCCAAAGAAGCGAAATGCGTCGTTTCGCCGTTGTATCCCACTTCGGGGTTTGTAATATGTTTTACCCTTTAAACTGAACGGTTTACGCAGCCATATCGCTAGTATAGTAAGCTACAGTCACACGCTATAACTAGTTCTCATATTAACAAGCTGATCACCAAGATCAAAAACAAATCAGGGTCACGCATGTTTGACCTTTTCTCACTGCCTTGCGTCATATAGACATAGTAACAGACGCCCATAAATTATATTATTTTTGAAGAGTGCAGATCATTTATTAAAGTGTAAATCATTACTCTACATAAGTCTATGCCCACCATCTGGAGAGCTCTGATCGAACCAAAGCAAAATAAATACCTAGATAGATGAATTATGAAGGATGGTTGGTACTATCTCGTTAACCGCGTACCCTTCATATATATTTATCTACGAATGAACGCATATAGTGGAACTTATTAAGTTGACTGACAGTATAAGCTTGAACTTCTTCTGTGGTATATATAGGCAGTGACTATGTGGGCAGTGTAGCTCTCTCACATATATCTAGGTGATACAGAAAGTATGATACAAGGCTGCAACTTCAGCGTTTACATATATTTCGTGACTTTATTATACATTGGTTCAAAATCCAGAAAGGTATACCATCAACTAACAACATGAATTTGATAGAATGGCATATCCAATATTCTGAAATCAGCTCCGTGTTTCAAGACACTCGATACAAAGACATACACAATGTTCTGAAATCAAATCCGTGTTTCCAGACTCTCAACAAAAATGGCATACACAATATTCTGCAATCAACTCCGTGTTTCCAGACTCTCAATAAAATGGCATATCCAATATTCTGGAATCCACTCTGTGTTTCCAGACTCTTTATGGACACGTCTGTCCGGCGCGAGGGCCAAGCTCTGACTACCTTCTCGTTCAAAACCCAACTATCAACTCCCGATTCTCACTCTCTCTCATTCCTTCTATCCCATAATTCTGCTCTTTCAACCCATCTCCCCCGTTCATTCAACATCAGTCACGCTATTTATTTCGATACGCATTTAAAAGCGTCTGTCTAGTCTAGCGATCTCTTCTGTCTTTTTGTATTACTGGTCGGCAGTCAGATGATCGCGGGATATAATTTTGCGTGTCCGCCTTTTGTATTCCTTGTTGCCATTAAACATTTTCGGTTTATGGTTTCAGGATTCATTATTTGATATGAATCTCTGTTAACTGATACGATCTGCTACCTGTATATCGTGTGGTGGCTAGCGATGGTTCTAAAACTATTTGGCCTGTGGTACACGGCCACAGAAGTTTGATAGCATGCTTTGACTAATGAGCAGAATATAGTGCTGTTAATCTTATCTATCCTCATTGTAAATTAAACATTATTTCTTATGTAATGAACACTCTATTCAACCAATAATGTGAGTTGAGTTTGGTTATTTCAGAGTACATTATACAACAAATAATTTGGAGGTTGCAATACTTATTTTATTTTTAGGAAAAAATGGTAGAAGCATGATAACAATGAAACACATAGCTACGCTATAGCACCATCGGTCACAAGGCCCTGATTAACAGAAACTAAATGCTTTTCTTTACTTTGATATGATGTACGACCTTGCTTCCATATTGGAGAATCTTTTTCTGACATCGATAATTGTAAATTTGTTAGAATGTACCTTGAATTCCAGGCAAACATTTGATAGCTGGTAAAATCAATGTGGAAACGCAATCTACCAAAATCATATTATGGTACAGGTTTCCATCAAATCAAAATATTATGATAAAAAAGAGATAACAGTTTAAGTAAGCGTACCTCCATAATTGTATATATATATACAATTACAGTGTATATATATATATATATATATATATATATAAAACCACCTTTTGGTAGGTGAGGATTTTAGCTCTTATTTGGAGAGGCGTGCTCTTTCAACCAACAGGCAATGTCCAAGTAGTATTTATCAGGACGCAGAATAAAAACAGTATAATTTCTTTTCTCTCTCTTTTCTTCTTACTACAACGGACAGTGTACCAGCGTGAGCTGGACGGCCCGCCTGCAATCCAACTACGAGCTTTTATTAGCAAATGTACTAGTGTTAGTCAATTGTTCCAATTAATGTGCTTAGTGGTTTTATAATGAATCAGTTGATGTGGCTGCTACGAAATCGTTATATGTTTGGAGAATATTTGATTATGTACGTTCTGTTGAATGTATTTCTAATTATTATTGTTTGTGATACATAATTTTTGTATAATAATTGTTATTTATATTACGATATATATATATACATATATATATATATATATATATATATATATATATATATATATATATATATATATATATATATATATATATATATATATATATATATATATATATATATATATATATATATATATATACTACAGTGAAAAGTGTTGAAGCAGAATTTAATAGCAAATTATTCATCAACTTTTAAAAGATGTTCTGTCTATGACAGTGTCTTTTATGGAGCAGAGGTAGTGTAATGTTAATTCATTCACCCACCGACTAGCAGACTTGGATTTTGAGTCAATTCTTTATTCATGGTTTGAAATAAAATTGTTTCTGTGGTTAACTCAGCGGCTGGAAGTAGGATACCACAGCTCATACTTTGGAAAATCTGAGGAAAGATGACATCGATACGAACAGGTGAGATAGTAACTGTTCCCCTGTACTATGTCGAGATTATAGTGTCGTCGACACTATTCATGCTGTTACTGTTCGATCATTGACTAGACAACTGAAAACTGATGGGGAAAACATGTGACATGGCAATGGTTTATATTACCTCATATTAATGTCATTTAGTGACCCTCAACTATTTTTGGAGAAAAATGTCCCTCTTTGGAAAAAAAGCAGACACTAGCAACTAAAATAATCGTGTTGGTTTTCTTTACACAATGTAGGACAAAGTCTAGTTAAACATTAATCTTATTCTGCGTCTGTTCTCAAACTCCTGCACATTAGTAGGATGTAATCCGGAAACAATATGTGGCGTGTAATTGTTTAAAAGTGGGCTCTGAAATATATTTCTTTTGGACACACACATCCTTCTTCAATGTAGCGTCTTTGTCATTTCACTCTCTATAACATCGGAATGCCAATTCCTCCTCAAAAACCTCCTTAGTCTCCTATTACAACATGCATGGCAGGTAATATCGTTACTATCTTTTGCTCCACTTTCAGGTCCCAGGAACACAAAAGCGCAACATTATTAAAATGGTTCTCATTCTGTGATCCCCTGCCTACAATGTTTTGTGGCCGCTAAATTTTTCTCTAGCCCCACCCCCCTCCCCACTGAGAGACATATCGCCCATGTTCAGAATCACAGAAGTAATGGGTGACATATGTTTATCTTCGGCATTAGGCATGTCAATGAGTGCAGTAATCTCAGCATGCAAAAAGTATTGATTCTTTATGAAAATAAACAAAGAGCAAACGCTATGAGAGAAAAGTGTAGAAAAAGATTTAATTGAATTAAATAAAAACATTAAAAAGCAGCAGAATTCTAGAAACATTGAAAACTAGTTGAATTTCAGAAATTTAGAAAAACAATTGAATTCCGGAACAGTTAATATTAGTTGAATTCCAGAAACATTGAAAAGCAGTAGAATTCCAGAAACATTGAAAAGACTATAATATCATATGCAGAGTCGAAGAGTATTGGAATCGTTAATAATATTGTCAACGTTATAGAAAAGCATCACGACTGACTATACATACCAGTATGACGCTGCAGAAGTATGGTTACGCAATAATTTTGAATGGTTGAAAATGCTTAGAAGATTGATTTCATTGTGCTAGGTTTACCCCTATAAGGTCCCCATTTCTTTCAACGATTAGGTACGATGCTTACAGAGTCGTTAAAAAACGGCAATACTGCATGATTCTTGCTAGGGAGTTGTTTCAAGATTACGTGTGGCTTGTGTGAAAAATTCCGTATGCCATTGATGTCGCCATATCATGTACACGGTGCGTATTTAATTTTCTCTCTGTCACAAAACAAAAACAACACAATCTTTACCGGAATTCGAACCATGGATCTCACTTTTATGAGATCACTGTTCTTATCTCTGGGCCATGCATCAAACTCATAGCAAGTAACCATTTAACTTCAAGCAACAATTGTCAGGTATATCCGAATAATCCAGTTTGTAAACAAGAAGTCGCAGAGTAGGATTCGAACCCACGACGTCTTGAACACACTTTAAGCGACTAAACCACTACTCCCGAGTTAGTATCAAATTTTGATTTTTTTTAAAGTTTACTTCTTATGTTGAAGAACACTCCTTCAATCTTGGACATGAGTCCAATTTAGTTGTATCAGAGAGTACGAATATCACAATCAGTATTGACTACAGCTCATGCTATCCTGCAACCACGTCCTCCAAGGTTCCATAATATAAAATTAATAACACGTTTACTAAACAGCTGCTCTCCTGGTGATCGTAGCCCATCCCATCGCTTGGCCTTCCCACATGCTAGGCAGCTGAAACGTTTCTGAAAGTTCATACACCACAAACTCAGATATCAGCTCGTATTTATCAAACCCTGTGCTGTTATGTAATACTGTGTCATTTCATGTAAATTTCATGTACATTTATGCTAATTAAGATCCGTGGCTGCGCAACATTTTGTCTACTTAAATGGCTCTGCCCTTATAACTCTGTACAGATGTGTTCATAACCTGTCTTGTGATGAGTATTGTGTAATTGTGATCTACAAATATAACTGCCAGTAAAAAAGTATTAAAATAAAGATATGTGTACATGTATTTGTTTGGTTTTCTTTGATCCATATATATATATATATATAACCATGTGATGAAATTATCCCTTTATCTGTCAGCATGATGCTTCCATAGTCCTTCAAAGAAATACTCATGTTCTTTTCAGATGTGTAACTGAAGAGACACCAGCGATCATATAAGGTTGTCTCAACGGTATTATTGTTAAGGGAGGTTTATGCTTGCATATTTAGTTTCCGAAGGAGGCATTCTACTGCGGCGATATCTCCCAACTCATCGCGTAATGCCAAGAGCACAGCATACACATCTGGACCAACTACATCACTTGCCTTCTGTTTGATTTGCTACTCACCGGCAGTGATGGCACATGCAGCATTCCTAGCCACATAGGAGTGCTACAGAAAGACAAAGTGCAATGTTCCCTGAATTTAGCGAAACTCCATTTGTTGAATATCACTTTTAACGACATTTGCTTTAAACATTCTGTTCCAATACATCTAATTTCAGTTACGTAGATTTACTTTGATATTACTTAGATTTTTCTTCTTTTATTATATTTACTCTGTTGCTTTTCCCTTTACTCTATTTTCTGTTCTTATTTGTCTTTTTCTTATTTCTTTTTAATTCTCTCATTGTATTTCCCTTATCATCTTCTTTTGCTCCTCTCTTACATCATGATTCATTGTTTGTAATGTTCATTTCGTGTTTTTTGTTTTTACCTGATGAAGACTTTTTAGTTGAAACGTTGTTTGTGACTGTATGATGTCGTTAGTATATTTTGTATGTTGCTGCAACACTTTCTGTATCTCTGTTTTCCCCCTCATTACCCTGCCTTGCATCAACACTTACATCTTTGTTGCATCAGCCCAGAAAACTATGACTAACTTTGAAACTGAATCGGTATCATCAATTATCATGTTACGTGGTCAGGCAGGCGTAGGCGAGAATATATTTATGGAATGTGACCTAGTGTCAAGGTTATGTTATATGCGCATATGCTTTCATATATATATTACGAGTGTTAGAATGGACTCAAAGCGAATACAACTGTTTTGGGGAAAATTTGCAAACAAATAAACGGGGGGGGGGGGAGAGAAGGGCAACTGAATCCTTCATACGTGAGGATTTAGATTATTATTGTGTTGTACGTTGGTCACTATGTACACACTTTGTTGCCTATCAATACCTATTGGGTCAAAGGGCATGAGCTCATACACCGCTGAATCAGCAACCAACCAATCAACCACCAACTTTGACCAAGGAAACACACGGAAATAATCGAAAACAGGAAGAATGAAGACGTGTTTTGTTTCTGCTCGTAGGTCTTCTTTTGGCGACAGCCGCAGTAGAGCCGTGTTTCGGAGAGGGGGGTAGTTAAATGTTGAGTAAGCATTGAGCTGCTGGCACAATTGTCATGTATTATTTCCGTCGTGTTCTAGGAGAGATTGAAAAACCGTATGACTACCCAAAGTGAATCATGCAGCCAGGTAACACATCTCAACTAAATAACGTGACACGAGGCTACGTATACAAGAAGGCCGAGTGATAAGATACCTCCTTATTTGTACTGGTGTTATTACACTGTTTTCTTGTATCGCTGACCTATGACGCGTTGTGTTTACGTCTAGCACTGTTGTATTGTTTATGCAACATTATATCATGATTGTTTCATAAATAATATATCCGTTTTTGTAACAATATGCAAAACAATGCATTTGATCATTTATTTCTTAACATCTAGATTTACTCCGTTAAACCACTAATTTGGCGCTATCATTTTCTGGAGTTGTCATAAGTGACTGACCGGTATTCCGAATAGATTATACATAAACAGTTGCTTATAAAAATCAACAACACATCCGAGTGAATCAATTAAGTGTACACAAACAAATATAATAAACTTGAGTTTACAAATGTGCAGTAATACAATAATATAAACAAGCTAAAATGAGTACATTAAATTTAATAGAAATGTGTACAGATGCACAAAACAGATAAAGAAAATTAATTAAGAAATATTTTGAATTGTCTTCTTCTTCTTCTTTCTGTCCTCATGTACCTTTCGGTGTTGAGGGGAGAGTGAGTGTACGGTCTTTTGCCCTTCTATTTGCCTCCTCTGCTGTTATATTTCCGAGTGTCTCTAATACACTATCTATCCACCTTTTACGAGGGCGTCCAATAGGTCGCCTGTTTTCGTATCGTTTGTTAAGTGTTTTTTGGATAATACTTTGCTCTTTCTGTCTGGTTATGTGGCCGTACCATTTAACTTGTTGTTTCTGTATGTATTCTATTGTTGGCTTGATCCCTAATTGTTTCCTTAGTGCTTCATTCCTGATTTTGTCTCTCAAGCTAACTCCAACCATACGTCTCACACATTTCATTTCAGTGGTGTTAATCGTATGTATTATTCTAGAATCTAATGTCCAAGTTTGACACTGATAACACAATGTTGGTAAGAAAATGGTGTTGAAAAGTTCTTTCTTTGTTTCTAGTGTAATATCTTTGTTTCTTAGTAAAGGTGTTAATTGACCAATGATCTGACAGGCCTTATTACATCTTGCGTTTATTTCTGCTTCTTGTTTGTTGTCATATCTCAATGTGCTGCCCAGATATTTGAATTCATCTACTTGTTTTAGTTGTTTAATGTTTATCTGTATGTTGATGTTCTCCTTTTCTCTTGCAATATTCATTACTTCTGTTTTGTCTATGTTGATTTTCATTCCAAATTGCTTGCCTGCTGTGTCTATTATGCTTAGGTGGTCTTGCACGTTTTTAATGCTGTTGTGGAATAAAACCTGGTCATCTGCAAAAAAGCAGTTCATTTGCTTCATTAGAATTTGCTGTTTTGTTTATATGGTCCATGTATGTAATAAAAAGTAGTGGGGATAATACACATCCCTGCTTTACTCCTGTGCTAATCACAAAGTCTTCTGTGTAGCCTGCAGCTGTTCTTACAGTGCAACTGCTGTTGTTATAGAGACTTCTACAAACGTTAATTAAATGTTGGCTTACTCCATAAATTGTTAATGTTTCCCATAGTTTTTCTCTGTTTACTCGGTCAAATGCTTTCTCTTGATCTATGAAGGATATGTATAAGTTTTAGTTGTATTCTATTGACTTCTCTGCCAACTGTTTCAGAATAAATATTGCATCAGTACATCCTCTGTTTCTTCTAAAACCCATTTGTGTATTACTAAGTTGTTGTTCTATTACAGGTCTCAGTATTTTCTCTACTATTTGTGCATATAGTTTTCCTGCATGGCTTAATATTTTGAATTGTGATATTCATTAATAGGTTTAGAGAAAGGGTGGGAGGCTATAGTATTTCTGACAGAAATTTAAAGAAATGTGTTCTTGAATCATATATTATTAGAATACTTCTTCATAACATTGTTGACTAATATAAGTGAGTCGGTGCATCAAGGTTGCCATATCAGCGTTTAAGAAACGTGTGTGTCCCAGGACATAAATGTATGGTGTTCATGTTTATTGTGTCTAGTCAATTTGAAGGAGCATATCTTTTTACATATATATTTGCTTGAACTGATTAAAATAATTAAAGTATGATTATAAAAGAAGTAGTTGATACTGGTAGAATTGCTTTCTCGTAACCGTTTTCAAGATATAATCAACGAGATTTTGTTAAAACTATATTACACGGTAAATATTTTATTTTTATACCAAACTAATTCGACTGAAATATCTTCGTCATGTTGGTGTTCAGAATTATAACTGTTACTTCCCTTTGAAGCCATTCATTTTGTGATGAATCCTTGAAATGTGCAAGATGATACATTATTTGAATGATATTCTACATGCATTTCCATTTGTATAAGCAAATTTGTTAATAAGTAAAATGTTTTTTGCATTTTAAAATGTACACTATTCTTATTTAAGTTTATTTTAGCAAGTTTGCTGAAGTGAAATATTCAATATTATACCACTTTAGTTGATTTCTGTATTCAGTTTTTGTAACAATATACTCCTTTCCATCCCCCCAAAAATATATTGTTACGAAATGGCACCTCGCCTATAGAAACATGATATATAATTTTTGTCAAATTTTATAAACATATTATATATATCTGAACCTAAAACAATTAAAATATTCAGTAATCACATATTTACATATTTTCATCATGAAAAACCTTACACCGTGTAATCAAAAGTTCGGAATATGCATTTTGGGGGATTTCAATTACAGTACCGACACAGACGTTAATTAATATTATATATGTATATATATCACACAACCGCATCTGCGACCTAGAAAAGGGTGCAGGACGTTTTTCAGATGCAGAAAAACATATTTTTACTACGACTTCCAAGATGTATGGAAAAGACAAAATATTTCCCATCGTTTATCATAAACAAGGGGGGGGGGAAGGGGATTGTATAAAAATTAAACGGGTGGTGGGGAATTACACAGTATTTATTTCATCTGTATTGCTATATCTGATGCCTGTATTCCTAAATGGAAAGAAGTTTTAACCTTCCACACTGGTCTCTCTACTGGTTTGATATTAATGTCCTGGTATAAGTGACTGATTGATTTGTGTTGGTGTGTTGTTGCAGATAGATGGCGGTATATTGCAACAGCTGAATGTGTTATTGCTGAGATTGTGGTAGTGGTTATCCGAAAATCTTTAAAAATTACCACATTTCACATTTCACATCAGGATTCATCTTAGAACCTTTTGGACAATTGAAGACACGAGCAAATTCCTTGGAATTTTGCGCTGTCCCTATCACTCTGAAAATATAAGAAACTCTGGCTGATTAAATACATAATATATTAGTTCTATAGTGCATTTTACTAGCTTTGCCCTCAAACAAATGTAACTATTACCATTCAAACAAATACCATTTTTGCAAACGCTGTTATTTTTGATTAGAGCCATCAAAATGTATACTTTATATTTGTGCATCATATCCTGTTTTTTTTAATGCACGAATGGAATCCGGTGATCTTTGTCGGCATACTAATTATTGTGTCTCGATAGAAGAGTTTTATCACTTGAGACATTTCACTGGGTCATCATCATCATTAAGTGCCGTCTCCGCAACGAAGGTTGGCTGCAACGTATCTCCAACATCTCCTGTCTCTTGTCTTGGTGGTGCACTCTGCTAGACTGTAACCTGTCCATCGTGTAATGTTACTCTCCCACTTGTATCTCTGCCTACCTCTTGCTCGCTTCCCTTTGACTTTACCCTCAAGTAAGGTCTTCAATAGGGTGTCATGTCTTTTAATGTGCCCAAAGTATTTTATTTGCCTGATCTTTATTTCTCTTAGTAGTTCTTTCTTCATATTAAGTGTCTTTAGCAACTCTTTATTTGTTTTCTTCTCTTTCCATGATGTTCTCTCTATTCTTCTATATACCCACATCTCAAAGGCATCAATTTTGTCTTCTAATTCACTGGATACAATGTTTAAATACCATCTGTATTGTTTTAGAGAGTACAGAATCGTCAAATTTCATGCTCTTAAATAATGCCAAATGCATGATAAATAAATCATGTATAAATGACGCCATATAATTGATTGTAAATACTCTAATTTTTGTGCGATATGTCTTGACGCGTAGACGTTTGAACTATATAGGAAATAAGAGAAAATTGAAATTAATGTCCGCATTTTAATGAAATATTTAATTCATAGGATCTGTACCATTTGGAATGTACACACACAATTTCATTTAAATGCGTTATATATTTGCTGAGATACATGATTTTAAAGTCGGGCAGATGGGAAACCTGCTCTAACAAGTCATAACAAGTATTGATGATCTGTATAGAAATGGCGTCATGATCAGTTTTTCATGTTATGTTTGAAGAGTAAGAGATTCGGGTTAGCTGAACATTGAAGGCTAAACTCGTCTGTTATCGTGTTTTAATTCTTCATACATTCCTCGAAACTTCCTGACAATATGTATTCTGCATATTGATCACGTATGTCGTTGGTTATCATGTCTGCCCATAGCTATCCATCTCGGTGTATATCTCGATATAGAAACAAGAGAGATTCAGAATGCTGTTCAAACTGGAAGAACATTCCCAATAATACACATGGTCTTCAAGCGCAATCATCATTGTCATCAACATCTAAATGAACCAACATCTAACGAGGCTGAAATGGTTTTTGTCAACGAAGATGGTGAACCACCTTTTAACCATGCCATTCGGATTTACTCATTGAATGCAGAGAATCCAACAAGTCAGTTCATTAATATCCGTATACTTAGCTCAGATATGGATCCAATGTCATACTCGCTTTTGTTCCCATACGATGAACCGACTTGGCAGGCACAATGGTAATGTGAGGCATATCAGGGTAAGCAAGCCTATAAATTTCGTCCTGACGGGACGAAAGGTCCCGAAGGATCCAAACGAACCTAGTTAATAACAAAACCTATCAATCATAGGTTATGATGGAACATGACTTGTTTTGCTTCATCTCTATGGTGTGTTAGAAGATGAATTAAAAGTTCAATTCTGGCCTATAATTCCCAGCGACAATTGGCACACGTATAATAAAAAATATATTTTGGACATATAAAGAGACACAATGGTTTAGAAAGATTAATTATGGATGAACAAGTTATAAGAAAGAGATAAATATGCAGATCAAAACTACGATGGATACATGACCTCGAAAAAAGCTTCTGAACATTCCACTAGAGGAGGCTGGGCAGCTTACATAGAACCGAGAGACTTAGATAGTGGCAGTGAGGACAGGGTTATGTAAAGGACATGTCACATACATAAATAGATGCTCAGAATTGGGCAGATTCTGTGTGTTTGTTGCTCTGTCATTTCTGTCAGCATGATGTCTCTTTGCCTCTGAGGCGCCACATTGTGTGATTCTAAGCGAAAGAGTTCCAGGATGAGGAATCGATATTGAAAGCTCTTTAGTGACAATTTGAGATACATTAAAGCGTTTCTTCTGTCCATCGGCCTGTCGTTTTTCCTTGAAGAGCACACCACGCATGACCTGTTTTGAAATGTTTTTGTCAGGAAATGGATACTGCATATCGGTCCTATAATATATGGGCTTTTTTCAGCATTGTATAAATGCTTGTGATGTTGGCTTTAGTGAGGATTTTTCAGTTACAAATACTTTAACTTGCAACTTTATAATGATAAATTTGCGTATATAGTAAGTGTAAAATTGATTGAACACTCTTGTGTATATGTTGTACATAGTCCAGATCTCACAAGCGTATATAAGAGTAGTAGTTTTACGTCAGTGAACATACACATAATATAGATATATAGTATATCTACAACACGAATTGGATAATGACATAATTGGAGTATATCATACCTGAATCTGTGAGGACTATGTACATCCAACAGTGTGTGCTTAGCTGAATTCTTATTTTCTACTTTACACCAGATCTACAAGACGAGAAGTGAAAAGGGGTAAGTTAAATGAGTATGTAATTTAGTTGTACTTACGTAAAACACTGGTTTATATAATCGCTTAAATAAACACGACAGACTATAACTAAAACTAGTGGGTAATGATGTGCACACAAGAAAACATACAAATTACAATACACAAATTATATTCAACGTTTCAACCAAAAGGTTCTTATCGAGATACACACAAAACATCAAAAGACGACGAATGGAAAAATTATCACAACAAACAAACGTATCCAACGGAAATATGGAAATGAGATGCCGGAAGGTCAGAAAGTACATAAAAAACGTAAATATATGTGGAAACGAAACGAACAAAAAGATGAGTAAATGACGGAACAAAATGAATAAAGACAAAGACCACACCAACACAGTACTAGACATAAGAGTTGTCGGAATTTAGTACAAAAGGCTTGAGTGTATCCAATTAAAAAAGGAGACGATTTTCTATAGAGTACCTAGATCTATCATCTCACATGTAAAGGCCTCATCGATGGAGAAAGTGGCCTTAGGAAATGAAATGGAACGCATCTGAACCACGTCAGGACATGTATAGCAACGGTTACATGAGCAACGGACAGTGCCAAAATGGTCGGGAACAGAAGACATAAGGTGGCTATGGACCAAGATGTCCTTCAGATTTCTATCGCGCCTATAAACCACCAGAGGTAAGTCGTGGAAGCGTCATGGGTGTCAAGCACAGAACACCCACTCCTGTGGCCACATACTTCAACGGCGATGGTCAGCATGGTGCTTTTGATATTCAGGTCATTTCCATCAGATCCTGCACCACTGATGATAGATCTAGGTACGCTCTAGAATATCGTCTGATTGTTGAATTAGGTACACTCAAGCCTTTTGGACTCAGTTCCGATCACTCGTATGACTGTGTTGGTATGGTCCTTGTCTTTATTCTTTTTTGTTCCGTCATTCATTCATCTTTTTGTTCGTTTTGTGTCCACATATATTTATGTTTTTCTATGTACTTCCTGACTTTCCGGCATCTCATTTCCATATTTCCGTTGGATACGTTTGTTTGTTGTGATAATTTTTCCATTCGTCGTCTTGTGATGTTTTGTGTGTATCTTGATAAAGACGTTTTGGTTTAAACGTTGAATATGACTTGTATTTTGTAATTTGTATGTTTTCTTGTGTGCACATCATTACCCACTAGTTTTAGTTATAGTCTGTCGTGTCTTAATAAAGCAATATATAAACCTGCGTTTTACGTAAGTACAATTGTTGTTACTTTTCACGCTGTTACCTTGTATTAATTGTGTAATTTAGTGAAATGTAATTTATAACAGGTATTTATTTAGTGAAAAATACGTTATACCAGGTATTCATTTACTAAAAGATAGTTTATATCATCTGTCATTTAGTGAAAGGTAAGTTATATCATTTTGTCATTTAATGAAAGAGAAAACGTGTAAGTTTTATCATCGGTTCATTCTGAGAAAGGTACATATACCAGTTTGTCAATTAATGAAAGGTAAGTTATACCATCGTGTCATTTAGTGAAAGGGTGAAATATATAAGTGCGTGATTTAGATAAATTTACGCCCGTGTGTTATCGGGGCCCGAAATAGGAGCAAAGAATAGCAACACTGTTTACCTTCCACGCATGTCGTACAAGGCGACTAAGGATGTTATGGGATGGAGTTGGCTGTCCCATCCCATATAGAGTTAGTGACCCAAAGCCATGCTGAAATCGGATGTGTCAGGCCGAAAGGCGCAGATATCGCAGCAATGTTGCAAACTATGACACAACGCATTCCGTTCTCCGGACTACATCCTGCTGATCCGCAGGAGTTTGAGAACGAACGCAGAAGAAGAAGAAGATAAATGTAAGTTATATCAGTGTGTCATTTAGTGAAGAGCAAGTTACATATATGTATCATTTAGTGAAGGGTTACGTTACATTAATGTGTTAATGAAGGATAAGTTAAATGCATGTTTTAGTGAAGTGTAAGTTACATAAATGTGTTCTTTAGGAAAGTGCAAGTTACATAAATGTGTTATTTAGGAAAGAGCAAGTTACATAAATGTGTTCTTTAGGAAAGTGCAAGTTACATAAATGTGTTATTTAGGAAAGTGCAAGTTACATAAATATGTTAATTATTTAAAGGTTTAAATGTATTTAAGTTATATAAATGCGTTATTTAGTGATGTCTATGATACATAAGTGCGTCATTTAGTGCAATATAAGCTACACCAGTGTGTCAAGCATTGTAAGATACTTTACACATGTGCGTCATTTAGTGAAATGCGATCAGTTGAATAAAGTTGACAATGGCAAATATACTCATCTAAGCAACACTGATAAGAATATCTACATTCAAATATTCCCCGCATCAAGTGCTACTGGTCTACCTGCAATTTTCACCTTATCAAAGTGCTAATGGTCTACATGAAATATTCACCACATCAAAGTGCCACATAAGTACCTGAAATATTCACCTTATCAAAGTGCCACATAAGTACCTGAAATATTCACAGTGCTAATGATCTATCTATATGATACTGTCGTCTGAACACAGCACTAATGATCTACATAATATACTCACTTGAGCAAAGTTGATAAAAAACAGTTCATCTTGCGAGAAATCTACTCCAGGAAGGGGTTTTTCCTGAAGACCTTTGCTGTGCACATATTTTTTGTAAGCCTAAAGAAAACAATATATTTATATTTTATTATACAATATTATCAGGGATAGTGATGATTACGACGACAACGATGATGATAGAACCGTAGGGAGCATGACATTTTATATCTATACCGTATCATGGAGTTTTACGTTCCGCGTTATATTGGTGTTCCCTTTTGCCGCTAACTTCGTTATATATTTTCTTCGTCTGCGATCAATGGGTAAACATCCATTCCAACATTGGTCATTTGTAGAACAGTTTGTTTTACTTAAACATCCAGTCCAATATTGGTTATGTGTAGAGACCTGGAGGTTGTGACGCTATTGTCCAGGTAAGCAGACTTGACACAGCGTCGCTGTATTCGCGCCAGAGGTGTTCAAACGTTTTGACCCACGAATGGAGACGTACGCGCTGCAATATACCTGGAAGATGCTTATAACAGAGTGCCCTTGGATTTCTTGATGACCATAATGCTGCAACTCCAAGTAAGTCATTTTATTGTCAGGTTGACTGATTCGAAACTTTTTTTGGAAATAAGTTATTCTTAAGTGTGGGAGTTAGTTTTCGGCACCAATGATGATGTTCGGCCGTCGTGATCGACGATGACCAAAAACTCAACCATAATAATAATAACAATAAATAATAAAATAATAAAGTTAATAGTGCGTTTTTAAATGACTAGCAAGCCCAATGCGCGCACAAAATGTTCTTTTACAGAATTGACAACAATAGAAGGTATCTGTGTGAGGTTGAGATGTTTTTCTTTTCTACGTGTCCGCTTCTGTCTTGCAGTTTCTTGTCTGAATTCTTCTGCCGCTAGTGCTCCCGTTCTAATGCTGTAACGCCATGATGTTCTATCCTGAGCGAGGCTCTCTCAAGCGCCTACGTCAATGTTAAGATGTTTCAAGGATGACTTGAGCGTGTCTTTGAAACGCTTTTTCTGTCCACCAGCTTTTCGAAATCCTGCCTTGAGTTCTCCATAATATATTTGTTTTGGCAAACGCGAGTTCTCCATACGCACAAGATGGCCTGCCCAGCGTGCCTGCGCCTTCATAAGTATTGTGTGGATGCTTATTGAAAATAGTCATCAATACTATTCGGCACCAATAGTCATAAGCCGGCACTACCACATTCCTTGATTCATTCATTCATTCATTTTTCTTTTGCGCTGAAGTTAGCGCATAGGGCAGAGGTCAGATCTCTCCAATTCTGTCTGTTTAAAGCTATTCTGTGCAGCTCTTACTACAGCAAGGGTCACCTATATCCCCAGTATTATTTACCGTGTATACATTTAATAACGAGCTGTCAGATTGCAGGACCGGGGATAACTATGTCCTGTGCTGATGACATCTTGGAATATAGGTAGGGCAGAGATAGATATACGACCGCTAGGAATTTGCAGAAGGTGCTTGATCGTTTAGGGGAGTGGTACAGTAATTCTGGAGCTGTTATGAATCTATCAAAAGCATGGACAACATGGTTTTTCCTAGATAATCACACAGTAAACACATCTACGCCATCGGTTACCTTTAGATGACATGTTATTGAGAGAACCAGCACAATGAAGTACTTGGGGGCTTTTGTTGTACCGAAGTCAGATTTTCAAAGATAATGTTGGTCACATCATTATAAAGGCTTATAACGGTCTTGCAGCGATGAAAGTTATGGCTGCTGCTCAATGTGAACAGAGGCTGCTATTTCTGTTGTATCCGGCATTGGTGGTTGCTGTGGTAGAGTATAACTCTTGCTCCATGAGTAGAATATGGGAGCTTGGCTTGAAATGCGATGTCGTTAGATGGGAGCGATTTCGTGGGCGAGGTAGAATTATGGTCAATCATTAGCGTACTGAGACGTCAGTCAAAGTGTAATAGCGGATACATTCAAGGAGAAAACTGAGCACAATTGGAAATGTCCAGTGGCTATTCTCCAACGTCTAACTATCTAACTAACTAACTAGAGCGATTTGTTTTAGTTAAACATCCATTCCAATATTGGCAATGTATAGAGCATTTTCTTTTAGGTCAGCTTGCATTCCCCATAGCATGTTTTGCAGAGAATGACTTGTGGGTCAGATTATTTTTTTGCGAACATCGTCACTAGGACAGTTCTGGCATATGATGATGATGATGTTCGTCCGTCGTGATCGACGATGACCAAAAACTCAACCATAATAAGTAAATAAATGGGTTGAGAAATGACTAGCGCTGAAGTTGGTTTATAGTGTGGAAGAGTTGCGCTAATCGTCAACCACACTCTCTCTCCTGAGTTTTATCTTGGTCCAGTGGCAAGACAAAGTCGAGACAACTTGGAGAAAATCAGGTGCAGTGGATGGCCAGAGCGTACTATGTGTCTAACTGTGCCCTATGCTGTCCACACAGCTCTGCTGTTAGCGCCTATGTACCCGCAATTCAAGCAATAGTCGGATTGGCTTGTTATTACGAAACTCTGACCTGGGATTAACCTTCGTTAGACAGGACTGCGTGAATCAAAACTACATTAGGCCACTGATTTGTGCTGGTTATTAGTTATTTATTTAAATTTTGTAATTTATACTGTCGACAACCAATGAAAAGAACATAAATATTTGGAGTGGCATAAGGTGGTAACGCTGCACACATGCGTGTTTAACGAAGGTCGTATACACTGGTATACTGTTTAGATGACTTCAGTTGTTCAGTGTTTGCTGAAGTCCAAAAAGAATATTTTACTCAATGAAAATGTCACATTTTATGACACGATCTGAAAGTGTTATACTTCGGAATGGGCTTTCCAGTTACATTTATTTAATAATTTCGAGGTATGATGCATATGTAAGGAGTGATTCTATCCAGGAGTACAGATATGGGTCTTAAGCAAGCGTAGTCTTAATTGAGTTTATTATCTGGTGTAGTAATTCCATTTCCAAATCCCTTAGTCGTATCTTACAATATGAATGACAAGTGACAGTAGTACTAATTTGTGAGCTGCTTTGAAGCTCTGGTAACAACATAATTCATTTCTAACATATCATTTTCAGAACGTAACTATCACCGAAATGGCTAATTTACACACACTAATGAATCATTAGATTTCCAGGTAATATCAACGTTAATCTGATTTTCTGTTTCTTCTGAATATCGGAATATCCACAACGAAATCCATACATGTCAATCACATAGCTAGACAAACTATATTTTCATATAATATTGGAATCTAATTCTAAAATATTGTTTAAATTTGTGAAAACTAAAATAGATGTATCCTTGTTTTTTAACTTAGGCAACAACAAGCACGAATTAATCGTTTATAATTTCAGGAATAAAAGACATAATCAGAAATGAAATCATGAGAAGACTAACAAACAAATCCCAATCCTGGTTTAAATAAGAACGCAAAAAAATTAGTTTTGACACGCTTCTAGATTATGGACACGATGGATACATGGCCAGGTGCAGAACATGCAAAAGATGAATTACATAAATAAAAGAGTCAACAAAAACAAACATATATGAAGCAGACAAAAAGACTATTCCCAGATAACTATTTTGCCCCTGGCGCTGCAAGGTATAAAGGGGTACACAGCGAAATGAAAAGAAAAACGATTTCCAAGGAATTAAAACAACAACAATAACAACAGTAATAACATCAGCAGCAGCTACGGCAGCAACAACAAAAACAAGAAAAGCTGCAACAACTACAGCAGAAACAACAGAATCAGCAACAAAATCATCATCAACAACAACAATAACAACAAATATACTGACCCTGTACGCAATTTTAATACCGCCACTATCAGCCATATTCTCACCCAAAGTCAAATTTCCACTAACCTGAAACATATCATGCAAATATTAATTACTTCATTCAATTGATTAAAATAGTCTATTCAGTGATTCTAAACGTGGCACGTGGCCCATCATATGAAAACTAAGGACAGCACCGATTTTGACTGAGTCACTGTAAATTTAAAATAATTAATTGGAAGGCAGGGGGGGGGGGGGTCACATAACTGACTTTTAGGTGTAAAGGTAGATAACTATGTGAATAATGTTGAATACGATTAATAAGCATTGGAACCGCCAACAAACTTTGGTCATCGAAGACAATGAAACAAAAGCTTCCTAACATCAGCCATGTGTAAAACAAAGACAAAGTTGAGAACAATTGATTTATTTATCAATTCATGTCAGGGTGTAATACATATTTATATGATATTCCATGTTACAAATTTCCAAACTTTTCATATTTACTCCGTTCTCCGTGTATCAAAGTTGCCAATATTTTCAACTCTACATTATGTTTCGTGTATGCCAGGTGCCAATATTTACAAATTAACATGGTACTCAATGTATAAGAGTTGCCAATTTTTTTTCCAAAATTAACTTGGTACGTCATGTGTCAGAGTTTCTAATATTTTAAAATTTACTTGGTACTGTGATTGTTATTGTCTCTGAAAACAAAGTATACACAGAGTAATGAAATTGCAGAGAAAAGTCAAATAGCGTTAAGTTTAAAGGCTGGGTGCCGATTGGTTACAGGACTGTTTTGTCGAGGGACGTTATATAATAATCCAAATCTTTACGTAACCAATTGTTCAATATGTTTAGTTGTTTTGTATGTTTATTTGTTTAATCTGATGTGTTTATTTATTTTGTAGGTTTTTTCAGTGTTTTGGATTGTGTGTTTGTTTCAGTGTGTTTGTTTGGCTTGTTTGGTTATCTATTTTCTTTGCGAGTTTGTTTATGTATTTGTTATGATTGTTTCTTTGTATATTTTCTTCATTTGTTTGTGTGTTCGCGTAGTTGTTGTTTTATTTTATTTTAACGTTTTTAATGTGTCTGTTCGTTTTACGTGTCTGGTTTTTGTGTTTATTTATCTGTGTGTTTAATTTGATATTTTTCGTGTATTAGTTTTATTTGTAAATGTGTTTATTGTATTTGTTCTGTTTGTATGTTTCTTCAGTTCGCATGTATGTCTTATTTGCAAGTTGTTTCTTTTATTTATATACGTGTTTTATAAGTGTGTTATGCGTGCTTTTTTGTTTATTTTGTTTGCGTGCTTATGTATTTGTTTCTTAACACTATGTGTTTGTTAGTCTGTTCTGCTGTGTGTTTATTTTATATATTTGCTGTTGTGTGTTTAATTTATGTTATTATTTATTTATTTGTTTTATTTGTTCATTTGTTTGCTTGTTAATTTTATGTCCATGTTTATTTGATGTATGTGTGTGTTTATTTTATTTGTTGTGTTAGTTTATTTTGATCACAAGAATTTCGTGCCGTACAGCACTTTTATTATTTCTACAATGGGGAAATTTCTCCCATTGCTCTAATTCACACCCAAAAGACTCCAACTATGATATGTGTTGAATTTGAGCCTTCTACTCAGAGGGCGTAAACCACATACATCTAGAATTGCAAGACATAGCTAACTATGGAAGACATATCATAGTGTGGTTGTTAGTAAATAGTTCTATTACTTGGATTTCCCGTAGAGTATTCACGAAATCCTTCTCCGAAATAGTCGTTTGTTACGTCGCCTTTTGACTGATACGATTGGTCATTTTTTCACTATGCATATACGTTTATTTACAGCTCATGGAAAGCACGGGAAATGTCCGATATATCAATATAAGTCACGCATGTGGTTGCGTCTGTGGGTCTCACCAATGGACCACTAGACATATCATCCATGCAACAGAAAACCTTAGTAGATGACATGTCGTTATATTGAGGTTATCTTCTTATAGAAGCTTCATGACATGTCATCTATACAGTTATGATTGTGTTTTGTTGTTGAAATATTTTTCATGTTTGCCTGAATATATATGTATTCATATAGTTGTTAGTTGGGAGGGAGTCAGAGATGTACTGTACAGCACTGAGGAGGAGGAAACTGACATCACTGTTTTTCCTATGGCTGAGGCCCATTATAGAGGCACGGTGACTCAGGACGTGACAATCCTTTTGACTTGAACATTTGGTTGCATGCCTGGAGCAATAGAGAATTTCGGCATAACCAGTAGTCAACTGGTTGCGGGGAATGAGCAAAGTGAACCCTATTTTGGCTACAATGGCCTGGGGGCAGTGTATAAGTTGAAACCTACGTTCCTGGAGGTGTGATAGTTATTCTCTGGCTCTGTCCCGGAGTGTGCCGAAAATCCACAGACTTCCCAGCAATATAATGCCATCTAATGGCATTAGATCAAAGGGCATGAGCCCATGGACCACTGGATCAGCAACCAACCACCCAACCAACCATCAATATAAGTAACGATGCGTTATATTAGCGCGCAATAATGCCATTGAGAAGGTCTTGTTTTCGAACTAACCGTATTATAATTATTTGAAGACGGGAAATATGGAATGAAATAAGTAATGTACATTGAAAACTCTTACAATGGCGCCGTATTTAGTCATTTTAGCATTTCTAGTTTATTGTAGGTAACACGCACATTTGTAGATGACATGCAGGGGACGACTGTAAAAATAAGCTTTAGTTTATATGCATGTCCTGCGTACATAAGATCTCACGAACAGCCTACCAGAACACTCATTATGAAACGTAAACTCTCAGTAGATGACATAACAATATTGTGAAGCGTTCCTGTTGTGGAAGTCCCACATCATTTAATTAGTACAATTACGTTTCCCATTCTGGTGCAACAGTATTCAGAGAACAACGCATTGAACATCACTCTGTGGTAACTAGATGGGCTTCAGCGCTAACATTGAACATCACGCTGTGGTAACTAGATGGGCTTCAACGCTAACAAGCCCTATTAGTAAACATCACGCTGGTGGAAGTAGATGAACTACATCACTAACATTGAACATCACGCTGGGAGGGAGGGGGTAGATAAACTACATCACAAACACACACTAACATTGATCATCAAGCTGGGAGGGAGTGGGTAGATAAACAACATCACAAACACACAATAACATTGAACATCACGCTGGGAGGGAGTGGGTAGATAAACAACATCACAAACACACACTAACATTTGACATCACGCTGGGAGAGAGTGGGTAGATAAACTACATCACAAACACACACTAACATTGAACATCACGCTGGGAGGGAGTGGGTAGATAAACAACATCACAAACACACACTAACATTTGACATCTCGCTGGGTGGGAGGGGGTAGATAAACTACATCACAAACACACACTAACATTGAACATCACGCTGGGAGGGAGTGGGTAGATAAACAACATCACAAACACACACTAACATTTGACATCTCGCTGGGTGGGAGGGGGTAGATAAACTACATCACAAACACACACTAACATTGAACATCACGCTGGGAGGGAGTGGGTAGATAAACTACATCACAAACACACACTAACATTGAACATCACGCTGGGAGGGAGTGGGTAGATAAACAACATCACAAACACACACTAACATTGAACATCTCGCTGGGTGGGAGGGGGTAGATAAACTACATCACAAACACACACTAACATTTGACATCTCGCTGGGTGGGAGGGGGTAGATAAACTACATCACAAACACACACTAACATTTGACATCTCGCTGGGTGGGAGGGGGTAGATAAACTACATCACAAACACACACTAACATTGAACATCACGCTGGGAGGGAGTGGGTAGATAAACAACATCACAAACACACACTAACATTTGACATCTCGCTGGGTGGGAGGGGGTAGATAAACTACATCACAAACACACACTAACATTGAACATCTCGCTGGGTGGGAGGGGGTAGATAAACTACATCACAAACACACACTAACATTTGACATCTCGCTGGGTGGGAGGGGGTAGATAAACTACATCACAAACACACACTAACATTTGACATCTCGCTGGGTGGGAGGGGGTAGATAAACTACATCACAAACACACACTAACATTGAACATCACGCTGGGAGGGAGTGGGTAGATAAACAACATCACAAACACACACTGACATTGAACATCACGCTGGGTGGGAGGGGGTAGATAAACTACATCACAAACACACACTAACATTGAACATCACGCTGGGAGGGAGTGGGTAGATAAACAACATCACAAACACACACTAACATTGAACATCACGCTGGGAGGGAGTGGGTAGATAAACAACATCACAAACACACACTAACATTGAACATCACGCTGGGAGGGAGTGGGTAGATAAACAACATCACAAACACACACTAACATTGAACATCACGCTGGGAGGGAGTGGGTAGATAAACTACATCACAAACACACACTAACATTGAACATCACGCTGGGAGGGAGTGGGTAGATAAACAACATCACAAACACACACTAACATTTGACATCTCGCTGGGTGGGAGGGGGTAGATAAACTACATCACAAACACACACTAACATTGAACATCTCGCTGGGTGGGAGGGGGTAGATAAACTACATCACAAACACACACTAACATTTGACATCTCGCTGGGTGGGAGGGGGTAGATAAACTACATCACAAACACACACTAACATTTGACATCTCGCTGGGTGGGAGGGAGTAGATAAACTACATCACAAACACACACTAACATTTGACATCTCGCTGGGTGGGAGGGGGTAGATAAACTACATCACAAACACACACTAACATTTGACATCTCGCTGGGAGGGAGTGGGTAGATAAACTACATCACAAACACACACTAACATTTGACATCTCGCTGGGTGGGAGGGGGTAGATAAACTACATCACAAACACACACTAACATTGAACATCACGCTGGGAGGGAGTGGGTAGATAAACAACATCACAAACACACACTAACATTGAACATCACGCTGGGTGGGAGGGGGTAGATAAACTACATCACAAACACACACTAACATTGAACATCACGCTGGGAGGGAGTGGTAGATAAACAACATCACAAACACACACTAACATTGAACATCACGCTGGGAGGGAGTGGGTAGATAAACAACATCACAAACACACACTAACATTGAACATCACGCTGGGAGGGAGTGGGTAGATAAACAACATCACAAACACACGCTAACATTGAACATCACGCTGGGAGGGAGTGGGTAGATAAACAACATCACAAACACACACTAACATTTGACATCTCGCTGGGTGGGAGGGGGTAGATAAACTACATCACAAACACACACAAACATTGAACATCTCGCTGGGTGGGAGGGGGTAGATAAACTACATCACAAACACACACTAACATTTGACATCTAGCTGGGTGGGAGGGGGTAGATAAACTACATCACAAACACACACTAATATTTGACATCTCGCTGGGTGGGAGGGGGTAGATAAACTACATCACAAACACACACTAACATTTGACATCTCGCTGGGTGGGAGGGGGTAGATAAACTACATCACAAACACACACTAACATTTGACATCTCGCTGGGTGGGAGGGGGTAGATAAACTACATCACAAACACACACTAACATTGAACATCACGCTGGGAGGGAGTGGGTAGATAAACAACATCACAAACACACACTAACATTTGACATCTCGCTGGGTGGGAGGGGGTAGATAAACTACATCACAAACACACACTAACATTTGACATCTCGCTGGGTGGGAGGGGGTAGATAAACTACATCACAAACACACACTAACATTTGACATCTCGCTGGGTGGGAGGGGGTAGATAAACTACATCACAAACACACACTAACAATGAACATCACGCTGGGAAGGAGTGGGTAGATAAACAACATCACAAACACACACTAACATTGAACATCACGCTGGGTGGGAGGGGGTAGATAAACTACATCACAAACACACACTAACATTGAACATCACGCTGGGAGGGAGTGGGTAGATAAACAACATCACAAACACACACTAACATTGAACATCACGCTGGGAGGGAGTGGGTAGATAAACAACATCACAAACACACACTAACATTGAACATCACGCTGGGAGGGAGTGGGTAGATAAACTACATCACAAACACACACTAACATTGAACATCACGCTGGGAGGGAGTGGGTAGATAAACAACATCACAAACACACACTAACATTGAACATCACGCTGGGAGGGAGTGGGTAGATAAACAACATCACAAACACACACTAACATTGAACATCACGCTGGGAGGGAGTGGGTAGATAAACTACATCACAAACACACACTAACATTGAACATCACGCTGGGAGGGAGTGGGTAGATAAACAACATCACAAACACACACTAACATTGAACATCACGCTGGGAGGGAGTGGGTAGATAAACAACATCACAAACACACACTAACATTGAACATCACGCTGGGAGGGAGTGGGTAGATAAACAACATCACAAACACACACTAACATTGAACATCACGCTGGGAGGGAGTGGGTAGATAAACAACATCACAAACACACACTAACATTGAACATCACGCTGGGAGGGAGTGGGTAGATAAACAACATCACAAACACACACTAACATTGAACATCACGCTGGGAGGGAGTGGGTAGATAAACAACATCACAAACACACACTAACATTGGACACCACGTTGAGGGAAGTAGATGAGCTCCAGAACTAAAATTGTTGCGAGATATCATGGTGTACGTGCTGATATGTCTATTGTTATGAATGGGGTGTCTTGATAAAGGAATATTGGTAGAAACATCCATTTTGATTTGTTATTCTGTGTGTATTCAGTGATTTGCACATCTTCCTTTCCCAATTTTCATGCTTCGCCCGACACATAACAGTACTTCCGCAGTTTAGCAGCTGGGTTTAACTCTTGGATTATCACGTATCTGTTCTGAAAAAAAGACTTTTGGGAAAAGTCGGAATTCATGTCACTCTAACAAATTATTATCACAAATTGTGTAACACCCAGCTACTTCCATGGAAACGAAGAATGAAATAATTTCATATTTTAAAAACTTTACGATATTAATTCAGGATACGGAAACTGACAAAATATTCTGAGAAAAATCATATCTTTTATGATTCTGAAGTCAGACAGGGACACTGACCATAGAGCAGCAGATAAATAGCGTCACATATGAAATGAGCTGGCAGAAATGAGCTGGATGAAATTAATACTGACCATGAGATAATTTAAGTTATAGATGAAACAATAACAAATAGACATACATTTAAACTAAATAACAACATACATAATTTTAAAGTTAAACAATAACAATATGTTTACATTTAAAAACTTAAAACTAAAAAATAAACATTGACACAAATTTAAATATAAACAATAGGAATGCACATAAATATATAACTAAACAATGCAAATCTTACACATTGACATTTCTCTTAGTATTATTCCAACTTTTCTGTGTATTTCATTGACGACAGAACGTATATGCAAATCGACCAATGATTATTTTGAAAACGAATTTTGGTATTTACTCTAAGGAAAAATTCCCACAATTATTGTTGATAACAAATTAATTTGTTGATGTCATTGTATGTCCTGTCGTATCTATATCTCAATGGGTTAGGTCCCCGGGTAGGATATAGATCAGTGAAATTGATTATGTTAATTAAACATTTCTATGATCTAATTTAGTAACTGTATAGAAAGTGTTTATACAAAAATTATGTTGTACATACATTGCCTCCTGCTTCATCGTAGTAAAAATTACTGTACTGGTCAATGAAACACTGCTGGCGGTCTTTAAATACAGAAACTGTTTTATTGCTCCACCAATTTCCTTGTGCTCCTTCACTGTTGAAGGAATACCCTGCGACAATGAGAATAAACTGAATATGTATGTTCTCAATAGTACTATACATTGTTACTAGACTTTTTGTTGTCTTTTTGAGCTCCGATAATACACTGTCGATGATAATTAACTATTCTACTTATTATGGATAAGCCAATGTAGATTCTTGATTCTTGATTAGAAACTGGCTTCACAGCATGCAGGACATTCCCATAAGTGCTCCGCCCTCCGCTCCAGCAGCCATCCCAGTGTATGTAGACTCATAGTTCCGGTCAGGTGTTGATTGTGTGATCTTCACGACTTTCCAAAAATTTTCTTTTTCTCCCCTCACCTATGAATACTCCAATTTCTAACTTTCTCTGTATGTGTACGTTCTCAACCTCATTGGCATCATCTGCATCTTTAAATGAATTTATTAGTGCTTTTATTAAATCTGCTTTATCTCAGCAATGTGCTGTCTATCGCCGCATTGCCTACCAATAAGTCGGCTCTCTCGTTTCCTCTGACCCCAGCATGACCAGGACAGTATATCCATATAATGCTCTGGACAACTGAGTTGTTCAATGTCCCACCATTCTTTTCTTAGCGTAAACTTTTCTATCTTGCGCAACATGCTTTGAGAGTCTTTGAGTATTACCGCGTATGTTGATGTATCAGTTATCAACCAATTAAGAGCTGCTGTAACTCCCTCTATCTCCATCCTCATGCTCGATGTGACAGTAGAATATGCTGAAGATTTCTCAACCAACTTCATGCCATTTCTGTAGGCAACAAAACCCCAACCGCTTTTATTTGTGTTTCTGCTAACAGAGCCATCTGTGTATATAATTATGTCTTGTGGTTTCGAGTGTAGTTGGGCGAGTTCGTGCTCCGTATCCTGAGCCCTGACTGCCGTCCATTTTCGACACGCTTTATCTAGTTGTATTATTACTTTAGTCAGTGATTTCTTCTCAGTGTCTTCCACCACCCATTCGCTGCCCTTTCCTATTTCTTCCAATTCACATGTCTTCAGCGTCTGCCATCCATAATCTGCCACGCTTGATTCGTTTTCCCTTTGACTCATCTAGACGATGGTGTAATGGGTGGTGGTTGTATTCTGTCACGTTAAGGTACGACTTAACTTGTGCTACTTGATGTCGCACTCTAATGCTGGGGAGATCAAGCCGAAATCTCATAGCAGAGATGGGTGTATCTCTAGTACACCCCAGTACCGCTCGCATTGCATCATTTTGAACTTTTTTCAATCTATCGACTTGTGTCTGTGACAAAGTTAGTAGGCCGAGGTCATAATCTGTTACAGATAGCACCACCACTTGCAGAAGCAGAAAAAGTACCCATTGCTGCATGTCGAAGGTCGCCATAACCTTGATAACACTGATCCCTATTTTAGCCTTCTGAATCATATTTGAGACGTGCTTGTTGAATGAGAGACTTCTATCAAAGATTATTCCAAGATATTTAAGGTCCTGTTCTCTTTCAATGAATGAGCCTATGCAACTAACAGCTGGCAGTGTGTCATTGACCAGATTATTATTTAAGAAGTACCAGACGACCTTTCCTTTCGAGGGAATGATCACAGCGTTGTATGTTCTGCACCATATCGACAATTGATCTAGTCAATCAATGTCTTCTTTGCAGGCATGTTGGAGAAATCGTCTACGTAAAGTTGGGACATAGGCTTACAACTTGTCACTTCTGAACTAATCGTTATTGTCACTGTGTTTCTTGTCTCGATTTCTATTTGTATCTTCTGTTAAATATCCCCATGGATGGCGAAGAGATGCGGGTCAGCGCATATTACAGCTTTGGCCTTTTCTGGAAAACTCCTATTTGGCGAAGTACTCATGCTATCACTTCTTATGGATCAACATATCTGACAAAAGAAACATTAACTTGTTGAACCAGTGATATTTGCCAAGGGTCTTGCAAGATGTGGTGCTATTGGGATGCTGCAGCACTTGGCCGTCTCCCTCGGGTCTAATTGGTAATCCATGCCCCCCCCCCCCCGACCTTAAAACTGATCGATAGATCTATGCCTTTTAGAGGACACATTATATGAGTCTTTGTTTCAAGCGGGTCACAAAGTTAGAGAGCCCTCTGTTTTTGTTAGAAAGAGTATATGCACTCAAGAGCTACCCGCTTACAGCTAAAGGGATTATGTCATCATAATTACCATCATACCCACCATAAGACTTAACAGCATCATCATTATTATCATAATTATCATCAGCATCGGTATTTGGTATTTGTGAAGATTGCTACATAATTAGAATATTATTTGTGAATATTGCTACATAATTAAAATAGTATTTGTAAATAATGCTGCATAATTAGAAAATCATTTTGTGAAAAATGCTATGTAATTTGAATAGTATGTGTGAAGATTGCTACATAATTAAAACATCATTTGTGAAGATTGCTATATAAATATATAGTATTTGTGAAACATGCTACACAACTAAATTATTATTTGTGAAGAGGTATCTATAACTGCACTTTTATTTCTTACCATTGCTATATAAACTACACTATTATATGTCACGAGCTAGTAATCTTATTACATCAATCTTACCTGAGCTATCAAAGGCGTGAATGATTTCGTGACCAAAAATCATCCCCATTCCACCGTAGTCCAGAGCGCTATGAAGGTAGAACATAATGTGCATGTATTAGTAATACCCATACAAGTTCTTTGTTTTGATTAGCACAACTACAGCCAATATATCAATTATTATGTTTCTGGAACAATTTGGTTTTGTTTGTTGTTATCTATATTGAATAACCAGAAGACCTCAATTCTCAGTAGAGTTCAACAATGACCGGCTACAGTATTCGAAATATTGGCGAATTGGAAATCAATCCTTAAACAATGGTTAATTTGACTTATTCCCTTGATTTTCAGTGTATTACACAAATAGTAATTATAACAACCACTGAATATCAAGGGACTAGTAAAATGTGTAATTAAGAACGTTTGATTTAAGATTTGCCAAAGTTTCTTATATTTTGGACCTTCATGGCTCACTGCCGATAGTGTAGAACTAAAACACTCCTATGAAACATGGATAGTTCTCAGAGAAACGCCAGAAGACTGGAAAAAACACTGTAGGTTGGTTGTTTGGTTGGTTGTTTGGTTGGTTGTTTGGTTGGTTGTTTGGTTGGTTGTTTGGTTGGTTGGTTGTTTGGTTGGTTGTTTGGTTGGTTGGTTGTTTGGTTGGTTGTTTGGTTGGTTGTTTGGTTGGTTGGTTGTTGATCCAGCATTCCATGAGTTCATGACCTTCTTGGCCTTTGTTATTGTCATTAAAATGGCATTATCTTTCTGGAAAGTTTGTAGATTTTCTGCCCACCTCGGGCAGAGAATAACTATCACACCACCAGGAAGCTATGTTTCAACCTTCAGCACATAACACATTGCAACAACCAAATAAAAGTTTGCGAATCATAATTTTTATAGTTGACGTGTCATGAAGCTTCTATACGAAGATAACCTCAATATAACGGCGTGTCATCTACTAAGGTTGTCTGTTGCAGGTGTGGTATGTCTAGTGGGTCACTGGTGAGACCAAATTAGAATCATCATATCATCAACTTGAAAAAAACACTAAAGAAATCTAACATAGATGCAACATAGCATACCATATCTTAGGACAGATGTCTTATATTTTCAAAAACAAGTAAGTGAACATGAGCGCCACAATTGCACTATATACTATAACTATGCTACCAATGTCAAACGTGGACATTAACAAAATGAACTCCAAAAAATCATATTATAACAGAAATGATGTGTTTACGTAGAATTCTGGGAGTAACGATAAGAGTTAGAATCAGAATCAAAAACAATAGAAGACTAACAAACACAGTGCCAATCCTGGATTACACTAGAAGACAGTAGATTCATTGGTTTTTACATGCGTCAAGACTACCATCAGTTAGTTCCCCGCAAAAAAAGCATTACTATACAGGCATGATGGATAAAAAGCCACGGACAGAACATGCAAACGATCGAGAAATACAAGAGTCAACGAAAACAAACATATATGAAGCACACAAAATTGGAACTCCAGAGACCTATGACGCTTCAAAGCATAACATAGTATAATGTTAAAAGAAGAAGAAAGATAATTCAATGCTCTGTGAATAAGTCAAAAACATAGACGACAAATTCTGATCATACGTGTCGCAAATGTGGCAGATGATTCCATTCCAACATTGGACATTTCAGTGATCTCCGCACACATCAGAGAGAAGCAACAGCAAAAGTCGGAAACCGCTGTCATTATCACATTCTATAGAAGGCTGTTACTATTCATATTGTGTTTTCTACTGTACCTCAGTGGCATAGGGAATGGACAACGTTATCTGCCCTACAGGCATTATTAATATGACATTTAGTCAAGAAATTCACATGCCATGGACTCATTCCCTTTTCCCAAAGTCATAATGTGATTAGCGGCTATCACAAATGACGTTAATAATTAGAAGTTTGGCGGGGGGGGGGGGGTGAGAAAAAGGGGAGGGGGTGTTGATCTCATAAAGTTTGACAGCTGTTGAGTCGGGTTGAGCAGGTTCACAAAAGCTTAACAATACTTTAACAATACTGTTTTTACTAACCAATGAAATTGTGTGAATTTGAAAACGAAAATGTAAAATCTGTGAAAAATGTATTGTACATTTATTGCTAAAATAAATTTTAAGAAGGCTGGAGATATGTTTGAAATATGTTTGGGTATCAGTATGCATGGAATTCTTGAATTTTTTAGTTTTGAATATTTTAGAACTGTTGGCAAGGGAAATAGAATCACACTTTGTCAACGAAAATGTTGACGCAATTTGTGGACATGCACAACATGCATATGTTCCTGGGCTGTTGTTTGTTCCGTTATTTGTGTTTCATGTATCTGACACAGGAGGGAATGCGTATTGCAGGTTTTGTTATTGGTAGTCATGGAAACTCACATGCCAACAAGCTCATATTTCATTTGTTTTTTTGCATATAAGATAGTAGAACGTGTCTTCTCTGTTGTTTCAATACCAAGAGATTACGAGCTGTCGGCAGACATAGAATACCTAATTTCTAAACGTAAACAGGCCTTCATTCGTTACGTTTTAGATTATTGCCACTATTTCCATTGGATATTATTTATATGCTTTCAGTAGCATTGGCTATTTTCGGCATGCAAATTTAAGTACATGAATATTGGCTAACGGAGAACATGGAAATTATCAAGAAAAGTAAAGAATGCATACATCATTAATTCTGATAGAAGCTCTGTAGTACCCTGTCTATAGCCTCGTTACGAACTATATGCTTCGTGTGTGATAGTATGCAGTTGACACTTGTCCACATACATGCCAATAAAGGGATGATGAAGCACATGTGTAAAAAATTGAATTCAATAAAGTCAATTATCTACGCCTTTTCAATCTTTCACATGATCTCTATAGCAAATCTTTAGTGATTCTACCTATTGTACGCCACTGAACCACATTGATATTTTGAAGCAATCATTGATCATTAAATCACGTTGCCATTTTAAAGGGATCCTTACTCATTGCACCACACTGCCATTCTTAAGGAAACTTTACTCACTGAACCACACTGATATTCTTCTGAAGGCAATCATTACTCATTGAAATACGTTGATATGCTGAAACAATCATTACACACTGCAGTACACTGCTATTCAGAATAAATCGTTACTCACTGAACCACACTGACATAATGAATCTATTAGTATTCCCTGAATCACACTGACATTCTTAAGCAGTAATTACTCACTAAACCACACTGACATATTAAAGCCAGTATACCTCACTAAACCACACTGACATTCTGCAGCGAGTATTACTCACTGAACCGCACTGACATGTTGAAGTTATTATTACTCACTGAACCACACTACATTTCTGAAGCACTAATTACTCACTGAACCGCACTGCATTTCTGAAACACTAATTACACACTAAAGCACACTGACATTCTGAAGAAATATTCACTGAACCACACCGACATTTTGAAGCAATAATTACTCACTGAACCACAATGACATTCTGAAGCAATAATTACTCAGTAAACCACACTGACATTCTGAAGCAATAATTACTCTCTGAACCACACTGACATGCTGAATTTATAACTACTCACTATACCACGCTGACATTGTGAAGCGATAATTACTCACTGAACCACACTGAAATTCTGAAGCAATAATTACTCACCGCGGAACATGACTGATGAAAGTTGGAGGCTCAAATATAACAGATGAGAACTCTGAAAAAAAAATAACAGAGGGGTTGTTAAAATCCAAGTGTGTATGTATTACTAAATAAATAATTATGAGTTACTCTACATACACGTGGGTAACCCTTTTTTGTCGTGGGGGGGGGGGCGTGTGTGGTATAGGCCAAACTTGTTTCTGTTAGTCTCTTGGAGCCCCAAGTCTTTGTCTTCTGTGATATTTATCAAGTGTATGAAGATTAGAAGGGTCTAGTATGGAGAACGTAATGCGTTGTGTCATGATGTACAACTTTACTGCAATATCTGCGCTCTCGGCATGATACATCCAACTTCAGTACGGCTTCTGGGTCTTTTGATACTATATCGGATAGGACAGTCAACACCATACCATGACCTCATTAGCCGTCTCTTACAACACGCATGGAGGGAACTGCGTTTTGCTATTCTTTAATTTCGTCCCCCTCGTACGGGACAAGGCAACACACTGGCAGCTTGTAGAAATGTTGTTTGAGCTCTGAGACAGATGCATATAAGTGCCTGACGATCAGTCTAGCGGGATAGCTTAAATCCTTTCTCGAGCCGATTTTTTTCACCACGACCGTATTTTGCATACCTCTACTATATATTCATATATGTATTGATATATTGAGATTATGATATATCTCATCATAAATTAATCACCTTAATTCATGGACTGGATATAAACATTAAAAAAACAAAAACCATGATAATCAGCAAAGACACAGAAGAACAGGAAATAAACATAAACATACAGGGAGAGAAACTGCAACAAGTAAAACAGTATCAATATCTTGGACACATAGTCACAAATGATGGCATATGTGAAACAGAAGTTAAAAGGAGAATAGGAATGGCTAAAAGTACCTTCAATGACATGAGGAAATTATTAACACCTAAACAAATTACAAACAAGTTAAAAATGAGAATTATAAAATGCTACATCTATTCCATATTAATGTATGGCTCAGAAACATGGACACTAAATAAACAATTAGAAGACAAAATTGATGCCTTTGAGATTTGGGTATATAGAAGAATAGGGAGAACATCATGGAAAGAGAAGAAAACAAATAAAGAGGTGCTAAAGACACTTAATATGAAGAAAGAATTACTAAGAGAAATAAAGATCAGGCAAATAAAATACTTTGGACAGATTCAAAGACATGACACCCTATTGAAGACCTTACTTGAGGGTAAAGTCAAAGGGAAGCGAGCAAGAGGTAGGCAGAGATACACGTGGGATAGTAACATTACACGATGGACAGGTTACAGTCTAGCAGAGTGCACCACCAAGACAAGAGACAGGAGATGTTGGAGATACGTTGCAGCCAACCTTCGTTGCGGAGACGGCACTTGATGATGATGATGACTATATATATATATATATATATAGTTTGTTTGAACGTTTGAACGTTATTCGCTCAGTCGTCACTTGAGGATTATTTTGATCGTATTATGTGTTATTTTAAGTGAATGACTAATAACTGTGGTGTGCAGAAAATTCCTTGTGTGTTTTCTGTTGTGGAAAGTTGAATATTCCTGGAGGAGAGTCTGGAGTTTAGTCGTTGATCGTGCCGTCATGATGTTCGCTAGGCGCGAACGGGGAAGCAACCGATAGCCACCGGTATAAGTGGTAGCTCTGGGCAGGGTGGGGCACCCATTTGTCCCGTCATAAAATATTGTCAAAGGGAGCGGATATAAATGAATATCCCCCATATAGATGTGGAAAGCAATGGGTAACTACCACATTATTCTCCCAAGATGAAAATCATTGCTTTAAATGTGAAACGGACCTTAATAAACAATATAAGAAAAAGGCAATCTTCTTTTATTGGCCACTTCATGAGACAGGCAGGTTTAGAGAACATAATCACAACAGGCAAGATTGAAGGCACCAGAGACTGAGGGCGACAACGTGAGAAAATATTAGACAGTTTGACAACCTGACACGGAAAGGAAACAACAACGACTTTGATACATAATACTGTGGACAGAGAGCTGTGGAGAGCCATGACCGCCTACGCCACCCGGCATGGCACATGATGATGATGATATATAATGGAGGCGTCGAGGTAGCTCAGTGATTCCAAGTTCAACTGAAAAAATGTTTAAATTAATCAATTCTTACTAGGTCGACATAGACTAAGGAATTCGTACCATATAATCTGGGATAGTAAATACGAAGGTCATGGTGCTGAGTGTGTGTCTATCACCGTATTTCACATTATTCCTCGCACGTAAATTACGAGTTGTAAAATCGGAGATTATTTATTTTCCTGTACTCGTGTTTCGTGTGTTCCCATATATATATATATATATATATATATATATATATATATATATATATATATATATATATATATATATATATATATATATATATCGTCCCCCTCTACGAATCGATACGCAGTTTGCCAAGAGTACCACTCATAGCACGTAACTCCGTATCTTCAATCGATAATCCCCAGGGAAAGATCTCAGAAAATATACACTTTGTATAAACGACGTCACACACCGTAATTGAACTCTGGACATCGTGGTCACAAATCAACCGGTCTAACATCTACGTCATAATGAATAATAGAAACTATATACAACTGTACATTGCTGCATTCATTTAGCTAGTTTTGTCGAATATGTCTCGTAGTATCCATATATTCTAAAGGCTGACGGGGCAGCATATCATAGAACTATTTATATTCGAGTGATATTTCCGTGGAGGTGTCAACAGATATGATGTCTTCAGTCGTGTGGAAGAGTATGTAGTATTTAAGTTATATAGCGTACATTTATATATATTTTCAATACGCCCGTGTAATGCCGAGGCCCGAAAGGGGAGCAAAGAATAGCAACACTGTTTACCTTCCACGCATGTCGTAAAAGGCGACTATGGAGGTTATGGGATGGAGTTGGCTGTCCCATACCATATAGGGTCAGTGACCCAAAGCCATGCTGAAGTCGGATGTGTCAGGTAGAAAGGCGCAGATATCGCAGCAATGCTGTAAACCATGACACATCACATTCCGTTCTCCGGACTACATCCTGCTAATCTGCAGGAGTTTGAGAACGAACGCAGAAGAAGAAGAATATATTTTCAATATAGTTTGACAAGGTGGAGATTAACGCGGGCCATACCAACGTTCAGCTCCAGTACACAGTAGTGTTATAGAGGAAGGTATTATTGAGTTAACAACGTCTCCAATATAAGACCTACTTGCTAATATGAAATCCAGCCTTTTATTTAATTTAAAAAAGTCGACATGTTCAATGAACCATGAGGTCTGCTTGATTCAAAAGTACCGACGATGTAATGTTCAGATCATGGTTGTCTGCTAACCTTGGGTCCGCACGAGAGCAATGTAAGACCCATTGCATCCCTCTCAGAGTACAATCGTGTGTTTGTTTTCTGGTTTATTCTTTGAGTGTGCTTGGAAAAATTCAGTTGCGCTATATATGCCGTTAGTGGTTGGACTCGATGACTAACTCTATGCTGAAGAGACCAACCTTTATTTTTGATAATCATAAGAAAATGGTACTGCTAGTAGAACATAATTGAAAATAATACTCACGTGGAAAACAGGTAATGAAGTCCTACTTGATGACGACTAACACACTATCACTAGCGGATGTTAACATGAATAAATATGGTACATCCAACAAAACAAAACACAGAATATAATCATACAAATAACAATACACAGGACAAAGTCGACATTTCGGACAAATATGACTGTTTCAAGATATGTACATAACATACAAACGTAAAAATACCACAAGTAGAAATGAATGTGTGTAGATACCGGAAGGATACGAACAGGAAGTACACAAAGACGATAATACAGGTGGAACGAGAGGAACAAAACGATGACGTAAATGGCGGCACACAATTAATAAAAACAAAGACCAATCCGACCGAGAACTAAGCGAAAGAGTTGTCAGAATTGAGTCCAAATGGCTTGCTGGTACCCAATTCGAAAATGAGACTATTTTCTGGGCGTACCTAGATCTATCATCGGTGGTGCAGGATCTGATGGCGGTGACCTGAATGTCAAGGACACCACGGTGGCCATCGGCATTGAAGTGATTAGCAACAGGAGTAGGTGTTCTGTGTTTGATAGCATGCTGGTGGTTACAGAAGCGGTCACTCAGTCTAAGGACAGTCTAACCAATATATTGCTTACCACAGCGTTTACATATGATCACGTAAATAACATTACTGGATTCACATGTAAAGGCCTCACCGATGGAGAAACTGGCCTTGGGAAATGAAATGGAGCGCATCTGAACCACATAACCTCAACAAGGGTCTCAAGTTTGTCCCTCTCCGTCCTGCATATGATCAATATTAGCTTCTTCAGGATATCCAACGCTACCATTGTCGTCTTTGGCTGCATTATCATTTCTTTGGCAAAGCGTCATCTTTGGCAAAGCGTCATCACACTGCTCGCACATCAGACTCGACAGTATCTAACCAGAAGGTGGTCATCAACACTGTGAACACATTCATCCAGGACAACCACCTTCCCACCACTGCCAAGGCTCTTTGCATCGATAAAAGCTGTTTAGGCAGACCCGTCTTCTATATGCTGCCCAAAATACAAAAGGAATTGAATCCCGACAGACCTATTGTCTCAGCTTGCTCTTGTCCTACAGAGCGCATCTCTGATTTCCTCGACAGTATTTTGCAGCCCTTAGTCGAGGAACTGTCTTCATTCTTGAAAGACACCAAGCATGCCCTAACCATTTTTCTTCTGTGCATTTGTCTTCTGATCGTACCTATCGTCTGTTCTTGCTTGATGTTTGCTCTCTGTACACTTCTATGTATGTAGGTTTGTTAATTGGCTACGGGCATTAAGAAAAATGTAGATACATTGAGCATTTTCTTAGGAATGGTTACTTTTGAAGCGATCATGTTACAGCAACAGAAGAATGGTGTTTGCGTGTGTCTCTTCTTTATTCTATATCTTTAAAGATATTGTTTTCTGAACAACGTTGCCCCCACAAGCAGGTTATGCTTCCAGACAGCCCGAGTTTCGGCATGTTTTAACATATTTTTGTTTCTTTAAGAAGTCATTCACTGAGCATTTATATATGTCTTTATGTTTCAGAATTGTTCCACCGCGTGCTCGCTGGCCTTCTGTCAGTTCTTTGAATAGTGCTTGCTTTCGGATGCTTCAGTTTAGCACTCGGCGTACGTAATCCAGCCAGCACAATCTATTTTTGTTAAGTACGTATTCGATTGCGTCTGTGGGTCTCACCTAGACGATAGCAAACCACATATGCAACATAAAACCTTATTAGATGATATGCTATTATATTTAGGCTCTCTTATGGAAGCTGTGTAGCATGTCATCTAAACAAGTATATGCCCTCTCTGAGTTGAAGGCTTCTTCAATAGGCGTTGCACTAAGTCAAATGGTGAAATCGCAGGTGTATGAGAGAAAGCTCAGAAAAACAACCACAATGAACTTAGGAAGTAAGAACTAATCGCTCGCAATTTATGGGGTTATCAATAAATCAATCATTTTTATTAAGTGTTTACATGGTGGATGGTTGCTGAGTGCAGTGTAATACTTCCATACTGGTGATTTTGTCGAGCAATTTAATGTTTAAGGCATTTTGCAGACATCTTAGATAAACGATATTTAGTTTCCTCTCCCGTTTTGCACAGCTGTCAGATGTATTACCCTCGTGTCCATGTCTTCATGAACGGAAGTAATCACACAAAGTAGAGTCGGTGGACAACCAGTACATTTCTGAATGGTATATTTCTTCTTCTTCATCGTTCATTCTCAAACTCCTGCTGGCTCTCCCTTGTAGCAAGACCATTGTCCTACTAGATTTCTAGCAAGATGTAGTCCAGAGAATGGAAATGCGTTGTGTCGCCGGTTTTTTGCGCCAATGGCCCGACACATCCGTCTTCGGTGGGGAATGGTATATGAAACTGGTGAACTTACTATGTCAAAAGCCTTATTTAGATCGAAAAATAGCCGTAACGAGTAGTTTAAAGAGTGATTAAGTAAGCACTACAAAAAGTATATATACATTAGCAGAGTTGATATAATATTTGCGTTTCAGATGTAATTACAAACAACAAGACTTACCCATTCTGTTTTCTAGGAAATTATTCTGTGCCACTACCTCATGTGGTAACTCTTCTGTCTTTGGTCTAGAACAAAAAATGCATTAAAAAGTATTAGAGACGTTCACAAAACGGATGCGCTGTGCTGGAGTTTATAGATGGGATTTGTCCATAAATTACGTCCTCTTGTTTGCCAATTTGTGACCACCTCTCCCCCGCCAATTGTCATGAACTGTCAAGAATTCAGGAAACCGTACCCGCTTAATTATGTCAATTATTTTACCCTTTCATATTTCAGACTGTATGCTGTCAGTATACAAATCCCTTCAAACATGTTTTCAGCCGTTCGGATGAGTATAGAAATCATCATTCCCAGACCATTCATATATGTTGTCACCATTACTTTCTGTTTCCGTCTTTTCTCCTTTTTCCTCAACTGTCAATAGGGTTATGTTTCTATGAATCAAATAATAGAAATGATGCGAACTTCCATGAATGTCGCAAGAGGCGACTAAACAGTTTAGTAATGGAGATGATTGCCACTCATGTACGCTATAGGAACCCAAAATAGCATGCTTAAACCAGATACGACTTGACGAAAAAAGCAACCACCACAGCCAAACACCGCCGAGAATGTGTCGTGTCATTGGCGAAAACAGAATGACGACGCACCGTTTTTCCATTCTCTGGACTACATTCTGATGAAAATCTAGTAGGACCTCTGTCCAACTACAACAGAGACCCAGTGAGAATATGAGAATTAACGTCACAGAAGAGGTCAAACATTAAATCATGATAGAACCAATTGCATTTTCTGGACTGTAGCCTGGTAAGCAGCAAGAGTATGAGAACTAACGTAAACGAACTAGATATGCATTACAGCCATTTACATTCTACACTCTCACACTACAGCCATTTACATTCTACACTCTCACACTACAGCCATTTACATTCTACACTCTGACACTACAGTCATTTATATTCTACACTCTGACATTACAGTCATTTACATTCTACACTCTGACATTACAGTCATTTACATTCTACACTCTGACATTACAGTCATTTACATTCTACACTCTGACACTACAGTCATTTATATTCAACACTCTCACATTGCAGTCATTTACATTCAACACTCTCACATTACAGTCATTTACATTCTACACTCTCACATTACAGTAATTTACATTATACACTCACATTACAGTCATTTACATTCAACACTCTCACATTACAGTCATTTACATTCTACACTCTCACATTACAGTAATTTACATTATACACTCACATTACAGTCATTTACATTCTACACTCTCACATTACAGTCATTTACATTCAACACGCTCACATTACAGTCATTTACATTCAACACTCTCACATTGGATACAAATTTTGTTTACGATATCAACCAACGGACCACTCCTGGAAAATGCGATTAAACAAATCAGCTGAATGAGTGACATGCCAAATAGTTCTATAGCCTTCACATATTTTTATAATTACTTTATTTTTTATATGTAATACTTAATTTTCTTTAAAATGTGGCTAAACCTATATCACAGAGAATAGAATTAAAATGTCAAACTACTGTAAACTACAACATTCAGTGATGTTATTCCAACGTGGTCCAAACATCAAGGAGTGCATCGATATAAGAAAATAAATCTTCACCTGTTTTCATACATACCTTAAATAAGATAACTATATCAGCAATTGTCGAGCTCATTGATTCATGTGGAATTTTGTATGCTACCACTATCATATACTTTAATATATATATATATATAATGAGATAGAGAGTGAGAAAGAGAGAGAGATAGAGAGAGAGATAGAGAGAGATAGAGAGAGAGAATCATACTCGTATGGTTTTCTCAGAAGTCGGAAGTTCCTGTACACGGATTCCTCCCTTTCTGCGATAAGGTTCTTCACAAAATTATTCCTGTCAACCGTAATCTGAATATCAGAAAATAGAAGAATACCGGAATGACATGTATATACCTCACACATGCCTATACACTTTAAAATACACAAATGCACGTGCTATAATATATGTAATGCATTTTATTTACACATAGTTCCATTCCATTCGAATTTTAACTGGCTACAATGCACATCCCTTCAGCAAATAACGACCATCATAAAAAGCTTAGAGTTGTCAGTGGCTGATGTAGGTGGGGAGAATCTGGGGGTAGGGTGTGGGAAGGAATCTCTTATTTTGTCGTAAGTATGTGTCCAAATTCAAACACGATAGTGCCGAGTACAAAGAATAGACAGGATGGGTCAAACCCTACGCTCTCTTGATTCCCTCTGAGTGGCAACGGCTTCTTTTGAACATTTTGCACCAGCAAGAGTCAGAATCTTGTCTACTGTCTCTCCCCGGTGGTGCTGTCATAACTTCCACACTTGCCGTTGAGTGTAAGGGTATGTGAAGGAGATGTACTCTACGTTCTAGAGCCATATGTGCTGCTCTAGTTGAAGTATAGGCATGTTTTCTCAAGATGGTTGTAATGTTGTCTATCCATCTTTTCTATCATCTGGTCTTGTGGATACGAAATATACTTTTGCGAAATTGCATCATTTAAGAACAGTACATACGAGCTGCAGTGCTTGTTATTAGTTTGGGTACACTAGCTACATTTGTGATATTATCTGCTACCAACAACCATGTAGAGCGATACGGACTAAGACATGAATGATATAAACACGATGCTGATGTTGTATTCCCATTAGCTGAGAGCATGTAGTTTTTGACAGCCATAACCTCTCTGACTATAAGGTGTGTTGTCTCACAACAATTGCTGTTTTTCAGTTGGGAAAAGGTGGGGGAATTGGGGGGGGGGGTTGTTGGATGGATATCTGGTCCCTGAAGTGAGACACATGGTGCAGAAATATGCAAATATCTTCAGTTTTTTTATACCTGGAGCTGAACATTTATTTCTGGACCATTTAGCTAATCATTATTCTGTCAGCTTTGCAGACCCACATACAATGACGGTACATCTGGCACTCTCCGGTATATTAGAATCTGAAAAAAAAAGTATACAGGTGCAGCGACCACTAGCATGCCTTACCGTTGTCATGCATCACGATCATTGTGGTAGAAGGCAACAGTAAGTAATAGACAGGGCATGGGTTTTACACACGCGTTAGGGACACCAGAACATACACTTTTAAACCAATATCAGGTCAAACCAGTGTTTCCCACAGTGGGGCACACGTCCTACAGAGGAGCAATTCGATTGTTTAAAACGGGGGGGGGGGGCACTACAGTGGTGAATAAGACAATTTTTGAAAATTACAAAATGTGTATATGGTACATAGGGGCATGATAATTTTATAAAGACTTAGGTGGGGGGCATGGTTAGGGAGCCGCGTTAGCGCAGTGGTTAACGCACTGGCTTCGCATATGAGTGGTCCTGGGTTTACTCCCCAGTTGCAGCGGTAATGTTTTTCAGATCGCAACGGCTCTCGGATCCACCCAGCCTTAAATGGGTACCGGATTAATCCGGGAAGTAAAGACTGCGAGGTAGAGGAGATGGCTACCGCCCTCATTTGCAGAGCCTCTGAAATGTGAGATCGCTAATATCTCACACCCGTACGGCATTAATAAGTGATATAGGTTATTTTAATTTTTTTAAAGGTGAAAAAAAGTGTAGGAAAGCTGGGTTAAACGGTCACACATCTAAAGAAGCTACCACCTCCACATGTTTCGGGTCCCTATATGGGATGATGGCAATTCGAGAAATGAGATTAGGTTATGACACTCGATATGACTGTCATGGCAAGGATGTGGAAAAGAAAGATCACTATTGCAGTAGCGATAAGTCTATTCAGATCGCTAGTGTTAAGTACACTTTTATACGGAAGTGCAAGTTCGACATTCAATGCAGACACAGAAAGAAGGATTCAGGTTTTTAAAAACAACTACTAAAGACGTTTGTTTAGAATTAGCTTTATAGACCACAAGACAGATATTTTTGTTCGGCAGCAAGTAAACAAACTTGTAGGTGATCAAGAACCACTTTTGGCAACGGTGAAACGTGTTTGGACAAGTTTGGACATGTAACAAGATCCGACGCGATTTGTAAAATTATTTTGCAAAATACAATCGAGGGTGGAAAGGACAATAAGAGGTCAGAGAAAGGCATGTATTAATACCATCAAAATAACGGTCTGGACGCTATTTTCTACACTTCTCTGAATGGCTGAGGATACAGTTGTTTGGGGAGTTTTTTGTGTGTGCTAATGTATTAAGCGCTGCACCCTTGCGATCCTGACAGGTTACGGGCACTATTATTATTGTAATTTTAAATGTCACAAGACGAGATCCACGGGAAATGCTGAAGTCAGAAAAGAAATACAGACTTTAATAATCAAGTCAAGACTACATCGAAATACAGAAAACCAGTTGATTTGAACACGTCATGAGAAGGGAACTAACGCAACATACCCCTCGTGCATACAATAGGAGAAGATTGGGTCACACGGATCGAGGAAGACCAATAAGTAGATAGATGGAGACAATCAAAAAATCCTTCAAGAGACACGGGTTGACCATGACCAATGCGAGCCAAATGGCCAAACACAGACACATTTAACTTACCCCCTACGACGCTTAACAACACAAGTGGGAATGGCAATATATAGATAGATAAATATAAAAATAGATAGAGCTACTAGAAGTATAGCGATGCTTTGTCTGATAGGAAACTTGTAAGACAACTGACCAAACACATGCTGGTATATTGTTGGTGTTGTTTGTTTTTCACTATCCCCAAGAATATCGAACATTCTAGTCTTACTTCCTATATACAGTGGGGTTGGTTTCTCAGGTCTGTCTTTCATACTCAGGAAACTTCAGCTTTTGTCTTAATCCAAAGGCTGGAAAAATATCGGAATGTAGAACAATTGGAGCATCGATCTATAAGAAATATTGGAAATGACACAATTGCAATACAGTCTGTTAGACAGTGAAATCAATTAGTACTGCTTGTCATAACAAGCCGATAGTATTGCACTCCGGACAATCCATGAATGCTCAGTCTTCCCTATCATAATGCGATGATGGTTCCTGTGGCTTGCTGATTAAACATTCCTCTAATTTCTCCCTGCATTCATTCAGTTCTACTAATAACACACTTAATAATACATAATTATGCAACTCATGTCTGCGATATTTTCAACACAACAAGCAGGAGTACAATAAGAACATATAACAGTATTACAATGACATATTTTCATACGTTTGCATAGAAGGTCTCTAAGAGCGAGTCGTTCATGGATTGTTCATAATATACCATCGTTGTCGCTAGGGCTGCGTTCTGAAATATACATTCATTATTTCAAATAAATATAATTGTCGCTAGAGATAAGTTCCAATATATAAAGCTATTAATGGAAGATGACATAATTGTCGCTAGAATTAAGTTCTAAAATACAATTTAATTTTCTGATATACAAGTAAATATTATTGTCTCTAGCGCTAAGTTTTAATATATACGTATCTTATTTCAAAGAAATATGACTGTCGCAAGATTTAAGTTCTAATATACAAATTAATTTTCTGATGTACTTTTATTTAATACTTTAGTTTTCATTCACATGTTTTTTCCACGACACTATTATGTTAAAAAACTAAACCTAATAATTCATTAACACCTTTATATTTTCTGGTTTTAAATATTATTAATGGTCTGTCGTAACACGAATAATGAGTTAGTTGTAGGAAGATTAACAACAGCTGTGATGGAACATCATCGTCTTCAGGTGTAACTTTCGCATCAAAGGTTTAGTGTATCGAACTTACAAGACTATCTTAACGCATTGATTTTGTTCTATAATGTGTACATGTTTACTGACTAATTCCACAATAGAGCACACAAGAGGCCGTTTGCATAAAGCTCTTCTACCCCTGATAGTGAAAGGCAACAAAGTGTTTAGTGAATATATAGATAGATTATCATAATGTTTACTTACTGACTGCATTGCTTTATTATGCTATTTACTTAATGATTGAATTGTTTTCCATTATCATGATGTTTACCGGCTAATTTGATTTCTCCATTATTACGATATTTACAGATTTATATATTTTTCATTATCCTGATGCTTACTGACTGATTAATTTATTCCATCATCATCACGTTTCCTGACAGATATACCTTTGTTTAACTCATGATGTTTCACAGCAGATATAATATTCTCAAACTCAAGATGTCTCACACCAAATATAATGTTATCAGACTCAAGATGTCTCACAACAGATATAATGTCAAATTCAAGATGTCTCACAACAGATATAATGTTGTCAAGCTCAAGATGTTTCACAAAACAGATATACTGTTGTCAACTGATATTGTTTGTTGAAGCACAGTAATGTATTCAGCTCATGATGTTTCTTGATACACATAATTTTGTTCAACTCAAGATGTTTCCTGAAAGACAGTAACCTATGTATCATATGATGTTTCCCATTAACGTATATATATCAGTGAATTTCTTTCTCGCCGCCCCTCAATTCTCACTTCAAGAAAAATCTTCATCAAAGTGCCATGCTGGTATTTACATAACCAAAATATTCTATGCGTTCCAAATATTTCTTTTCACGAAATGTTTTCATATGAAGTGTTTCTAGACATATTATTTTATTCTCTATTTACTGACTCTTCACTCTGATTCTTCTTCTTTTCCATTCGTTAACAAACTCTTGCAAATTAGCAGGGTATAGTCCAGAAAACGGTGAGCGATGTGTAACGATGTAAATTTTGGCTGCGATATGTGTGCAGTTTGTCCTGACACATCCCACTTCGGCATAACGTCTGGATAATCTTGATTATCAATGGCAAAGTTGGTCAAGCAAAGGACAGAGAATGTCGGAGTATCCTTGCAATCAACCTCAGTGCGGAGACGGTTTTTGATGACGAATGACCACGACGGAGAAATAGACAGAAAAAGGTGACGTTACAACGCGTTGTAAACTGCAAAAGTATTCAGGGGGAGGTTCCATGAGGCAGGTGCTACATATCGCAGAAGTCAGAAAACACTGGCCCACGTGGCACATGGTCAAAACATGATGACTACATCATAAAATCACATTAATGCGCCATATGGAATGCGGTCATGATGTCGTTAAAAAGCTAAACCACACAACACACAGCAAGTGAAGAAACGTCACAGCTAAACTGTTTACAGAAAAAGAATCGTGTCCACAACAGCGCCTCTGGAAAATAAACTGTTGGGAATCAACAAACTAAAACAAATCGCTCTATACATGATTAATATCGGGGTGGATGTATACTCACTAATCGCAGAGGAAGAGAACTGATTCAAAATTAATATTGTTGGTTTTTTTTCATCGTGACATGCAGGACATTATTACCAAACCTCACAAATAGTACAATAAGCTTACCTTTTCTCTGATCACGTCCGCAGTTTCATCGTCAACCCAGTCATGTTCCGAAACAACTATGTCAAACTCCTGCTGTATACGCTTGAACATATCATATACCTAGAAAAATACAATTACTTATTCACTCAAACTCATTATTCACTAAATGTTATTATTCACTAAATGTCATCATTAACTCAAACTCATTATTCACTAAAAGTCATTATTCACTCAAACCCCTGACACTCATATTAGAAGAGAACACGTGCAAATTATCGCCAGTTAAGCTGTCCATACATTTTCTATCCAATAACAAACTGCATCGCCTAATTTCTCTAAGTTGTTATATGACTGCCTAGTTATCTCTTCTCATGTGAATTCTGTGCCAACAAATTGTCTAGCACAACACTTCTCTGTCGCCCTCGGAGTGTGTCTAATTAACCCAATTTCCTAGATGTGTTTGCACAAATATGACCCAGCACTGTACTCATCCTAAAACCTTATTATTCTCGATCTTAACATGTTTTTAATAATCCTAATAAATCCGCCCACCGCAGACGCTGATGAAAATAATACACGCTGTTTTATAATACATAATATTTCATTCATACACGCTGTTTTATAATACATAATATTTCATTCATACACGCTGTTTTATAATACATAATATTTCATTCATACACGCTGTTTTATAATACATAATATTTCATTCATACACGCTGTTTTATAATACATAATATTTCATTCATACACGCTGAATTGTTAATGTTACCGTTTTATCTCTTTAGTGTGTGCGGAAGTGACTGACATGTAGGCCTACATTTCTGGCATATAGAAATTTGCAACCTAGACCACCTCTGCCACCTTTAAGCCACGTTTGCTCAGACCGATATGTGCATATATCACAGAGCAAGTGGTAGATCATACTAGAGCACATTTTGTTCTCCTGACTACATATTGTTAATCTGTAGGAGTTTCAAATTAATAAAGACAAAGAAGGCCGGCTAAGTCTTTTTCACCATTTCTGGGTGGAAATTTGATTTAGGGTACATTCGACAGCTCAACACAACTAAAGCATCATCTATTATATAATGTAGTATGAAATAATTCGACGTAGTCTGATGTAATTCAATGTAGTGTAATGTAATTTGATGTAGTCTGATGTAATTCGATGTAGTCTGATGTAATTCAATGTAGTGTAATGTAATTTGATGTAGTCTGATGTAATTCGATGTAGTCTGATGTAATTCGATGTGGTGTGATGTTTGATATAGCCTATCTGGGTAGTTTATTTGTTTTTGTTACCATAATTTTTCAGGAGTACAATAATGCAACGGCTGTGGTTAAAAAAAAAATAGAATAATTTTTTAAAAGGTAATTTATTGTTTCGGCCTCGTACAATGAACCTATATTGACCTGCAATAAGAGCATGCGAACATTGGAAATGACACGAGGCAAAGGAAGACTAGAAGAAGATGGATTGAAGGATTTACAAACGTTGTGAGACGTCACAGTATTACTGCATATCAAGCGACTAAACGTGCCGTTTTTACACTTTACAGCAGAAGCAGAGAAAAGACATTGAATAGATAAATAGGTAAATAGACAGTCACATGGGATGGTATCCATCTACTCCAGCCCCTTCATCTACAGTAGTTTTCTACCAGTTATCAAGACTTCCATTGAATTAAAGAATGCCTGTTTGCCTCTCTTTTTGCATGGCCAAATGTATGTTTATTTGTCTGTATACATATGTCAATCTGTGAATCTATTTAATAATATATGTTGTCCTTCTTCTCTGTATTCGTAGTTATGCATTTTCCTATCTTCGTCTATCTAACTCTGGAAACTTAATACGATTACATATGGTACTATTATGTCTCGGTAAACATTTTTTTTTCATTTTGTAGCAAAATATGTACAAATAATTATAAAAATAGACGCAAAGCGGCTGACCGATATATCACATAAGTCCAAGCAGTCGTTTTACCGGCTTTAAGATATATAATATACACAAGGCAGTTGTTTTAACTGCTCGCCGACAAATAATATAGGTCAAAACAGTCGTATTAACGGCTTTCTAGAGATAGCGAAACCAGCCAAGAAATTTCTTTATATTCGTTGTTTAGACAAACACCAAGCCATAACTTAACATAACAATAGTAATAATAACACAATATTCTAATAACATTCTGCTGTTATTTGTATTAAGCAAATATTGTGTAATCCACATATAATAATTATATCCCGACTCATTTTACCACAGGGAAGCATTTGACATGGTTTAGAAAGAAGGACTATTAAAGAAATTGCGAAAGTGAAGGGACACCGCAAGAATGTACAAATGGGTAAAATCATATCTACATAAAATAATGAAATCAAGGGGCAATGAAATAAACACCCATAGTAGATATTCAGAACATGAATCTCAAAAAGAACGCCCCGCATAAGACGGATGTGTCGGGCCATTGGCGCAAATAAAACGGCGACACAACGCATTTCCATTCTCTGGACTATATCCTGCTGCAAATCTAGTAGGACCATGGTCATGCTACAAGGGAGATCCAGCAAGAGTTTGAGAATGAACGCTGAAGAAGAAGAAGAAAAAGAACGCAAACACTTGCGAAAGCAGATACACAAATGTACTAATACAAGCAGAAATGTTTCAGTATATGTCAAGTTATCCAATGAAGGAAATATTCCAAAATCTAGCAATGGAGAGACTGAAAAGAAGCAGCGTTATCTACCAAGCTAAACGATTCCATAGACAGCTTATAGAACTAGCTGAAATTGACAGTCCCTTAAGATATGTACCAGAACAAAACCATTGGATTGATAGGCATGGAATACCAATATACATTCAGACCCACGTGTAAAGAATATGCGGGGACAAACAGAACAGTGTGCAGCGGAGGACAGTTACTCTGAGTTTTCTGAACGAGGAATATCCACAAGACACATTGGTCAAAGTATACACAGATAGGTCAGCACACAATGCAGTGAGGAATGGACGTGCAGGTGTATACATAGAATATCCACATAAGTCTAGAGATATGATCATACCAATAGGGACATTCTGCAATTATTATAATGCAGAAATCTATGCAATTAGGGTGGCAACTGAACAACTGCTGAAACTCCAAACATGGCCCACATCTAGTGGTATTCCTAACACATGCAAAGTCAGTCCTTAAACTTCTCCAGTCTTGAAAACTAACAGACGTACACAAAATTATTTAATGAACTGTCTTACCAGATTAGGATAACGATGCAATGGATACCCTTTCACTGTGGAATACGAGGAAATGAAAAAGAAGACCAACTTGCTAATGAAGGTGCTGCAGAAGACCGACCAGATGTACTGATCACCTACCATTAGACGAAACTGATGATGAAGTCAGTAAGAAAGCCACAAACACCAACACAAGATGACTATCACAATATAAATAGAACAGGACACGTTATAATTCTTCGCCTCAGAACGGGACACAGCCTACTCTGCAGCCACATGTACACAATTCAGGATTGACAACATGGCAATGTGTACTTGTGGACCCTAATTAAAGTGGGATGATGCAACATAAATAACTTGAGATATGCTGACGACAATGTATTGATCGCAGAAAGGAAACAGGAACTGCAAGCCCTATGAGGTAAAGTAGTGAAAGAAATTGTTAACAAAGACCTCAGTTTAAACAAGAAGAAAACATAAACACTGGTTGTCTCGAAGAGACATACACCACCAAGATTCAACATAATAATACATGACACAAAATTATCACATGTTGAAAAAGTGAAATAACTTGGCACCCTGTTAACATCAGAAGGTAGATGCTCAAGTGAGATAGAACCGAACAGTACAAGCCAAATCAGCATTCCAAAAAAAGAAACCATTTTGTGTAATGGAAGACTATTAATGCAGACTGGAATTCGAGTGTTGAGATGTTATATCGAACCAATTATTTTTATGGATGTGAAGCATGGACTATAAACCAAAAAAAATGCAAAATGAATTAGAAGCTACAGAAATGTGATTTATGTGAAGAATGGTGAAAATACCATGGGCAGCTAAGAAAACGGATGCAGATGTTCACATTGATGCTGGGGTAAAAAGATCAATCATATAAAATATTAGGGGCAGATATTCAAGGTTTCTAGGGCATGTGATGAGAAGAACACAGCTTGAACACTTAATAACCACTGGAAAGATCAAGAGGAGAAGAGATAGGGGAATAAGAGAAAAATAACTAGATGGACTTGTAATACGGTACGGTAGAAGCTCACCAACCGAGCTTATTGACACCACAGGAAACAGAGTCGTGGAGATAAATGATCGCCTACGCCATTTGATTCATTGATTAAAACTTGTGTGGTTTGTCCATGAGTCAGGATTTCCTTTTCAAATTTATCATACAGTGAACAGTTGAGGGCTTTATCCTACAGTGAACAGTTGAGGGTGAAGAAGTAACCAGGAGCCAAAAGAAAATATATAGTGATAATATTAGAGATTTGACATAGTTAGGTTTCTCCAAACTTCAACAAGGAACTAAGAACAGCCAGGTATTGCAGGAGTTTTGTGTTTATGTATACGACCCTGAAGGATTATGGGTTTAATGTAACCTGGTACAATTATATACAATAACGGATACACTAATTGAACATTTGAAAAAGTGATGCTAAATAGAGAATATTGTTTTATATAAAGTCCAATATAAATATAGTAATAATAATACTGATAATAATAATAATAATACAATCAATAATACGTCAGTGTCGTAGGGGTGTCACATTAGCACGCGTAGTGGCTCATGCAAAAAAGAAACGCTAATGCGTGTTTAATGTTGCTAGTATATAATACTGACATTGATAGAAAGGGCAATAGAAGTATAAACTGACGTGAACCTGTATTTAATAGTTTATAGTAACATATTTGACAAGGTGAAGAATTCAGAAATGGTACAAATGTTCGAAAAAAACAACTAAATGTTAATATGAAAGATCTAAACATAGTAAGAAAATGCATTGGAAGCAAACAGCTGCGGTGAGAGTTGCAAGTAAAATGGAAGAACTAAAAAAAGGCTTCAGACAGGGATATGTAATAATATCGGATCTATTCACCATCTATACAGAAGATATGCGAAATATAGATAACATGCCACGAACAGCAGTTGGAAAGTTCAACCAAAGTAATCTAAGATATGATAATGATACTGTTCTGATTCAAGTGAACGAACAAGAAATTCAAGCTATGTTAGACATGGTAGTACAAGAAAGTGAAAACAAAGACCTCAGTCTAAACAAGAAGAAACTACTAGAAGTAATGGTTGTTTAAAAGAAATACATACATTCAAAATGCAGTATTAATATCAATGATGCACAATTAAATCAAGTGGATAAAGTAAGTCATCATTGCATAATTTTAACATCAAATAACCATTGCTTAAATGAGATAAAGAGAAGAATAGCACCAGCCAAATTGGTATTTCAAAAAAATGAGAAGCATTCTATGCAATAGTGCAATATAAACACTTATGCGAATTCGAATTCTAGGATGTTATATCGAATCATTTCATCTTTATAAATGTGAAGCATGAGCTAGAAAAAAAAGAGCTCAAAATGACCTAGAGGGGACTGAGATATTATTTATGAGAAGAAAGATGATAATTTCAAAGACAACCTAGAAAACTAAAGCAAAGTCCCCAGACATGATGGAGTAAAAAAACAGACTGCAGCAAAACTTAGAAGCTATTTAGGTTAAGATAGTATGGGTGTTTCATGAGAAGAGCAAAACTTGAACCACTGCAAAGATCAAGAGGAGAACAGACAGAAGGTCACACAGCGAAGATGGTGTTTGGGTTGTCACGATGGCATGAGCGAATATCACGATATGTTCAATGCTCTCAGGGGAAGACTCCCACTCAGAGGGGAGGGACATATGTATGCATTTAAATTATGTTCCATTATTTGTTTTCATTTATATAACAACAAGATAGCATGAAATCAACATGGGAAAACAACATGGAAGACTGCAGCAATTTGAAATGCAACACGAAAGACTGCAACCATTTGAAAAACAAGATGAAAACCTCCAACCATTTGTAAAACAACATGAAAAACTCCAAACATTTGAAAAACAACATGAAAGACTCCAAACATTTTGCAGTAAGATCAAATCTCATTAGAACATTGGAGTTCTGACTGTAGAGATATTTAGGCCCTATCTAATAGCATAACTTTGATATGTAAATATTAAATAATAAAGAATAAAAATAAGTATAAATTTAGAAAATTTTATTAAATAATGAAATTCATTATTTTTCTTCTTCTTCTTTCGTTCACTTGAAACATGTCTATATCTGTAATTCTGTCTCCTTAATAAAACTCACTGCCTTTTGTAGTTCATACAATGTCCCATAGAGCTTTGATTCCAGTGTTGTTTCCTCTGGCCAACATGTCTGCCTCAGCGTTTCATGCTCAGAACACTCTTGAAGTATATGTTTGGCACTCTGTGCTGCCTGTCCACATGTACATATGGCAGTGTTGCCAATATTGAACTTTGTATACATGTGACTGCGGAGTCGGTTGTGTCCTGTTCTGAGACGTAGAATTATAACTTGTTCTGATCTTTTCATAATGGGATAGTCATCTTGTGTTCGTGTTTGTGGCTTTCTTATTGACTTGATCATCTGTTTTTTCTGATGGTAGGTGATTGGTATATCTGGTTGGTCTAGGGCAACACCTTCCTTAGCCAGTTGGTCTGCTTTTTCATTTCCTGGTATTCCACAGTGAGAAGGTATCCACTGCATGGTTACCCTATACTGGTAAGACAATTCGCTAAGTAGTTTTTTCAAGTCTGTTAGTTTTCCAGACTGGAGAGCTTGAAGCACTGACCTTGCATCTGTCAGGAATACCACAGGCTGTAGGCCAGAGTTGGAGTTCAGCAGTTTTTTAGCTGCCACACTAATTGTCTGGATTTCTGCAAAATAATTATTGCAGAATTTTCCTGTCGGTGTTCTGATTGTATCTCTATACAAGTAAATATAAGTAGGAAGCCAGAGGACAATATTTAAAAATTCTTGTGACTAACGGGAATTGAACCAGTCCGTTCAACGGCACCAAATCGCCTAGCAACTATTAAAGACGCGTTCTTCCGTACTTGACTAATCGCATCTAATGACAAACCGCATTAGATGCGGTTAGTCAAGTACGGAAGAACGCGTGTTCAATAGTTGCTAGGCGATTTGGTGCCGTTGAACGGACTGGTTCAATTCCCGTTAGTCTCAAGAATTGTTGATTGTATCTCTAGGCTTGTGTGGATATTCTATATATACACCTGCACCTCCATACCTCACATCATTTTGTGCTGACCCATCTGTGTATACTCTGACCCATATATCTTGTGGATATTCCTCATCCACGAAACTGAGGGTGACTGTCCTTCGCTGCACACTGTTTTGTTCGTCTTCGCTTAGTATTCCTTTCACATGGGTCTGAATGTATATTGACATTCCATGCCTTTCATTCCACGGGGTTTGTTCTGGTACAGACCTTAAGGTGCTGTCAACTTCAGGTAGGTCTGTAAGTTGTCTACGGAGTCATTTAGCTTGATGGATAAAACTGCTTCTTTTCAGTCGCCCCATTGCTAGATTTTGGAATCTTTCCTTCATTGGATGACTTGGCATACACTGAAACTTTTCTGCTTGAATTAGTACTTTTGTGTCTCTGCGTTCGCCAAGTGTTTGCATTCTTTCCATTTCTGCATCTCTGCAATGGGTGTTGATTTCATTGCTCCCAACATTATTCTAAGTTCCTGGTTTTGCACTTTATCTAGATCTTGTAAAATGGTGTTTGATGCAGGAAATTCATTATAAAAAGGTGCGCTATAGAGGGAGTACACTGTATTAATGTTAATAACATTTGTTACTACGTTACTTCAATACGGCGAAAATACAAGTTACATAAACCTAAACACAAAACTTATAAAGTGGGGTTTTGTTTTGTTTTGGTGATGTTGTGTACCTCTTTAACTTCATCCGGTGGAAATATGTCCGTGTACAAGAGACGATGAACAACCAGGTTGAATGCTTTGGACACGTAGTTAATGCAAGATTCTTCTGATGTTGGTGGCGCTGAAATACCGTATGCAGCCTATTGGAAGTAAAAGTGTATAGCATGTTAGAACAGAAGCTGGAATATATTTTATAGAAATTAGACTATAAATCTCAACTGTAAATGTAGAATGAAGGGAATATTTTCTTTTCCAAGTAATTCAGTCCATGTTCCTCTGTTCAATGTCCAATAGAAACGACATTACTTGTTTAAAACATTTACCCTCTGTTTCTAGAGTAACTAATGTTAAGGAAATGGGTGCCATGTCTTGTGGGAAAGGCTAACTACAACATCTATACTTACAGCATTAATTAAACAAAGTTGAGGGAATGGCAACCATGTCTTGTGGAAAAGTCAAAGCTGACTACACCACCCATGCATATGACGTTAATTAAAAACAAATGCGTGCTTGCACAGTATCTTCTAACACCTGTAAATACTGCGTGGAAAAAAGAAGGAACTGAACTTCCCAAGTCATTGAGTGCCATATATGAAACAGTACAATAGCTATGTATTTTTCTACTAACAAAGATTATATCTAATATTGATGTAATCAGTGCGTGGTATCCATTGCCTTAGACGGGGTGGACTAGATCAAACTATTTGTCTAGTTGAAATGGAAATCATTGAATATTCAATCATGCATTAACACTTTTCATATGTTAGTAATGTTCATGATATAGTAATGATCACGTGCACGTCTGTGCCTGTAAGGGTAGCGACGCAAAACAGTTGGATAAAGGTGAAGCATGCTTGACAAAGGTTAGCTGTGAGCTTGGTGACCAGCGTATCTGTAAGATAACAATTTCTATCGTACGGGTGGCTTATTATACTAGCGATATGGTTACTGACGACAACCATTTAGTTAGATGAAGCGGTAGAAAACACTCCACGTAATAGTTTCAACCCCGAAGACGGATGTAACTCGTAATTTCCTCAAATAAAACTGCGACACAACGCATTTATGTTATTTGGTCTCAATCCTACTGAAAATCTAATATCGTTATCCTTCCATAAGAGAGATCAGGCCAGAGTTTGAAAACGAACACAAACAAGAGTAGTGTCCTTGCATTATTAATTGTTTTAAATGCATTATTTTTCTCAAATGACTTGGCACTGATATCCCATCGTACGGTGCTGCTATTTACATTTTTTAACTGCAGTTAAACATCTGGAAAGTTAATAATAATTCCGGTTCCTTTTTTAATATTATGTTTTTAAAGTGAAATAATTGTCACCCATATTTACATCTTATAAATATAATCAACCAGTCAGAGGATATCCAACAAGGTGTAGAGTGTCGCACTAACCAAACACTCAGAGGTTATCCAACAAGGTGAAAAGTGCCGCATAACGAACATTAGAAGTGATAATTCATATGAGAAAGTCTTATTGTTACTTATTACTAATAAATAGCAAATAATGTTATTGAGAAATAACAAACCAATATATTTTTTTCCAGCTTCACAGTTCAATAAGGATCTATAAAAAACAACAACGAACTAGAAATAAACACAGTCAACTGTAATTATAATAAGTGGTTTACAATCGCTTATTCTTGTATTTTTTTTAAAAATAGAAGCAATCACGCTTAGTCACAAGAGCTTGTGATTTAAATTCAAACAAGCAGCAATGTTGCTTATAACTAAACCTGATTGCGACTTTTCTTTATCAAATCGACTCTTTCAGACATCATTACTACACACGAAGAAAGTAGATGTGTCAATAACAAGTTGGGGGGGGGGGGGGCAGATTAACAAAGTTCTGACGTTTCTCGAAGTAGAACTGTTTCTACAAATCATAATATCCCACATATAATGACTCAACGAATCATTCCCCGAATCATTCAACGAACCGTAATCCGTCAGGGTCGTAGGGGTACCACATTAGATACTTCAGCACACAGTCCTCCTGTGATTTCTGTCTTCAACGATGCGGTGGAGTGAGGATAAATCTTATCTTATCCATTCTTGATGTTTTCTGATCATGTATAAGCGCACTCAATTGTCATTTCGGTAAATTAAGTATGGACTGTTGACAATAGTGAAACTTGGTCAAACTCGGTAAAATGTGAAACTTGGTAAAACTCGGTAAAATGTGAAACTTAGTAAATCTCCGCAGATACGGGCATGTGATGAGATATTCCTCAATCACACGATATGTTCTGCAAGGTACAGCTGTGGGTAGAAGAAGACGAGGTGTAACATAAGCCGGCATGGTTGGAACATATCAAGGATTGGACAGGGAGGGAAGTTTTCAAACTGATCAGGATAGGAGTGGATAGAGATGCGTGGGCCTGTCTTTGCATCACGTTTCAATGTGACAAACTTACAACCCTGACGGGTTATGTGGTTTTTTATTATTATTTTTATTATTATTATACTCCACAGTGGTAAATCAGTAAGGCGTTGGGTTTTTGGGGGGAATTTCTATTGATTGATGTGGTCCATGAGAGTAAATTCCATGTTCTATTTATTACAACCCGGAGCAGCGTGGTTGAATTACTCAAACTCGCATACTGGGGTATCTACGGCCGTGCAGAGTGCATTCTTATATTTCGTCAATATCGTATGTAATGACGCATATTGTTATAGAATAATGAAATATTTTGTCTCAAGAAATACTAACTTACCTTCTTCCACAAAAGATCTATTTTACTACGTTGAGGTATTAGCACAGATTCTAGTGATTCCACTACTCGCCATATGATATAGTTGGCTTGTGTTCTGTTTCAAAATAAAAATACGAATGTCAGCATATCTGCAACAGTTTATGCTGTATGTTATATAACTCTGATGTTATTGTTCATTAAAGAAATATCGCAATGCAGCAAGAATATAACGGGATTTTATATATATTTCATATAGTTTCAACATATATTCTTCATCCATTGTCAACGCCCCGTCTATTGATGCAGTGGATTCACCTCGGTCTTCTCTCTTTACCGCGAACACCGTCGCGTCCTAGGCAGTAAATGCACTAGGCATAGAGGTTTGATGTAGGTATAGACGAAATTAACTCCTATCGATGTCGTCCATTTTTAGATCTTTCATAATACGGAATGCGAGCCTGTCACAAAAACTTTTTTTCTGGTTGAGGTACCAGAGAAACATTTGATGTAATTATTTGACAGGAGAGATATCGCAGTAAAGCGGTAAATCATGAGGTTCAACTCGCCATTCGAACTAGACCTTGAAAATCTGCGTGAGTGTGAGAGAACAGAAGAAGAATATATGACGAAGAGAAACCCACTACAAATGAACTGATATAGGGCAATTTATCCCATATCATATACACAACATATCGAGTAAACATGCCAAATATGAATAATGAGTACCATCCTTCGCTCTATTTGTTCGTTCTCAAACTCTCACGCCATCTATCTTATAACATGACATTTGTCTTACTAGATATCTCCTATAGCAAGACAATGGTCCTACTAATCTCTCTCATATCAGGACAAGAGCTCTACCAGGTTTCTCCTATAGCAGTACACTGGTTCAACTAAATCCATCTTATATCAGGACAAGAGCTCTACCAGGTCTCTCCTATATCAGTACACTGGTCCAACTAAATCCATCTTATATCAGGACAAGAACTAAATCCATCTTATATCAGGACAAGAGCTCTACCAGATCTCTCCTATAGCAGTACACTGGTCCTACTAAATCCATCTTATATCAGGATAATGGCCCCACTAGATCTCTTTAGCAGGACACTAGTCATAATAGATATCTCTCATAGCAGGACCATAGTCCTACTAGATCTATATTATAGCAGGAAGATGGTCCTACTAGATCGCTCATATAACATGACAATGGTCATACTAGATGTCCTTTATAGCAGGAAAATGGTCCTACTAAATCTCTCTTTAAACAGAACAATGGTCCTACAAGATATATCTTATATCAGGACATTTGTCCTACTAGATCTATCTTAAAACAGGACAATTGTCATACCAGATCGCTCTTATCGCAGGACAATTGTCCTACCACATCTCTCGTATAACATAATAGGACAATGGATCTACTAGACGTATCGTATTTCACAACAATGTTTCAGCTTGATCTCTCTTATAACATGACAATAGTCCTACTTTGGTTAGTTAGTTATTCATCTTGGGCCAAAGACGGCATATAGGGTGGATATCATGGATTTCCATGGCTCGCGTTTCATTGAAATTTGTCTTAGGTCTTCATTGTTTCTGATACCCATGTGAAACACTATATTGTAATAGTTCTACGTAAATTCTGTTTTGCTCTTCCTCGTTTTCTCTTGCCCATTGGTGACCACATCAAAGCTTGACAGGGGAGTCTTGTATTATCCATTCGCAGCGCCTAGTCTTACTGAATCTCTCTTATAACAGAGCAACGGTTGTATTACATCTATTTTATAGCAGGACACTGGTACTACTAAATTTCCCTTATAGCAAGACAATGGTCCTACTATATCTCTCTTGCAACATGACAATGGGTCAAAGTGATATCTCTTATAACATGACAATGGGTCATACTAGATCTCTCTCATAGCAGGACTTTGGCCCTCCTCGATTTCTCTTATAGCAGGCCACAGGTCCTACTAGATCTCTCGTATATCATGAAAATGGTCCTACTAGTTCTCTCTTAGGATAATAATCCTGTTAGATCGCTCTTATATCAAGACAAATGGAACTATACAAAAACCCTACGCATGCGGCTTCGGCTTGGTAACTAACACTGTCAGTCTTTTCAATACTTCTTTGAACGGTGGATGTCTGTAACCATGTCTATAGAAACCCATACTTATGAGATAAATGGTTCCCGTACTTACATGCTACTCACTAACTTTAAAGACTAACTCGGGTAAACAATGGCAGAATTATTGTCCGTCCCATCTTGCATGATATCGACAATACCACAGACGTCTACGCCATACCTGCATTAAACTATTCAGATCTGTTCATTGACAAAGACGGATGTCAGTTATCAACTGAAATCATAAGTACACTAACATCATATTAGAAATGAATAGATTATAGATGCTATAGTCGGATGTGTCCGAAAATAGTGCGCAGATACTGCAGTCAAGCTATAAACCACGTATAATGCATTCCGTTCTCTGGATTATAGCCTGGTAAACTTCATGCGTTAGAAGATTATTTTATTTTGGAAAAGAAGCATGTTAAGTGAGTACACATGATTCCATCCCAGTACAAGACTCCTTCAATAGACACTGTATTAAACCCAAAGCTGAAGTCTCCAGGGTATATACGCTTGCTCTGAGAAACTATGTATACTCCATTGCATTAAAACCAAAGATGAAGTCTTCTGGGTAGGGAAGCAAGGACTATTACAACAACAACAAACATCCCGTACAGGTATTGAAATATCCTCAGTAACAACAAACATATGATAGATAATATCCGTATTAGTTATACAAGAGCCAATAGGTCTTCTTGTAAACATGGATAACATATATAGACAGTACAATTGTGCTTCAAATAATTGTTTACACAAGTAAATTTAAGTAGGAAGCCAGAGAACAATGCTTTTTAAAAATTCTTGAGACTAATGGGAATTTAACCAGCCCGTTCAACGGCACCAAATCGCCTAGCAACTATTGCACACGCGTTCTTCCGTACTTGACTAACCGTTGATGTAATCACCCAAACTACAGATCTAGTAGAAGACATTCTGTAGGATACATTATCGGGTAAAATAAAATCGATCAGGTAGGAAGAAAGGTGAGAATCATTCTTTAGGATACAGTATCAGGTACAATAAAACATGTATGACCGGAAGGACAGTTGAAAGACAACACAAACGAGCGGATAAATTTGACGTATTCTCTTTCTCAAATTCTAGCACTGAAATTTATAGAAGAATTATAAAAAGAATCAAGTTAATAGTGTTGCAACAACTACCAACATTTTGGTTGTTTTTTCTTCATCTTCTATATTTGTTCTTAAACTACTGCAGATTCTAGGATATAGTCCAGATAACGGAATGTGTTGTGTTATCTTTACAGCTTGATCTGCGGCCTGTGGCATGACACATCAGACATTAGCATGTCTTCTTAGAAACTTTGAGAACTATGAGATGGTACAGCCAGCATTCCATTGAAAACATCCTTAGTCGCTGTCAACGACATGAATGACATGTAACAGTGCTGATAATCATTACTTCCCTTCCGTGTGACTTCAATACACGACTTTAATCACGGTAAAGCATTCAACAAACGTCACTCTCTCATGGTACATATCTCTTGTTGTTTTATACATACACTTACCTTGGAGATAATTGAGTGAAGTACTCAGTCAAATTTGCAAGATAGGAGGGTTGCTCAACACTGACCACCTGGTCATCTGTAATATCTGTTATCCCAACTTGAGGCGATGAAGCAATGTTGCGTATAAACTCTTCCCAGTCAAGCAACTAAAAATGTCAAGAAATAAGAATGATCAATACCTTTAAAAATATAGTTGTAAAAATAGATCAATATTTACTTTGTTCTGAAGAAAATCAATCTCATCCATCATATCTCCCTCGTCCCACGGTGTTTGCAGATCATATGATGTTTATTCCACAGAAAAATAATTTTGATATCTCAATAATTAGCTAAGATCTTAGAAGATCAGAAGTTACGCTGAGGTGACATATGTTACACTACTACAATAACATGACGTAGAGCGAAAGTTGTTTTATTTGTACTTGAAATAAGTCTGTGTTTGCCTCAGTCAATCATACATCGACACATACACTTATGTCTGTGTTTGCGTCAGCCGATCATGGATCGAAACATACATATATTTATCGTTGTATATTAGAAATGCTTTTGTGTAGCTTTACCTGGCCAAAATGTTCCTGCAATTCCGCTATAGTAAGGTTCACCTCATCAGAGCCTTCTATATCATTGATTATCTGCAAGAAATATCGTGTAACATAAACAATTTTAACATTAAGATTCTGTCTATAAAACATATCAACAGTTAGAGGAGGGGGGTTGCGCTGAATAACAGAAGGGGAGTTGATAGCAGTTGACGTCAACCATAGGGTTTCTTTATACTCAAATTAACTCAATCCTGTCCCATAGCCTACCACATAATTGGCACGTTTACGAAATGTGATACAAGTTACATATCATTAGCGGTGTACCGGATTTCGGCTCTGGCTCCGGTAAATCCGGCCACTTTTATAAATCCGGCTCTGGTGCAATTTTGCCGGATTTAGGCCGGATTTGTGTTGCCTAGTCAGGTGAATTTTCTGTACATGTTTCATGAGGTCAAGCACAGTAGTACTTCCAGTTTACTATTTCTCACTGATGTAAATACGCATTTTAATGGTACATTACTTCATGAGTTCGTGGGACTTGAATATTTCGACTTTTCGTAAATTTCTGTGGTCCTGCCGATACAATAAAATGGCATCAAAATCTAAGTCATACAGCGCTGTTTGGGATTACTTCACGGTTAAAGACGATGATTCAGCGAAGGTAATATGTAAGTTTTGTGTCAAACAGTTCTCGCGTGGACGATCAGATCGCCCCAAAGACTTCTCAACATCATCAATGCAAACCCATTTGCGATCGATGCACAGGAAAAGCTATGACGAAATGATGGAAAAGAAAGCATCACTGTAGGCCATTGTATTCGCGACCACATCTATGATGTTTGCACAAAGCAAGCATCAGTACCTAGCAGTCAATTATGCAGGCATGGGACGGGTCAAAATTTGGGACATCACAATCCATATGCTAAACGCAGTCATGCTGCCGTAGCCCGAATGATAGCCATAGATACGGAGCTTTTTCAAGTAGTTCAACGTCCAGGTTTCAGAGAGCTGATGCATACAATGGAAAAAAGGTATGAATTGCCTTCAAGAAAGTACATTGCTGAACATGTCATTCTTGACATATGTAAACGTCTGAAGGTAAAAATTGCAGCAATGATATCTGACACTGATTACATATAATTCACAACAGATACGTGGACAGCTGAACACACCACTCAGTCATTTATGGGCCTCACTGGCCATTGGTTAACAGACTCATTCGTACACCGCAGTGTAGTCTTCCATTGTATTGCATTGTAGTCTTCCATTGTGATGAACATCATACGGCCACAAACTTGATCGCACATTTTGAAAAGATGCTGGATGAGTGGTCAATTGCATGTGAGAAGTGCCATGTTGTTGTGAGAGACAATGCATTTAACATTGCCAAATGCTTTCGTGATGGCAGCTATTCAAGTGTTGGATGTTTTGCACACACACTGCAGCTGTGTGTGCGTGATGGTCTTTTGAGTCTAAAGTATGTTGCTGACATCATCGGTACTGGAAGAAAATTGATAGGACATTTCAAACATTCTTTTTCAGCAACTAGTCGTTTGCATGAACTTCAAAATGAATGAAACCTACCACAACATCAGCTTCTACAAGACCTGAGAACACGATGGAACTCAACGTTTTATATGCTACGACGTCTGTTAGAACAACAGAGCAGCATCAGTCTGTTAGTTAGTTTGTTCCTTTCGTGCCGCAAGCGACACATAGGGCAGAAGTTTTGGCTCTCCATATGATGCGGTCCTCTGCCTGCAGCTTTAGTTCCTGGATGGTCTTACAACCTATTAATTCCCCTTCTTTAAGAATGGTATTTTAAGGGTTGTTTTAGGTCTTCCTCTTTTTCTTGTACCCTCAGGTGACCACATAAGGGTTTGTTGGTTTATTCTGTTTACATCTAGTCGTAAAACGTGACCAAGGTATTTCCATCTTCGTTTTCTTATGATGTTTGAAACATACTCTTGGTGAAACATACTCAGTCTGTACTGTGTTGAAATTGATTCGGTAACTGGGCTAACGGCACAGCAGTTGGCAGTAACGGAGAATGTAGTAGGTACTTTGGCACCATTTGAAGAACTCACACGTGAAATAAGTGCAGCTCAGGCACCAATATCAGCTGTGATCCCATTAGTTCAAACACTCATGGCTTTCCTTCAGAAAGAAGGTAGTGATGCTGGGATCAAAACTATGAAAGCAGCCCTGTTTAAAGCCGTTAGCAGCAGATTTATGTACATTGAGTTTAACAGTATTTACACCTGTGCCACACTACTGGATCCAAGATTCAAGCTGTGCTTCTTCTCCCAGTGTGGCAGAAGTGATGCACGAGCCCATCTGATGTTAGCAGCTAACTCCATTATTCATTCAGAAAATACAGTCAGTGCACATGATCCATCAGCTACTAGTAGCAGTACTAGTGTTTTGATTTCTGTGAGCACTGCCACACAGTACGAGTCCAGCATATGGAGCTGTATTGACACAACTGTCGAGGAAAATCCCACGACAGATCGTTCTGCAAGTGCCGAAGGCAACAGCATTAACACTGAGGTGACACAGTACCTGTCAGAGCCACTTCACACTGGACAGTCAGATCCAGTTTCATGGTGGCATGCCAATAAGCAAAGATTTCCAATTATGGCTAGACTGGCGCAGGCATTTCTTGCACCACCATCTACAAGTGTGCCATCGGAACAGTACTGCACTGCAGGAGACATTATCACTAACAACCGTAGTAGCCTTGTAACACAAAACTTCACAGCCATAATGAAGACTGACTGACCGAAATAGTGAAAGTACTGAAGGAATGTATTTAATAAATTCAATCTGTTCAATGTACTGTTGTTGGGAGTTTTAACTGAGCTCCCAAATTGCCAACTGAAAACTATGTGAAAACTGAAAACTAAAAATTAAAATTACTAAATTAGCATTATGAGATTATGTATTATGTTTCATCTTGAACTTATGGAACGTAATATTACTTATTCTAATGTAAATGTAATTATTTTACATTTAAATCATTTAATATGCGCATATGTCATCTGTGTCATGTCTATCGTAATAAACTGCAGTAATGAACAGTCGAGTGACTTCACTCACCTAAGTCAAGTGATGTAGTACATTATTCAACTTTTATGTTTTTTTATTTATAAATCCGGCTCCGGCCGGATCTCACTTCATAAATCCGGCCAAATCCTGCTCCGGCCGGATACCAAAAATTTGAATCCGGTACAGCCCTACATATCATGCACTTTCATTCCCAGTTTGTTACAGCGTGCACCAGGGCCGCCCCTAACAATTGCGGAGCCCTATGCGAAACGGATTGCGAGAGGCTCAGTCTGGGTAGGGAAGAGGATAATAAAATAAATTATAATATGAATATATGGGCCTATGAATTGCGGGGCCCACTGCGGCCGCATAGGTTGCAATGGCCTAAGACCAGCCCTGGCGCGCACTTAAGTCGTGCTTGCTGTCAATAAAATTACGTCCTTTGCAGACTTTGTGGCGAGAGAAAACAAAACGTCTAATTTGGACGGAGATGACATTATTCATTCATTCATTTTCTTTTTAGCTGACGTTAGCGCATAGGGCAGAGATCAGATCTCTCCAATCCTGTCTGTTCAAAGCTATTCTGTGCAGTTCTTGAATAGTATGAGTATTGATTGTTTTACTTTCTCTAAGTATTGTTCTTCTGAGTTTTTCTTTAGGTCTACCCCTTGCTCTTTTACCTGAAGGTATTCATTCAAGAGATTGTGGTGTATTCTGCTGATGACATTATGCCACGATTTAAAGCAACCAATACGCATCAGAAGAGATGGGATGATCCTAGATTTTAGGAAGGGGGGCATTGTTTTGGCAATTTTAGAACTAATCCTAACCGTAACATTCACACCTTCCAAAACTCTATATATTTATGTCTAAATGGGAGACATATACGGTTATTGTGCCAGGATTTAATGTCATTTTAATTAGATTTAATTTTTTTTAAAAGGGGCAATCTTAGAGTTTGTGGGAGGGAGGTGGGGTGTTAGGAGTAGGGTTAGATCTAATTCTAACCTTAGCACCTCCGTTCTAAACACTATACATTTGTGTCTTAAGAGATATGAACTGTGCTGCTTCCTTATCAGACGGAGGCATCGATACGGTAGACATTGTCGTTAATAGAAATGAACTGTCTGTGTGACGTCACAAACTACTATCAAATCACAATCGGACAGTTATTTAAAAACTAACCGCTGGTTGGCTTGCGATATGGGAGAGAGGTCCTGTTTTTGTGTGTTTTTTTTCCAAAACTCTTAGAATATTCGTAAAGGGGTGAGTGGGGGTTTGAGGATATTTTTGTGTGTACATAATTACTCATGGAGATCCTGAATACTTAACTACTGTTGACAATTGGGGATCCAAAATTGGCAAATACCTGTTGACGTACATGACACTTACTGCAACAAAACTACATAAAGACCGGAATCTGCTAAATAAATCATACTATGATAGTTTATAATATATTAATTAGATAATATCTTTAGCTGTTTGTTTTTTGTTTGTTTTTCGTTCGCTCCATTGTAACCATCACGGATATCCGTGCGATTTCCGCCGGGAGCGTGATTACGTTGTGCCACCGTTATGCGCCTTGTAGGCCTAGCACATCCGATTTCGGCATGCCTTGACAATTCGGGTGGGCTACCCTTAGCCTGTGACAGTCTCTATATCTGTCTCCAGGCACACGTAGTGAAGACTCTTCGCCCAGACGATTTTCTAGCTCTCGTCTCACTCGAACGAGGTGTTCCACTGTCTATGAACTTGCCTCGTGTAATTGGACGTGCTGTGCCTGTGCCCATTGGGTACTGAACCGTTTCTCATCCATGAGCCTGGTTCCTTAAGGGGAAGAACTCAACAGAGGAGTTGGACCCTGGCTCTTTCGCCCTCTTAGCCGAGGTGTCATTCACCGACATCGTGTACCCCTTGTCCAAGTTCGAGTCTCACACCACGCATTTGAGAGCAAGGCGTTCTCGAGCTGAGCGTCCTTGTCCCAATAGCGCCTGAGCCCATCAGGTACTGAACCCTTTCTCTCTTCAAGTGTATTTCCGGTGTAGGAAAACCTGACAGTAGAGTTGGGCCAGGGCTAAATCGTTGTCCCTTTTGTGCCTGAGCGAATCGAGTACAGAACCCTTTCTCTCTGCAAGTTACTTCCGGTATAGGAAACCTTGACAGTAGAGTTGGGCCAGGACTGCCATCGTTGTCCCTTTCTTGCCTACACCCATCGGGTACAGAACCCTTTCTCTTTGCAAGCATATTTCCGGTTTAGGAAGGCTCGACATTAGAGTTGGGTTAGGTCTTTTGCTTTACCAAACGCCGATGGATGGGTCTGGGTCTCTGCCTGTTAGGAACTCTGGTAACTAGAAGCCCGTCTCGAGCTGACGGAGCTTGTAGTTCCCTTTCCTAGGGACTTTTCACTTTCTATTTGCAGTTCGCGCTGCCCTCTAGCGCTGTTCTGCCCTTTCATTGTTTCATTGTACTCTGTGTGAAACAGATTTGTCTCTCGCCATGCATTTACCTTTACGTGCATTTTACATTGGCCGCCCCTCCAATGTTCGGACTGGACTGACTAGCTTCACTGTATGTCGACAGTGTTGCTATATGTGGTGATGCTGGTGGTGTCGGAGATATTGTCTGTCTCTTGTGCAGTCAAATCTCTTTCCATCTGCTACCTCCACATTCTCGGACACGATCCCCAAATGATTTGGCCAGAATCAGCACGAGCTGCTGTATTTCTGTTTCCAGGGTGCACCACGTGGAGGTACATTTGGGATCTTGGTTATCTGCTAACCCTGGGTCCGCCTAGAGCAATGCGTTCCCTTTGCACCCCATCTTTAGCTGTGAGACGGTAGCTCTTAACGTCGTATAGCCTTTCTGGCAAAAACGCAAAGGTTCTCAATTCTATAACTGACACGACGCACGAACCCACTATTAATCAGTCTGCTGGTATTGTTATAATGTTTCAATTTTCGGGCAGTATTGGCATATACATCAATTTTCAGCATTTTCTGGGGACGACTATGGTTCTCACTTCTGAAAATCTTCTTAAGGGACATGTCCCTTGGTGAATTGATTATGTGAAAACAATTCTATATGATTATACAACGTTTTGTATATGCTCAGCGCTGACTCCAATGGCTGGGAAACACTAGGATTATATTATGTGACATAATACCGAAATATATACGTTATGGAGAATTACAGATTGGGAAAATGTCGCATGGTCGATCACTATTTCAGTGTACAAACTTCTGCAAACTGAATATGCTTGATACAGACATTGATCTTGGGAACACGTTTCCATGGATAGGGGTGCACGGGAAGACAATTCAGTAATAATATGAGGCGTGAGACCTACACAGAATTATAACCAACAACAAAAATCACTTTTGATGCTTACCAAAACAAGTTACATTTGCATATACTTCAGAGTATATATTTCCGTAAACAGTTTTGATTTACAGCAATTTAAATTTGGTAGGGATATCAGGTAAAATAACTGTTAGTATAGTCTTTATTTTAGCATGCACAATGTTTGCCAAAAAATGATATATTTCTGGATTTTTGACATCATATCTTACACATTTTGTAAGCTAGACTCACGAGTTTTTAAGTGTATGTGTATATATTATATATACGAATCCTGAACCATTTTCACTGTACGTGATTTGAAAGAATAAAGAAAACATTTACAACACTATTCATGCGTATAAATAAGTGAATTATTCATTTTTTTCAGCATAATTTTTCAGAAACGTTTATGATTCAGAGTTCAGGATTAAGATAAGCCATATATAAAGCTATTTGCTTTACTTTTAGAATAAAAACTAACAAATGATTACTATATCGTGTACAAACCAGCATCAGTATTTTCGGATATTTAAATTTGTCGTAATTACATAATTAATTATTTGAACACATTAGTTCATATTTTTTCAGTCAGGAATACTTTTTACTAAATCACTAATATTCATTCTACTATGCGGCACTATTGTATTTGAATCTATGCAAAATTTCCTGTTTTACAAAAATAAACAGCTAGTAACCCCTTGTCTTGTTACGTCTAGCCCCATACAGCAAATGAGAAAATTATATCATGAAGGGATGCAAGTTTAAGAAGACACACAGCGACACACGATGGTACAAGTGCGCCTGTGATTACGTGCACGTGCTATGGAAGGTCCTATGTGACTAAGATTGGTCTTGTGAGTCAAATCTATCATCGCCATGAATCGTAGATTTTATTTCTTATTACAAAATGGACAGATAGAATGGTGCCCACTACCACACAATAATAATACTATCAATGGACACATAAAATAGTGCCCACTTCCACACAACAATAATGCTATCAATGGACACATAACATGGTGCCCACTACCACACAATAATAATACTATCAATGGACACATAAAATGGTGCCAACTACCACACAACAATAATACTATCAATGGACACATAAAATGGTGCCAACTACCACACAACAATAATACTATCAATGGACACATAAAATGGTGCCAACTACCACACAACAATAATACTATCAATGGACACATAAAATGGTGACCACTACCACACAATAATAATACTATCATCCGGAATTACGGAAATGTGGCAATCTATTATATTTAATCCTGGTTTGAAAATTCATAACAGCTATTGATACAATTCTCCTAAGTTCAGTTCATCAGCTGACCTGACTGGCATCCTTCTAATCGCTCATAACTCATAACGTAATGCCGACTTGGTTACAGTTACGATTTTCATATATACTTGGGAATTATGGCTTAAAGCAGCGGAGTTACGTGCTAGAAGTGGAACTATCAGCATGTTGCGTTCTGCACTGCTGAGAAAGGTGGAGTAGATATGAGGAAACTCCAGTACAGTGACGTCAGTATCTACATATTATGAGATTAATCGTGTTTGTTATTTAACACTTTCTATCAAATATTATAGTTATTTAATATTATCTGATCACTTTATCATATCCATCATTCTATGATGTTAGAAACAATACGGGCTGTCTGGATCTAACCAGTCACAGATAAAGTGGACATTTCATCATCGTTCTATATGCTTGTACATGTTCTCCTATACAATCCTTTTCATAATAATTTCATGTTGTGTATATGAATCGCATAATACACTCAATAATGTTATATTGATAAGAAACATGGATAAAGGATACACAGTTAGAACTAATGCCTACGATACATAAACTCACATATCACAAATATGCAATACTGTTGATATTTTAGATGTGTAATTATAATTTCGCTGATGAAGTTTTGACCTCTTACAGTACTAAATCTCTTTAGTTCCAAATACGAGAACATGTTAAAAGAAATACCTCAGCCAAATTTCTTTCAACTTCGACTATCTCTTTCGCCTCATATATAGCGTCTTCGGAGACCTCCAATCCTAATCTCTTAGCATCTTCCAAAATTTTGCTAGTGTACATTTTAAGGGTTAAATCGTCCTCTTCTGTGTTGACATATCTATCAACGGGCAAACTCAAGTCTGGTGTACCTAACTGAAATTAAAAATTGTATTTGAGATTATTTGATGACACAAACAAGTAAATATACAAATTGAAGTTGAGTGTATTTGATAAGAACAGAAACAAAGAATAGAAGATCAGAGACGTGTAGTATACAAGTTATAACAACATTAGAATGTAGATGGGAATTATTAAATAGGTATGAATGAAGATTAGCAATTAGGAATAAAATGACAATTCCACAAATTCCTTCTTTATCCGTCTCAATAAATTTATCAACGTCTAACATCTGACAGTCTCAGTTCGCTTTTAATACATCAGCGTTTTCTTAGAACTATTATGTGACAACGATGATTTTATTTGATGATAATGATGATGTTCCTCCTTCGCAAGCGAAGATGAGCATGGCATAAAAAAACATTAAATATGGGAAAAAATATATATGTATATATATATATATATAATAATTAAAATTGGTAATTAACTAATTTAGTTTGTGAGATCGTAGGTGCTCGATGAGTCCGATTCGTGCCCCGAAAGTTCTATTGCAGTGCATGCAGGAGTGCTCAAAGTTCGGGGTAGGAGAATTTACGGATTTGTCCTTCCGCTTCTTGCGCTTGTGAATTGCGCACTTTGTTCTTTCTTTTTCAAATTTCGTAATGCCAGAAGTGATCTGAGTGTGCCAGGTTGAGCAATCAAGTGCTGTAGTCTCCCAGGAGCTAGGATCAATGATGCAGTTCTTGACAGAGCTTTTTTAAAATGTTATTTACACATGTTGTAACCATATTCCCAACTTTCCTTCTTCGCCTCCTATGCCATTTCCAGGATAGAAGACAGTGGGCATATTCTGTGTACGCTGAACTAGAATTCCATGATCTTTTCTGGTATTGTGCAAAATCTACATCTTGTAATCGTAGATTATAAACAGACCACCAGTCACATTTCTGAAATCCTTTAATCGGATAATGTATATTATCATATTGACTGTGTAAGAACTATATATTTGAAAATGTAGCTTTCAATATTTGCAGCAAAGTTCACTTGACATCTCGTTAGTTATGTTATATCATGTTAGCTCTAGCTTATTCAGATAATTAGTTCGTTGCTTCCTCTGTAGTCCATGAGCTCTTGACCCAATGACATTGTATGATATATGCCCGTGCTTACACAGATACATACGTTACGTTTATGAAAAAAACAATGTTATTTGTTTGCGTTCCTTTTCAAACTCCCAGAATATCTCTCCTATAGCAAGACAATAGACCTAATTTGTTTCCAACAAAATATATTCCAAATAATGGAAGTGCATTCTATTACTACTTGATTGCGACAGTGGCCCGACACATCCGACGTATGGTTACTAATACGTTAGTGTGTTTATTACTTACAGTAAACGGTGGCATCTTATTTCGTTCCATAATTCATGATACGCAGTTGGATTTGTATTTCTTCAAAACTACTTATTAGATCGAAAAGATCGTTTGGGTTCAACTTGAAATTCTCAACCACTTTATTAAACCATTTATCCCTTATAAAATATAACTAGATTAAACTATTTGCTCTATAAACTATACATTTATAAAGGTTGTGTAAATGTACATAATCTGCAATATTTTACATTACAGCCGAGTCTGTCGACAGTCGCTGTTAATGAAGGGAAATAAGGTTTCTATGTTAGTATATCTGGCCTCAACACTTCATTGGCTGTGAAGTATATTATAAATATACTGTTCAATTAAAGACAGAATAAAATAAGAAGACAAGATCAGTAATTGAATTATATTGCTGTGAAATGCAACTATTTGTGGTTTTCATGCTCATCAAATTGACACACTATCGACTGCAGGAAATCACGATTTCCATGACTGCAAAATATTTCGTCGTTTGTTGTTTATTTAGAGATTAAATTATTATTGACATACTTTGTGAGTTTATTTCACATGCATATCTTCGAGCTTTTCATTGGATTTTGTGATGTCAAGATGACATGAAATTCACGAAAATACAGTCGTATGCCAATATAACAGAGGGGGGCATTTAATGTAAGTTGTACTGTATTTTTTGTTGTATTAAATAATTGTTTAATCATAAATAATAGCTTCACTTCTGTTTTCTCACATGTGTATTACATATTCAACGTGTTTCTACTGTGGTATCTTGTTTTATGTTTTATGTTTTGCTCTTTGTGTTATTTGCTGCAAGAAACATGTCTTTCATTTTTTCTTTATCGTATAGGTCCTCTATGTTTTTGCAGGAGTACTTGATAAATTGTTATTTATCCTTTCTTATTTGTCTTTTTATTTCCCTCGTGAGTTGTTTTCATAATGCATAGCAGTTGTTATTAAAAAATATCATGAAATTATAAAAAAACAAGATCAACTGATACTTCACTGTTTTACTTCTCCACTACAATTTAGTTTCAGTCACGTTTATTTATGGAATTATTAAATACACATATTCTTATTCAACACAAATTTATTTAAAAAATCAAAGGACAATTTGATAATCAAAGATAGAAACTGCTTTACATACATTCTTGAAGAAATGATAACTATCCGGCATTCCCTGCTATTATATAAAGTTGTGATACGCCTTTGCATCCACAATTTTATGTATTACGGTAAAACGTAAAATATGAGTGCCATTTTTTATGCTTATGCAGTACTATTGAGAAAAAAAGTTTTCTTTGCATTTTCCAAACTACCTATCAATTTGTAAAATATGTATTCCTAATGTCGTGATGTGTATAAGACTAACTGCAAAATATGCTTGCTATTTATCAGGTAGTGTTCGTGAAAATTGAGCTCAAGTGAATAACATGAATTATGGAACGAATTATAATACGTTAGCAGTACGATAAAGAGGGTTTTCGTACAACACGATCGCCACCATCCTCCGATATAACATATATTTAAATTTGTTTGACATTTTCCCCACTGTCGGTGTGTATGTCGACATAATCACAGACGGCCACATGTAATATTATATTTCTCATTAATTCTTTAACTTTTTTCAGCCATTAAAAACAATTGCTAGAGAGAAATAGTATAAATATTAAATTGCACAATTCGATCAGAAAACTATATAAAAATGTATACATTGACAAGGAATCTAGAGGAAAGTTATGAAGGTGGAGTCTGAATATCACGTAGACGTAAAACGATCACAATATGTGCGGCCCAGGTACATACTGTTTTTCTTTCACCACAGACACACACTACACCTTTCATGTACCCAGCCACACACCCCGTCTATGTTTAATCCCAGCAACATACCCCATCTTTCATTTACACCAGTCAAACTATATATTTCATTTATCCAAGCTATACACCACATCTTTTTTATCCCTCCACACCATATCTTTCTTTTACCTCAGCCACATCATCTCTTATTTTACCCCAGCCACGCAGAACATCTTGCATATATCCCAGCCAAATACCATATCTTCTTTTACTCCAGCTGCACCATATATTTCTTTTACCCCAACCAAACACCGTATCTTTCTTTTACCTCAGCTACACCATATATTTCTTTTACCGCGCTAAACCATATATTTCATTTATCCCAGCCACACATGATATATTTCTTTTACCAAAGCAAGACATCGATTTTTTTTTTACCCCGGCCACACACCACATTTGTCTGTCACCAAAGCAACATATCACATCTTTCTTTTATCACAGCAACAAATCACATCTTTCTTTTATCACAGCAACAAATTACATCTTTTTTATCACCGCAACAAATCACATCTTTCTTTTATCACAGCACCAAATCACATGTTACTTTTACGCTGGCCACATATGATTTCTTTCTTTTACCCCAGCCGACACACATCTTCCGTTCCCACTCATTAACACCCATATTTTTTTATTTTTTTCCTAGTCACATACATCTTGCTTTAATCCAGTCGCACCGCACATCCTCTTTTTCCCCATCCACACTGCATATGATCCACTGCCTATCAGAAATAACATGTCTACGAAGAATACTCGGAGTGTCATTAAGAGATAGAATTAGAAACGATAACATCAGACAGATAACCAAAACAGTACCAGTATTGATACACATCAAAAGACAACAGATCAAGTGGTTTTCACACGCTTCCAGACTACCGACAGATAGCATGCCACAAATGGTCATGACACACAGACATAACGGTTATAAAGCCAGAGGCAGACCATATAAAAGATGGATTACCGAAATCAATGAAGCCACAGGAACAAGCTTACAAACATCACACAAGAAGGCCATCTCCAGAGAACTCTTGTACCCCTTATGCCACAAGCCAAACAAGGGACACATCGTATAGATATATAGATAGACACTGCATATCCTTCAAATTAAACAGGTACTCGGGGAAGTAAAAAATAGATTTGTTGTTAATTGTCAGGAATGTCATAAGAGTTAGAGAATTATTCCTGGGGGATGGAATTGGCTGTCGCAGTTCATGGGTAGTTAAAGTCACAGAGACGATGTAACCCATGAAAGAACACTTGCTGTTCTCTGGACTACATTCTTATAATTTCAGGAGTTTGAGAATGAACACAAATTGTCAGTCGAAGATTACTCACTAAAACACAACCTCCCTCAATCATAACATGCAGCTTACTTTTAAGAAATCTACTCACGGTTAGAAAATTGATGAAGAAGACCTTTCCATTCTCTACAAACCCGTTTAGCCCTACACGAAACTTTACTAAAGGATACACTCCCAAACGAAGAGCTTTTGATAGAGAATCTCGTAGGTCAAAGCTGTCATCATCCCACTCATCATTCGTGATTGGCCAAGATCCAAAAATATTGTTGATCATTTCTTTAATTACTTTACTTGATCTAGGTTTTTTTGCTAGAAAACGAAGTAGATCAATTAAATGTTAGTATTGATAAAATTAGTAGAAATCAAATACAGTAATGCGACAGTAGATATGGGACTATATATTCGTGAGATTGTATTCGGCAAGAGTCTTAATGATAATCATTTTATCATGTGTGGTTTTTTTTTCATTCCCTGGAATTAGAAGCGAAATATCATGTTTTTCCTATGTACTATTGTGGAAGGTATGGGCGAGAGTATGTTCTATTTCATACCCAGAAGATTCCCAACTCTCATCAATATTGTATATGCAGAATTCATTCATTTATTCATTCATTTTCCTTTTGCGCTGAAGTTAGCGCATAGCGCAGATGTCAGATCTCTCCAATTATGTCTGTTCAACGCTATTCTGTGCAGTTCTTGAATAGTATGGATATTGATTGTTTTACTTTCTCTAAGTATTGTTCTTCTGAGTGTTTCTTTTGGTCTACTCCCTGGATCTTTTGCCTGTAGGTATCCATTCAAGAGATTGGTGGTGTATTCTGTTGATGTCTGCGCGTAGGACATGCCCGATTTAGGACCAACGGCGTTTTCTGATAACATCTGTGATGAAATTTTGATGTGTCTCATCTCTGATTTTATCATTCGATTTGATTTCGCTCCAATGGGTGTTAGTTATCCTACGAAGACATTTGTTCTCGAAACTCATATGCAGAATTGTACCAGAATATTACCTAAATCCCACATACAATAGTTAAACAGTAATAGGCATATTCTATATCAATCATTATTATTTTTTTATAAGAAACTGTTATCAGGAAATACAGATGAAAGAGCATTCAAACAAGAGCAACATCATCATTTGATTCAACATGTTGTTATTGCAGCTATTGATATCCAAATGCTGCTCATTAGTTCTACTCTTATCATCATAATGTCATTCTGAAAAAGGAACATTCTGAAAAAGGAACATTCTGAAAAAGGAACATTCTGAAAAAGGAACATGTCTTCTGAAGTTGAATTAGGGATACATACAATAAGTTAGTGACTATTAAGGATGTCTATGTTTGTTTTTCAAAAGCGCCAGGAATTGCAAGCGATTAGCACTTACTTCATATTTGCAATGGAGTAGGTTTTCTGAGCTTTCTTTAATACCCAGGAGATTTCAGATATCGGCTTAATAAAAGTGCCTATTGAATGTGCATTCTACTCAGAGGTAGGACAAGTCACAGGCCGAGCTGATAGTTTGCACGGGTCACACATTGTGTGTCTTTGCTCCGACGAGGCGCTGTGCAGAAAGCGTGCTGTTAATCGTGTAGGAAGACAATTCCATTACCACCCTACGTGTCCCTATGTCCCAGACCGAATTTCTTCTGTATGAGCTGTGATGGGTAACAACGGCACTCGAATTAGACTCAGTGTTGATACACCTTACTAGACCAGGTGCTACTTTGTCAAACACTTCGGGGGTTTGGGATTTTACGAATTTGACCTGTGAATTTCTCACGCACTCGCCTCCTCTGCTTGTTCCAATCCATCACCAGGCACAACCTTTATATTTTGACTCTTCGCCATTGCGTATGTTACTCAAATAATTAGGAAGAGTACGTCTATCTTGAACGAGGATCTTCGTAGTGGGTCCTAGGGTACTGAGCCTAATTATTTCTGCACGAACCGTGTTGGGCAACGGCGACAGTCGAGTTATGCTAGGTTTGCAGTGTAGTTAGTGACTTGCGGCCCCTCTTCGTGTTGCCCTTATCGTCGAGAGTCCGAATCTTAACACTGCTTCAGTCAGACATTTGAACAATGTGTTCCACTACATTTGTCCATTGCATGCCATGTGCGCAATAGGGAGCTGTATTCAAAGCTTGTTTTCTATATTCAGGAGTAAATGTACAAGTTGGCCATTCCGGTACTTCGACCATGAATATTATTTGAATGGATTATAATTCCAGCACATGTTATCACTGACTGAAGCAAAAACTCTCATCGAAAGAAAATACAAACATACATGGAGTAAGAGAACAGGCGCAGAAACTTTCCACAGGACCCCATTCTAAAGCTAAGCAGATCACAGCAAACCACAAATGTAACAAACATTGCTCTTCGGCGGTATTTATCTTCAACGAAGAGTGTGAAGAATCTTGTCCTGTCTAGTCCTATATCGTTTGTGGTAAAATAGCATGACACTTCACAAAATAAAAGACTACGTGCAGACACAAAAATTAGCGTGGCACACCATGAATTATAAGAAAAATAGAAATTGAAAGTGATTATACAATTGTTCTTAAAAATACTATAAACAGTATTATACTCAAAGAGCACTTACCGTAACCAATACATGAAGAATAGAGGTCTCTTGCTTTCTTGACTGAACTGAGATGTGATGGTTGGTGGTCGGTCGCTAAGAGATCTGGTAGTCAAAGAAAGTGAAATTAGTGTTTTTGGTTTTGCTAATGGGCATACATAACATCCCAAGGGATATACAATACTGTCGGCAATATAGAGGACATGTTTTCTGAACTAATTAGGACCCCGTTCGTTAAGATTTTGAGTATTGTTTGGTTCCCGGATATTGACCAACTGGGAGCCCAACAACCCGTCTTGTTACGTGACACTTCTAGATAACAGGTAATCAGTACTACGCAAATGGTAAGGGTATATAAATAACAACAATCGGTATATACATAACAATTATGGGGGCATGTATAGTAACAATGGGACCATGTATAAATGGAGGCATGCATAACAACACTGTGGATATACATAACAACACTGACGATATGGAAAACACCACTTGGGATATGCTTAGCATCACTGTGGAAGCAGTCGCATAGCAATAGTAGGGACATGCATGGCAACAGGAGAGACATGGATAGCAACAGTATGGGCGTGAATAACAACACATAACAACACTGGGGACACGCATGCCAACACGGGATTAAAAAAAAGCAATAACAAATAAAGAAATTTTAAAAAACAAATAGTAGTAATAATGCCTTACTTCTTGCTGCAGCCAAATGCTTGGCCTGGTCGTACAAAGTTAACAAGGCTGACCTGAAGAAGAAGATAAAACAATCTGCTGTCTAGTTCTAGTATTTCATGAAAATATAAAAAAGCAAGTTTGCGGTCAGAATGGCATAAAATTGCACCTATTTATTTTCTGAAAAGACACGTTTCGGGGAGGATTCTGACCTATGGAAATGCTACACTGGGAATTGTCCAGAGTGGAAGTGGAAGAGGCGGAAAGACAACATCCTGGATTGATAACATCACGGAATGGTCTGAAATTGTTCAACACTCCTCCAAATGACTGAGGATAAAGATGTGTCGATGACTTCTTGTGCTATTGTTTCCAGTGTAACATCCCTACTACCCTGACGAATTATTATTATTATTATTATTATTTATTGAAATAATGTTTTTCATTATCTAGAAGTATTTAGATTTGGTTCAATATCTATGTATAATATGCACATTGGATGCATCAACACAGTTATCCATCGATTTCTATTTCCACAAATTTGTAAGGAATTGTCCATCACAAATAAATTGTTGCTACTCTAAAACATATCGACACTAAACCCCGTTCCATCTTTGACTAGTTAAACAGACCAACAATTCCGTTCAATATTTGTTTATTGAACCAGATAAAAATTCCCGCTGAACATTTGTTTATTTAAACAGATAAAAGATCTCGAGCAATATTTGACTAATTAAACAGAGAAAATAATCCCGTTCAATATTTGACTAATTAAACAGAGAAAAAAATCCTGTTCAATATTTGGCTGGTTAAACAGAGAAACGAATTGAAGTCATAGAACTGTTGTTGTTTCGATGTGCAAATATTACCAGCTATTATCGCTCATTCCTTCTTCTTCTTCTTCAGCGTTTGTTCTCAAACTCCTGCAGATTAGCAGGATGTACTCCGGAGAACGGAATGAGTTGTCATGGTTTACACCATTTCTGCGATATCTGCGCCTTTCGGCCTGACACATCCGGCTTCAGCATGCCTTTGTGTCACTTACCCTATATGGGATGGAACAGCCAACTCCATATCATAACCTCCTTAACCGCCTCTTACGACATGCGTGGAAGGCAACCAGTGTTGCTATTCTGTGCTCCCCTTTCGGGCCCCGGCAACACACAGACTAACGTGCGTTTTAGATGTCGAGATCTCCTAGAAAATGTCTACATATTATACACAGTTGATTTACTGATTTACACCATACCCCCATAGCTCACCGGTTCATAACCGGTACACCACTACACTTTGGGTTCTTTGAATGTTGAATCAAAAAGGTAATTTAAAAAAAAAATTACATAGACTAAGTGCTGTAGACGAAATCATCACTATATTATCATGTTATCTAATGAGAGTTTACTACTGCACAATACTGGTCTGACAGGCTAACAGTGCAGCCTTTACACCTTCCACACGCGGGATCTAATTTTAAACACACAATCTTGCTGAAGACGGGTGTGTGGAGGCATATGAGCAAATAAAACGGTGAAATTACACATTTCAATTATCTAGTCTACATCATGCTAGTAATCTAGTGGGGCTGTTGTTTCGTTAAGAGAGAGATAGATCTAGTGGGACCGTTGTTCTGCTAAGAGAGAGATCTAGTGGGACCGGTATTCTGCTAACAGAGAGAAAGAAAGAGAGAGATCTAGTGGGCATGTTGTTCTGTTAAGAGTGTGGTCTAGTGGGATCGTCGTTCTCTTAAGAGAGATCTAGTGGGACCATTTTTATGCAAAGAGAGAGAGAGAGAGAGAGAGAAATAGTCAGAATTTAAAAAAAAAATGAACGTTGAAGAAGAAGAAATATAAAATAAACAATGACAACAATACTAATTTAGATTACTCAAGACGTTATATAACTATCAAGAACATTTTACGGAGGTTAAGTAACAGGAACTTTAGGTCATTACTTATTAAACTGAGACAGATTGTTGTCACATGAATTTGTCCATTTCTCACCGAGTGTGTTTCAATGAGTGACCTTCTGTAATTACTGTGACGTTAATTTTTAAACGGGAAGCTTTTTGTATCAATACTTAACACACCTCTAACAAGCTACGTTCAAGTAGTATTGTGCTAGCGTGGAAAGAACCAATAATATAATATCATCTGTTGTCTATCCCCCAGGTGAAAGCTGGTTGATTGCATTCCCACTTGCAGTTAAGCGTAGGGGTGGGCGCTGTACTGTACTGTTCAAGATCAGATGTTATGACTGAGTCGTACCGAGTCCGTGTTTGTGGAGGGTAGTAGTGATGTTATTAATCCATCTCTTCATCGGTCTTCCCTTTGCTCTGTATCCAGCTGATTTGTTATAATCACTCAGTGGTACTTCTGTTGCCTAGTCACCGAGACCACATATATTGTTGATAACAACGACGTGCGATGTTTTCTTGCTGGTTGACCTATCCTTGTACTCGAAAGAAATTACACACAAAATATCTTTTGAACATTACTCCTCCTTGAATGTATACACATAATATTATAAAACTTAGCTCATTTGTATAAATATTAGAACACGGGTTCTCCTATTGACTTACTTTTGTCTATCATAGAATATACGCGGCAAGAGCTGGAAAGTTTACGCCACCATTAACATGGCTATCATAGAATATACGCGGCAAGAGCTGGAAAGTTTACACCACCATTAACATGTTAGATCGATTCTTCAGTATCATATATATACATATATAGTAAATGAGACATCAAGAGTATAGCAATAACCTGTCGGGAGGAATTATTTGGTCTTCAACCCAACCACCGCATGCGAACTGGTAAAAGTCATCGCATGGATTTGTATTTGTGTCCAAGTAATTGAGTATCCGGGCAGCTGGAAATAAATAATTAGTAAAAAATTATATTAATATCTCTATACCATGTTTTTATAGAATTATTCATAATATATGATTTATATTTATCTCGTGAATTATTTTTGTTCAAAATGATTAAACATGTTATTGTAAGAAATCAATAATTGTTTTATTGGAGGTGGTGGTGGCAGGATAACATGAACGGCTCTCTCTGTTAGCTTTGATGTTCTTGCTCTGAGATATAACCACTATGGACTCCTGTTGATGGTTGAAAGATTATTTCTGATCACATGAGATGCATCTCTGGGTACTACTGTTTAGTAAATTATCATTCGATGTCTTAGCTTCATGCTGGACAAATCTATAACGAATAGCATGGAGGTTATTGCAGTGCCATTAGTGCATCTTAGCACTGTCCGCATACCCTAATTTTGGATTCTTGTCATTCTGATCAAGTGTATTTCTGACAGTTCGAGCAGACCAAGGTCATATTTAATGACAGATAACATTAGTGTATGCAGCAGAAGAAAATTTGATCACTTCTGCATGTCTACAGATGTCCTGGTATTAATATCAATGATCCCTCTCTATGCTTTCTGAAACACTATGCCACTATATTTAGTGAATAAATGACTTCTCTCGAAGTCTATCCCTAGGTAAGGACATATCTTAACGGAGCCAACAATTACCACTTCGTATTGCACCAATGGGAGGAGAAAAAGTGAAATAAATAAATCTTAGAAAAGACGGATGACAGAAGCAGAGAACATATTACTCAGAGTATGTGAATTGGAAGAAGTAGTGAATGGTGAGTGCTTGGAATATAGTAAGGTTTAGGTGTAGGAAGTTTATAGTGACGTTTATGGTTAGGTTAGAACGAAGTTTAGTGTTATGTTTGCGGTTATGTTTAGAATTAGTGTCAGGGTTCTCCTGCATAAATATTGATGTACCATATGCACTCACTAGTTTCAGTGTCCACTTGTATAAACGTAATTTTAATTACAATGTAGCGGCGTAGGGAATTGTTTTTAGCGGTCACAATCAGGGAGAAGGAGGAGTGCAAGGTCGTCCCTTCCTAATTTTTCTCTTCGTCTAGCGTTATGGTTGCCGTATGCACGAATTGTGCTCGTTCAAATCTCATGAGGTTGCACAACTATCTTGTTATATGTCTGTCTATGTAGTATTGACTTAAGATGCAATGCTTCATTCCAATCCTCAATATGGCTTTGTGGCGATATGGTACACATCAGGGCTGGTTCCGAGTTCAAATCTCGCTGCTGGCATTTAGGCATCAAAACCATTCAGAAAGCAACGACAAAGTACAGAACGTATTTATGTTGCCTAGAAAATGTAGCCTATAAATTCTGGGTTGATAGCTACATCAAAAATATGATATGTACAAATTATTTTAAAAGCTTTGTTTCTCCGTTGGTCTCTTCTGACTTTTAATATATTTCTCTAACATCACATTTCAGAAGTTGTGATTTTCTTCATTGGTGTCTTTTTTGTTTAAGAACAACATTTGACATTGGTAACACATAGTTGGTATAAAATCATCATCATTAGGTAGCATATCCTGAAGAGAATGTATCAGTCATCACAACCTTGAGAAACTTCTGTCGATCTTGAACCAGCCTGCATGATTCTGTTATAGTCATGTTCAGGCCGTTTTTGATGTCCTGTATCCATTTTCTTCTTGGTCTGTCTCTTGTTTTTCTCCATGGCATTAGTCCATCAATTATGGTCTTCTCTAGGCTGTCATGGCATTTGACATGGCCAAAATAGTTTAGTTTCCTGGAAAGAACCATGATGTTTAGCCAGTTTTCGTTTACATTCATTTCACTCAGAATGGCTAGATTGGTGATCTTTTTTCTGTCCATGGTATTCTGAGGATTTTTCTGTATTATTTTGTTTTAAAAGCTGCTATTTCATTTTTTACTTTGTTGGCGATTGTCCAGGATTTACACACAAAATCTGTCACTGGGAATATGCAAGCACTTAGGAATGTTAGATATGTTGTTTGCAGTATTCCACGGTATGGTTTTCATTTGTATCAGCTTCCTTGACCCAATAGCCAACCACTTTCTAACTTCATCATATCGATCATCGTTAGTATTGATTAGAGAACAAAAGTATTCAAAACTATTAGTATAAAATACTGTTTATAAATTGTCGTTTTGTCGCCATGCAGACATATGTACAATAATACCCAAAACTAGTTTCCAACACTCACCTGTGGTAACGCATTCGCGTGTCTCACAAATAGATCCTCCTGTAGATAAAATAAAGACAAATGAATGTAAATACAGGTATTGCTACCGATCTCAGCATTTGTATTGCTGATTTCATTCTTCTTTGCCCATATCATTGTCCATAAATATAGTTTCTGTCTGTATTATCTATTGGTCGCTTGTCTATCTGTCGCTGTTTACATTCATCCATTTATCCATCTGTGTTGTGTTTTATATATATATATATATATATATATATATATATATATATATATATATATATATATATATATATATATATATATATATATATATATATGTGTGTGTGTGTGTGTGTGTGTGTGTGTGTGATTATACGGACGGTGGTCATACACCACCAGTGATACGCATTAGCCATTACTACTATATCACTGGAATAACAGTATACGAAGCAAGTGGAGCCTGTACCGCAAGAACAAGCAGTCTAACAATGGAAGTATTTGCCGGAATGCAGGCACTTAACTGGCTGGAATCGCAAGCCGATTCTCATGCCTGCATACTGAGTGACTCAGTAAGTATGGTTCAGAAAGTCCAAACAGGTATTACGTAGTGGATAGTGGAGTCAGTAGAGAGTGAGAAAATGCGGGACTGAATGTGAAAATTCACACTCGTCGTTGTCCCCGAATATCACCTGTATTACAAAAATAAGATCGACACAAGAGATTTATACACCTGTTCCATCAGACAGCTGAAAACACATAATTTACGATAAAAAACGAAGAAACAGTTGACCATCTCTTATTTCGGTTCATTAAAAAACTACGGAACTGCTTGGTGCTTAAGTAGGCTGTTACATTTGATATAGTCATCAGTAGGGCTCGGATTTTTATGACCTAAAAATCCTGAAATATGACATGCAAATATGACCTAAAAAAGGCAAAATATGACCTAAAATATGCTAAATATGCCGAAATATGACCATAATGTTTTTCTCATTTATGAACAAAAAAAACGCAAATTATTATTGTTTGCATGTTTTACGCATTACATAGTAGTCATAGTACCTACATAGTAGTAATACTTAACAAAGCATGTATAAAAACACTTACCACATTTATTCCTCAGTTTTCATTGTTTGTACAATTGCAACCGACAACAACATGCATTTTTAGAGTTTCAAATTTGAACGATCGTCGGTTGTCACTGAGAATTGTTTTATATTTTGAAAAACTTCGTTCTACATCACATGATGTCACAGGGGCAAATCTAAATAATGTCAGATCATTTGCTGAAAGTTCAGGTTCATCCTCTTGAAATGTTGCATGTTTACCACTAAGTATGTCTGCAATTTTGCACAATGAGAAATAACCCGAATTTCTATGAAGAACACTTTCTAATTTTACTTTAATCCTGTTGCTTACTTCACCACGTGATCCATTTATTTCTGTTTGAATTTGTTTCACAATATCTAATGCATCATAAAGTGCAGTCCCTTCGCTTTCCAGACGTTTTATTGCTTTTGAAATTGCCGAAAAGTTTGACTTTATATAAGTCAGATTTTGTGATAGTCTGGTAGAAAATAAGCTTTGCACTGCTTGTATTGATGTTGCATCGTCTTTGTCTAGGGCATTAAATATTTTAATTAGTGTTGAATAGTTGTCACAGTAATACTTTACAGCGTCCAGCCATGTACCCCAACGTGTAAGGATAGGTTGTGGAGGAAGTGGTAGCTGAGGAGCTTCTTCTTTGAATTTTTGTACTCGAAGAGGAGCCTTGATAAATATTTTTTTTCCCATTTGAAATAAGCTTGTCCACATCAGGAAAATTACCTCGAACTTCCTCAGCTACTCGATGCAGTGCATGAGCAAGGCAAGTAATATGGATCAATTTCGGGTAGAGAAATTGATCCATATAATAGTACACCAGAACGTTGAGTACACCAGAAAATATGCAAAATATGACCAAAATATGACCTAAATCTCCAATTTCAGGCAAAATATGACCTCATCAAAATTATGGTCAAAATATGCATTTATATGACAAATAAAAACAGCTTAAAATTGTACAGAAATGCTTGAAACATGTAGAAATTAACTTAAAACTGAAAATATGCTTCAGGAAAAAAATATGACATTTCATGAAAATCCGAGCCCTAGTCATCAGTGTGGAAGTCTAACAGTGGAAGAAGAAGAATCTGGATATTTCATACGAGACCATTTCAAGTGTAGTCTTGACTTTTTCGTTAGTGTGTTCATATTTATTCACTTCAGATCCTAAATACTTACAGTGCCTCTCAGCTATTGTCCATTCACACATACATTAAAATGTGTCTGTTTACCCTCCATAAACCATATTACACTAAATGCACTGATCGCGTTACCTTCCATTTCCTCATGACGTTACCATTTATTCACTCCTGGTGTTACCAGCGATTCACTGATGACGTTACCATCCATTATGAATCTCACGTACATTAATTTGATAGTCTGACAATATAACAGTCACGATTGCCACTGAGAGTCTGACACAATAACATTCATGATTGCCACTGAGAATCTGACACAATAACAGTAATGATTGCCACTGTGAATCTGACACAATAACAGTCATGATTGCCACTGAGAATCTGACACAATAACAGTCACGATTGCCACTGAGAGTCTGACACAATAACAGTCATGATTGCCATTGAGAATCTGACACAATAACAGTCATGATTGACATTCAGAATCTGACACAATAACAGTCATGATTGCCATTGAGAATCTGACACAATAACAGTCATGATTGCCATTCAGAATCTGACACAATAACAGTCATGATTGCCATTCAGAATCTGACACAATAACAGTCATGATTGCCATTCAGAATCTGACACATAACAGTCATGATTGCCACTGAGAGTCTGACACAATAACAGTCATGATTGCACTGAGATTCTGACACAATAACAGTCATGATTGCCACTGAGAGTCTGACACAATAACAGTCATGATTGCCACTTTTTTCAAGGATACATTTTAAGGTACCGTAATTTATGTGATCTTAATTCTCATATATTGCTTGCCGTATTCTGTTCTTTGGACTACATCCTGATAATATGCAGGTGTTTGCGAGCGAACACAAATGAAGAAAAAGATACAATCTTGTAATACACTCGTTATACCGTACATCAATATCCTAATTTCCAAGAATGACATATACATTATAACATGATCTTGACCACATTCGAACGGTGAACGAAGCAATAGGAAAAATAAAATAATAAAACAAAAATGTTCTATACAGACTAAAGAGAAAAAGACACATGAGCATCCGAAAGAGACAAAATGTAGCAGCTCAGCATGGAATACTAGCTATAGGGCGATCACCAGGGACGGTCTTAGGCCATTGCAACCTATGCGACCGCAGTGGGCCCCGCAGTTCATATGCCCATAAATTAATATTATAATTTATTTTATTATCCTCTTCCCTACCCAGACTGGACCCCGCGCAATCCGTTTCGCATTGGGTCCCTCAATTGTTAGGGGCCGGCCCTGGCGATCACACATCATCAAAAGTAGTCATAACATGTCCGGCCTGTCCAATAACCTTTGTTACCAGCGTAAAAACATAATAGTAATAATAATACTAATATTAACAATACTAATACGACCCATATAGCGCCAGAGTTGTAGGGATGCTACACTGGATACGTTAGGAACACAACGCTTTTAAAACAACTCTATCCTTTGCCGTTTGGAGGAGTGTAGTAAACCATTACAAATTACAAACAAGTTTAAAAATGAGAATGATAAAATGCTACATTTATTCTATATGAATGTATGACTCAGAAACATCGACACTAAATAAACAATTAGAAGACACAATTGATGCCTTTGAGATGTGGGCCTATATAAGAATAGGGAGAACATCATGGAAAGAGAAGAAAACAAATAAAGAGGTGCTAAAGACACTTAATATGAAGAAAGAACTACTAAGAGAAATAACGATCAGGCAAATAAAATACTTTGGACACATTAAAAGACATGACACCTTATTGAAGACCTTACTTGAGGGTAAAGTCAAAGGGAAACGAGCAAGAGGTAGGCAGAGATACAAGTGAGAGAGTAACATCACACGATGACAGGTTATAGTCTACCAGAGTGCACAACCAGGACAAGAGACAGGAAATGTTGGAGAAACGTTGCAGCCAACCTTCATTGCGGAGACGGCACTTAATGATGATGAGAAAACCATGTTCAGAACATTATATGATGCCTCAAATCTAGTAACTTCTTAAACTATTTTTCTCCTTCCACACTGGACTGTTCCTTGCAAAATAATTTTAGTAAGTCGTGTCGAGACACGTCAAGACAAAATTATATGTCCAAACCAAACATATTTAAATTGTTTGATCACTGCCCAAAGTAATTCTTGATAACATGATTTAAAAAATAAATATTCTGCATGATGATATTTGTCTTGTATTCCATGTAACTAGTTCTCAACATATGTGTGTAGCATTTGTTTTCTGAAGCTTGAATCTATCTCTCCGTGTCTGCATTGTCTGACCAGATTCACATTCCTATAAATGTTTACTTAGCACTGAAGATGTGAATACATTAATCGTAATTGTTATACTGATCTTACTTTTCTAAACCATATTCAATCTTGCCATGACATTTCGAGTATTAGCTTAATATCATATTCTGAGTTGCCATTATCATACTTTCGGGATATGATATATTTGAAGATGGTAACTTCTTCAAGTTGTGATTGTTTAACGGATATTCGTGGGATCTTGCTTGGTTTCACTAGTCACCAATATTTTACTTTTATCAATGATAATTTATATATCATATTTCCGATTGACTTCTACCAATGTTGATGTGAATTCTTCGAGTTCATCCAATAGATCAAAATCATAGCCATAACAAAAGTTACTAAGCAGTCTTCCGCCAATAGTTGTTAGTGTCTGGAGATCGTTTAATGTCCCCTGCATTATATATTCAAGATAAATGTTAAAACTAACTGCGGAAAGTATGCATTTCTGACGCACTCATATATCCGTCTCAAAAGAATATCACCCATGTCATTATTTATGAAAGCAACACTGCTTGCATCTTTGTACGACGTTTAGATAACTTCCATGTTTGTATCAAAGTTGTATTATCTGACATAACTCTTACACATGCCGTATTACACATATCTACGGACTCATATAATCTAACAACGACAAGACTCTAACTGAATGTCATTAAATTGGTGTAAGATATAAGCATCATCATTTGCTATAACAAACATCACATTAAAAATTAGAAACGATGAGGACAAATTCAAATATTTGATGATTTGCAACCAGCATTACTGCACAATGGGCATTTTCATGACTTCTCTCATTGCCATTCTGTTACACATCTAAGAGTGTAGTGTCCCAGTTAGTTGTTGATTGTAGATTTTCCGGTCTTTCCAGTGAGGACCCATTTTCTTTCTTCTTCTCAGGCATTCTCCATTTCTATAATTATCTGTAAATGTAAATTATCTCTTCCAGCTCCATCTTCATAATTTTACAGTGTATCCATAACTTCTCTAATTGCTCAGCCAGTCCTCTTCTCGTAACTTTGAAATCTACTATAGCTTTACACGCCAATGTATCGACTATTTCTTTGCCCCTAACTCCCGCATGCCATGAACAGTACACCCGTATGATGATCTGTGTATTATTGAGCAGAATTCACCAATCCTGTCTTATGATGTATTTTATTATCTTGGTCAGCATACTCTGGGAGTAAGATAGAATCACTGTGAGTGTTGGTGTTTGCGTGGTCAGCTAAGTGAGATCCGCTTAACTGCTGTATCTCAATTTTCATGATGGATGTTATGGCGGGATAAATAGCAATCTGTTCCACCACATTTTTGCTATTTTTTTAGCTGACGAAGCTCATTCTGCATCTGTTTTTAGTACTGAGTCATCTATGTGTAAATAACTATATCGTGTATCTTTGAGTACTGATGTATGCGTTTTTATATCATTCCTTCAGTCTTAGGTGCAGTTCAATCGCGACACTCCCTCAGTGCCTATATCACAACATTCGTCACGGACTATTGAAATATTTATGGTTATCGTTACCTCAACGTTGGACGAACTAACCTAGATCATGTGATATTGCTATCGTTATGTAAGGTTGAATGCATTAAACTAGATCAAATAATATGGTTTTCGTTACGTAAGGCTGAATACACTAACCTAGACAATTTTTCCATGGATAAGGATCAAATGGTATCTTTTTAGGTTGATGAGTATTATGTACTGCAAGTGTGTCTGCTGCAAATGCTAGAACAAAAAAGCAGAGAACTAATATCCTCCCCATTGCTGCACACATCCAATGTCTTCTTCAGTGACTGTAAATATTTATGAATACATTGTCATTATTTACTTATACATATGAACGTATTGTCATGTTACGTTTATACAAGCATTCATAATGTGAGTATTTTAGAAAAATCTAATCGTCTCCTGTTTTTGCTTATTAACATAAATTTAAGTGATTAAAAGTAGAGATAACACAAATAAGATAATGAACAAACAAGTAGAAGACATAATTAGTACTTTTTTATGGGGATATATATATATATATATATATATATATATATATATATATATATATATATATATATATATATATATATATAAGAGTAGGGATAACTTCATGGAAAGAAAGTACAATTAATAGAGATGGTATAGCAACACTTCGTATGAAAAAGAAATGTTAACAGAATGACTAAAGAACAAACACATTAAATATTTTGGATATTTTAAAATACACCTTGATTTGACAAACGTATTGAAGGACATGAATGTAGGGTAGTCAAAGCGAGACGAATAAACGGTAGGCAGAGATACAAGTGGGAGAGAAATATCACAACATCGATAGGTTACAGTCTAGCAGAATGCACCACAAGGGCATTAAAAAAAAAAATTAAATCGTGTGGCAATGTGAACAAGACATGGCATCTTGTTGAAGACATTAATTGAATGTATAATCGTATGGCGTAGATCAAGACACTGGTAGAAATCCAAATATGATGGAAGCATCATGGGATGGACAATTTACAATCTACGAGTATAATAGTTCACTACCAAGTCAAGAGATAGAAGATGCTGAAGTACTGTTGCAGTCAAACTTCGCTGTTGAGACGACACATGATGATGGTGATATGTATGCATTTCTCTAAGTATATCATACATCAGGTGATGTATTCATTTTTCCAGTACGTAGATTTCATTGTGGATATACTGGGTGCCTTGCTGTCAGGGCGAGCAGTCCTACATTGACCAAAGACATGTGCATCCTTTCCTCGATATCGCTGGCACATCGACATCACTTAGTCTTCCTCGTCATCTCTGTCCTTTCCGTCATATTTCTTTAAGTGCCAAACAATTCAAACGAACTTCTTTTGGCTGTATTTAGAAACCATTTTTCATTTAATTTCATTATTTAAACAAATGTATATGTTCATCTTTGTCACTCTCCATGAAATTCGTGAAATCTTAATTCCTCTTAGTATTTGCACAGTACCAATATTTAATATTTTTGTAATTTAGCTACACGTGTGGTGGAGAGGTACGGTGCGTGTCTCAGTCGGTTAATTCCATCCACAGACAAATGGACGTCCTGAACGTTCTGAAAGCAACTGTAACCTACACAACGTAATTCAGTTGGCTAGAAAATCACTACATTTACAAAATACTGGGTTGACAAATTTGAAAGTATACTATTTTAGGGATATGTATGCCCTACAGTTACACATATCAGGCATTGTCTAATGCTCAAAAGGTTTTTCGCAGGTGATATTACTGCCTCATCAAGCACAGGGTCCATTATCATCAAATGCCGTCTCTAAAAAAGAAATCTGGCTGCAAGTGTCCTCAAACATCCTATGTCTCTTGCTGTGGTGGTACATACTGCTGAGCTTTAATCATCTCATGATCATTCCCTTTCACTGGTACCTCTTGCTGCACACCCTCGACTCAACCTTCATGTAAGGTCTGGAACACGGTTTAATGTCTTTTAATATTTCAAAAATATTTTATTTGTTTGATCTTTATTTCCTTAAATAGTCTGTTTTCATATGATCATCCGAACTGTTGTTAGAGCCTCAATGTTTGTTTTATTATCAACTCATGTTCTCCCTATCCTTCTAAATTAGAGAGTTAAAGTGACCGTAACACCATACTAAACTCGGATTTGTCAGACACAACGGCACGGATAATTCGGTCTAATTGTAGAATTTAACGCAATGGATTCTGTTATATAGACTACAATATGCAAACTCGCAGGAGTCTCATCAGAAAAAGATATAATTAAAGTAAATAAGGAACACAAGAAATCTATTTTAAGTGGCACAGAAGTCACACTGAAGTCACACTGAAGTCGGATATGTTGGACATATACACGCAGACATCACAGCTACAATGGAATATACGACACAATACATTTCGTTTTCTGGGTAATTAGCAGGTGTATCCTGCTAATCTACAGGGTTTTGAGACTAGTGAAGAAGAAGAAAAAGTGGACAAAAGAAGAAGAAAAATAAGAGAACATAATTTTAAGTATTGATCTAATGTAAGCCGTTCAATTGTAACTATAGATTAATCTCACGTGCCAGTGAGTCGTAATTCTTACAAAAATATAGTTATCTATGTCGTAATGTACACATAAAAACCTCTGACACAAGATAAATAATGTAGTAGAAATCGAACCTTAACATTTATTGAGTATCACTGCACTTGATCACACAGCTCACATACTTACTCTTCTAAGTAATTGAGCATCATATTGACTAGAGTAATTATGTGCATACATTATTGTAGCATTTCTTCAATTTTTTTCAGAAATTTGCCATCTCTTCCCCCACCATCCTGTCAAGTATTCAGGAACCACCTCCTTATTAATTATGTCCTAAAATTTACCCCATCCTCCAAACCCAAAATTTGGTTTTGTGGGGAAAACGTGCGAGCATACGGCATAGTGTTTCAGATTTTTATTTTTAAAGATGTCAAATTCACACAATTTAATAAGTGTAAAACAAAAAAAACCATTTTCTTGACGTCAACGTTTGTTAAATCTGTTTCCCTTTACGCTTTGTCAACATGGGTCAAACCTTTCCAGAACCTTCCCCCTCCCCCTCTCTCTTCCCAGCGCAGTTGTTTACGTAATTTATGAAACGATTTGATTTTGTAGGTATATATTTTAATTAGTTAAGGGAGTATGTTCAGATGTGTCGGCCCATTAGAGCTCAAAATGGCTACACTGTGCACATCAGCTCTCTACGATATTCTACCAGAAATCAAATAGTTCAATGTTCCTGTTACATGTAATACTCAGCGGGATTTCAGAACAAACTTGACAAAATACATCACTGTGAAATATAACAAATGGATTATGTTTTAGTTGTTTATATAACTCAGCTAAATCAGGCGTAAGAAATATAGCATCTAATCTATGTTGTATATATGATTCAGCTAACTCAGCTGTAGGAAATATAACATCTAGGCTATCTTGTAAATACATAATTTAGCTATATTGTAATTAAATACATAATTTAGCTAACTCAGAAGTAAGAAATATAACATTTATATTGTATTGAAGTTTTATGTTTAATTTAATTAGTGCTGGTGTGAGAAACATAACATATAGACTATTGTATAAGTTCATGTATTACGTCACTAATACACCCGTGAGAAATGTAACAGCTAGTCTGTGGTGTAATCTATATATAACTTAATTATTATTCGATGATATTGCGGCGAATTACGCGTACGAGGTACGATAGTTTATCGGCCCACTGGGTAACGCCAGCAGGCGAGCGCCAGCAACGCGGTGTGGACCGCATCGGGCATGGTGAAGAACGTTGAAAACCATGGCCATTCACTACATCGTACTTCACTTCCAGTTGTCTCGATTCGTCTTGCCACTGGTTTCAAATGAGGTCCGATAAGAGAGTGAGGTCGACGCTTTGCACAACTCCTCCTCAAAATCCCCAGTGCAAGTCATTTTCACATCCACGAAATATAGCACAATCCTCGACAATTACTCTAACACAAATAGACTGATTCGACTAACTGCCCTGATTTGGTGATTGTTAACAAGGTACCATATTGACATATCAGCTCTGAGTGAAACGCGCCTTGCTGGATTCGGTCAGCTCTGCGAAAGCGTTGCAGGCTATACATTCTTTTGGAGCGGAAGAGATATTGAGGAAAGACGTGAAGCAGGAGTAGGCTTCGTCATTAAAACTCGTTGGCAAACTAGCAGGCCCACCAAAGGCAATAAATGACCGTCTCATGACAGAAAAAAAACCCCCTGTTCTCTGGTAAGAAATACGCAACGATCATCAGTGCGTATGCACCAACGCGGACAAATCCAGAAGAAGTTAAAGATAAGTTCTATGATGAACTTCATGCAGCTATCACTGCAGTTCCAAATACTGATAAGCTCATATTACTTGGAGATTTCAATGCAAGGGTGGGTGCAGACAATATCTCCTGTAACGGTGTAATAGGGAAATATGGAGTGGGTCAGTGCAACAGCAATGGACTTCGTCTCTTACAAACATGTGGCGAACAAAACCTCCTCAATACCAACACCCTATTTCAGCTCCGAATACGAAACATAAACTACTGGAAGCGCCCTCAATCAAAACTCTGGCATCAAAACACATCATTGCAAGAAGAAAGGACCGACAAGATCTTCGAGTGACAAAATCCATGTGTGGTGCAGACTTCTGGACTGACCATCGTTTTCTTGTATCAAAACTAAGAATTCACATCCAGCCTGCCAGACGCACACATGGAATCAAAACAAAGAAACGTATAGACGTCAGAAAGCGATCACATGCAAACACGCAACAATCCCTAGCCTCTTCTCTTGATGAATGTCTGAAATCTGCACTACTAAAGAAAGATGTAGATACGAAATGGACATATTTGAACAAGCAAATTTAAGACACTGATACTGAGGAACTAGGTCATTCTATCCAGACACAAAGTGACTGGTTTAATGAGAATGATAATAGTATTAAAGAAATGTTGGACGACAAGCACCACCTTCTCAAAACATACGTTAAATGATCCAAAAATCCACGTCTAAAAAAGATTACAAAAGGAAAATAAAATACAAAATAAATTACGCAATATGAGGGACTCGTGACTAAGTAAGAAAGCAGATGAGATACAAAGATTTGCAGACACCAACGATTTGAGAAACGTCTATGATGCACTTAAAACGTTATATGGTCCGACCTCGTCAGGATCTCTTCCACCTATCAATGCAAATGAAACACAATTAATCGTAGAGAAAGATAAAATTCTACAGCGCTGGGTAGAACACTTTGAATAACAATCATTAATAAATGAAGAGGCTATCAACCGACTACTGCATGTTCCTCTCAATGAAATGCTAGGTGACATCCCTACTTTAGAGGAAATTCGTAAATCAGTTTGTCAGCTTTCTAGTGGAAAAGCACCTGACTCCGACTCAATACCAATCGAAATATACAAATATGGTGGTAAAAATTTTATTAAGAAACTTCACATAATTTTCCAACAGTCATGGAAAAGCGAAACAGTTCCACACAATTTCAAGGATGCAACAATTATACACCTGTATAAACGTAAAGGGTACCTTCAATTATGTAATAACCATCGAGGTATCTCTCTACTGTTCATCGCTGGAAAGATATTTGCTAGAATCCATTTGAACCGTCTTACATCTCATCTTAATGAAGGATTTTTACCCGAAAGCCAATGTGGTTTCAGAAAAGAACGTAGAACAGCTGATATGGTCTTTGCTGAACAACAACTTCAAGAAAAATGTCAGGAATAACACTGTGACATGTGCACATCATTCATAGATTTGACAAAAACATTTGACAAAATAAGTGGAGAGCGGCTGTGGAAGATTCTGGCAAAATATGGATGCCCACAGAAATGTATCTCAATAGTGCAGCAATTGCATGATGGAATGCAAGCTAGAGTTCAGGATGATGGAGAGTTATCTGAAACGTTTCCTGTCTCAAATGGAGTAAAACAAGGATGTGCATTAGCACCTACCATATTTAACATCATGTTCTCTGCTATGTTGGATGATGCGTTCAGAGATCTAGACCTGGGAGTAAACATAGATGGAAAATACCTATCACATAGATGGAAAATACTTATCACATAGATGGAAAATTGTTCACCATTCGACGGCTCCGAGCAAAATCCAAAGTTAAAGCGCACACAATCAGGGATCGTATATTTGCTGATGACTATGCCCTAAATGCCAACTCTAATGCTGATCTACAATGTATTATAGACAGATTCTCCAAAGTCAGTACTAACTTTGGGCTTACTATTAACACAGAGAAAACAGAAGTCATGTTACAACCAGCACCTGGCAAAAGCTATCTCTAGCCCTGCATAAAGGTAAATGGCGTAGCACTGAAAGTTGTGAATAAATTCACATACCTAGATAGTACGTTATCACAAAATGCCAACGTTGATGATGAAGCGTATACATGGATCGCCAAGACAAGCAGTACGTTCGGCAGATTGTACGCAAATGTTTGTCACAGAAATAGCATTAACCTTCAGACTAAGCTGAAAGTTTACAGAGCAGTGGTACATCCAGTGCTGTTATACGATAGTGAAACATGGACTGTGTATAAACGTCATGTGAGTAAACTCAATCACTTTCACACAACTTGTCTCAGAAAAGTTATGAACATCAGATGACAAGACAAGATTCCAGATACCGCTGTCCTTGATAGATCTTGTATCCCCAGCATTGACACTATCCTGATGCAGACACAGATTCGTTGGGCAGGTGATGTGGTGCGTATGCCATACCATCGTCTGCCAAACATACTTCTCTATGGTGAGCTGGAGAAGTGTACACGATGTCAAGTTGGCAAAAAAAGCGCTACAAGAACTCATTAAAGACCTCACTGAAAGCTTTTGAAATAGACCAATATACATGTGAAGAACTTGCACAAAATAGATCCACATGGCGTTCTACAATCAAAATGAGCGCATCATCTTGAGAAAAGAGGAGAAATGCTGCAGATCAACAGCAAAGAGTAGCTAGAAAGTCACGGATAGACCAAGATCCGTCTACAGTGGTCATTCCATGCCCGAACTGTCCAAGAATATTTACATCTCGAATAGGGCATAACTGTAATTGAAATTTCAATATTCTATCTATCTATACGCTGTGTCCCTTGTTTGCCTTGCAGCGTCAGGGGTGGAAGAGTTCTCTGGAGATGGCCTTCTTGTGCGCTGTTTGTAAGCTTGTTCCTGTGGCTTCTTTGATTTCTGTGATATTATTACCGTGATAATATAATTTCAATATTGGATGTAACAAATGGTAATCATCACTTGTGATGGACGAACAACATATAACGAAATTGTGCAGACGTCAGAAAAATTGCATCTAGACTATGCTACGATTTTACGTATAATTCAACTAACGTATCCGTGAGAAATAAACAAATACATTATGCAGTTTTATATTATAACGTATCTAATACATAATTCAAAAATATAATAACTAAACTATGTTTTACATGTAACTAAACTATGTTTTACATGCAACTAAACTATGTTGTACATGTAACTAAACTATGTTTTACATGTAACTAAACTAATACAACCGTTATAAATCTGGCATCTAGACTACGATATAGGCTTGTATATAGCTTAACTAATACAGCTGTCAGAAATAGAATATCTAGTATATGCTGTATTTGTTTATGACTCTATATATATATATATGCACCCACATATTGGTAACGGTATTTAATTTTTGTACTCACTTTTCGCAGCGTGGTATACAGTTGGAAATTGCAATATTATAACTGTTGTAACGTTAAACAGGCAATAGTCTACAATGTATTCATTTGATAATTGGGCAACAATTATGTCAGAAGTATACACCCACCCTCTTAGGTGTTATTACTCTCGAGTAGAACAATTATACGACTTTATATAACCATCTGTTGATTGGATAGTGGAACACTTGCAAATGTTGAACTATGTTTATTATGTGGGCGGGAATCCGTTGTGTGGGTCACCTGGTACGTGCGCCTATAATCTCCTGCCAAAGATACATTTCTATGGTGAATTGCAGAAGGACCATATCATCTCAGGGTGGCCACAAGAAGCGATGCAAAAACTCGTTAAAGACGTCACTGAAAGCCTTTGACATAGATCAAGATAATAGACAAACTTGCACAAAAATAGAGCAATATGAACTCTACAATCAAACAAGACGCAACATCTAAAGACAGGAGGAGAAATGCATCATCTTAACAATGCAGAGTAGTTAGAAAGTCACGAGTAGAGTAAAGACCACCTATAATGGTCATCCCAAAACCGGCCTGTCCAAGGTCTTTGCAGCCAGAATAGTTTATTAGCTATCTACGAATTCATAATCAAGGGTCAAATTCTAATTGAATTTCAAAAGCGGATGCATAAAATTCTCACAATCACATGTGATGGACGAACAACAATGGAAGTTGAGATACTATAATGCTAAGTCATTCGCCTGCCGACTAGCAGACCTTTGTCTCGAGTATACTCATTATTTATGGTTAAAAATAAAATGTCGCCCGTAGTTTGCTAGGGAGACAAAGGGAAATGTGAGTCACTGTTGCCAACGGGGCTTGTCGTAAGTTGCGACAAATGGGGTTGGGGGTAGATTTGGCTGCCTCATCCCATATATGATCAAAGTGACACGGAAGTGAGGCTGGATTCGGGTGTTTCAGGACGAGAGGTGCAGATACCACTGTTTCAAACCATGACATAAAGCATTCCGTTTTTCGGACTACTTGTGGCAAATGCGGTTGGTGACAGGGTCAGGAGATTTCTGACCAGCAACTGTTTAGTTACCTGATCATTTATGGGGAAACGTGTTCTTTGATACCTGTTGAAAATGTAACTTTTCCATTATTTACCTTTATATGTTTATATGTTTAGGTGAAACGACATTGAAGTGAAGACAGTGAAATTACCAGGTGTGACGCTGTGGCACACTTCATTTGGTATGTTCTATTTTATTTATTTATGCTCAATCTAAGTTTGACAATCTCCAACACTACTCAAATCAGATAGGGTTGAAAATCAACACATCAAAAACTCATATACTAGATTTTACGAGATCCAACGACAACATAGAAATTCAAAATGTTCCATTATTAAAAGTCAACAATTTTACATATTTAGGCACCAATCTAGCATTGGATGGAGACTCATCAAAAGAAATTTTACACCGTATTGCCCTTGCAGCGGGTGCTTTCAATAAACTACGCAACATATGGACGTCAAACACACTAAGAAACACCTCAAAACTCAAGTTATTTAACTCCAACATCATCCCTATTTTATCATATGGGTGCGAAAGTTGGAAAGCCACAAAAGCCACAGATAAAAGACTCGACTCCTTTGAAAACAAATGCCTACGTACCATTCTGAACGTTAAGTGGAGTGACTTTAAATCTAACACTACTATAAGAGAGGAAAGTAAACAAACCTATATATCTTCCTTCATTAGACAAAGGCGTTGGACTTACATCGGCCATGTTCTCAGAATGAACAGCCTAAGAATTCCCCAGCAATCACTATATTGGGTGCCACCTGGAGTAAGAAGAAGAGGGAGACCTAGAGAAACTCTACGAAGAACCATTAATAGAGAAGGCATGTCAATGAACCTAAACAACACGCAACAATTGAAAGACCTTGCAACACAAAGACAGAAATGGAAAGCTATGGTTTCTGCCCTATGCGCCGCCTATGGCCCTGGAGGAACATAACATAACATTTTATTTATTTCTCAATCGCTAGTTATCATTCATCATCACGTGTGCACACACACATGCATCAAACACATCCGACAAAACTTAAGGCGATCATGTGAAGCAAATACAGAGGACGAAACTTAACTCAAACACATAAAGTAAACACAGAAGGCAAAATACAGCTCAACCACACGCATTTAATTATTGTAAGAATTGATAATTGATGGTAATGTAAACGGTTACAAATATCGGATCACGATGCAATATATATCAAATGTCCGTATGGATACTCCATTAATAATATGTAACAACGAGCTTGTGTTCTTTTCTGAATTTGTGTACTTTCTCTAGACCAGACATTGAATAAAAAGATTAATGGTTCAAGACAGGAGAACCAACACAAATGTGGTTTGGGGTTGTGACTTTACCGCATTGAAGATTCATCGATTTTAGATGAGGTTCAATGAGTTAGGCCTACCTCTCTGTTTAAATACTATCTTCAACGCAATGAAATTAGGCATGAAATATATATATATATATATATATATATATATATGCCTCTAGATCACCAAGTCATCAAATATCCTGCTGTCAGCGAAGGCGCTCATGACTCTACACAACTTGCTATCTCTAGTATCTTGTGTCCGGCTCTGTGGCGAAGTGGTACAGAGCGAATCTGTGACGGCCAAGGTACCGACTTCGATACTCGCCACTGGCATGTGTGCGCCCGTACCGTTCAGAAAACAATGGCAAACTACTGAACGTATTTATATTGCCTAGAAAATCACCACAGCCAACAAATGTTGGATTGATAGCTAAGTCCTGTGAAGGATATGCTACCAATAAAGTATCTTGTATCCAAACTTTTGATGACTATTTCCGCTATGCTCGAAGTATTTAAAAAAAATATTCACATTCTTGTACTCTGTCGTTTACAATATCTCTTCCCCATAATCTTGATTGTTGTAACTATGTTTCCCAAGCCTCTCGTCCGTCTCACAATGTTGCATACACAATAAATGGTCTGCCCATGGTAGTATTCAGCAATACTAGGAGGGAAGGGAGGGAGTTAAATAAAATAGATACAAAAGAGCTCACGATGAGCTGGAGTAAACATTGATGTTGTATTTGAGAAGAATGATGAAAATCCAACGAACAGCCAAGAAAAATAATGTAGAATTCTTTAGAAATGCTGGAGTATACAGAAAAAAAATAAAGTAAAATAGACGGAGGTAGTCAAGATTTTTATGGCATGTGATGAAACAAGCAGCGCTTGGACATTTGGAATACCACATGAAAGATCAATGGGAGAAGACGCAGATTATGACACTCATATACATTTCTGGGTGGGTTATCACTGTGTCACCAACCGAGCTTATAAACAACAGAAGAGACAGAGAGATGTAGAAAAAAATGATCACGTACATTACTCAATATGACACTTGAATGATTGATTGATAACTGCCTATCACATAGTACGATGGTCTGGAAATACGGTAAAGCATTTACTATCTACCACATAATAGTACTTAACGTAGGAAACAGGTAATGAAGTCTCACGGAACTATTACTAATATACTACCCTGTGGTATGCTCACGTGAAATTATACAAACAAGAATACACAAGATATACTCATAAATATCAATACACATGACATAATCGTTATTTGTATGATTATATCTTGTGTATTGTAGTACGTATTATTTCACGTGATCACCGGACATTGATAATGTATTAATCCTCGTTCAGTAAGACTAAGACGTCAGTATCTGTTTCCTACGTATGTACTATATTCATACAGTTTTACAGCAGTATTACCTTCTATTGATTATCTACATATATAAAAAGATTTTAGACTTGGCTGATAGAGGTATAAATTACAATCATTCCTTGCCTTTAGTTGGCTGCTCTCATCTGTCCACTTTTATCGAAGACCAGCAATAATGTTCGCGTGTATGTTGCCTGAAAGGTTTAGAAACTGTCGTCTAATAAGTTTCTTTCATAGATTAGCAAGGGGGCAGATCTGCAGGAAATATTCAGCAGTCATAGACTCGTGCAACAAATGTAAATGGATGTTTCTTCTCAATCGTTTGCGATCGCTCTCAAGCTCCTGCAGATAAGCAAGATGTAGTAAGGAAAACGGAATAGTACACCATGGTTTACAGATTAGCTGCGACATCTGTGCCTTCCATCCTGACAAAGTTCAACTGCTGCATGGCTTATGGGTCACTTTGACTATATATGGGATGTGGCAACAAGTGCCACCCCTATACCATCTTTTCCTCCTGGCATGCGTGGTAGGCCATAATGGTGTTATTATTTGCCTCCCCTCCAATCGATCCCCAGCAACACAAGGACAGCTATTGCTTTTATACTATACGTCAGTGGTAAAGATGTTTTAATATGCCGCAACATTAAAGTGAACAGAAAATTATTATTTTATTAAATCTACAAATTCGATGTCATACTCGTATTTCTTTATTTCTGAGAATTGTGTCTTATTGTTTAAATAAAATATAATTCTGATTTTACCATGTTATTTCAGTTGATGTGGAAATTTCATACATGAAGGTGGTTCAAATATGACTATGTTCAATGGCTAACACTTCTATGGCCAGCATCTCTGTCCATCCTTGGCTAGCCTGTATGTCGGTCCTTGGCCAATTGATATGTAGTTCCTTGACCATCGTGTATATCGGTCCGTGACTAGCCTGCCTGTCGTCCTTGAACAGTCTGTATGCCGGTCCTTAGTTAGCTTGTGTTTGTTGATACTTTACTATTCTGTATTTTGCTCCGGACCAGCTTGCGTGTGTGGATCCTTGGAAAGATTTTCTATTGGTCATTGGCCAGCGTGTGTGTGTTAGTTCTTGGCTAGCCTGTCTCTCGGTCCTTGGCCGTCTTGCATATGCCGGGACTTGACTAGTATGCATGCCGGTAGTTCGCCAGACTGTCTGTCGGTTTTTTGGCATGTGTGTCTGTTTGTCCCTGGTTTGTCAGTGTGTTGTCAACAGCTGGTATGTATGTCGGTGTTTGACCTGTCTGTCGGTTCTTGGTTGTCATATATGTTGGTCCTTTCCTAGCTTGTTTTTGATATGTGGCCTATCTGTGTGTCGACCATTGATAGCATGCATATCAGTCCAGGCCTAGTTTGTATATTGGTTAGCATGTGTGTTGATCCTTGGAGCATGCCTGTTTGTCATTGGATTACCTGTGTGTCTAACCGTCGATACTGATCTACATCCAAGACTTTTTCGCTTTATATTTGCAACACAATACAACGTGATCTTCCAGTCACGTGCACTTTGTACGAATGACCATATAAACAATTGACTAAACACATCAATTGGGTTATTCCATCACGGGGCTCCAGTAGAAGACCTGTTCCCTAAATTTTCTTCTTCAGCACTCATTCTAAAACTCTCGCTGGATCTCTCTTGTAGCAATACTACTTGATCTCCAGCAGGATTTAGTCCAGAGAATGGAATGCGTTGTGTCGCCGTTTTACTTGCGCAAATGGCCCTACACCTCTGTCTTCGGCGGATTTCCCTAAATTAAGCTGGACCCAGTTCGTCAAGCGTTTTGATTATTGTTTGTCTTTTAGTTGGTTATTATTTAAATATTTGGAATTGCTTTAGATATTTTTCGCACGCGATTTTGGCATGCGATTTCAAGTATATAAACAGTAACAAACTAATAATCAAGCAATAATCAAAAACAGGTGACTTAATTTAGTGAACATGTCTTCTACTTCAGGTCCAGTTATTCTGTGATTAAATATCACAACGGGGTCACATATACGATCAAATACACAGGACGAGCAATGGGGACATTTAAAAAAACAAAAAGTGAACGTCGACATGTAAACCTACGAACAGAATAAAACACGCCTTCATTCGTTATGTTTATATTTATGTTCGATTTTTCGGTTATATCAGTGCATTTCATTGGTTTTTGTTAGCATGAAACAAGATCTCCGAAAGCTGATGCACATAAAATGGAGCGATTTCGTCTCAAATAGTGATTTAAGATACAAAAATAAAACCAAGAATATGTTTCAAAAATAATACGAAAACGCAGATAGAAAACCTGGGTCACGTTTTAAGGCTAGTTGAAAATAGAAAAAACCAACACGCCCTTACGTGGACACCTGAGTGTCAAAGAAAACAGTGAAGATCTAAAGCAACCCTAAAGAACACCATACTTAAAGAAGGGGAAATGATAGGCTGCAAGACAATACAAGAACTAAAACTGCAGGCAGCGTACCGCAACAGATGGAGAATCAAAACCTCGTTCCTATGTGCCGCCTGCTGCACGAAAGGAACAAACAAACTAACCATTAGCAGGCGCTGCACAATATGCACATATTGATTTAAAAAAGCAAAGAAACACAATCTTCACTGTGGTCTTAGTACTAGAGGAACGCTAGCCAAGCTTCGGCTGCACGTAATATTGTATTAACTGCCATTAGACCAGCTATTGTAATAATTATGGGGGTAGGGATATGAACCTTCAGTACCTCCACTTCTAATAAGCTATGACCATGTACACCAGAGTTCCAGATTACAAACATCGTATATAGCAACCCTAATTGACTATCATTATGGGCTAATCGTTATTCATTTTTGCAATTCTGGGTGCTCAAACGACACAACTAAATACTCTAAATACTCACAATTATTCTATTTGTAAGAATGTATTCTAGTTGTGTGACAGGTGCTTTTTTACATTATTTATTCCAGTGTCTATGATTATGATGATGATGGCGTCAGTGATTACAGATCGCAGCACGACTAATCGTTTGTTATTCTCAGTCCACAAATCTGACACAGTGCTAATGCCATAGAAGAACTATGTGACATGTTTTCGTTTAGAAATCAGTGGAAGAGGCGGAGAAAACCCAAGAGGGGTTATCTGACACTGTTCTCACTTGAAGATAGACTGGGCACCATCGGGGACGCAGTGAGCATATTTCAGTGGATATAGCTGTAAATGAAACCCTGATCCGTCCAGCGAGATAACACACACAAGTTATAACACTCCGAACGAAGGCTATTCATGGTCGTCACCACGAAAAACCGTATGTCAGTAGGAAATCACTCAATAGTGTGTATTCGATACCACGTGCGAGGAATACACATACTGTTGTAAACATCAGTTGGTACATGACTAACAGATGTGACCAAATGTCTTGATAACAGTTCAACGTTATAATAACTTTGCAATGTTATGCGCATCACCCATCTCTAAAAGTGGTTTTGACAATCTACAGATTTGTCTATTTGTTTTCGAATTATAATCTTTGTTCATGATCTACGTAACTGATGAACAACAGTCCCCACAATTATAACAACCTACACCGCCATTGAGGTTAACTCCTTGAAGGAGTTACATTCCCAACATACCCAACAGAAGCTGGAAAAATCGAGGCTAACTCCTTGAAGTGGAGATTTACTTAGTATAGCCATCAGAGGCTGAAAAGTAAAAAAGGATAAGGTGTCCTCTGATATCAAATAGGACCACGGTCCGGCCAAAAAATGCACAGGTGCTGAAGTCGGAGAAAACAGGCAGAGGCTTCCACCAGCAACAGTGCTGTCACGTAATACTAGATAACATTCCTTCACAACAAAATGTACTTGCTGTGTAGATATAAGCAGAATATCTTCTTCTGCGTTCGTTCTCAAACTCCTGCATATTAGCAGAATGTAGTCAGGAGAACGGAATGCGTTGTGTCATGGTTTACAGAATTGCTGCGATATCTCCGCCTTTCGGCCTGATACATCCGACTTCATCATGGCCTTGGATCACTGACCCTATATGGGATTGGACAGCCTACTCCATCCCATAACCTCCTTAGTCGCCTTTTGCGACATGCGTGGAAGGTAAAACAGTGTTGCCATTCGTTGCTTCCATTTCGGCCCCGGCAACACACGGGTGTAAGCAGAATATGACAAGCAAAAGCACATAAATTTAAAAATATCCTATGAAATATGTCCATAATGGTGGATAATAGAAAATGTGTCCTCAAACGTACATTAAACCAGTGCTACTCTATGGAAGTGAAGCATGGACTGAGAAGACCAAGAGACAATATATTGGACAGTTTGACTAATTGGCTTCGATTTATGACACCAACAGAGATGATGCCATATATGGGAGATTGATGTACATGGAGAGATATGATCGCCAACGCCATTCGCCACTTGTTGATGCTGATGTAGATATGTTAAACTACAAACGAGATGACGAAGATAACTTGCATGTAGACATTTAGAGGCAACAGTTAATAGTATTAGAACACGGTATGATAGAGAATCACAACATATAAAAAATAAGATGGTTGAGCACACACACATGATTCGCATATCGGAGAAAAGGGAGACAGAAAAGGATGGATATAGAGCATTACGGTGAACTTGAATATACGTTGACTCACGACAGCCAAGGTCACACATCTGGCCATAGTGCAAAAGCTAAACCTTTCACCCCTACTATTAACAGTAGTGGTTAATCCTCAAAGCTAACATGAGTTGACCATATATTACGTAAGTAATTAGACGTAAGAGGTCTGAAAATGTTTGTCACTTGTTGACAATAAGGGGGAGGGGGAGAGATGGGGGGGGGGGGGTGGTGGTTGAACCCCCGTTTGACTAAAGTTACGTTAAAATTCCTTTTTATTTAATACAAGAATTAAATTGTTTGAAGTTGAAATAATTTTCTAAAACTGTAAATAAATGTGGCTTATCGTTCTTTTCCAACAATTTTTTGTTCGTGCCAGTTTCAGTGTATGTTACATGTTTCATGTAAAAAAAGACACCTGGTGACCGTTTCTGCCAACATCTTCATGCTTATTATCCACTGATCACCTATTAATGTAGCTATGAATTTCAACGAATTTTATCATCGTGGTGCCCGTTACATTCATAATCATTGGAATAAATCTTGCACCATACACCATAGAGTCAGGTACACCCTAAACAATCCATATATATGTCAGTTTGATACTCTTAATATGTGTTTTGGGACTTTTCATGTATTATCACACATGTCGTTTTCAGGCATTGTTGTTTAATCGTGTTCTCATTCCATATATTTCTTAATGCGCGTCTCTATAGCAATACTTGTGCATTAGGAAGTCATTACCTTCGATATTTCTGCTGTTCAATATCTGTCGTTTAATGATTTAGTGATCTTGATTGTATTCTTACTGTTTTTACTGTTTGTTCACATATTTCAGCTCCATAATTAGACAGAAAACAAATCCCCGAGCAAAACCAATGGAAATTAATATCACAGAAGGAAGTGCTAGTTCTACAAAAGACTATTTTTCATTTACAATGTTCTATCTTACAAAAGTGTATTTATGTTTAGAAACTATGATTCTCTTGTCCCTTATTATTCTTTGGCTGCTATTTTATGAGCATGCACGTAGAATGATTGAAAACACATTACGACTTGTGTTTGTGTTAGATGTTCACTTGTGTTAAATTGAACAAATTGTGCAATTAGGTTGGCCTGTTCGTTTACTTCCACGCCCGCGTGTTCGAGGACAAAGATACGAGTAAGTTATCGTAGTGATGCACGCATATTAGCTCTCTGTAATAATCCCACCCATCCCCTACGTACATCACCTGTTTTGGCTTTCTGAATCATGTTCATTGAGTCACTAAGAATGCACGCACGGGAATAGGCTTTCGATTCCAGCCAGCTAAGTGCATGCGTTACGGAGACTACTTCCATCGTTAGACTGCTTGTTGTTGCGGTAAAGGTACCACTAGCTTCCTGTACTGTTCTTCCTTTTTATCTTGCAGTAAAGGCCTATGCGCATCGGTGGTGACGGATGACCAACCCGTCCGTGTAAATGACAACATCTGTGTCTTTGGTACGCTCCCAGATGAGTGTCTTGACCTCAGCATCCATACTCACGGGGCTGTGTTAACTGCACTGTCTATTGAGTGTAATAGTCGTCTTGACTGCCTTTTGAAAGATTGTAGGAATAAGTATCCATTTCTCGCCAGGAGTTCTGTCTTCTGGGGTGCAGATATGTTTAGCGGTATCTTCGGTACGACTTTGATTCCATTTGAAACTATTCAAATCTTTATCATCATTCATCTGGTCTGCAGTAGGCGATCATAGATTTTTGCACCTATTGTAATTTGTGTAGGGTTAAGTGCTTTCCTGTCATGGTTACGACAGAGTGTTACTAGAACGCCATTTGAATACAATTTTCTATTGGGTGGGGAAATTTGAATGCATAGATTGTGGGGTGGGGGTTTTACTGCGACTATTTTGAGGGTTATGTTAAACAAAATTAGAGTGCACTTATTATTTATTTGAAGTATTTATTTATATCATAAATGATGTGTGCTTTCCAGATTAACAACCGAAAACCTGTAGGTGGACATTTAGAGAGGTATTTGGTAACGAGAAATGTAGATCACTATTTGTTAAACTATGGCATATTGTCGTCACAATAATTCGTACATTCCTGGCTGGTACCTATATCGATGAGTGTCATCCTGTCAGGCCCGCGACGATATTTTTGTCTGTTTTTATTCTCAATGTAACATCGGATCTTTCTTGCCGCTGGCACTGGTCATAAAAGATTTATATCGGGATTTAGCTTTTTTTATGTGAGCTCGACACATCCGATCAGTGGTGGTAAATATTATAGATATCAAGTGGTACACTTTTTAATGTGAGCTCGACACATCCGATCAGTGGTGGTAAATATTATAGATATCAAGTGGTACACTTTTTTATGTGAGCTCGACACATCCGATCAGTGGTGGTAAATATTATAGATATCAAGTGGTAGATTTTTTCCAGAACGTTATCTTCATCGCGGATAATCGATACTCTGAACGCTTCTCTTTCCTGGGACAGCAGACCTGATTTGGTCAGAGACATGCTCATACATTCTTTGATGACGCTGGACACTCGTCTTCTTGACTTCTCCCCTCTTCCCTTTACTGGCCTCCAGAATCAGTATTTCAGAGACGTCATGCCTTTTTAAGTGTCTTAAATATTGTAGCATCATTCCTATGATGGTATGTATGGTAAATAGTATGTTTCAGTATTTTACCATTTCCATTAAACATTACACATCTCTGACCATGTCGTATATGTATATCCATGTATTATAGAAAAGTGTAGGAAATTCTCAATGGACCTGCACATATACTTCATAGATTACTCAAAAGCACTCGAATGCGTCAAACACCAAAAACTAGGGAGACAATGAACAACATGGATTTCCCAGACATCTAATCCATCTAATAGAAGAACTTTACCAAAATTAAAAGGCTGCAGTGACGTTAGAGTGCGATCTCTCAGAGTGGTTTTGGGTACAGAATGGAGTAAGGCAGGGATGCACACTCTCTCCATACCTGTTCATCTACGCAGAAAATATAATGAGGAATGTGAGAGAAGACATACACAGAGCTGACTATCACGCTTTAGACATCGGTGGTTCTGAAATCTTCGAACTACGCTACGCAGACGACTTTGTGATTCTTTCAAATGATATAAAGGGATTGGGACAACTAATCAAAAACACAAAGAAATATATCGAATTGCAATACATATATTTAAACGAGCAAAAAAACAAAAATCGTGTCAACAGATATAACAACATAACAAAAAAAATTAGAATAGACAATTCCGAGATAGAATGTGTGTATAAATTCGAATACTTAGGAGCAAACATCAACGGTGAAGGAGACTGCATGGCAGAGATAAAGAAGAGATTGGAAATGACATATTGTAAAATAACACAGTTGAAAAACCTATGGGAAAAACAACAACAAAATAGGAACGAAAATGCTAATGCTAACGAATTCTTATTTTTCCAGTTGCAACATACGGCTGTGAAACAGGGAGTCTAAAACAGCAGCGCGGAAGATCAACGGCGGTGAGATGAAATGATACAGAAGGATACTAAGAATATCATGAACGTAAAATAAAAGGAAGTCAGATATTATAAACACACTGAAAATTCCAGAGTGGTGGTTGCTAATCAAAATAGCAAAAACAAAACTACACCTGTTTGGTCATATAAAGAGACACAACTGTATAGAAAGACAATTAATGGAGGGCAGAGCACCTGGGCGTAGGCGGAAAGGCAGACCAAGAAGACGATGGACTGACGACATTAAAGATAACAGGAATACGTCGTTGGAAAATGCAAGCTGCATCGCCCTAGACAGACAAGGGTTCAGATAGTTCATTGGGAAGAAAACGTTCATCTGGAAATAATGCACAACCATGTCGTTACTAGGCCTGTCGTAAGAAAGAATTGCATTCCCTAACACACTCTGTTCAGCAACCACAAAGTCAACCGCTTGATCTTCTTTTTTTGTGTGCTGTCTATATCGTTAGTGGCATATCCATAGACTCGCACTGACGTTATTTTAAAACAGAAAGTAGGTGTTGAAAAGTTTAAAACCACTCTACAGTGTCACTTTTCGTGAAGTTCTGGTGGTAAAGTGGGAAGCACACACTTTGTGAAATTTGCGTTAACTAATATGTTATAGTTTAATGATACAAACAGGTTGAAGATTTTGTGATGTGGCAAGATAAATACATTTTAGGGAAACGTCTCTAGGATGTTATCACCTTCTTCTTCTTTTGCATTCGCTCTATGATAACCACCACGGTAGTCCGTATGATTTCCGCCGGGGAGAGTGAAGTACGCTGTGCAGCAAGTTTCACAGCAGAGCTAAGTTATTTGCACCTTGGCTGGTCCAGCGTCTCTGAGGCCTGGATATTCGAGGCCCAGAACATCCGTTTTCGTCATGCCGTTAATTCGGGCAATGGGCGTCTCTAGCCTGTGACAGACTTCTTATCTATTGACTCTACACCTTGACGGTTTATCACCCGCTGGCACAGTGAGACTACTTGGACTTTGCAGGCTAAAAAATGTCCCTGGGTGGCAGTCTCCGTGGAGACAGTAGTCTGTGATTTAGTCTTGGATCGACTACACCTATCTCGCAAGGGGTGTTCCGCTGTTATTGAACTCGTCTCGCGTAATTATACGTATTGTGCCTGCACCAATCGGGTACTGAATATTTTCTCTCCGCCAGCATGTTTCCGGTTTATAAAGGCGTCGACGGTAAAGTTCTGACCATGTTCGCTCACCCTCTTACTTGAGGTGTCATTCAACGATATCGTGAACCCCTCGTCAGAGAGACTGAGTCTCTACATGTTTTTAAGAAGCACCGCGGCCTGGAAGATTTTTTATTTTAAAGATGACACTCTATCTGCGAGTATGTTTCCAATATAGGAAAGCATCGATAATAGAGTTAGACATGATCTGTTAGCAGCACTGGGGACTAGAAGTACGTTCTCCAGCTGAACAACACTTTAGTTCCTATATCCGTATAACGTTGTTCCTGTCCGTTTGCACATAGCGATGCCCTCTTGCGCTGTGATGAACTCGTATTGTACTCAATACGGTGTCTTTTGGACTCACTATTCCTTGTGATACATGCCCATTTCAAGAAAATCGTATTAACATCCCCTCCAATGTTCGAGCGGGACTGAGCTACGTCGTTGTGTGTCAACCGTGACTTTGTATATGTTGGCATACAAATGTGTCAGGGATATTGCTTGCCTTTTACAGTCAACTTTCGTTCCATCTGCAGCCTCCACATTCTCTAACACGGTCCCAAAAGTGTTTACCAGAAGCAGCACGAGCTGCATACGTTTGTTTCCATGTTTCCAGGGTACACCACGAAGAGGTACTTTTGGGATATTGGTTATCTGCTAACTCTTGGTCCGTCGAGAGCAATGCAGTGTTCTTTGAACCCGGTGTATTCAATATTTAACTGTCACTTTCTGCCTATAATTCCATTTTGTGATTTGTTGTATCATGATTATGTGCCTTTCACCTCCCATATTCATAACCGTAATCAATAGGTACCTTATTGTGATAGGCACTTGTCGCAATCAAGCTGTAAACTATGATACAATGCATTACATTCTGCGGACTGCCACCAGCTAACCGACATGAATTTGAGAACACATTTGGGACAAGGAAAATAATACTTGGAACGTTTAATAATTTCTAAGATGTTTACTACGGTAAAAACAGACGTAAAAACATCAGCTGTGTAATAATAATTATTATTATAACAGTAATAGTAATACTACTACTACTACTAATAATAATAATAATAAGTATAATTATAATAATAATGATACAAAACGGGTTAGCATTCCAGTTTCTGAACGTCAAATCCAGCTTTCAACAAATAGCCCCCCTTGTGTTGCTTCATTAGATATAGTCAAAGTGATAGAACTGTCATGCTGCAGTCGTATGTGTCCGGACGAAAGTCACAGATATCGTAACAGAGTTGTAATCCTGAAACTACACATTCTGTTCACCGAACTTCATGCAGTTTATTTGAAGGAGTTTGAAAAAGAACACCAAATAAGAACACATAGGTCTATGCATTGTCTATCTCCAGGTGAATGATCGTCAGAATATCCACACTTGCCGTTACGCGAAGGTGTGGTGTCTGGGAGCTTTAATTGTATATACAAGGCCAGATGTGTTGCCGTGGCTGTGTCGAATCCATATTTGTTCAGGGTTATTTTGATATTATATATCCATCTTTTTCTAGATCTTCCTCTTGCTGTGTTTACTAATATTCTCATGTTTTATGTTCGTGACGGTAGTTGGTTATGTTTTATTCTCATAACCATTTTATGTGATGTTTCTCGATGTATTCTAGTTCATGGTCTTATACCGATTCCTCTCCTGATTTCGTCATTTCTTATTTTGTCTATGGATTATGGATAAAGTATGAATTGATCATATTAAAGAGTGGACATGATTAGGATTTTCCACCCTCAAACAAAGAACTGATAACAGAGGCATGGTGAAATTTCTGTGTTGATGTTTCCATAGTGACACCCATACGACCCTGATTGGTATGCGTTTGATGTTTATGATGATTATTTTGTTTAGTTTGGTCACTCTTGTGTATTTTCCCAGACATTTCATCTCGCATGTGAATTTTCTCTGTTGTGCTACATTCATCGCCCACGTATGACATTGATATGAACAGTTTTTTTGCATGAAAATAATACTTAACATCTGACTCTTGACTTCCATCTTGATCTTTGGGTTTAGCAGTAATGATAATAGCTGGTATATCACTTTGCATGCCTTCTGGCAACTTGCCTCAATTTCTCTGACTAATGTTCCGTTGTCTGAGAATATACGTTCTAATACTTTCGCATAAGTTTTCTTGTTTGACTTATTAGAGAGATTCATGTGTATGATTCGCATTCTCATTTGCTTCCTTTGTTCTTCCATTTTGGTATTATTACTGATTTTGCCAGTCTTCTAGTGCTCTTCTTTCTTTCTATGCTGTTTTGAATAGTCTTGCTAGCCATTTCACCCCAGTTTCCTTGCACGCATAAACAGGTTTACTGTGTTATTTTAGTCATGTCGTTGAATGAGATAAGAAAAATTGGGGATGGATTGAGTTCCTGTCACTTGTGAAATTCAAAATAGTTACATGGGAATAAATACTGATGTGACGTTAGAAAATGGGCGAAGTGGGTGGGGTAATCTCAGATTGAGAATACGAAGTTTAACAGCCAATATCAATATTACACAGGTGCATGGAAAAGAGAGACCCATTAAGGATTTGTCATAGGTGTAAATCACTTAAAATGGATCCAAGAATGCATCAACAGATATGGGCTAATAGAAAAGTCATGTGATGCTTCTCTTGGTCCCGGTTTCTACTCAGGAAATTATAGCAAAACACTGGCTTGTGGTCCACGCTTCTACTCAGAAAATTATAACAAAACATTGACTTTTTTCCCGGTTTCTTCTCAGAAAAGTAATGATAAAACACTTGACTCTTAATCCCGCGAGAAGGCGCGAGTAATAGATAGTAATATAAATAAACCAAACAAAATGCGGAAGGTGGGCACACGATTACCAGATCTCACATCTCACTGTAGGGTTCATTTTCGAGCCTAATGGGCAGTTAAATACCGGAGCAAAGTCTCTGAAGTTTTGGATTGCTCCAGTGACTCTGGAAATATATACAGAAATAGCAATATAAATTAGATACAAACATATAAAGGAAACATTCTAATGAGTCTCATCTGTCTTTATATTTGCCTGTGCCTATGTTTGCTTGTCATATTTGTCTATCTGTACTGTTTATCAGGCTATATCTCTTCAGCTCTGAAAACAGTGCATAAGGCAGATACCATTGCTCTTCAGTTTCAGCAATATGATGCTAGTATGTAGCAGTTATTGGTTTTTAGTCATACCTGTATTTCTGTTCGCGAAGAGTATCTATTAGTCTTCCCCTCTTTCTAATGTCATTTGCTACCCACTTTATATCTAGTAGTAATTTGTCATTCATTCTATGAATATGTCCGATATAAGTAAATGTTTTCATTCTTAGTATTGTAGAAATGTGTTGTTTGCTGTCTTCTCTTATTTACTTGTTTGACTTTAATTCTTCTCACCCAATATTTTAATTTAGACATTTGTTTTAAAATAATGTACCGTTTTCTCCCGAAGTTTTGTTATTTTCCAGCTTTCGTAAACATATGTTAATACAGATATTGCGTTGGAGTTTTTAACAATCGTAGTTTGTTATGTTTACTTTGACGCTGTCCATCAATTACCAACACACATTTTTGACAATTTTTAACCCCTTCCACTTTTGTCAGCCGCTTACCATGAATTCATGGATCCACACCCCATGTTTAATTATGTTAGAAAATAGTACCCCCACCGTCCCAGAGATTAATTTTTGCAGAAAATGTGTTATAAATGTCATATTTCTTTCATAGTTATAGAGCATTGTTTCACATTTACTTAATTTAATTGATGTTTAAATAACCGTTTTGTTGCCGTTCTTGTGTCATACTCCCTCCCCTTTGACCTTGCATAAAGCTACCATCCTTTCTAGACCCCATCCCTAATACTGTTTGACGTAATGTATAGACATTCACTTGCTGTTTTATTATGACCAAATGTTAGTTAGGTGTGAATGCCCTGAATGCCACAAAATCTTAGTAAAACTAATGTTTATTGCATATGTCTCTTGTGCCATTTTGCTGCCCAAATAGGAAAAATTATGTACTCTCTGAATTGTATCTCCAGTGAGAGTAATCCTATACTTTAAATTGTTAATGTTCATGATCTTATTCTTGGAACTCTTAACTCGAAGGCTTAGTTGTTATGAAATATGACAAAGTCGTTTAAAAATTACTTGTTCCTTATCAGGAATTCGATTTAATAACGCGCATGCAGTTACGTTTGTGGGTCTCACTAATGGCTCACTAGACAAACCCACGATGCAACAGAAAACCTTAGTAGATGGCATGCCTTTATACTGAGGTTATCTTCTTAAAGAAGCTTCGTGGCGCGACATCTATACAATGCCGTAGACGTAACCTTCGATAACAGTTACCATGTTGTTCCGACAGGCTGATGTTGTGTTTTAACTAGTTACGGGACGGCGTGAGTGGGCGGAAAAACAAAGAAACCTGTCGCAAGGGCCAGAGTTGTGTCCTGATGTCGACGTCTGTTTCAGCGGCGTGAGACTCGACACCATTGAGTCGGATGGCTGCTGGAACAGAGGGCGGAGCACTTATGGAATGCCCCACGAGATGTGAGGCCAGTCTGTAATCAAGAATCAAGATTTAATAACGCCAGGCAGAACTAGCAGGATCAATCAGTCAAAATGTCTGCATATTTTATACCAAAGTGTTTATTTGAATTGGTAAATATTAAATACCACAGATTGTTTCAATTACACATGGTGATAATAACAATGATGATGACGACGACGACGATGAAGGTGACGACGATGATGAATATGGCGAAGATGACAATGACGATGCATGAAAATGATGACGACGATAATGGGGATAATGATGATAATTGCGACGATACTGGCGATGATGCAGTAAGAATCCCGCAGTGAGAATGAGATTTTTTAAACTCGTGCTCTCTTTGATAATCGCTGGGGGTTTTTAATTGATCTCAAGATTGTTTTTTTCTAATATTTATCATGGTGGAAATATTTCTAGAACTTCAAGTCCCAGATTATTTTTTCTCTTAATATAGTCAGGGGTATAATATCGTAGGCTATGCAGTCCTCTACTTCTAGCATAGCTGCCTCGTACATTTATTGCAATATTGAGGTTATCCAACAAAGTGTTATGGTTTTAGAGTGTATTTTAGAATATTTGCCCATGTTTAAATAGCTGTAGCTCTGCAATGAGTTTACTAACGTTCATAACTATGCAGTATATTAAACATAGGTAATCGAAGTACAATTATTTTCAAGGATTTTAGTCATGAGTTCGCTACTTATCAACGCAGTAAGAAAAGTATTGCTGCTAGACTCTACCGTTATCTTCGTCTGTAGGTCTCATCAATGGCCCAACCACGCAATAGAAAACCTTAGTGGATGACATGCCGTTATATTGAAGCCCCAATATGGAAGCTTTGTAGCATATCATCTATACAAGTATAGACCTCCTCTGAGTAGAAGGCCTCTTCAATAGGCATTGCACTAAGCCGAAAGCTGAAGTCTCCCGGGTATGAAAGAATGCTAAGAAAAATCACCCACTTCGCTGCATATAAGAAGTAAGAGATAATCTCTCGCAATTCCTGGGGTTCCAAATCAATCAATAAATGCAATAAATCACAGTTGTCTGGAGCTCGTATTTGATTTCAATTATCTTTGTGTGAAGGGTTAAGCACTTGGGCTAGAGATCATTTCTCACTTGCTGATACTAGAGATATTTCTGTAGGAATCGGACAACTTTAAGGTTTCAAAGATCTGAATGTAAAATAGGGGGGGGGGGGTATATGGATGTATGTTTTAGTTCCTGAAGGGAAGCATTTAAGTTTTCCAATATCCCAGATTTACAACTTCCTGCCAGAGGCACAATACACAGCACACACATGTGATCTGGGCCAACTATCTCATCACTCTTCTGAAATATTTAAGTGATTCATTCCCAGTGATGCATCATCTATCCTACCCCGTCATCTAGGAGACTGTGATAAGAGAATAATGGTGGGATGTTCGCTGGCCTGTATCTCTTTGTCATTGATGGGATATTATTTGATAGAAGGAAAATGTAAGAAACTGAGACAAGATGTGTCAAGGTTTGTTTTGACTGGTGAGATCCTGCCAGCATATCCATCAACTTTCGTTAACAATCGCATACGATATGTCTGGAAAGAAGACAGTAACCCCATTGTCTGCGCCCTGAAGTAGAAGTCGAGATCCGGCTGCGACACAGACGACATTTTGGAGTTATTTTTGGTTGAAACACAGAAATATCCTTCTGGAATCTTTGTATAAAAAATTAATGCTTGATATTACTTTAATACTTAAAAACCTGCACAAAAACATATGACAATTTTTGAGCGGTTTTGTCATTTGGTTAATATATGTCTATATATGTGATACCATTACGTTAATATATTTCTATGTATGTGATGTCATTACAGTAATATATTTCTATGTTAAAGATATTACATTAATAGATGTCCATGTATGTGATGTCATCACGTTAATATATTTCTATGTATGTGATGTCAAAAGTGTTAACACGTGTATGACAATAGTGAAATTAATGTGTCCTCAATTTCTTTATTATTGTAAACAAAAATGACTTGCATTCTATACAAATAATATAGACCCTACATATGTTTTAGTCTGTCCTTAATAATACAATCCCTCTTGTGTATAGTCGGTGGCCAAAACGGGAGCAAAGAATAGCGACGCTGTTACAAGTCATGCAGGTAGCAAGTGGAGAGTATGGACGTTTAGGGTGTTGATTTGGCTGTCCCATTCCATAGAGGGTCAACAAAAGCCTTAAGGCGTGCTGAAATCAGATGTGTCAGGCCTAAAGTGGTAGATATTGCAACAAATCTGTTAATAATACAATGAAATGATTTCTTTGCACTACATCCTGCTAATCTACAGGCGTTTGAGAACGAACACAGAACAAACAGATAATAGATGCAACGGTAAGATATGACGCTATTTGCCTTTTTCCTCGATTTTCATTGGTCAGTGTTACTTTGTGTAAACAGCAAATGAAAATCACGGGATCAGTCAAACAGCGCCACATTTTTAAAGGATGAAAACACACGAGTTCACATGACTGTATAAGCGACTATGGACTCACTTAAATGTTAATGCTAAAACAATCATTTGAGTACTTACCTGAATTTTTGTGGGCTGTGCGAATCTGTGATTAAAACTTCAGCAGCGGCTTTGCTCTCTTTAATGCACCAGATCTGGAAAAAACAAACCATTATCACTACGCAGTTAACGGTTCTATACATATGGCATTCAAAAGTCAGACAATATCTAGAACATCGATAACTCGAACAATATCGAAAGACATCGAAAACCTGCATAATATTTATGCCATCGATACATCCAATAACATGTCTAGCATCAGTGATTCGTACTTCGAAAACTCGAACAATATCTTGAACATCAATGACACTATCTGAGACAATAACTTGGCATTGATAACTCAACATTCATAGCTCGGTTATCATTAACTGACAACATCTTGGAAATCGATAACGCGGACTAGGTCATCTCAAACTCGGATAATATCTCGAACATCAATAAATCAAACATTGAAAACTCGGATAATATCTCGAACATCAATAAATCAAACATTGAAAACTCGGATAATATCTCGAACATCAATAAATCAAACATTGGAAACTCGGATAATATCTCGAACATCAATAAATCAAACATTGAAAACTCGGATAATATCTCGAACATCAATAAATCAAACATTGAAAACTCGGATAATATCTCGAACATCAATAAATCAAACATTGAAAACTCGGATAATATCTCGAACATCAATAAATCAAACATTGAAAACTCGGATAATATCTCGAACATCAATAAATCAATCATTGAAAACTCGGATAATATCTCGAACATCAATAAATCAAACATTGAAAACTCGGATAATATCTCGAACATCAATAAATCAAACATTGAAAATTCGGATAATATCTCGAACATCAATAAATCAATCATTGAAAAATCGGATACTATCTCGAACATCAATAAATCAAACATTTAAAACTCGGATAATATCTCGAACATCAATAAAGCAAACATTGAAAACTCGGATAATATCTCGAACATCAATAAATCAAACATTGCAAACTCGGATACTATTTTGGACAACATTATTTTGGACATTATTTTTTGTCATTATTATCTTGGACTAGCCACAAGAGAGCCGATTTCTGTTGATACCTATGTTGCTTGCTAAGTGACTAAGGTTGTCTCGATTACTACTTTTACGTTACTAGCACAGTAGGTTAAGATATATCTTCGCGTTTGCGCCTGCATTTACTGGTCACATAGTTGTCTCTGTCTGTGCTTGTTGGCACAATGAAGATACAATATTTGACGATTGTATTACTGGCCACGGATGTGCACACGTAACTCTAGAAAGATACATGGATGATACCAAGGTTATCTCTCTCTTTCTCTCTCTCTATCTCTCTCTCTATATATATATATTTATATATATATATATATATATATATATATATATATTATATTTCATTACATCCATATGTAATGTCTACTGTAGGTCTTTGACAAGTGAAAGTTTCATTGCATCGTCTTGCAATGTATACTTTCTTCTTCGTGACGTCACAGGTATATTACATCCGTGTGCAATGGGTTCGCATTTCTTTCTCAAGTGAAAGTTGTAGTACATCCGTATGTAATGTATATTTATTTCTATACGACAAGAAGATGGACTCACAACATAAATACTTAGACACTCGATCAAATCATGACTCACCTGACCTAAACTAATAAAGAATAGCTGATTATTAGTGAAAGGTACCCCAACAAATGGTTGTTGTTCTTGCTCTTTGACTTGTGTTTGCCTTTTGTATGCCTAGCAAATGAAATAACACATGTTATTTAGAAGAATTTACTAAATAGTATTATCTAAATGTTCTAATCCCGTGTGTACTCTTTGCATAATCTGTTTTGACAAATCACCACCATCTTGCGTCTGTGCCGACTGGCGTAGGCGCTAATGGATTCCCACAACAGTACTGAAGTTTTTACAGTATTTACAGAACTTGCACTCGTATACTATACAAAAATACGAAGACACGGTACGGTGAGTGAAGTAAAGTCGCAAATGCATAAAGAAGAAATAATAATCAATGTCAAAAGAAAAATGGATCAGTGGAAACATCGACAGTGAACATGCGTTTGAGAGGAAAAAATTGTGATACTTATATATAAATATATGCTGTAACAGTCATAGTAAAGCCACATTGTCGCATAGACTGTGTGGACTAAAGTGGCAAATCTTTAGTCCACACAGTCCACAGAGCCATAAAGTGGATCTATACCTATCTGATTTTACCTATATATATATATATATATATATAGTTACTTTTGATTTATATATTAGTTAGAGACTGACCCGAAAAGCAATCTTTACTCCACCATTATCTGCAATGTTCTCTCCCAGGGTAGTATTACCATTCACCTAAACGTGAAACATTAAAAGCAATTAGTAATATTATTTTACAGTGGCTTTGCTGCAGAATGGTAAAATAGCTTGGATTTGAAAAATAGACCCAATCAGTACATCAGACAGTATAATTAACAATGGATTCGGTTATGTCAGTTAGAAAAAAAGCATACTGTGATACAAATATTTAGGACAAAGGAATAATAATATCCAAAACATGTCAGGGATGCAATGGTGCCACATTTGAAACATCGGCACTACAAGCTCTCCAAACATGTCTATGCTCATCCATTCGGAGAAGTTTAGAAAAACATGCTTAGATGTTATTAATTCATGAATTTCTTGACCGACTCTGTTCCTTTAACCTTGACTGTCCCTTGTAAAATAATGGTAGGAAGTGAGTGGTGTTTTGTTACATGTTCAAACCAAACACATTTACTCCGTTTTACTCCATGCAAAAGTGGTTCTTGGTAACTTGTTTATGTGCTGACGGTAGACTATTATTTGTGTCGTACTCTATATAATTAATGCTTGACACAGGGTCTGTAGCACTTGTATTTAAAAGCATGAATCCTTCTTTCCGTGTCTGCATTGAGTGACCATACACCACCAATATCTTGAATGGATACCTACAGGCAAAAGAGCCAGGGGTAGACCAAAAGAAACACTCAGAAGAACAATATTTAGAGAAAGTAAAACAATCAATATCCATACTATTAAAGAACTGCACAGAATATTTGGACAGAATTGGAGAGATCTGACCTCTGTCATATGCACTAATTTCAGCACTAAAGGAAAAAAAATGAAAATGAAATTGAGTGACCAGCTTTTATATCCGTATAAATGTATACAGCACTAACGATTTGAATATATTAATCTTTACTGTAATTATGATCTTACTTTTCACAAACATATTCAACCTAGCCGTGGCAGAGGTCGCCATCTCGAGTCTTAAGTCTAATGGAGTCTTGACGCCATTTCCTGAGCTGCCATCATTATGTATTTTTGGTAGCAAAGAAAATAGGAAAACGCAAACAAGAATACATTGAAGGCTATCCCAAAAAAAAACGTCAACTATTAGAAGGATAGAGAGTCTGAAAATGTTTAACAGTTGCTCACAAAGGGAATAGAGGGGGGGGGGTTGCTTTGTTAAAAGTTAACGTTACTAAACTGTTTTCACCAATTCGCCCCTGTGTTTCCGGGCCCGACAGTGGAACAAAGAATGGCAACACTGTTTATCTTCCATGATTGTCGTAAGAGGCGACAAAAGAGGTTATAGGATGACTGCCTCATCCAATAATGGATGAAATTGACACAAAGCCATGCTGAAGTCGGATGTCTCAGGTTAAAGGTGCATATATTGCAGAAATGCTGTAAACCATGACACAGCGCTTGAGAAACCCAATTCTTGAGCATGATTACAGGTATGAGTGTAGTGGCCAGCTATGCATTCCGCGTCGGGGGCTCATCTGTTACATCGCATGTGTGCCAGATTCTGGGCTCATCCAGGTAATTGTCACGTCGAGCACATAGTTGTTGTCACCACACCTCGTGGTCCACTTGTTCACAGCTAAGGCACTATCTACACGTTGACAATTTGGACCATGGTCAGTGTTGAATCACAGAGGTGAATCTGACTCCTATTGTGACGTACAAAGCTGGGTTCTCTATGTTGCACCACAAATGGAAACTTAACTATACAAATGAAATGTTGTGGGGATTGCACAAGAGGAAAACGCACTGTGTTGGCATGCCATCTACTGAGAGCTTATTGTTTCGAAATGGATTTTTCGATAGGTCAGTAGTGAGACTTTTAGATGTTTCCCATGCAGGTTTTCATGGGTAGTGTCATCATTCTCGTGAAATTATAGATGTTTCCCATGCAGGTTTTCATGGGTAGTGTCATCATTCTCATGAAATTTTAGATGTTTCCCATGCAGGTTTTCATGGGTAGTGTCCTCAATCTCGTGAAATTTTTGATGACATTTTTAAAAAAATATGATATGAAAGGATGGTAGGGAATGGGGGGGGGGGGGTTCGAACCAATTTTTAACTAACTTGGTTTTTAGAACTAAACTGTAATGTTCTGTTTACTTAGGAGGGGAGATGTAATCAAAACTAAACTGTAATATTCTAATTGCCCAATATGGGAGGTGTTTAAATGATCCATATACCATCCTTACGTATATAGAGTCGTGCTTGTGCAATGTAAAATGTATTACTTAGTGTTTCAGTTAAAATATATAAGTTACACATACAAACTTCAAAGCTTCCGGGTAGAAATATTTGTTGTACTGGTCAGTGAGACATCGCAGGCGGTCTAGAAACTTGTCAATAGATTCTTTTGTCCACCACTCTCCGTGATGCCCATCTTTGTTGATTGCAAATCCTGAAATGATACGAAATCTATATGAGAACTTTAGAGGCAGCTTTACAACCCCTGGGCCCTTTTTTCAGATCTTGGGTTATTTTTCAAACATTTAGGATCGTTTCTATAGTTTGTTGTTTGTTTTAATTGAGGGCGTTAAGCGGTCAATGTTTCACTAATTATTGATAAATATTTTACAAGTCTTGATCAGTATACAAATTAACTGCATGAAGTTTGACATCGCTACAGCTGCCATAAAGTGACACACTAGGAATGTATTTATTCCGAGGGGGGGGGGGGGTTAATATGTCAGACTCTCAGTCCATGCTTCGAAATCTCACATATGAACAATGGCTTATGTCATGTATATCTAATTTAACGTTCGTGTGTAACATATGGGCCCACGATGTGACGAGAACCATAATAACTTACATCTATAGACACGGGGTTAATAGAAGATAAAGGAGACCTGCTGAAACTGCCTTATGAATCCATTCTGGAGACGGAAACAGATTTATTACATTTCTAACAGCGATTAGAACTCGGTACTGAATAGTGTTCTAAAGTGCGTTCATAAATAGATGTAAACCGATATTTACAATTTTCTTTGTAATTACTGAGCGTATTGACTTCATATTTGGCATGAGTACATCATTTCATAACCACGTTACAGATTTATGATTATTTATTATCTATATTAAGCGGATTATCGCAGCAGTCGCTGTAAATGTAGTTTTTTAGATAACATTTTTCTTACATTGCGAGTACAAAAATTGGACTGGTCTACAGTAAAAATTATAATATTATTTGTCAATGAGTCTTATCTGTTTATTGTTTTTTTTCTCATCCAATTATTTATTGGCTCTTTTTCGAATTGCAACTGTGCTAATCAATGAAACGCACAATGTGATACAAAGTCGTCATCATTGAGTGCATAGTATTTTCGTGAAATTTATGGTGCGTACCATCTCGTGTTTTGATATTGTTTTCACAAGACAAGTTGCTTATGAAAGCCACATTATACATGATTTGGCACAATTGAAGAACGGAAATTAAAATTGTAATTTGTGCAAAATTAAGAAAGAGAATTTTGTTAGAGATTTCATAGTTGAATATCTGATAATAATAGTAAATCGTCATTTCTATCATAGGTATCTGAAATACAACGTGTTTATATTGTGATATTATCAACATATCGTGTTTTTGTAAATAAATACACTGCATCATACAGCAGAATTTACAAATATATTATAAGTATGTTGTTGAAAGTTAAATTCGTTACAGTAAAAATATAACTGTAATATTTTACAAATATTTTTTCACAAGAAGCGAGACTCGGTACTCTATTTCATAGTTTATTGAAGCCCTAAAAACAGAACACAACATGTCATGGGTATATCATTCAAAACACTATCACGCTGGTTAAGCGTACACAGCCATAATTTCCATAAAAAAACACAAAGGAAACGAGAGAACCAGAACATGTAGACAATTTCGGTGAAGAAATCATTAAGAGATCAATTCATAAGCTTTAGTATGGCAAAGAAGCATTGACATTAAAAATATTGAAAACATAACTAGAAAATACCGACATTCACATTTCTGAAACAAAATTATGGAAATCAGTATAGAGTGCCGGAATTACATTTCGCAAATATACATGTGGCAGAAGCGTCATTTGTGAGAAACCGTATTTAGTAACTATGAGAAGTAAATATTTGAGACAAATTAGGGAGATGCGGAAAGACAATTATGATATAGTATATATAGATGAAACATGGATAAATGATCACCACACTAATGAAAAGGAATGGCAATCTACGGATGGAACTATTAAAATATATGTACCAAGCAGTAAAGGTCAAAGATTAATAATGGCACATGCAGGTAGCAGACAAAATGGTCTTTTGAAAAATTGTGAACTCATGTTCTTCTTCTTCTTCTTCAGCGTTCGCTCTCAAATAACCACAACGAATATTTCGTGTGATTTTCGCCAGGGAGCCTGAAGTACGTTGTGCTGCAAGTTTCACAGTAAAACTGTGATTATTTGCATTCCGGTTGGCCACTTGTGGTCTGGACGTCCGAGGTCCAGCATATCCGTTTTCGTCATTCCTTTACTTCGGGTTTGGTTCCTAGTCCGTGACAGACTGTGTATCTGTCACTGGGCACGCTAGTGTGTAGTGGCTCTTCGCCAAGACGCTTGTCGAGAGCGTCTATCTTGCACGAGGTGCTCCACCGTCTATAAACCCATCTCGTGCAATTGGACGAACTCTGCTTGTGTCCATCGGGTATTGGACCTTTTGTCATCCGCGAGCCTGGTTCCGTATGAGGAAGATCTCGCCAGAAGAGTTGGACCCTAGCTCGATCGCCCTCCTACCCGAGGCGTCATTCACAGACATCGTGAACCCCTTGCACAAGTTTGAGTCTCACATCACGCGTTTGAGAGCAAGGCGTTTTCAAGCTGAGCGATCTTGTCCCAATAGCGCCTGAGCCCATCAGGTACTGAACCCTTTCTCTCTGCAAATGTATTTCCGGTATAGGAAAGCTTGACAATAGAGTTGGGCCAGGGCTAAATCGTTGTCCCTTTTGTGCCTGAGCACATCAGGTACTGAACCCTTTCTCTTTGCAAGTGTATTTCCGGTATAGGAAATCTTGACAGTAGAGTTGGGCCAGGACTGCCATCGTTGTTCCCTTCTTGCCTAAGCCCATCGGGTTCTGAACCCTTTCTCTTCGCAAGCATATTTCCGGTATAGGAAGGCTCGACATTAGAGTTGGTTTAGGTCTTCTTGCTTTTCCGAGCGCACACGATTGGATCTGGGTCTCTGCTTATAAGGATCACAGGTAACTAGAAGATCGTCTCGAGCTAACATATCTTATAGTTCCCCTTTCCTAGGAACTTTTCATTTGCAGTTTGCGCTGCCCTCTGGCGCTGTTCTGCCCTTTCATTGTGTCATTGTACTCATTATGATATATATTTGTTTCTCTCAATGCAACCACCTTTACGTGCCTTTTACATTGGCCGCCCCTCCAATGTTCTGACTGGACTAACAGGCGTCACTGTATGTCGACAGTGTCGCTGTATGTGGTGATGCAAATGGTGTCGGAGATATTGTCTGTCTCTTTTGCAGTCAAATCTATTTCCATCTGCGCCCTCCACATTCTTGGACACGATCCCCAAATGATTTGGCCAGAATCAGCTCGAGCTGCTGTTTTCTGTTACCAGGGTGCACAGCAAGGTGGTACATTTGGGATCTTGGCTATCTGCTAATCCTGGGTCCACCTAGAGCATTGCGTTGCCTTTGCACCCCACAAGTGACTGATTGCACATTGTCATAAATGGCTGCGGCACAGTATATTAAATAACTGACTGGCTCACGGTCTTAAATGACACTCTGTTGATGATTGTCTCATAGTTATAACTGATTTATACATTGTTATATTCGACTGACTCATACACTAACTTAGCAAGCAGAACCATAGCATCCTGGATACGATGGTAGTTTAGTGGCTATGCCGCTTGTCCACTCACAAAGAGACCTGAGTTAGTACACTTGTCATTTATAGTTGCACAAAAAAACTATCATAATCATCTTAGTCACCAGAAAATGGGTACCAAAACTTAGCAATATTTCCTTCACAATAGAGTACACGATGAAGTAGTCTCTGGTCAACTTCTGGTTCAGCAAGCATGAGGTAACACAAAATACTATAAAGATGATTCATAACACCAATGTGTATATGAGTACTTATGCATTTGTAGTATGCATTTGCTGTAACCTTCTGACTCTTCAAACACCTCAAAAGAGAAATTATATAACACTCATGTTCATTTCCAAATCTACCGATAATCGAGACTACCATGCTGAAATGAATGGTTATATATTTAGAGAGTGGATATAAAAGACTGTACTTCCATCGTTAGATAGACCCTCCTGTCTGGTTATGGACAATGATTCTTACAATAATGTAGATCCACATGAAGATAAGATCCATACAACCTCGTCTACTAAGGAAAAGATTAAATTATGCCTTAGAAAAGAATGTATTACATTTACTGAACTACACTTGAAACCTGAGTTGCTGATGTTGGTAAAGAATGCACACAGAGCGAAGACTTTCCACATTGATAAAATTATAGAGGAGCATGGTCATAGATGTATAAGACTACCATCATATCATTCACATTTAAATTCAATATAATTTTTTGGGGATACAATTAAAAGAGCCGTGGCAATGGAAATTACAACCTTCAACTTTAATGATGTTCATAAAATAGCATACTCTATGCTCTCCGACATTGACAAAGCATTCTGGATTAAATGTGAGGACTATATATTGAAAGTGGAAGAAGAATATTGGCATAAAGATGGTTTATGCTTCATTCAACACATTACTATTATTGATCTTTACTATTCATGGGATTCAGAATGAAACAAGAAGTGAAGAAATGTTTGATAAAACAAATTATATTATAAATAAGAACACAGAAGAATAATTATTCGTATTAAAAAATTTAATGCACAATTGGCACGCACAATAATACTATTTCATAAATGTTTCGCTATTAACTTTATATCTCGTTGCATATATTATCAATGCAACGAAAGAAAAATATTCTCGAAATATCTCATTTTTACCCACGCTATGAAAGATGTACGATACCCATATACATGCAATTACTGTAAAATTTATTTTCAACATACGATAAAATCGTTACTACCTAAAAAAAAACCACATTCGTAGCGACTTCTGCGATAAATCCTCTCAATATAGATAATAAATAATCATAAATCTGTAATATGGTTATGAAATGATACACTCATGCAAAAAATGAAATCTATACGCTCAGTAATTACAGAGAGAAATGTAAATATCGGGGGACAACTATTTATGAACGCACTATAGTAGACAATTTGCGTCTATAATAGCAAATCATACTACCTATATTTCGTTATTATAGCCGGATGTGAACAAAACAAGATTCAATGCACACGTGCATTGATAGTGCATGATCGTTTGCGCATTTTCCTTTTATTGCACGAAATAAGAAATTATGTCACTTGTAGAACGTTAGTACACCTGCAGGATACATCTAGATTTTTGGACCCTGGGACGGTGGCCAGGGTTAGGTATGTTTCATAATCAAGTAAAATATTCTTTCCAGAACGTAGTCTTTCCTATGGATCTCTTGACTTCTCCGAGGTCTTGAGCAAGTTGCCCTGCATCTTCCAGTGACATGCGCAGGCATTCTTGAATGTCTTTTGTTCAACGGCGTCTTGGTCGGCCTTTGCCCCTGTTGCCTTCTATCATCCCCTTCATTAACACTCTCTCCATGCCGTCGTGTCTCTTAATATGACCGAAAAAAGCTAGCTTTTTCTTTAATAGAGTGTTCAGAAGCTAGCCTTCCTGGACGTTAATTGTTCGTAGCACCTCCTGGTTTGTTTTCTTCGCTGTCCATGGTATTCTCAAAACTCTTCTATAACACTTTAATTGAAATGATGTTATTCTCTTGGCCACTGTTTTATTTAGGTATGTTTACAATAAATAAAACGCTAGTACATGTCCCACCTCTTAGTGGTGAGGGAGACAAACAAGTGTGTTCTTGCATCCCAAATCAAAAATAACTTTTACGGGCACAAAATTCTGATAAACTGTGAACAGGTAGTAGTAATGGGTATGCTCTGCGATTACTGTTTCGAAAATTTCTCCAACTTTGGAGAAGTTTGAGTGTATAGAATCATCAAACTCAAGGAAACGTACGCTTGTATATTTTCGACATATACTGAAAGAGACTCATTTATGAATCGTACATGGTACAATGATATTAGCTCACAACAAATAATTCATTCGCCAAGTGTAGGGTGCAATGCATGATCTGAAGTGATACATGATGATACGTTGACAACTTCTTCTTCTTCTTTCGTTCACTTGAAACATGTCTATATCTAATTATGCCTCCTGAATTAAATTCATTGTCTTTTGTAGTTCACACAGTGACTTATAGAGCGTTGATTGCAGTGTTGTTTCCTCTGGCCAATATATCTGCTTCAGCGTTTCATTCTCAGAACACTATTGAAGTATATGTTTGGCAATCTGTGTTTCCTGCCCACATGGTCGTGTTACCAATCTTGAATTGTGTGTACATATCACTCCGGATTCGCTTGTGTTCCGTTCTGAGGTGTAGAATTACAACTTGTTATGATCTGCTCATAATGTGATAGTCAACTTGTTTGTGGCTTTCTTATTGACTTGATTATCTGGGTTTTTTTCTGATGTTAGGTCATTGGTATATATGGTTGGTCTTCGACAGCAGCTTCCTTAGCCAGTTAGTCATTTCCTGGTATTTTTCATTTTCCGTTTTCATTTCCTGGCATTCCACAGTGAGAGGGTATCCACTTCATGGTTATCCTTTACTGTTAAGACAGTTCATTAAGTAGTTTTTGTATATGTTAGTTGTGAAGACTAGAGAGATTGAAGAACTGACCATGCATCTGTCATGAATACTATGACCTATTGGCCAGGGTTGAGGTTAGCAGTTTTTAGTTAGTTTCCACCCTAATTACCTAAATGTATGCATTATAATTATTGCAGAATGTCCATGCTGGTGTTCTGATCGTATCCCCATGTGTGCCTGAGTATTCTATATATACACGCATGTACATCCATTCTTCACTGCATTATATGCTTACCAGTCTGTGTATGTTCTGACACAATATGGCTTGTGGATATTCTTGTCCAGAAAACTTATGGTGACTGTCCTTCGATGTACACTCTTCTGTTCGTCCTCGCTTAGTATTTCTTTCTCGTGGGTCTGAATGTATATTGCTATTCCATGCCTATCACCGCAAGTGGGTTTATTGTGGTACATAACTTAAAGGGTTGCCAGTCTGTAAGGTGTCAATTTATCAACTAACTATTTATTGTCTGATTTATTGATTTACATTTCTGTAACTGTAATGTTTTGTTCTCGTTGTTTAAATTTGTTCAGGACTGTATCTGACAGTGATCTGAATAATTGTCGGTGTTCTCAGCTAAATTTAAGAGCCATGCAGAAGCAAAGACTAGTATTGAGCCAGAAACTATTTTTTGCTTTTTTAAACTTCAGTTAATCAATCAAGAATTCTACTGCCCGGCAGAAGTTTGCATTGTCTTCAGTATTATGTGTAGCACACGGACATTGTCTTCAGCATTATGTGTAGCACACTGACATTGACATATGGGGAGTCATATTGACATTGCTAGATGTAATTGAACGTAATGATGATGGAATATTTTCAGCATGTAGTGGGGGTGGGCTGGTGGCTGGAGGAAAGCACAAACTAAAACACGGGTGCTAGTTATAACAATTAGTTCATGAACAACTTAATCCATGTTAATAGTCCACCTCTGCAAGTAGCACTGACTAATGTAATCATTAGTGTAATGTTCTAGAAAAATCGTTACACTATTATATGTAAATGCATTTGCCAATACATGTTTATATATATATATATATATATATATATATATATATATATATATATATATATATATATATATATATATATATATATCAGTTCTGAATTTTTATTTCTATTTTTGTCTTCAGAGCAGCGGTATTACTTCGGAACTGGGAGACGTTGGTAACGAAACGATACTTGTAATATAAAGATAAAGATGTGTGAAGAAAATAAATAGATTGTAGCAAGTGTAGCAACGTTATAATTAATTTTAACAAGAAATAAGAAGATATTGTAAAAAGATCAATAAAAAAATGTTTGCAAATAGTTGTAACAAAAATTGTTACAACCCTGCTTAATTTTGAACATTAGACATGATTGATGTTGCAAACAAAATGTTTTATTGTATTACGGAAAAGCTAACATATAATTGTGGGCGTCTTGTGTCACGTCAATTGCGGTGCACGCATCAGTAAAAAATGTCAATTAATCATGGCTAGCTTTGAGCATAGTGACCATCTTGTAAGGAGAACTATTTCTCTCGTACGGCTTGCCGACTTCTAGCCATATGGTTATTACCACTTCCGCCATTCAGTGGACGTTGTAAAAACACTACACGTATTAGGTACCAACATCGAAGGCTCCTATATCAGACATTAGGGCAAAACGAAAATAAAAATAACCGCGTCGCATTTTCGTTCTCTGGACTACGTCCTGCTGAAAACCTAGTTATAAAATACTACCACAAGATAGTGGGAGCTTTGTGCAAGTTTGAGAACCAAGAAAATAAGAAAAAGAACCAACAGAATAGAACCATAAAATCAAACGGTGACAACAATTTGATACACTTGAAATAGGGATCTTCCTATTGTAGTGATTAAGTTGTTCGCCTTTTGTTCAAGAGGTCCTTGACTCAAATTCGACTCGTGTGGTCATGTGTAAAGGGAGGATTTTTTTCGGAGATTCCTGTGGATTATCGCTTGAAGCTATGGAGTTACATGCTATTAGTGGCCCTCTGGGCAGACGGCGTGTTGCTTCGTTGTGAGTGACGGAGTACATATGGGAAACCATGTACAGTGAAGTTAATCCCCCACGACACTTGAAATATTCAGTAAACATTTTTAATAATGGACAACCTTAAATAGTGTAATAGATGTTTAAGACAAGAGATGTACACTTACAAAGAAATAAATCAGGTGAGCGGTTATCTTACCATCATTATCGAAAGCATGAATTATTTCATGACCAATCACCGATCCCAATGCGCCGTAATTTAATGATCTGAAAAACAAAAGTATACAGTTACTATATCAATGCGCGCAAGTATATACAGGAACAGCACATCTTTTGTATTGAAAATATCGTGTATATGATATTTAGATGAAAATCTCCGCCGAAGACGGATGTGTCGGGCCATTGGCGCAAATAAAATGGCAACACAACGCATTTCCATTCTCTGGAATGCATCCTGCAGGAGATCTAGTAGTACTGCTACAGGAGAGATCCAGCAGGAGTTTGAAAATGAACGCTGAAGAAGAAGAAGATGATGAAAATTCCGTATTGTAGATCCACCCTCCACGCTGGTACGATTCTAAATCATTAATGTATTTCCATAGATGAAATTCATGCACATGAAACATCTTCAGGATAGTATGGCACTGAACTGAATGCAATAACATACACGTTCCTCCAACGATTTTTATCATGTACAATTTTTCTTTCTAATTTCTTTATTTCGCAAACACCTACGGATTAGCAGGTTGTAATCCGGATATTGGGATGCATCGTGTAAAACTTTATTATTAGCCTGCACATTTTGGACTGACGTTTAGGATATTTTTGACGTTTAGGATATTTTTGTCTCCGCATTGGAAGTGGCAGCGAAACATCACCCTAAAACATGCTCCTAAAACATCCTCCTAAAACACCAACCTACACATGCTCCTAAAACATCCTTCTAAAACATCATCCTAAAACATCATCCTAAAACATGCTCCAAAAACATGTTCCTAAACATCCTCCTGAAACATGATCCTAAAACATTCTCCTAAAACATCCTCCTAACGTGGTTCAAGATTTTTAAAATCTTGAGTGGCCCATTCTTCATATTGTCTGTCAACTATTTTCTTTCTTTTCTAAGTGCTGGTTGTAAGAAACACAATTCCCCAGTCTGCAATAGTAAAGTGACTGACTCAATGCGCAAACAAGTCTAGCAATTCAAAGTTTTAGGAACAACGATGGCATCATCTGAACGAAAACGAAGTTGTAAGAGTAACATATGACAGACAAAAAGCTGCATTTCTGAAAATGAAGAATATATTGTGTAATATGTCCTTGTCAAAAATGCTAATGAAAAGAGTTATTCAGATCTACATAAAACCCATTTTAACATGTGTAGGCTATATAAGACTTGGACAACATATAAACAGGTTATTGGAAATTATAGGCAATAGAGATATGAATCTATAGAGGAGTGATGTGTGCATCCTGGAGAGCTAGAAACACTAAATCAATAGATGCTGAAAGAGTGAAATACGAGATGGGGGTTACTCAATAATATAAGAAAGAGGCAATCTATATTTTTTGACAAGTTTTGAGACTGAAAGTGAAAATAATTAACGAAGAGCGAGATTAACGAAGGCTAGAGAAAATCGAGAAACACAATGTTAGAACATATTAGTGAGAGAAAATCGAGAAACACAATGTTAGAACATATTAGTGAGAGAAAATCGAGAAACACAATGTTAGAACATATTAGTGAGAGAAAATCGAGAAACACAATGTTAGAACATGTTAGTGAGAGAAAATCGAGAAGCACAATGTTAGAACATGTTAGTGAGAGAAAATCGAGAAACACAATGTTAGAACATGTTAGTGAGAGAAAATCGAGAAGCACAATGTTAGAACATATTAGTGAGCGTGAAATCGAGAAACACAATGTTAGAACATATTAGTGAGAGAAAATCGAGAAACACAATGTTAGAACATGTTAGTGAGAGAAAATCGAGAAACACAATGTTAGAACATGTTAGTGAGAGAAAATCGAGAAGCACAATGTTAGAACATGTTAGTGAGAGAAAATCGAGAAGCACAATGTTAGAACATGTTAGTGAGAGAAAATCGAGAAGCACAATGTTAGAACATGTTAGTGAGAGAAAATCGAGAAGCACAATGTTAGAACATGTTAGTGAGAGAAAATCGAGAAGCACAATGTTAGAACATGTTAGTGAGAGAAAATCGAGAAGCACAATGTTAGAACATGTTAGTGAGAGAAAATCGAGAAGCACAATGTTAGAACATGTTAGTGAGAGAAAATCGAGAAGCACAATGTTAGAACATGTTAGTGAGAGAAAATCGAGAAGCACAATGTTAGAACATGTTAGTGAGAGAAAATCGAGAAGCACAATGTTAGAACATGTTAGTGAGCGTGAGATTGTTGTTTTGTAAAAATTAGCAGTGATTTGGATTAATTACTATACATAGTAATACTGATCCATGATCGTCTAGGCCTCTGCACTGCACCTGATGAGGACTCTTTCCAGAAAGTAGTCTTTAATACACAGTTTTAATAACTGTGTATTACTCACGATCCTGGACGAGGGAATTGATTTCATACAGCCAATGCATGTTTACAAACTCTGCAATGTCTATTTTCCATTTTCTATTGAATGGCTTCTGGCCATTTACAAGAAACAATGTTTCCATAATTGCTTATTTATGCTATTTAATCTCAATATATAGCCCAAAAGTTTCAGTTTTCATGATGTAATCTTATTATTAGTCAAACAATTCTAAGTCCAATGTGTATAACACTTCTTAATTGGTATATTTAATTGCCCACGATGTTCCCTATGACCTTCTGCAACATTTCACTTCAAAAGAAATCATTCTCTCTGTCCAAAAAAATAAGTTGTCATGTGCCGTAAATTGATAGGAAATGGTAGGAAAATGACTATACGTTGATGATAGCGCCTTGTCAAATATTTCTATTAAATTACAATGTGTTCTATTGCTATTCAGAAAATACAGGGAGTATAAAAATCGCAGTACACATAATTATATTGATGGTAACACTACATCACATGGATTGTAGGTATTTAGTGTCGGCCCGTGTAACATCATTGACGAAATAATATTTATACAGAAACCCTACTGCTCATATCAATCGTCGATCGGGTAAAGTGGCTAGAGCTAAAACAGTTATTTATTCGTCAATGGATAACAGTTAACTCTGCAGCTAACAGTAATCTGTTCAGTCAAGAAGTACATTAGACTAAGAAAATAGAAAACTTTCATTTATGTCATATTCCTCAAGTATAAACCATTTAAAATTCATTGGACAGCAACTTTATAGACACCATGTACTTATATATATATATATATATATATATAAGTATATGACGCATTCTTAGTAGTTTGCTATTGTTGTTTGTTTGAGAACCCCAGGAATTGCGAGTAATTAACTCTTACTTCTACTGTGTAGTGGAGTTGTTTTTCTGAGCATTTTTTTGTACACCAAGGAGTCTTCGGCTTTCGGCTTAGTGCAATATCTATTAAAGGAGTCTTCTACTCAGAGGGGGGTCTATAATTGCTATAGAAGAGATGCTACAACGCTTCCATAAATGAGCATCAGTATAACTGAATGTCATCTATTAAGGTTTTCTGTTGTATGAGTGGCTTATCTATTGGACCGTTGGTGAGACCCACAGACACAACCTAAGTCGTGATAGTCCGATATAATAGTATATATTATTCAGATAGATAACTTTGCTAATAATATTCTGATATAATAGTATATATTATTCAGATAGAGAACTTTGCTAATAATATTCTGATATAATAGTATATATTATTCAGATAGATAACTTTGCTAATAATATTCTGATATAATAGTATATATTATTCAGATAGATAACTTTGCTAATAATATTCTGATATAATAGTATATATTATTCAGATAGATAACTTTGCTAATAATATTCTGATATAATAGTATATATTATTCAGATAGATAACATTGCTAATAATATTCTGATATAATAGTATATATTATTCAGATAGATAACTTTGCTAATAATATTCTGATATAATAGTATATATTATTCAGATAGATAACTTTGCTAATAATATTCTGATATAATAGTATATATTATTCAGATAGATAACTTTGCTAATAATATTCTGATATAAATATCAAATAGAATGATTATATGTATGTATGTATGTATGTATGTATGTATGTTTGTATGTATGTATGTATGTATGTATGTATGTATGTATGTATGTATGTATGTATGTATGTATGTATGTATGTATGTATGTATGTATGTATGTATGTATGTATGTATGTATGTATGTCTGTATGTGTGTGTGTGTGTGCGTGCGTGCGTGCGTGGGTGGGTGGGTGGGTGGGTGGGGGATGGGTGGTGGGTGTGTGTGTGTGTGTGTGGGTGGGTGGGTGGGTGGGTGCGGGTGCGTGTGCGTGTGTGTGCGTATGTATGTATGTATATATGTATGTGTGTGTTGTGTGTGCGTGTTTGTATATACTGTCCATTTGCCAATCGGAGCCTGAACTTCTAGTTAAGGATGCAAAGAATATGAACTGCAGGATACACAAAATATGAACTTCAGGATGCAAAGAATATGAACTTGAGGATGCACAAAAATGTGGACACTGCGTTCTGTCAAAGCGTGTCGTATTAAACGAGTACAGAAAGTAGGAGAGGGGGGCATGCTGATAATATGTCACCTGTTAGCAAACCATTTTCATATCCTGTCTGAATGTCTTACTTGTGTGTCCTATTAAATAATCCCCGTGAATAAGGAAGAGTTGCTGGCCAGAGGACATTGTATCTGTGTCGTTCTGTTGTAGACTCCAAGGTGACGGGGAGATTTGTCAGATTTGCCATCACGGTTGATGGGTGAACAAATCTGACAGAGGAATGATACGACAGTTGGCACAGACGTATGTGATGTATTTCCCTGGCTGTACGTGGTATTTCTGGGGTATCGATATACTAGAATGCCTCCCTTCGGGGAATAAATATACAACTAGAACCCCTTGTTCACCTCCATCAAACATAACTATGTCTTTGATACATAAGACGATTCCAGATGTTGTCTCAATTACACATCAGTACACAACATGGGCTCTTGCTTGAAAGGATCTAGACTGCCAAGAGCTACCTGCTCACAGCTAAAGGGATTATTTTATTATCATATATATATATATATATATATATACGTGATATATACAATTGTGTATATTATTAGTTTTACCAGATTCAGAAAATGAAGGAAGGATCGGATGCTGTAAGATAGTCGAAACTGCTGCATGCGAGTAAGATGCCAAACTATTTAAAATGTGCATGCAGAGTGTGCCGTGCTATGATACAGAGAGGCGCAAGTATCAGGTGGCGCCGATCAAAATACATTTAAGGGAAGAATTTCGAAATAAAACTCTTTTGAGGGTGACGACATTTCGAAGACTTGCACCATGGTCCTACTGAGAAAATCTACCAGACGGCCCTGTGTATATACATAAGTCACTTACTTTGGGACGGCAGTGTCAAACATCGGAGGCTCAAATAAAATTGATGTATACTCTGTAGAAAGATAAATCTCAGATTAAACACAACACATTTGCTGTGCCAATCTTTAAAGGTCATGATTTCATTGTTAAATGTCATTGTTCATCCATCTTGTGTACAAAATGTTTAATAGTGCAATAATTGCATGATGTAACGCATTCTAGAGTTCAAGTTGATGAATAGTTATCTTCAACTTTTCCAGTCTCAAATAGAGTTAAATATGGGAGTGTATTAGTACCTACTGTGTAGAATCATGTTCCCTGCTATGTTGGATAATGCTTTCAGAAAGCTGTACTTGGGAGTAGACATAATTGATGAAAGATTATTCAACCTTCGGCGACTTCCAGCAAAAACCAAAGTTCAAATCAAACACAATCAAGGTTCTCCTATTTACTGATGACTGTTCCCCAAATGTAAACTTTGAGGCGGATCTTCAAATTACTCTAGACATATTCTCCAAACACTATACACACTGTGGGGCTTACTATTAATACGGGACAAATTCTAATCTTTCTTAATACGTGATCATACAACCAGCCCCTGGCAAAATTTGTCACGGGCCTTTGATAAAGGTAACTGGCGTAGCAATGAAAGGCATGAATATGAAGAGATTCACATACATAGGTAGTACACTATCACATAATGCTTCCGATGATGATAATGTGCATACAAGGATCGCAATAGCAAGTAACACTATATGACATTGTAGGAAATAACATTAACATACAGGCTAATCTGAAAGTTTACAGAGTAGTGGTACTTACAATATTGTAATCAATCAATCAATCAAGTGGCATGCCGACTGGCGTAGGCGATCATGCTTCTCCACGGCTCTATGTCTCTTGTGTTGTCAATAAGCTCGGTTGGTGAGCTTCTACCGTGCCACGATACAAGCCCATCTAGTAACTTTTCTCTTTGTCGACCCCTATCTCTTCTCCCTTTGATTTTTCCAGTGGTTATTAAGTGTTCAAGCTGTGTTCTCAGCACATGCGCTAGAAACCTTGACTCTCTGCCCCTAATGTTTTCTTCTTCTTCTTTCGTTCACTTGAGACATATCTATATCTGTAATTCTGTCTCCTGAATAAAACTCACTGTCTTTTATAGTTCATACAGTGGCTCATAGAGTTTTGATTCCAGTGTTGTTTCCTATGGCCAATATGTCTGCCTCAGTGTTTCATGCTCAGAACACTCTTGAAGTATATGTTTGGCACTCTGTGCTGCCTGTCCATATGTACACATGGCAGTGTTGCCAATCTTGAACTTTGTATACATGTGACTGCGGAGTCGGTTGTGTCCTGTTCTGAGACATAGAATTATAACTTGTTCTGATCTTTTCATAATGTGATAATCATCTTGTGTTGGTGTTTGTGGCTTTCTTATTGACTTGATCATCTGTTTTTCTGATGGTAGGTGATTGGTATATCTGGTTGGTCTTCGGCAGCACCTTCCTTAGCCAGTTGGTATGTTTTTTCATTTCCTGGTATTCCACAGTGAGAGGGTATCCACTGCATGGTTACCCTATACTGATAATACAATTTACTAAGCAGTTTTTCAAGTCTGTTAGTTTTCCAGATTGGAGAGCTTGAATCGGGAATACCACAGGCTGTAGGTCAGAGATGTTCAGCAGTTTTTTTAGCTGCCACACTAATTGCCTGGATTTCTGTATCATAATTATTGCAGAATTTCCTGTCGGTGTTCTGGTTGTATCTCTAGGCTTGTGTGGATATTCTATATATACACCTGCACCTCCATTCCTCACTGCATTCTGTGCTAACCCATCTGTGTATACTCTGACCCATATATCTTGTGGATATTCCTCATCCAGGAAACTGAGTGTGACTGTCCTTCGCTGCACACTGTTCAGTTCGTGCTCGCTTAGTATTCCTTTCACATGGGTCGGAATGTATATTGACATTCCATGCCTTTCACTCCATGGGGTTTGTTCTGGTACAGACCTTAAGGGGCTGTCAATTTCAGGTAGGTCTGTAAGTTGTCTACGGAGTCGTTTAGCTTGATGGATATAGCTGCTTTTTTTCAGTCGCCCCATTGCTAGATTTTGGAATCTTTCCTCCATTGGATGACTTGGCATACACTGAAACTTTTCTGCTGGAATTAGTACTTTTGTGTCTCTGCGTTCGTCAAGTATTTGCATTCTTCCCATTTTCTGCATCGCTGCTATGGGTGTTGATTTCATTTCTCCTAACATTATTCTAAGTGCCTGGTTTTGCACTTTATCTAGATCTTGTAATATGGTGTTTGATGCAGGACACCACGCAGCTGAACCATATTCCAGGTGTGGTCATATGCCTTGCTGGTAAACTTTACTGAGTATATTCCCACTGGCTCCTCATGTGGTTGCACTTAATTTTCTCAGGATAGCTAACTTCCTCCTGGCTTTTATTGTTGCTTTGTTTATGTGCTGCTTTCATGTCAGCTTATCATCAAAAGTAACTCCGAGGTATGTGGGTTGTTGTCTTCTTTCAAGAGTTCTCCATCTATCTTGATATGACCGGCTTTTTGTTTTGGTGAGAGGGTAAAGAATGTAGTGCTGCACTTATCTGTGTTAATGCTGACGCACCATCTATTTGCTCATAAGGTTAGGGCATCGATAGCTCTTTGTATTTGTTTAGTGGCCACTTTTGCATGTTCTTCGGTGCACCACATCAAAAGGTCGTCAGCATACATTGCCACTTTGATCCCGTGTGGTAGTTCAGCAACTAGGTCATTCATGTAAACCAAGAAAAGTGTGGGTGACAGGACTCCTCCCTGGGGGACTCCATGACGCAGTCGAACTTTCTTGCTCTTGCGACTATCTAATTGTACCCTGGCTCTTCTATTAAGCAGGTATGCTTTTGTCCATTTGTACATTCTTGAGCTAACCCTGCAAATTCGCATTTTCTTTAAGAGCCCTTCTTTCCAGACCTTATCAGATGCTTTCCTGAGTTCTATCCATGCTTCTAGTACTAGTTTCTTATTTTGGAAGGCATCCTCAATCTCTTGGGAGAGGTAGGTTGCCTGATCTTCAGTAGAGTAGCACTGTCTGAAGCCTGATTTCTGTGATACCAGAAGATTTTCGCTTTCAAGGTACCACTGCATCCTTAGATTGATAATGCGTTCCATTGAATTGCATAGACACCTTGTGAGGATGATGGTCCTGTAATTGGAGACTGTGTTGTCATCTTTTCTGATTTGAGGAGTGGTATCATTATTGCTTCTCTCCACGCCTGTGGTACATTACCTGTGGACCAGCTTGTGTTAAAAATCTGCAGTAGCTTCGCTCTTGCTGGAGGTCCCAGGTTTTTAATCATTTCATTAGACACTCTATCAGCTCCAGGGACTTTTTCATTTTTAATTTGGATATTGCATGCTCCAGTTCTTTCATTGTGATTGGTGCCTCAATGACTTCAGGTATAGGTTCGCCTTGTCCTATGTTTTGCTGGTTCTCTCGAACCTCCCGTTGTTTGTCTGGGCTGACTTTGACGTTATTGTCTTCTGCAAATGAATCTGCAAAGTAATCAGCTGCATGTTTACCTGTTAAAATTTTTCTATCTTTATAAAGTGTGATCCTGGTATTTCTCCCTGTACCTTCGTCATTTAGTTGTTTTACAAGTTTCCATAATTTCCTAGTATCTCTTTCTAGGTTCAGCGACTCTGTTTTTTTCTTTCCAGCTGCTCTGTCTGGCTTGTAACTTGGCTCTTTGAAATTTAGTCTCTGTTTGCTGATATTTGTTGCGATGTTCTTGGCTAGGTCTGTTCTCAGCCTGCTGTCTAGATGTTCCCATCTCATTTTGCAGCTTTTTGAATTCTGCATTCCAGTAGGGTTTGTAGTTTTTGAGTGCCCCCCTGGGTATGGTTTTACTAGCAGCATATAGTATACATCTATTAAATTCACTCACTGCTCTATTGATGTCTTTGTTCAAGTTCATGTCCTTAGCTAGAACTCTGGTTAAATGCTGGTACATTTTCCAGTCTGCCCTCTTATAGTTCCACCTAGTGAACGTGCTGCTGTCCTTGGTAAATTCATTGTGGATTTCCAGAAATACTGGTCTGTGGTCACTACACCGAAGCTGCTTTCCAACGACATGTGTGATGTTCCATTCCAGGACTCGTGAGTGGAATGCCAGGTCTGGTGTAGAGGTGGTGTGCCATGCTCTCGAGTAGAAGGTTGGTGTGTCTGCTGGCTGGTTAATAAGGATGAGATTAATTTCATCCTACCAGCTCTCAAGTTCCTCACCTCTCTTGTCGATATGATCGTAGCCCCAGCTCTGAGAGTGGCTGTTGAAGTCACCACAAACCATGTCTCTCTTTGTCTGGAATTGTGTCTTGTGCCAATGGTTTAAAATTTGGACAGTAGTAGTTCAGGAGATGGAATTCTGCACTGTCTGTTTTTAGGTGGAGCATCTGGTATTCTGCCCCTTCCATATATACTTCCAGCTGACATGCGCTGATATTGTTTTTAACAAGTGTCAGAATTCCACCCTTTCGCCTGTCCTTTCGGTCAGATCGGTAGCACTGGTAGCCTCTGATTTTGAAGGCTATGTCGCTGCTGAGGTATGTTTCTTGGATACAGCATATATTAACTTGTTCTTCACTGAGGACATTTTCAAGTTCCATTTTTTTGCTGTATCCATCTCTTTTACTGTTGACACCCTCCGCATTCCAGTGCATTATTTTTATTGGTCGTTTGTTTGTTTGGCCAGTAGCTCTATCCCCTTGTCTCCTGGCTCCTCGGGGCAATTGAGAAGGACTTTCAGTAACTGAGGTTTGCCCTTTCGAGATATTGGGTCCAGTACCGTCCCTGCCTGAACGTCCGCCACAGGGCAGGCACCATAACTATTTATAAATACAGACATGTTTCTATTGTGTTTTGTCCATGGCAACCTGGTTATCTATGCGCCTTTTGGCTGATCGCATCCGTCTTCAGCACTCCGCTTACGTGGGCCGGACTATAGTCCTGCTCGAGAGGGACTACCCGACCAGTCTTAGTTTCCAGCCCCTGATGGCTGAACATGTGCTGAAACCACGTCACTTTCACACGGCTTGCCTCAAAAATGTTATTAACATCAGATATCAAGGCAAGATTTTGGATACCACTGTCTTTCACCGTTCTGATATCCTTAACAGGGGCACTATTCTGATGCAGACACATATTCTGTGGACAATCATCGGGTACATATGCCAGATGATCACCTGCCAAAGATACGTATCCATGATGCGTTACAGAAGGGCGTATGTTCTCAAGGTGGCCAAACTAATGACCTTTAAAACACCTCACTGAAACCCCTTGTAAAAGACCAAGAACTACAAGAACATGCACAAAATAAAGCCACATGACGCTCTAAGCCACAACACGTGCATCATCTTGTGAATAGAGGAGAAATTCTCCCACTCAACCGTTGACAGTAGCTATAAAATTACCAGTAGAGAAAAATTAGTCTATAGTGGTCGTCCCATGCCCAAACTGTTCACGTATATTTGTGGTCAGTATAGCGCGTATTAGCTATCTATAAACTAGTGATCAAGGGCATGACTAACTGCATTTCAAAGGTGGATGTAACAGATGGTCATCATCTCTTGAGATGGACAAACAACAGCAATAACAACAACAATATCAACAACAATAATACTACTAAGAGTTTATTATTTCATATAATTTATTTACATAATTACCTGCTAACGCAACATTCGACTGGCATGTGTATTTATTGTCCAAGATACGCAATAATATGTTAGAATGAGCGTTGTGTAGCTCTGGGGAACTTACTTCCCCACCTCTATTGACAGGGACACAGTATATCTTTCATTTTGTTGAACACTTTCATTGAGTTAAGAAAAGGCCTCATTTTCCATTTTGGTGTTCTCTCTAAAACTAAAGCTCGATCACGCTTATGGTATAATACTGATCATATCAAAGTATAAATCTTCCAGTGTAGAGTAACAACCCAAAACAGGAAGTAGGTGGCTGGTAACAGCAGTATGTTGTTTGAAAAAGAGAGATACTTTGTGTCCAAAATTTCAGTAGTTTGAAATTGATATATGAACGAGCCGGATTGCATGCGGTGGGAATTAAACTCGTTACATTGGCTGTTCCAGGCACACTGTGTACCTATCCGCTACAGACATAAAGGACATATCCCTAACTCTGCTATGTATATTCTACTTACCTAAATTCAGAGAGACGGGCTTGCCTCTGAAATCCGACCCCCACTGAAATTTACGGATATGAGTAAAATATAGATGAACTAACTCGGATGAATGCATGCATGATATATTACTGGATCAGAATGTTCACAGGGAAGCATATTTACAACGAGAATATCTACTAGATGAGTCATCCGTGTATTGCCGGTGTGAAGGAGAAACGATAAAAGGAGGAGAAACGAATAGTGAAACTGTTACCTGTCATGCATGTCCTTGAAAGTGGTTACTGGGATATTTAGAGTAGAGTTAGTGTTCCGTCCCATAGAGTCAAACCAACCCAAAAAGACACGATGAATAAAGAAAGTCAGGAGGAAAATTGCAGAAATCGAAGCTAAACTGTAATCTATAACACAATGTAATCCATTCTCTGGACTATATCCTGATACTCTGCAGGAACTTGATAATAAACACAGACGAAGAGGACGAAACACGGCGAACAGTTGAAGTATTACGTAAGAAAATGACATCGACAATAATACGTACCCATTTGGTTTACCATAAGATTGTTCTGAGCTACTAGTTCATGGGGCACCTCATCAAACGTATTTCTGAAATAAGTAAGCCCAGTACAATACATATCCTAGTCTGTGTCAATTATTCACATTTTTCTGAAATTATTAATCCCAGTGCAACTGAATATCCTAGTAAATGTATCAATTCCTCAAATGTTCTTCTGAAATTATTTAGCCTAGTTGGAGTGCATACATAATAAATGCACAAACACATACACCAGAACTTGGTAATCTCCGGCTCTGCTACAAAGGCTTGAAGAAGGTATCTCAGAAGTAAGAGAGAACGTACTTTTCAAATTCACCTAAATTAACTTGTGTAACAGAACCGTTGCTGACGTCCAAAGGTACTCTGATTTCATATTTAATATATTTTCCATCATGTGAAAACCGACTGTTCTTGTTCTGTATTGGTTGATAACGCTTCTTTTGTTTCTTATACGCTGCTAGTTTCCTGCAATACAACGTCAATCTCATATCCTACATTCTAGCCACGGACATTGAAAAAAATACACCTTATTCTCCCAACACCTTATAACTCATTGATTGCATTCAAAAAAGTAACAAGGTAATTTGAACTACCTACCAATAATTCCTGTTACTACGCTAGGAAGTCTCGCTATTCTTGTGTTTTCCCCACTACTCATGAGTCCAGGTAAAAGGGAAAGGCAATGCTTTTCACCACAGATTTGATCAGTGACTTCAAGCACTGAAAGCGTAGATAGCCCCACTTAATTTTTCGAAGCATATTCATAGAATGTGTCAGAAAACAGACACATTTAGCACTCTAAGTCTCCAGCCATATCATTGAACTGGCCACCGCCATCACCTCCATTGTCATACTATCTATAATAGTAGTTGTATTGTTTGCTTGTATAAAAATCCCGGGAATTGCGAACGATTAGCTCTTACTTCCTACGTGCAGTAAGGTGGTTTTGTTAGCTTTATTTCATATCCAGGAGACTTCAGCTTTCAGCTTAGTGCAATGCATATTGAAGGTTCATTCTAGTCAGTTGGGGGGGGGGATCTATAATTGTATAGATGACATGCTACAAAGCTTCCATAACAAAGCCTCGATATAAATCTCTATTACACTTGCCTCTGTATTGAGCCGTGAATGTCCAAGCAATTCGCACGTGCCAAACAACAGACCCATTAGTGTAGATAACAATTTGTCATCCACGGAGTTCTTGCTGATCAGAGCATACAGTTGGACTGTAATATCATTGTGACGTTTCCTAGAAAGTGCGATGACCATTTGAGCGGAAGTTATAAACATGATATGCTTACTTTCATATTAACCGCATGTACTGCCCTGTAATGTGCACACTCATTGAATTGCCTTCTCAGCAGAGTGCCACACCATGATTGTCCTCTTTTTTTAACCTATTTCCTGTTATCGTATTCTTACCATCATTTATTGCATAGTTCTTGGGAACTATCTATCTTTCTTTCCTTCCTCGTTTACCCTTTACGGGTGTCGAGGTAAATCAAACTTTCTTGTTCTCAGTTATGGCAGCTTCAGAAAATGCCATGTGGTGTTCGTGTAATATCTATTTGCGAGCGTATTCCAATGCAATACAACATATATAACATATATAACATATATATATATATATTAAATCAATAAACTACATTACTACATAAGCAAACAGAAACAAATATCGTTCTTGGAATGTAGTCCCAAAATTATACGTATGTTGAAATGACGCATTTAACCAAAAGAAGGAGGTACTGAAACTGAATTGTCAGAGCAACATACTATCAGTTTGGTCATGTCTCTCAGTGCTCGAATCTCGTATTGAGTATCACATCTGTAGGTGATCTAATCCCGTATTCATTATGTCCTTCAACGTATGGTAACTCAATTGCCCCGATTATGTGTTGATTGATAATTCTTCTCTGTTTTCATAAGCACATCTCCCGTCTATCAACTCCACACATCACCACAACTCTATAGATCGAGATAGCACAGCACAATGGTAGCATACAATGCAGCTTCCTTGTACGAACTACGTACTCTATTGGGTAAGATTTAAGAATGCAACGATCTGAAACGATGGAGACGACGTAGATGGAACTACTATTTATCATAAGTGTTTCCGAATATTTTTCAAATAAGTTCGATAGTACATTTCAACAGTTAAATCCAGGAATATGGTAAATAAGTTATATTAATCACTAAGGACTACATAATACCACACACAAATCGACGTTTAGACCAAAAGACCTTTATTACGAAAAAAATTAAAACAAAATTAAAACATACACCAGAAAACGGACAGTAAGGGTATGGACGTTCACTATGGCATCTGTAATATAAATTTACTGGAAGAGAAGAAACGACACCGGACAAGGAATATACAAAAACACTGCAAACATTTGACACGAAACAGAAGCTATATAACAACGAGAATCATATATGAGACAGGTGCTCATATTTCCCTATATCTGCCCAAACCGCCGAATATTTACTGGTTACTTCCCATTAATGAAGTCGCATTGATGCGTTATATAAACAAACTAGCTTGTGGTTCCATTAACCGGCCCATATCTATAGTAAAAGAACATATGGTATGGATATTGTATGGTATAAATAGGGTAAAGAGTAATGGATACTTCACAGAAACAAGATACCACAACTTGAAAGATCAAAGTGAATGATATAGTATTAAAATAGGTCAACTAATCCAAGTATGTCGGTACAAAGATGACAAAATATGGAAGACGTTCAACAGAAATAAGACGCAGAATAGGGCAGGCAATAACAACATTCAGAAAAATAAAAGAATAGTTGTATACTATGACCTTGCCATTAGAGGCGATGAGTCAGGAAGAGAGTTTTGCAGTGCTATATAATACATATACTAGCATATGGATGTGCATCTTGGACAATGCACATATAGGAAAGTGTAAAATCAGTAGATATTTGATTCTACAGAAGAATGCTGAGAATACCATGTACTGCCAGAAAAACTTTTTCGTTGATAGAATGAAATGCGAGACGAAGCTTAATAAATAATATGAAACAGACAAACTTCATTTTTTGGCCACGTTATGAGAGAATGAGGTTTGGAGAACACACTCACAACAGGCATTATTGAAAACAACAGAGACAGAGGGCGACAACGTGAGGAAATATTAGATAGTTAGCTTAGCAACCTGGCACTGGCAGGGAAAAAACAACTATCCTGATACAGGGTACTGGAGATAGAGAGCTGTGTAGAGTCATGATCGTCTATGCCAGCTGGTATGGCACTTAATGATGATATTTCAAAAATTAGGATAAGAGTTTAAAAAAATATATTTTAATATAGTTACAGTTTAGGGTTAGGTCTAGACATATGTTTAATTGTGGTTAGGGTTATGCATAGGATTAGGGTTAGATTTACGGTTAGTGTTAAACATGTGATATTAAAGAGCATCTGAGTTTAAGCTAGATTTCATGGTAGGGTAATGCCAATTGTTCTATATAAGAATCTCGGATGTACCTACACAAATATTTGTCTCAGAGATCTCATATTCCTAGCAAATGCGTCTTCTTTGATTTCGATAGTGTTTCTGACAAAGTTGTTCCTATAAATTGTCACCTGTGTTCAGAAAAAGCGTGTGGCAGTTATAAAATGGTAAATATAACAGGAGAAATTATATGAGCTACATTGAATGTGCTAGCTATGTATAAATGACAAACTGATAGACACTGTCATTTGTTTACCGTCATACTGGTAAAAAAATACTATAAACACATAATTATCAGAAAAGCAGGGAAGGTATGGAGATTAAGTGTGGATGGTAGTAATACAAATACACAAATATTTAAATAAAATTGTGAATTATTCGCTCTTAAATTCACAATTGATCTCTCTTGTAGCAGGAAAGTGGTCATGCTAGACTTCCGGCGGGATGTAATCAAACCCGGTCCGGGAGGTATTTCTCTGACCAGCCTACGTGATTTCAGATGATTGTATGTACCAATCCCCCCCCCCCCAACTAGAAGTGGAACATGGTCAACTGGGCCCGCGAACACATCAAGATTTCCAAGAACACATCACGATTTCCAAGAACACATCAAGATTTCCAAGAACACATCACGATTTCCAAGAACACATCAAAATTTCGAAGAACACATCAAGATTTCCAAGAACACATCAAAATTTCCAAGAACACATCACGATTTCCAAGAACACATCAAAATTTCCAAGAACACATCACGATTTCCAAGAACACATCACGATTTCCAATCTCTGGTTTATAGACTATATAAGAAGAACACTTTATTTTGCATAACATATTATGTAATCTTATATTTTACCACTGAGATTCATGTGGGGTAAGTAGTATTGTTTGATTCCTGATTATAAACTAGCTTCACAGGACGTGGGGGCTTTCCCATAAGTGCTCCACCCTCCGTTCCAGCAGCCATCTCAGTGTATGCAGACTCAGAGTCCCGATTAGGGGTTGATTGCGTGATCTTCGGGGCCTTCTAAAAGATTTGCTTTTCCTTCCCTCCCGCCTAGATACTTCCATTTCTAACACTCCCTGTCTGTATATGTACGTTCTCAGACTTACTGACATTATCTTCATCTTGAATTTAATTTATTACTGTCTTGATAAAGTCTGTTTTATCTCTTCTCAGCATTGTGCCGTATATCGCCGCATGGCCTGCTAATAAGTCGGCTCTCTCGTTTCCTCTGACCCCAGCATGACCAGGGTAGTATATCCATGTAATGGTCTGGACAATTGAGTTGTTCAATAAGACCCACCATTTTTTCTTAGCATGTACTATAGCTAATATATTCTTAATATAGCTGATATATTATATATTAATATATCTTAACATAGCTGAAAGTAATATAGTTCATGTGAAGTAAGAAATACAGCTATTGTGGAGTAATATAGTTCATGTGAAGTAAGAAATACAGCTAATGTGGAGTAATATAGTTGATGTGAAGTAAGAAATATAGCTAATGTGGAATAAGTAATATAGTTGATGTGAAGTAAGAAATATAGCTAATGTGGAATAAGTAATATAGTTGATGTGAAGTAAGAAATACAGCTAATGTGGAGTAATATAGGTGATGTGAAGTAAGAAATACAGCTAATGTGGAGTAATATAGTTGATGTGAAGTAAGAAGTACAGCTAATGTGGAGTAATATAGTTGATGTGAAGTTAGAAATACAGCTAATGTGGAGTAATATAGTTGATGTGAAGTAAGAAATACAGCTAACGTGGAGTAATATAGTTGATTTGAAGTAAGAAATATAGCTAATGTGGAATAAGTAATATAGTTGATGTGAAGTAAGAAATACAGCTAATGTGGAGTAATATAGTTGATGTGAAGTAAGAAATACAGCTAATGTGGAGTAATATAGTTGATGTGAAGTAAGAAATACAGCTAATGTGAAGTAATATAGATGATGTGAAGTAAGAAATACAGCTAATGTGGAGTAATATAGTTGATGTGAAGTAAGAAATATAGCTAATGTGGAGTAATATAGTTGATGTGAAGTAAGAAATATAGCACACTGACATTGTCTTCAGCGGTATGTGTAGCTGAAGGAATATAGTTGATGTGAAATAAGAAATATACGTGGATCATATGGTCAACCTGGTGCTCACGAGTATAGGGGCACACGGAGAACATCAGAAAGCAGTATCATTATTATTGCCTCCTAGATTGGACCCCAGATATACACGAATGTATATACTGTGGAACTGAGGCCACAAGCAAAAGTGCTTTATAACTACTAGAATACTCTACAAGTCTTCTTACGTTGGAGTAGAAGGCATCCAATAATGTGTCGTTCATGGATTGTTGAAAGTACAACATGCTTGTTGTTAGAGCTGCATTCTGAAACAAGTAGTAAAAAGTCTTGTATACTTTATAACTAAAATTATTTAGAATTGCAATATTTAATATTGAATTAATTATTCTTTATCTTCAGCGGTCATTCTCAAATTGCCACCGGATCTATCTTGTAGCAGGACCATGGCTCTACTAGATCTCGAGCATGATGTAGTCCAGACAATGAAAATGCGTTGTGTCGCCGTTTGATTTGCGCCAATGTTATGAGAAGCGCGGTGGCCTAGTTCATAGTGAGTTTGCTTGCTATAACCGGGCTACAACGTGTCAGGTTCGAAACCACGTCCGAAAAAAAATCATCCGGTTTGTCATTTCTCGCTTGACACGACCACTCATTCAGTCGACTCAGTTGTAAATGAATACCTGAAGCATGAGTTAGGAGAGGTAAAAACAGCAAGGCAGGGACTTGTACCCCACCTAATAGTTGCTGCGGCTTAGTACATGGAGTGTTATCTTCATCTCCGACGGCAGGTTGCTGCCATGGGACATACCTTTACCTTATGATACATCCGTCTGTGGCTGAGTATTGCAGTAATGTCGCTAGAGCTTCATTATTTAATATTGTATTAATGAAAATGGAAGATACTGGACAGCTTGCACAGAATCAAGAGGCGTACTTAATGACAGTGAAAACATCATTCTGTATAGGACAAATCACATATATAGAGCTGCATTATTTAATATTGCTTTAATGCCGCTATCGTTACGATATTTAATATTGCATTAATGTCGCTACACTGAGATGAATTTTTACTTTCATGTAAGTCCATTGATTGTGTCTAATTATTTGAAAGTATGATTCGCAATGAGACTATATGTTAATGTGTATAACATAGTTCAATTGAATCTGTCTCACAAATGGTTATAGTATCCGAGTATCTACACGATGTTATATATTTTCCTATATAATGCAGCAGTATTAATTGTTTGATAATAATGTTCTATTCTTACAATGTATCATGCAGTATTAGAGTGTTGCATAATTTCACTGAATGTAATTTATAATGTTCAATTGCAAGTATTAGTTTTACGCATGTGGTTGCGTCTGTGGGTCTCACCAGTGGTCCACTAGACATACCACCCATGCAACAGAAAACCTTAGTGGATGACATGCCGTTATATTGAGGTTATCTTCTTATAGAAGCTTCATGGCATGTCATCTATACAGTAATGATTTTGTTTTATTGTTGAAATGTTTTTCATGTTTGCATGAATATATATGTATGCACCCTCTGTGGTTGGGAGGGAGCCAGAGATGTACTGTGCAGCACTGAGGAGGAGGAAACTGACATCACTGTTTTTCGTATGGATGAGGCCCATCATAGAGGCACAGTAACTCAGGACGTTACAATCCTTTTTACTTGAACATTTGGTTGCATGCCTGGAGCAATAGAGAAGTTCGGCATAACCAGTAGTCAATTGGTGGCGGGGAATGAGCACAGTGAACCCTATCATGGCTACAGTGGCTAGGCGCAGTGCATAGGTTGAAACCTACCTTCCTGAAGGTGTGATAGTTATTCTCTGGCTCTGTCCCGGGGTGGGCCGAAAATCCACAGAAAATCCAAATCCACAGACCCAGCAATATAATGCCATCTAATGGCATTAGGTCAAAGGGCATGAGCCCATGGACCGCTGGATCAGCAACCAACTAACCAACCATGTATTAGTTTTACATTGTTTTATATAATGTAATTTTTTTTCATTATATAACATAAATATTTGTGTTTATCCTAACCTCTATCCCTTGAATTAAAGTTTTATTTACTGTTTTATTTGTTATTCTGTCTTTTACAATTTCGTACAAAATGTAATTGTATCATTTAACATAAATTTGTTGTTTACCATTTACCTTTTTATGTATGGCAACACAGGCCGGGAATTCTAAATCAGGGGGCAAACAAGAATGTCACCTTCATTTGTCCATGCATGTAATAGGATGAAACAAAGAAACGTTAGGAAATATTGCTGACAAACTTCCACCTGCGAAAAACGTGATCTTCACTAAATGTCTCTCTTTGATTTCTTACTTTTGCCTTTTCCTAAAAGATCATCATGGGTGACCAATACAAGTAGACGAGCGAGCATTGCCGCTATGTCCTTTTCTGGCAGTTTCCTTATATTATTCTCGTATGATTTAGAAACAATATTCACTTCTCCAGTCTGATCCTGACACCCGTGACACTTTCCACGACTTACCTCTGGAGGCTTATAGGCTCGACAGAAATCTGAAGGACATCTTGGTCCATAGCCACCGTAAGTCTTCTGTTCCCGACCATTTTGGCACTGTTCGTTGTTTATGTGATCGTTGCTATACATGTCCTTACGTGGTTCAGATGCATTTCATTTCCCAAGGACATTTTCTCCATCGATGAGGCCTTTACATGTGAGTCCCGTAATGTCATTTACGTGATCATATGCAAACGCTGCGGCAAACAGTACATCGGGGAAACCGGCTTAAGATTGAGCGATCGCTTTTGTAACAATCTTCATGCCATCAAGCACAGAACACCAACTCCTGTTGTCACACACTCAACGGCGATGGTCATCATGGTACTTTTGATATTCAGATCACCGCCATCAGATCTTGTATCACTGGTGATATATCAAGGTACGCTCTAGAAAAACGTCTCATTTTTTAATTGGGTACACTCAAGCCTTTTGGACTCAATTCCGACCACTCTTATGTCTATTACTGGGTCGGTGTGTTCTTTGTCTTTATTCTTTTTGTTCCGTCATTTATTCATCTTTTTGTTCGTTTCATTTCCATACATATTTACGTTTTTATGTACTTTCTGACCTTCCTGCATCTCATTTCCATATTTCCGTTGGTTACGTTTGTTAGTTGTGATAATTTTTCCATTCGCCGTCTTTTGATGTTTTGTGTATATCTTGAAAAAGACCTTATGGTTGAAACGTTTAATATGATTTGTGTATTGTAATTTGTATGTTTTCTTGTGTGCACATCATTACCCACTAGTTTTAGTTATATTCTGTCGTGTCTGATTGAAGCGATTATATAAACCTGTGTTTTACGTAAGTACAATTGTTGTTACGTTTCACGCAGTTTCCTCGTATGTATTGGCAATAGTGGCGGCGGGCGATAAGTGTGACGTTACTTAATTAAGTAGTTTCAATAGATACAACAGGATGTCAAACTGATTGGCTTAGAGGTGTATGGTTCTCTATTGACAACCGTAATGATCCTGTAATACTGCGGCATTGAAATATCTCCCTTTGGGGATTAGACATGCATCCACAAAATCCCACTCAAGAGTACAGTTTTCTTCAGCTAGGCACCAAAGTGACACTCGAACTTGTGTATGGTTTCTTGTCTCACAGCAATAGGATTATGAGTTAGACAAGCTATGGGATATCAAGAATACATGCACATGTTTCAATGGATTATTTTAACATCATCAATATTTATCTGCTTCCATACATGTGGTTTAATCTTTCTTCACATGTATGTTGTTTTACGTTTCACTTTTCTTCTCACATGTGTATTATTTTATCTTTTAATTTTCTCATATGTGTGTTATTTATCTTTTACTTTTCTCATATCTGTGTTGTTTTATCTTTTACTTTTCTCTTATATGTACTGTTTTTTCTTTCACTTTTCTCATGAAATGTGGCATAATCTTTTATCATGTGTGTGCTGTTTTATATTTTATTTTTTAATGAAATGTGATTCTATCGTTTCTCATATGTGTTGTTTAATCTTCCACTTTTTTCATGTGTGTGCTGATTTATCTTCCACTTTTATCATATGTGTGCTGTTTAATCTGTTCCTTTTTATCACGAAATGTAGTTATATCATTTGTCATATGTGGGTTGTTATATTTCTCACTTTTTCTCATAAGTGGTATTTTATTTTGTATCATGTGTGGGTTGTTTTATCTTTTACTTTTCAATCATAAAATGTAGTGTCACATTTATCTCGTGTGTGGTGTTTTCTAGCTTACATTTTTATCCCACGAAATATAATTCTCGTATGTCTTTAATCATTTGTGTACTGTTTTATCGTCATCTTCTTGCACGAAAATTAGTTTTTCATGTCTCAAATGCATATTATTTTAGCTTTAACGTCTCTGAAAAGACACATTTTTATATTTTCCCATATCTTATGTAATCATTACATTTTCCAAAGCAATGTAGCATTATCTTTTCTATTGTGATAATAATATCTTATTTAGTTTCTCTACAAACTTACCTTTTCTCTGATAACCTTGCCAGTCTCTTCGTCTATCCAATCGCTCTCAAACGTCAAATCATTCAATTCTTTGTGAAGATTCGTTATCAATTTGTACACCTACACTTGAGGTAAGCATTAAGAAATGACCGAGTCTCAGTTATGTTGTGAGATAATAGAAAAATTACTACAAATAATTACATCGTGTGTAACATGGAATCAATTACTCAATCAAGTGACATTGGCAGTGGTATAGGCGATCAAGTTTTTTGCACAACTCTGTCTCTTGTGTTGTTAATTTACGTTGGTTACCTCTCTTTGTGCCGCAGTGGCAACCCATCCAGAAATGCATCTCTATGTTTTACCCTATTTATTCTCCCCTTGAACGTTCTTGTGATTAATAATTGCTATTGTTTTCCAGTTCTCATTACATGCTCTAAAAAAAGTGACTATCTGCTTCTAATTTTTGCTATAATTTGTCGTTTTACTATATCATCTCTGATGACGTCGACAATAGTTTTCGTAGTTGTCCATGAAATTTTTATTAAAACCACATATCAGGTGCCTTCAGCTTATCTTGATCTCTTTTGTTTACTGCCCATGCTTCAGATCTATGAATTGGTTCAATATAACATCCTATCACTCGATCGTGTGCATATAGTAATACTACTCCATAGCATGTTCTCAACATCTGAAATGCTAATTTGGCTTATGATATTCTACTATTTATTTCATTGGAGCACCGTTCGTTGAACTTTAAAATGGTACCAAGGTACTTAACTGTATCCACTTGATTTCATTTCAAAATTGAAACAGCACTAACATGTATATAAAATAGTTATTCTTTTAGCGCTGAGTAATTAGTTATTCAAAGTGCATAGCCACGTACCACATTCTTTTGTGTGACATATGTCGTCATTCTTCAGTCACATTTGTTGACTTATCTCCAGTGATGAACCTTTCATTATTTCTTCTGTCACATTTGTTGACTTATCTCCAGTGATGAACCTTTCATCATTTCTTCTGTCACATTTGTTGACTTATCTGCAGTGATGATCCTTTCATCATTTCTTCAGTCACATTTGTTGACTTATCTGCAGTGATGATCCTTTCATTATTTCTTCTGTCACATTTGTTGACTTATCTGCAGTGATGATCCTTTCATCATTTCTTCAGTCACATTTGTTGACTTATCTCCAGTGATGAACCTTTCATCATTTCTTCAGTCACATTTGTTGACTTATCTGCAGTGATGATCCTTTCATTATTTCTTCTGTCACATTTGTTGACTTATCTGCAGTGATGATCCTTTCATCATTTCTTCAGTCACATTTGTTGACTTATCTCCAGTGATGAACCTTTCATCATTTCTTCTGTCACATTTGTTGACTTATCTGCAGTGATGATCTTTTCATTATTTCTTCTGTCACATTTGTTGACTTATCTGCAGTGATGATCCTTTCATTATTTCTTCTGATACATTTGTTGACTTATCTGCAGTGATGAAACTTTCATCCTTTCTTCTGTGACATTTATTCACTCTGCAGCGATGGGACTTATGACATCACTAGTACCTACGAGTCTTCTACAACGACGACAAAGAATGCAATGACTGCTGATTTGCATGTTTTCGTAATTCCTATAGATTATTTGATAGATGATTCATGTTTTCTTATGTGACGCAGAAATTATGCATTACTTCAAATCTGTTAGAATATTTGTTATATTCGACACTCGGCCTACTATAGTGTTGTCTCAAAGGCGTGAATGTGTAAAGCGTCGGTAGGTGTCGGGGTTTATGGATTCATGTTTAGTGCCGAAAGTGGAGCATTTCAGTCGTCGGTATTCTATAATTACCACGTTCTGCCTGGAACAAAGCACAGCACACACTTATATTTCAACTATCAGATCATTCTTCAGTCAGAGCCGTTGATTCATCCACAGTGATGACACAGATATCATTCTCCGTTAACTTGGAGTCGGCCAAACAAGGGGCAACGATGCAATGTCCAGTGACATTGATCTCTTCGTCATTATTAGGTGTATGGTGAAATATGCGGCACACGTAAGAAATTGATATACGATGTGACAATTATTTGTTCACAGGTAAAAGGCTGGCAAGCTACGATTTAACGTTCGTTAGTTGTCTTCTACGACATTCCTGGAAAAAAAGACAGTGAAAGAAGATTATTCTTTCACCCTGAATTAGAAGTTCACGCTGTGTTGCCACTTAGCCGATGTGAAAATAACAGATAGAAAATTTTTTTTTTTTACAAAAGGATCAAAACGCATACAAGATAAGCAATATTATACTAGTTTTTTTTCATTTGCGTTCCGCTTTCTCAAACAAAAGTAGCACATCCCTTGACGAGAGTATCATCATAGCTTCATAGTTCGTAACTCTTAAACTTCAAACGAATAATGCGCAGGGATCTCCAAAATAGAACTTGTAATCGATGTATCAAATTCCCAATCTATTGTACACAAGCCAATTGCCATACTTACTGCGCCATGGATGTTCCTAAGGAAAAGTAAATCTCACAGAAAATGAAGAAAACAACGATGTTATATCAGTACTACGAAGTCAAAACTAACTGTAACAACAGCATATATTGAAAAACTATATCGGACATATACACATACATGACACCGTGCTACAAAGCGTTATTGGAGGGAGATGTGAGTGTATGCGAGAATGATATATGCAGAGATACAGTTACGACTGAATCATGATGGCACACAGACAAACACACACACACATACTCACAGCCACCGACACACATACACACATATCTACACACACCCACTCACACACATACGGCAAACGACAGTGAATGCCAATGGTCTCTCGCAGCCAAGCAAATGGTCTCTCGCAGCAAACCTGCATACGGAGACGACTCCTACGTTATTTGAGGGTATAACTCATACCCACCTCTCTGATCTCGGTGTACGGAAGATTTCCTTTGTAATGTATTCTATGTAAGACAAGTTTGAATGCGTCAGACACACACAAGACACACGTTTCTTCAGCTGAAGGTGTGGCTGAGGCTCCGTAGACAAACTGGTTATACATTTTTAATACAATATTATTTCAAATAAAATAAACGTAAAAGTTATGTTTTGTCCTAATTATATATAATATCATTGGGGATATGTGAACGCAATCTCCAGAATAGGAAAGCACAGGCTAAATTAACATTTCAACAAAAAATGAGCAGCATTTCATGCATTGGAGTAATATCACTGCATACGCGAGTTCGAGTGTTATTATGTTTATATCGGGAATGAAGGTAACACAGATGTGAATTTTTTTAAGAATGATGTAAATTTCATGGACAGTCAAGAACGTTTATTTAGAAGTCTTCAGAGATGCGGGAGTAAAACAACAAATTATAGCAACAATTCAATTAAAAATCAGACAATCAATATTTTGAGGGCAAGTGATGAGGAATGGAAAGCTTGAACATTTAGTACCGACAGTAAAGTTTAAGGGGAGGAAATACATACATTTCTTAATGGGTTTTCAGTGTGGCGCAAAAGAAATCACCAACTTAACTTATTAACAACTCAAGAGACAATGAGTTGTGGGGAAGCATGATTGCCTACGCCACCCGACATGACACTTGATTGATTGATAAATGAACAATGGAGAATGGGAAAATGGGTACTGTTTATTATAAACAGTTTATAGGCCCAGCGTATAAGGACACGCGAACTGGAATAGTGGGCTAAAAGGCAGCGGATTAAGGAGAAGCGGACAATGGAGAAGTCGACAGTTGAAAAGCAGACTTTGGACAAGTTGGTATAGGAGCCGGGAATATAGACGTGAACAGTTGATAATCCTGGCAGTTATCAGAGGGTCAAATCTTCCAGTATAGGGTAACAACCCTAAACAGGAAGTAGTTGGCTGGGGTAACACTGGGCAAAATGTCAAGATATACAAAAATAGGTAGGTGTGTTACCAAAATAAAACATAAAACAACTTAACAACGAGATACAGAGACAGACGACGTTTCGACTATAAAGCCTTCATCATGACAAACAAATGACCACAATAAAACAAATCGTACCGCGAGACAAATAGAGTTATAATGAGGACGACTTTGTATATCAGAGGGACGTTGTTCTTGGTGAAAATATTGCGTTATGCCATAGTTATCAAATTATCTGTAGTATATGCACTTTTAAATTAAATATCAGTTAATTTGTAGCATGAGATTTCGTGGAATCGATCATCTATGCGGGATAGAGCAGTGAATCTCACTCTCTAGTACCTTCCTACCCTTGGATTGTAATTAGCAATAGTTCCATTCTATACACTCCTTCTGTAACTTTGTAAGAGGCAACAGATGAGTGCTATTACTTTTAATCTTCTAAATAGTTGCTTGTATTACTATTTTCTGAATATATATATATGTCAATGCAATGATGTTTCATTTAGTTCTAAAATGTATATGATGTAATGTATATCATCGTCATCATTATTATCATTATTATCACGAGCAATCATCCTTACCATAATCATCAACATAATTATCTTCATTATCATCATCATCACCATTGACATCAGCAGCATCATCTTTAGCAACACCTTCATCATCGTTGTCCTCAACTTCGTCATCAGTATTATTGACATCATCAACATATTCATCATCTTCACCATTACAGTCATCACCATTACACTATTGCAGTGGGGATGTTTCTCCATCACCATCATCCTCATAATCGGCATCAACATCTTATCATCATTATCAAATCACCATCCTTATTATCATCATCAGTATCGTTTCCAGCACCATTATTATTATTAACACCATCATCATACTCACCAGCATCACCACGAACATCATAAAAATCATCATCATTACGATCATCATTATCATCACCAGCATCATCAACTTAATCACAGTCAGCATTATCATCTTTATTATCATCACCATCTTCATCATCGCGATCGTGGTTACCGTTGTTTGACTTCTTAGGCTAACATCGAAACATGGTGTCACTAGAAATGAGCGACAGTAAACGCTTTTGGTAATGATCATCGAACTGCAGACATTATGGACTATCAGTGGTCGTGTAATTGCAGATACATTCAATAAGAAATAGAAGCACACACGAACATGTTTCGAATGATTATTGTACATCGTTAAGCGTATCTTATCTGCGCATTGTTTGTTCTTTAGTGACATCACCAACCCATCGTTTCATTCGTTTCTCCACATCCTCTCTTTTAAAAGTGGACGAGAGTATCTTGTTCTTCTTTTCGAACACCAGGAATTGCAAGCGATTATAACTTACTTCATATGTGCAGAGGGGTCTTTCTCCAAGCTTTGTTTCATAGCCAGATGGCTTCAATTTTCGGCTTGGGGCAATATCTATTAAAGGAGCCTTCTACTCAGCGTGCAGAGTATAAAAACGTAAAACAATGGATCTATCTATCTGCTATTATCCTTTAGAGATTCCTGCATCATGGTGTAGAATTATGCTCTGGAAGTGGCTTTGTTATGAGATTCATATATACTTATTTCTGTAGATTTCTTTATTCCTGTAATTCATCGTTCGCAATGCCTGCCACTAGTATTGTATCCGTTGCGTCTGAGCCAATCAATCAAGTACTATGCCAAGTGGCGCAGGTGATCACGTTTCTCCACAACTCTCTATCTCTTGTGTTGTTATATAAGTTCAGTTGGTGATTTTTTTTACCACAGTGATAACCCATCAAGAAATTTCTCTCTTCCTCTGTCTTCTCCGCTTGATATTTTCAGTGGTTACTAAATGTTGAAGTTTTACTTTCCTCATTACATCCCCTAAAATCTTGATTTTCCATTTTGGCTATATTTTGTCGCTTTACTCCAGCATCTCTGAGAACTTCTACATTAGTTTTACTCCATCATCTCTGAGAACTACTACATTAGTTTTATTCCAGCATCTCTGAGAACTTCTACATTATATTTATTTGCTGTTCCTGGACTTTTTGATAGTTCTTCTTAATATCAACATCTCAATTTCCTCCAGTTTCTGAGTAGGAATGGTATTTTGGGAAATGTCTGTAAGTAGTCTGGAGACGTGTGCAAACCAATTAATATATTGTTTTCTAGACACAGAATCGACATTTTTACCTAAAAGTATTTATCAAGAATGTGATCAACAAACACATAATTAAACCGCACTCTCATCTGCGTGTTATCACGGCCCGAGAGGATAGCAAAGAATATGTTATGTTATTTATGTTTACAAGAATGCATTTAGGCCCTTGTAATACGAATATGAATTGTATATGTTTGTGTTGCTGAGGATACTTCAATACTTGTACGGGATGTTCGTTATTGTTGTAATAGCGCTTGTATCGATTAGTCCATTTTCAGTGACTTGAGTACGCAGGTTGAATGTCTTGACGAGATCACATTCATTTTTGGGGATGTGGTTGTCAAGTACGGAAAACCAGTTTGTTTGAGGTGCAAGGCCATTCGAAGACGCTTGAACAATCTCCTGGTTCAATTCCCGTCAGCTGTAAGAATTATTTTCTTTTATCCTCATACTTCCCACTTGAATTGACTCAGCACAGAATAGCAACACCTTTTACCTTCCATGCATGACGTAAATGGTTCGATGGAAGTTATGTGGTGAAGTTGGCCGTAAAGGATATTAAAAATCCTAATGCCATGCTGAAGTTGGATGTGTCAGGACGAAATGTGCAGATATCGCTGCTATGTTATAAACAAGGAAGCAAAGCATCCCGCTCTCCGGACTACATCACCATAATGTGTAGTGGTTTGAGAACGAACGCAGAAGAAGAATATGATGCACCACATATTAAAATGGAATGTACATACAGCACTGAAAATGTATTGTTTTCAGTGTTGCTTGTAATCTCCGATTTTGTTATGTTCAATTTTGTATTTATTCCGCTTTCTTGATACAAATAGTTTGCTTGAAAGATCGATCAACGTAAAACTGCTTTGTTCAACGTAGAACTGCTTTGTTCAAGGTAAAACTGCTATCCCCTTTAGATATATTTTTTCTCAATATTTACTTGTCATGCGGTACACAATTGTAAAACAGTTTCCCCATCTCTCAATCTTTCTTAGCATGCTGATTGAGTCGCTGAGAATGCAGACACGAGTGTAGTGTGTTATTGCAAATCACATGTCGCTGCTATTGATAAAATGCAAACAATTAGGGGAAAATGACGGTGAAAATCCTACTTTGTCTATCATATAGTCGACTTTATGCTTCCTTAGAATGAGAACCGATTCTAATGAATCCATGACTCGCCATATGATGTAGTTAGCTTGTGTTCTGTGGAAATAAGACGTAGAGATAATTGTTCAGTTTGAGGAAACAACGTGATTCTCGGGGAGTGAATAAGCTGAGGCAACACAATACAAATATAATTATAAACGGTAATTGGTATTACTTCTTAAAGATTTCTCAGGTTTTGCTGTTACATGTCACAGGATTAAGAGACGATCAGTTTTTAGGCTATGCAACGTGTGGTCTCTTGATGTCAAGTAATATTGTGATGTATCAGGATAGGGGTAACTCTTTCAACCCACCTTTTTTTGTCTCCTTCTGTCTCATGCTGTTTTCATTTTCATGTTGTATACTCTTGCTGATGACCAATAAAGGCTCATTCTCATTAAGTGGTTGAACCACTTCAGACTCTTAAGTTTTTTTCTCCAATATATATCGCAAAGTCGTATTGGACAGACTTTGTTCCAACTGTTCGTATAATTATTCTTCATCACATGACCCCACCATTGCTAAACATTCAGTCCGATATTGGTCATTAATAAATCATTTGTTTTATGTCATCTTGGGTTCCACACAAATAGTTTTGCAGAGAAGATTGTGTGGCTCAGATTGCCATTATGTGAACAACGAAATATGAACAATCATACAGTTTGTATCCTGGTTAGGTTTTGTGATCCGCAGATGCAGGTCCTAAAGTCGCCGATATCGTTTCAATGTAAGTTTGCTTTTAGACGGCCGAGTCCCTTTCCCAATCAACATATCCTAACTTGTTCATTTCTGTTCAATGTGTTAATTAGTAATACAAGGACAAACGCTGTTTCGACTAGAAAAACGTCATCGTAATGAATTACACCATGCAAATAACACACACTGATTAGTGACACACAGGCAGTAAAACGAATATAGAAGGAAGGAAAGCGATAGTGATGAGTGCAGACCACATTGGTGTCACGGTTAGAAACGTCTATTAGGACAAAGATGTGGAATATGTGAAAAACGAAAGAGTTTAGATTAGAAGAACACGTGCAATGTATACAATAAAGAGCGGGCTAGAATAAATAGAGATGTATTCAAGTTCACAAGAACCATTGGTTTCAATGCTGAAACGACGAAACGTGCATGCTTTGGACATCTATGCTGACGATTACTTGTCACAGAAACAAAAACTTTCACCAAGCCATCGAGTTCACATCCGAGATCTCCACCTCCCATGTGAACTTCCTGGACATATCTATCACTATTCAACCTTCCTGTCTTAGCACATCGGTACAGTGCAGACCGAATGACGCCCACAACTTTCTCCTATATACCTCATCTCATCCTTCTGCCAGGCCGGGTTTCCCTTCCATTCTCTCAACTTCTTTGTCTCGAGCGTCTGTGTAGTAGTGAGGATGACGTTCTCGAGTAAAAGCCCACGAGATAATGTACTTCTTCCGTTGTCGCTCAGACCCCGACACAGCACTTAATTTGACCACCTTGAGATCGTAAGCCCTTATGCAATACATTATAGAGAAATATCTTTAGCAGTCGATAATCTGGCACATGTACCAGATGACTTTACCGGCGAATCTGTGTCTGCACGAGAATAGTGTCAATGCTGGGGATAACAGATACGCCAAAGACAGTGGTATCCGTAATTTTTTCATACTATCTGATGTTTATAACGTTTCTGAAACAGGTTGCATGAATGAAAGTGATTGAGCTTCCTCACATGAAGTCTATACACAGTCCATGTTTCACTAGCGTATAACAGCGTATACTAGCCGCTTTGCATTTTCCCTTTCTTATATACACTCTTTATCAACGATGGCATTTTGTGATGGTTTACTACCTAGGTATGTGAATCTATTCACAACTATCAGTGCTACACCATTTACCTTTATGGACTTGAATACTAATCTCAAAGAGTTATGCAGAGCTCTTGATAACTTTTGTGAGATCCTGATTTTAACATGATCTGTTTTCTCAGTGTTTGTAGTAAGTCCAATATTGGCATAGGCTTTTGAGAATCTGACAATAATAATTTATGGAATATATAAATAATATATAAAATAATAAATTATATATATATACACCGCCTAAGACGGATGTGTTGGGCCATTGGCGCAAATAAAACGGCAACACAACGCATTTCCATTCTCTGGACTATATTGAACTGGAAATCTTGTAGGACCATTGTCCTGTTACAAGAGAAATCCAGCGGGAATTTGAGAATGAACGCTGAAGAAGAAGAAGATATATATATACAGACAGACATAGAATTTTTAAAGTGTGGCCACTAATATTGCTCATTTACCTCTCAGATAGTCCACCAAAGTATGATGCTATTTTTTTCAGGTAAGTGGTGTTTCCAAATACTTTTATTTCTTGTTCGCCAGTGATGTCAGTTATTCCAATCTTTGGTGATGACGCAATCGCAATAATAAAGTGTGTAAAGTTGAACATCTGTAATGGAAAGTACAAACAATTAATTATTGTTTGCTGTTCTTTAATTAAATGTGAAACGTGGTAATAATAATGGTGATATATTACTGGAACGACATTGTAGTCGCTACTTAGACCCCAGTTTCTCCAAGGTGGATGACATTGCCACTGGGAGTAATACTATATTTTTGCCCGTATGCTGGAGTATCCAAATTTTTTGTAAAGTAAAGTGCAGCTGTACTGTTACCTGTAATATTACCTGTAACACTGCGGATAAGCTGCAGAATATGTAACTAGAGGTACCACGCACAAAACGTATCACCCTCGTACATAAAAAACGAGTGAATAACCTTATATTTTTTTTTCGACTCGACATCTTCAAATGTGCTCACACGAGAAGATAATTAGAGTGAATATTTGTTAATCTTGATAAATGTTCGTGTGTAACATGCAGTCTAATGTATATGTTTATGTAGTATACTGGACAAAGGTTAAGTATATGTACATATACAGGTGTGTACCACACAGGCTAAACGTGTGTGTGAATATATAGTTGTGTTGAATAAAACCTCAATGCATATCATTAAATATATATTTAAATATATATATATGTTTTTTCCTCTGTATTTCTGTAAGTCAGCGCAGATGAATTGACCATCGGTTTTCGGGCTATGTCATGTTTAGGCGCTTGATAATGCAGTCGCATGATTCTGCGACGTCGCAGAATGTCGATAACCAATCATATCGTCCTTCTTCTTAGTCTTCCTCTGTATTTTGCTGATTCCATTTTTCATATTGCATGCTCTTGCCGCTGACCAATAAGGATTCATTCTCATTAAATTACAGAACAATTGTATTCTTTGTTTTTCCATATATTTGAGCACATATGTTGTTCTAACAGTTCTCGTAATCTTTTCATACATTACCTATTCTTATTCTGTTTACTGTTTTTCTTAGACATGTCAGTTCGCATTTATTAAGCCTTCTTTCTTGTTGTTTTCTTAGTGGCCATGTCTAATATTTATAAAACAATGTTGGTATGCATATTGGATTTATGGTTTGCTTTTTGATTTCCACCGAGATAGATCTATCTTTCAAAATCAGTGTAAGTTTCTAAAGTACGTGGTTAAATATGTTTATGTGAATACAGGCTGAGTGTGTGTGTATGTAAAATGTGTAAATATTCATATGTAGTTTACGTACTTGACGTATATGTGTTGAGATAGGTAAATGTTGTTATGTAGTATACAGATTTATGTCTTACTTATGTAGTATACAGATTTATGTCTTTCTTGTATATGTAGCATACATAGTATGTCTTACTTGTCAATGAAGTTAGTTTAGTTCTAGAGCTAGACTTAACTGTACGTATGGCTTCTATAGTTATCGTAGTTCAAGTTTTACCTGTGCTTATAGTGTCTGTAGTTCTCCTAGTGTAAGCTTTGCCTGTCTATCTTCTGTTGTTCTCCTGGTGTAAGCCTTACCTGTCTGTATATTTTCTGCAGTTCTACTAGTGTATATCTTACATGTCCGTATAGTTTCTGTGATTCTCCTAATGTAAGTCTTACCTCACTGCATAGCTCTTCTAGTTCTGTTAGAGGAATGTAGCCTTCTATGTCTTTTTCATAATGCTCAGAATAGATCTGTCCGAAATACACCACAAAATAATACAATTAGCGTCGGCAAATACATCTTTGCTAAGAGACATCACCATTTCGGGTCACACACATCTGAATTATATGCTGCCTCCGCATCGACATTTTACTGCAAAGTGCCTGCAGCACCATCTGTCACATTGATCGTTGGTACACTTAGACAATGTGTGTAATGGTCAGATTATGATGTGTCTCTCTCTCAGTTGTAGATCTGACAACATCTTGCTCGCCTGTCCTCATATCTACCTACCTTCAAGTAATGTCTTCAACGAAATTCGATTATTTGTATCACATGCAGTGTGATCAGAATGTCTTTGTTTTCTTCTGTCCACTCGACCCGTTCCCTATTCTTCTTATATACATATCTTAAATGTATCAATTCTGCCTTCGAGTTGTTTGTTAATTGTCCATGTTTCTGAGCCACACGTGCCATTTTGTAATATTGACGCCAGTGGCTATAATCGTCTGATCATAAACAAGGATCAAGATACGTAGAGAATTGACTTTATTGTACTCGGGCTGCCCATATTTACTACTTCAATCTCAATAAAACTCCAAAACTCCCCCTCAAACAATATTCTTCCAATGCTACTAAGGCGTAGAATGAGAACATTGGTATTTAACACATATGTAGCTCATTCAATTGTTACTGGACGTGTGCATTTTGAATTATCTATCTCAACCGGGGTTTTTTTTTCGATACGGTGCGTGGCACAACACATCCTATTGAGATTATTTGCTGCTCTATCGGATTTCTTTTTTTTTCCCAGAACAACGACGAAATCCGAGGCCTGGACTATGATACAATTGTTGTTGATACAGGAAAAAGCATCTGCTGAGGTGCAGAAGGATATGGAACCAGTGTTTAAGGAATTTTGCTCTACGTATGATTCTGTAAAAAAACAACAACTAAGCACTTTAAATAATCAAATGATCGGAGGGTGTCCGACAAAGTGGAGGGTGCCGCAATAACCAAACGAACAAATGGTAAAGCAAAATGAATTAAACTGGTTACTAAAACACTTACCTTGCCTATGAATAAAAATATATAAAAAAGTATATAAAAAACATAAATAAAACTACACAGGACAAATCTCAACGTATGGGTCCAAAAGGGACCTTTCTCAAGAGACAAATAACTAATAAACTCACCAATAATAAACAAAACAGATGACCGAAATTTTAATTTATTTTGCTTTATCATACGACTTTAAGTGCGGTCGCTCTCATTGTTCTTGATTCTTGAAAAAAATAATGTCCTCAGAGTGCAACGATGAGAACGTCTCAAGAGTAAAGAAAACCATTGACCAACATTAGAAAATGACAATTGTAGAAAAATCTAGTTTAGCAAAGCAAAGTGAAAATAGTTTTTAGAATGTTACACAGCAGACTATTTATGAGTAAAGTTTGTGCCCGCATGTTCTCGCGTCTGTTGGCATGTGAAAATAAACAAAAGAAAATTGATTGATGTGGCCATTTGCTAACAATGTGACTGTCAAAAAAATATGTAGACGACCATGGTGACCATAGATCAGGTATGGATTCACCATTACAAACCAGCCTCCAAAATTATATCTCGTGAAGGTAAAACCAATGCTCGCTAACACATGTCAAGCCAAGAGCACATGCGTCTGCAAGAAAAGTAATGTTGATTATTTTTGGGACGTCAAAGATTACCCGCCTCATGGCAACACAAATATTGGTCAGCACTACACATATACCCCTTGCACAACTAAGATATAATATGACCCAAAAACGAAGGATAGCACGTACTGGTAACATAGTATGTTAACTGTGGTTTTTTTAAAGTTTTTATATTATGATTTGATCAAAGTCATGTAGATATTACAAAAAATGTCTAAATTCAGGTAGTGACTACACTAACATGGAATAAGCACTGTGCCAAAATTCATTTTTTCCCCCAAATCCTGTATGGGCAGGGTAAAAACATATGACAAGATCTTTGTAGTGACAACTGTAATTGTAACTTGACGCACAATGAGTGGTATATTAAAACAATGAAATCATCAATGAGACGATAACTGCAATATTAACTTGACACACCATGAGTCAGATATTCAACCAATGAAATCACACAATATAGCAGTAATTGTAACGTGATACACCATGAGTGGGGTAGTCAACCACTGAAATCACACACTCGGACGATAGCTGTAATCGTAACTTGACACATCATGAGTGAGATATTCCACCAATTAAATCACACACTGGGACGATCACTGTAATCGTAACTTGACACATCATGAGTGAGATATTCCACCAATTAAATCACACACTGGGACGATCACTGTAATCGTAACTTGACACAACATGAGTGAGATATTCAACCGATGCAATTTCACATTGGGACAATATTTTGAAGAGATAAAAAAAATATGGATACTTGATTTATTTTTGAGTAACATTGTTGCGATTTACAATTTGTAAACAACCGAGCACATATTACAATTTATGAAGTCAAATTTCCAGATTATTATACATATTTATGCAAAATACACTTACCTCCGCCAATGACCTTTCGACTTCAACTATTTCAATAGCGTCTTGTTTCACAACATCATTGTTCACAGGATTAAACCTCTGAGCGTCTTGAATAATTTTTTTAGCGTACAATGCTAGAGTTTGGTCACTTTTTGAAGTTTCAACATACGCATCAATAGGTAAAACAAACTTTGGTTTATCGATCTATGAATTATAGAAATTAGGAAACACTAAAAGATGGGTATAGATGGCGATCAATATGTACATAAGAAAGCAATACACATAAACCGATGGGTATAAACAATATTATGTATACACATAATCGATATGTATACACATAATACGATGTGTTTTACAATCCACGAAAGATACTACATAAAATAACAAATGAAGACATTAGGAAAACAGTAGGTATAATTTCATGTATTGAACATTTCTAATGACTAGTAACATGGTTCGACCATGTTATGAGAATTAACTCAAACCAAATACAAGTAAGGGAATATAACGAAAGAAAATCCGGCTATAGAACCAAAGGCAGAACAAGAAAACGATGGGAAAAAAACATTAAGATAATCTTGAAAATAGATGAGATCAACACAACCAAGACGACATATTTAACTAGGGAACCCCAAATAAAGGTTATCACCCTTACGCTTACTGGCAAGGGTGAATACGGTCAACCATCAATTACATGGGTAAAGACAACAGACATCGGATCGAGGAATGGCAAGTAGAGTATTTATGAGAACTCTCGTGTAGTAATGCTTGTTCCCGATCAAGAGTCTGCATATCAAGAGAGAAGGATGCATTACGGTGTGTAGTGTCACCGTAACAGTTGGCTACAGTCAAATCTTGTTGAGTGTTCCTTTACTTTGGTAAATATAGCATATAAGTAAACACGTATTAAAACAGTCTACTAAAAAAGTTTCCTAAAAGTCAATAAAACGAAAGTAGAAACAATTCTAATTTTAAAAATAGGGGATCACACTATGGGCGTTTCGATCTAAGATCTTCGTAAAAAAATATATAGTATACTTTGATAACCCAGAAAAAGGGGTAAACTGCGTGGAAGGTGTACGACATTCTGATGGCTGTGGTTTCGTATCTTGGCTAGTTACCTACGTCTCCAGCACTTGTACTTGTTATAGCAGAAAGAATGAACTTCATATAATTTATACAAAGAACATATATATATATATATATATATACATACCCATTACGAGCGCAACGATCAATTAGAGAGGTATGAATACTGGCATGACTTATTAAGCAACACGTATTCAATACATTCAGGTGCAAAGTAGTGCGCATTAAGATGGTATTGCGCACAACTCTATTCCAAATAAATTATTAGAGAAGAGTCTTCCTGCAATATTATAATGGATGAACGACTGCAACACAGATTATAAGTCTTAGACAATATACTAGGACAATGGTTATACCACAAATACGATAGTGCGACAATAAACAAGAACAATATCTATCTCACAAATACAAGTGTTACAGACACTTGTGTTACTGAGTGTTACTAAGTGTTACTGAGGCAGAATTGTCTTATTTCATCAATTTTATCAACGATTTTAACCCTGCCCCTTCAGTTTACATCTAATATATCTACTACTTCTGGAAGGTTTCTTCACGTAATTTTAGCTAGTCATCGGTACTATTACTTGCATGAATGAAGAACGTACCACGAATTCGACAGGGTGAAACGAATATGGTCGACGAATCAGGACTAATCCGAACGAATCCGGACATAACCGGTCAACGAATTCCTACATATCGGTCGCCAAATCTGGACCGATCAAGAAATCCGGACAAATGTAAAATCACGCATACAATAGGCAGCGTACCACGCACTGTGTCATCACCAATCACGTCTAGCGTGATGATTGTGTTAAAAGTTCAAATTCCCGCCCAGAAAATCACAATACCTAGATGTTACAAGAAATGGAAACCATGCGTACAACATCTGTGACTCAGATGTCACGTATAACAGTTTTGTCGTCGTGATGACAATGTCATCAAGCCAGCCTACAGTGGTGGGCCGTAGTTGTGTGGTGCAATAACATTACATAGAGGGCCACAACCAACTATCATATCTTTCACAACATATATAGCACGCACATCTGAGGCTATTGTATCTCACAATATAATGGTCCACAATACTGTAAAAACTCGTTTCCGTAAACAACAACCTTCCTACCACAGCTGAAGTTCTTTACATCGTTAAAAGCAGTTTAGGCAAATATTTTTTTTCTATATGGTGTCAAAAATACACACAAAAATCTAAGTCAGGTAGATTCTTTGTCTCTGCTTATTCTTGTCTTACTGAGCGCAATTATGGTTTTCTTGTTAGTAATTTCCAATCCTTAATAGAGCAACTGCCTTCATTCCTAAACGACACTAAACATGAATAAACTACATTTTCTTCTGTGCATGTGTTTTCTGAATTTACTCATCGCCTGTTCTTATTGGATGTATTTTCTTTATATAATTCTATACCGCATTCTGATAGACTTAGGGTTTTGCACTTTATTTTGGTATTTATAAGAGTCCTTACCTCTCTGTAACCACCACCACTCTTATTCATCTTCACTGGTGCTGACATTCAGCTCCTTTGAATTAGATGACAGTTTTTTCGATCAGATTAGTGGCTTTGCTATTGGCACTAAGCTTGGACTTATTGGTACTATGATCGCAGTTCAAAACTCGTTGCGTCAATTAGTTTCTACCTGTGTGATTATTTCCCTTTACAATATTTATCAGTTTATGTTTATCATTTATTAAGGTAAATATAATAATTTTTAAGGTTATGGTTAGTTTTAGTTATGTAAAAAATAACTAACCATAACCCATAACACTAAGAAATGAACATTTCAATTAATTAATGATTATTTATTTATATAATATTTAAAATAATTAACCAAAAATTACGCAGGTAGACACGAATGGGAAACAGGAACGAAAACGGGGTTTTACTGCGATCATAGTACCGACTTAGTTTTGCTTACGATGTCATGAGGCATTTATAAAATCAAGTTTGGGAGATCGATGACAGCTCTTTTCCAGTTCTTCTTCATAGATACATTGATGATGTGTAAGTATAATTGACATTCCTGTAGTACTTACGTAGAATACATGTTTTAGTAAGATCCACTTGAATACGATGGACTATCACTAATCACAATGGGTTATGAATAGTAAACAAGACAACATACGAATTAGAAATATCCAAAACATTTTCTACGTTTCGAACCGTCAGGTCTTTCTCAAGAATATAGAAAACAACATGAATCCTTGGGGTCTTTGTCACCTCTAATATTTTATGGTAGTGTGTCCTGATATAACCTAAATGGACTTTGTGGTCCGCTGATTGAAAGTTGCACTTCTCTCCAAAAGAGAGGCAAACCAATTGACTACATACCTACCATAAAACGAACAGTGAAAAAGAATAAAAACAGTAAAAACATTGTTAACGCGACAGAGGCACTAGTTACACTATTGACATGTAAACAACACGAAGTTCAAGGTGACAATGCTGTATATGGAAACATATCATGGAATCGACTGTTGTTGAAAATTGGACCCGGTATAATAACAATACAACATCGATAGCAATACATACAGGACAACACCAACACAAATTTAAACGAATGAATGTTCGGAATTAAGTCCAAAAGGTTTGAGAGTACCAAACTCTAAATTTAGTCGATTTTCAAGAGCGTATTTAGAACTATCACCCGTGATGCAGGATTTGTAGGAAGTGACCTGGATATTGAGGGCACCCTGACGACCAACACCGAATATTGCCTGACATGCCTAAGACGGTAATGTCTCGTTGATGAGGGGGCCGCATAGCGCAGTGGTTAGCGCAGCCTTAAATGGGTACCGGATTAATCCGGGACGTGAAGACTGCGAGGGAGAGGAGATGGCTACCACCCTCATTTGCAGAGCCTCTGAAATGTGAGATCGCTAACATCTCACACCCCTACGGCATTAATAAATGTTATGGGTTACTTTACTTTTTTTTAATTGTCTCGTTCCATTAACTTTATCAACGATTTGAACTTTCATTAGAACCCTGCTAGTCAATTTGCATTTAACATCTCCATTACTTCTATAAATATTCTGACATACAATTATCACAATGCGACCATCTTATCTTAGCACTTCATTTCACTACAAACCTACTGGTCCACATGGTATTCTGCATTATACTTATTCTCATCCTCCTGCTTGTCGTAAGTCTCTGTCATTCTTCAAGCTTCTTCTCCTTCGTCGCGTATGCAGTGATACTGACGACTTTTTTATAAATACTATGAGATGATTGGTGACTTTTGTAGAAGATTATATCTCGACAGTGCCCTTATATCGACTTAGTTGTGTGTCCATCAATTCTCTCCCAATAATACCTTGACTATCACTCAGGTTACTTCCTCGTTTGATATAGTCCATAGTCTCACAATTCATCCCCAGGGTTGTACTGTCCGTCGAATCTTTTTTCAAACATTATTCCATTCTCCAGTGTGATTCTCAAACCTATGTCATTTTTCAAGATTGTCCTCTGATTTCCTGTAGACGTCTTGGTCCACATTCATCTATCTCTATCCTTATTTTTCCAGACCATTTTGGCACTGTTCGTTGCAAACGCATTCGTTGCTGCACATGCCACTAAGTAGTTTAAATCCAATTCGTGTCATGTCATACAGCCATTTTCAATATCGGTGAAGGTTTTACATGTGAATATTGTAACGTAATTTAAGTATCATGTGTAAACTCTGTGAATAAAAATATATATGTGATACTGGCTTAAGATTGAACGACCGTTTTTGTCGGTATCTGAATGCCATTAACCACACACAATCTACAAATGTCGCTATACATTTCAATGTCGCTGATCATCGTGGTGACCGTGAAATTCATTTCACTGCCCTATGATCATTCACAATAGATTATAGAGCGCTGTACGCCCTTGAACATTTTATCTATTTCAGTTTGGTATCCTTACGCCTACTGGTCTTAATTCGAATCATGTATTTATTTATATTATGACGGGTGGAAGATTTTGTAGTATTGCCATCTATGTATTTTTCAGATATAATAATTATGTTTCTCATTCCCCTTATATCTTTTCGTAATGCGTATCTCTATGACAATACTTATGTACATGTACACCATTGTTACCTTTTTGACGTCTCTGTTGTTCTATCTGCTGTCTAATGATTTTGTGATAGTGACATTATTTTACTGTACTTACTGTTTGTTCTCTGTTTGTTTAGTATTTTCTTGAAAGCGAACTAAAGTTTTAAACTTTGAAAAAAACGTGTATACTGTTATTTGCATATTATTTACCAATACATGCATGCGGCTGTGTCTTTTGGTCTGACCAACAGCCCATTAGACAAACCACACTTGGAACAGAAAACCTGAGTAGATGACATGCCGTTATTTTCACATATTATATTTTACTTATAGAAGCTTTGTAGCATGTCATTTATACAATTATAGACCTCCTCTGAGTATCAGGCTCCTTGAATAGAAATTGCACTAAGCTGAAAACTAATCCTGTGTATGAAACAAAGCTCCGATAAACTACCTCACTGCACATACGAAGTAAGAGGTAATCACTTCCAATCCCTGGAATCTAAAACAAACTCGTACACTCTATACTCTGATAGTCTTTATGTCTACGTAACACTCATCAAATGTGTGTTCTGTTCTGCGTGACTACTTTTGATACAATTTTAAATAGTATAGATACAAGTAAGTACATCTAATCTTCTTCGTCTTCTTCAGAGCATAGTACTAATAATCTTGACATCATCAAATGCACTTGACCAACAGAGTATCATCTGAGAAAACACCGTCCTCCTGTCTCACTGCGTGTCAGTTTTAGAGATCGTTTAAAATGAACCTAATTATCTTGAAAAAACGATAACTTTTAAATCAAATGTTTATTAACAACAAAGTCGTGTTGCAACGGACCCCTTTACACTGTGGATTTACAGGGAATGGGGAAGCTGACACTTGCAAAAGCAGTTTTCAAAAAAGAAACACATCCAGTACATAATATAACTTAATTAAGTGAAAACATCTCATGCAAATACACGGAGTCCGGGAATAGTCAGCATTTTTCTACAAGACCTCATCATAAAGCTGAACAAATCACAGCAAACTACCATTTCAAACTCCGCATAGGACAATGTACACTGCAAACTCATCTTCACGAAATATATGCTGACCATAAGTACCAATGCCCATGATGTGTCCCTAGACTTCAAACGCATTATGTAGATATGCCAACTCTTTTTTGACGAATAAAACTCGACCCCTAAGAGACAGAACTGAAGCTGTGTGCAGCATGTGAACCTTCTGCTGATGATTAATTTCACGGAACCGGCCCTCCTGTCTGTTATACTCCGGCGGACAGGAAACCTATTGCAGAAGAAAATGTACGCTTTATTCCAACTCAGTTGCTATTATCAGAAAGATAAAATTGAGGCTATATGCTCACAACTAAACTGATTACTACATAATCATCATGCTTCAAGCAATGCTTACTCCCACTTATTGTGACGTAAAAACCTCGCGATGCATAATTGTAGATATTAGTCTTGCATACCACAACTGAAACGTACCTGCAAGGTATGGATGAAAGAAATCTCTTTCATATTTTTACTAAAAGCCTTGATCACTTCGAGTTTTAAAAGTGGGTGAACTCCAAGATAAATGGCCTTAGTTAAGAAGTCTTGAAGATCAAATTTATAATGTCCCCTCTCAGTCGTCAGAGGCCAATATCCAAAGTCCGCGTTTATCACATCTACAATAGCTTCATCCTCATCACGTCCTTCCACTAGAAGAACCAATAGAAGAGAAAATGTAAATGGATACATTTTCAACAAAAAACTATACAAAGAATTATATTTACATGTTTCTACTGGTGAGTGACAAGAAAGACAAGACGAACAATGATATCCAATAATGATCACAAATAAAAATACAATAACAATGAACAACAGTACTAGATATAATAGATGTAGACATTTGGGAAATTGAAATTTTGACTTAAATATGATTCAAGAGGGAAGGTAATGTGTCATGCGAGAAGGTTATGAGTGTAGGCTATGAGTCATGAAGGAATGTTATGAGTGTAGGCTATGAGTCATGAAGGAAGGTTATGAGTGTAGGCTATGAGTCATGAAGGAAGGTTATGAGTTTAGGCTATGAGTCATGATGGAAGGTTATGAGTATAGGCTATGAGTCATGAAGATATGTTATGAAGTATGAGTCTTGAAGTCATGAGTCATATGTTATGCGTACATATTATGTGTCATGAGAGAAGGTTATGAGTGCAGGCTATGAGTCATGACGGAAGCTTCTATGTTATGAGCGAAGGCTGTGAACCATGAGTACTCGTTAAGAGTCATAAGGGAAGGATATGAGTCATGAGGAAGGTTATGAGTCATGACGAAAGGTTATGAGTCATGTGGGAAAAGCAGATTATTGGTTATGTGGGAATGTTATGAGTTATGAGGGAAGGTTATGAGTGCAGGCTATGTATACCTTTTATCATACATAGAAGATTAATTGTGTTCGCTGAACTTACAAGATAGGTTACGTCCTCTTATTATAGATATATATTGCGCAGTATGACCGTGACATTATAGGTGAGAAAAATAGTTTTTAAGTGTTATATAACTCCTGTACTAACATATGGATACGAGTATTAAACAATAACCAAACAGGAAAGTGGGAAATTAGAGACAATAGAGATGTGGTTCTACAGAAGAATGCTGAGAATACCGTGGAATGCCATGGAAACTAATGCGTAGGTGTTGAAAGAGTCAAATGTGAAATGGGCCTTAATAAATAATATAAGAATAGACAAACTTCATTTTTTGGCCACTTCATTAGGCAGGTTTGGAGAACAGTCACAACAGGCAAGATTTAAGGCAACATAGAAAGAGGGCGACAGCGTGCCAAAATGTTAGACAGTTTGGCAACCTGGCGCGGCAGGGAAACATCAACGATATTTAAGCATAATGCTGGAGATAGAAAGCTGTAGATACCCATGATCATCTGGCTAAGAGGGCGAAAGAGCCAAGGTCCAACTCTTCTGTTGAGTTCTTCCTCTTAAGGAACTAGGCTCACTGATGAGAAACGGTTCAGTACCCGATGTGCACAGTACGTCTGATTACACGAGGCAAGTTCATAGACACAGGAACACCTCGAGCGAGACAGACGTGAGCAAAAATCGTCTGGGCGAAGAGTCATCACACACACACGTGCCTGGCGACAGATAGGGAGGCTGTCATAGGCTAGGGTAGCCCACCCGAATTGTCAAGGCATGCCGAAATCGGATGTGCTAGGCCTACAAGGCGCATAAAGGTGGCACAACGTAATCACGCTCCCGGCGGAAATCGCACGGATATCTGTGCTGATTACAATGGAGCGAACGCAAAACAAACATCAGAAAGAAACTTCAGAAAACAATGGCCCCAATCTCTTCACACTGAACTAGAATCCAGATCCGCTTGCTACACGGGCGTTAACATCGTGAATATTGATTAGGTTCGCTAATCACAGTTTTATATTGGTCGCATCCGATTATCATAATTTTAAATATTGATCACGTCTACTTTAGATAAAAGAGTCATAATGTTCTCTCAACTCTGATAGAACAGATGTATAAGTAAATCAGCAAACATAACAAGAAGAGGGCATGTGAGAAATGTGGAGATGGAGAAGAATTGTTGGAACAACATCAGTGGTATAAAGCATAATTAAAAATAGAGACTGAAAACGATGATGTATTTAATATATGTATGAGGATACATTGAAGAAACATTTGATTTAATATTTCGCGAATTTTCAACGATGAAGGGGTAGATGAGAGTGTGGGAATGAAAGAAAGATTGACTACCATGTACACATATTAACTGTGGCCCGATGAACAACTGATTGTACAGCTCAATGCCAATTACTGTTCTAGTGGGATCGTTCGTGGCATTTTGATAATAACGATAACCCGTAATAGTAAGCAAACTCACGTTCAATTATACCAACTCGTTAACGTTAAATGAGAATTAAGAATTAGATTAACCATTTGAATAAGGATTACCAGCCGAAGACGGATGTGTCGGGCCATTCGTGCAATAAAACGGCGACACAACAAAGCATTTCCATTCTCTGGACTACATTCTGTTGGAAATCTAGAATGGATCATGGTCCTGTTGCCAGAGAGATCCAGCAGGAATTTGAGAATGAACGTTGAAGAAGAAGAAGAATGAGGATTACATTAGGATTAAATTAAGAATTAGATTATGGATGAGATTGCGGATTAGATTGATTATTAGATAAAGGATTCCATTAGACAATGATTAGATTAAGGATTAGATTAATGATTGTGTTAAGGATTAGACTAAGGATTAGATTAAGAATTATCTAAACTTCAAAATCCATATAATACATACAGTGGAACATGCAAGAAGCATATAAGTCCTTGGCTTTCCTGACTGAAGCCAAATCATTTTTGTTCACCTTTTCTTCCAGTATATCTAAGATGAAAGAATGAAATTGTAGGAACATCTCAAGTTAACTTAATAAGTGTAGCGTAATCTGTAATGGTCATTCAGGTGATACATTCTTTCCAGGACTTACTCTTCTTTCTGGATGTTCTTAACAGTTCGCTGGAATTAATTATAATTTTAAGGATGGTATATTAAAACAATTCCATCTTATGGATGTCAAGCATGGACAGTAAACAAAAAAGATCAAGGAGAGCCGCAAGCACCTACGATATGGTTCCTAAAAGAATGATTTAAATTGCATGGTCATCCATGACAACAAATTTCGACGTCCTGAGAGATGTTGAAGTACAAATATAAATTATAGTAAAAATGAGAAATAGACAGTCATGATTTTAGGATATGTAATGAGGAAGTTATAGTTGACTACGTGTGAAATGAGATGTATAAAAAAACAGCAAATAGAACAAGAAGAGGACATGTGAGAAATGAGGAGATGGAGAAGAATTGTTGGAACAACATCAGTGATATAAAGTACATTTAAAAACAGAGACTGAAATAGTTCGACATCTTATGACAATTACGCATTTGGTTGCGTCTGTGGGTCTCACCAATGGCCCACTAGTCCAATATACTGTATACAACTTTTGCAACAGAAAACCCTAGTGGATGACATGCCGTTATATTGAAGTTATCTTCTTATAGAAGGTTCATGGCATGTCATCTATACAGTTATGATTTTGTTTTGTTGTTGAAATGTTTTTCATGTTTGCCTGAATATATATGTATGCACCCTCTGTGGTTGGGAGGGAGCCAGAGATGTACTGTGCAGCACTGGGGAGGAGAAAACTGACAGCACTGTTTTGTCCTATGGCTGAAATCCATCATAGAGGCACAGTGACTCAGTACGTGACAATCCTTTTGACTTGAACATTTAGTTGCATGCCTGGAGCAATAGAGAAGTTCGGCATAACCAGCAGTCAATTGTATGGGTCTCTGCCTGTAAGGAAATTGGTGGCGGGGAATGAGCACAGTGAACCCTATTTTGGCTATAGTGACTAGGCGCAGTGCATAGGTTGAAACCTACCTTACTAGAGGTGTGATAGTTATTCTCTGGCTCTGTCCCGAGGTGGGCGGAAAATCCACAGACTTCCCAGCAATATAATACCATTTAATGACATTATGTCAAAGGGCATGATCTCATGGACCGCTGGATAAGCAACCAACCAACCAACCTAATGACAATGCACCCGTATTGACCAGCGCATACTACATACTACAAGAGCATACTACATTAAAATGGAAAGGACAAGATACAGAGGAAAACTAAAAAGAAGATGGATTGAAGAAGATACCAACATGCTGACAAGGCACAGTATACTGTATACCAAGCGAATAAACGAACAATATCCTGAAAACCGATCGACATTCAATTCTGCGACGACTTACATCAGAATCAGAGAAAAGACAACAGAAAGATAGAAAAAGCAAAAAGAAGCCGAGCCAGATAAGAACAAGAGTACAAGAAGAGAGACATTGCTGGATAGTTTGTCACTACGACCTAAGAGAATGTCTGCATCATCATCATCATTATTATTATTGTAAACTCCCATCATAATAATATATTATCATCAGAATCCATCATCATCATAATTTATCATCATCATAATATATCAACACTATAATATATCACCGTAATAATCTATCAATACTATAATATATAATCATCATAATCTATCATCGCTGTAAGCTATCATCACTATGATATATCATTATCATAATATATAATCATCATAATATAGCATCATCATAATATATCATCCAAATAAACTATCATCACTATAATCAGTCATCACTATAATATATCATCATCATAATCTATCATCACTACAATCTACCATCAGTACAATATATTATCACTATAATCTATTGTCAGAGAATAAACTGGTTGATTCTGTGAACGAGCTCAAAAACATGTTGACAAAAAAACAACACATACATTTTACGATCTTTAATAGTTTTACTACAAGTGTTAAAAAATGTGTAAAATATGGCTACTAAAATTAGCACACTTCTGGCAACTCTGGTACCAACTATCAGTAGTACATATTTATACACACACATTTTTAACCGACGCTATTCTTGAAACTGACTTTGAACAATCCACTCTGTCTCCCAGTTATAGTTCGATTTATTTACCAATTTTGGCAACACTTATTTCTATTTCTGTTCATTTTGATATTTGCGGTGTTCTACTCAAACAAGTTGTTTTACCCTGCCCCTTCCCTATTTGCAGTTGCTTGTTGTTTTCTGGCACTGAAGCTTTATCTCTTGACCCCCCCCCCCTCTAAAAAAAAATTATCAATAAATATCAGTGTTGTATCTAAACAGGAACGACCAGTCGCAATGTTGGAATCTTCAAATGCAGTTCCCACGGGCATCACAGTCAAAATGAATGTAGTTTATGTAAACAGGATTTTGAATGTCCGAGTCAGTTTTAGTTTAGATTAAGTAAAATGTACTTCATATTTGGAATCCGCTACTTTCAACCGTGGATGTTAGTCCAATGTGTTTACATCAAAGCTTTACAGGGAATCAAATAACGGAGGTAACGGTTTTGGTAATCCAGACACCACATTATCCGGAGTTACGGTATACGTTTTAGATCATGCCCGTAGCACATTAATTGTCTTGACGCGTTTAAAGTGAGAAAATGTCAGGCTCATGCATAGAAGGAAATGTCGTGAAGAAAAGATAATATTAAACAAGTAAAACGAGAGAATATTAAACAGACAAAATAAGATAATATTAGTAAAACCAGAGAATACTGAAGATGTAAAAAATGACAATTCAATTGATCTTACTTCTTGCGTCAGCTACATGTTTGTCAACGTTATCGAAGGTATCTAAAATCAACCTAGGAAAGATCAATAAGATTGCAAATCAAATAGCAATATAGTAATTGCTTATCAAAATATCAATGTGTATATACTTTCATTTTCTGCAGTCAGTAAATATATACATGCTAATCAGATTAAATAGATACATGTAATGTGTAATGTTCACATGATAATAACTAGCGTGTAATATGTTAATATAGACATAACTAATATGCAATATATTAACATAGCCACAACTAAGGTGCTATATCTTAACATAGCTACAACTAAGGTGCAATATATTAACATTCAGTTAACTAATGTGCAATGTGTTAACATAGCCATATCTAATGTGCAATATGTCAAAATAGGCATAACCAATGCGCAATAAACCAACATATACATATCTAATGAGCAGATAACGATGGTGACGCACGTGCGGATTCGTTGGGAAGGACATGTGGTAGCCAGAACATCGCCTGTCAAAGATAACTCTCTATGGTGAGTTACTGAATGACAGACGTTCTCAAGGTGTCCGAAGGCAGAGTTACAAAGACTCGTTAAAGACCTCACTGAAAGCCTTTGAAATAAAGCAAGCTACCTGGAAAGACTCTGCACTAAATATATCTGCATGCTGCTCTACAGAAAAATGAGAGCAGCATCTTTTGTACGGTGGAGAAATGTAGCAAATTCAACAGCGGAGAGTAGCTAGGATGTCACAGGTAGTTAAAATCTACCGGTCTAATCTCGCGTTCGAACTGTCTAATGACATATTTGGCCTGAATATGAATTAATAGCCATCAACGAACTTATGGTCAAGGACACAAATCGAACTGGATTTCGTAAAGTGGACATAGCAAATGATCATTATCATCCTGTGATGGACGATCAATGCAATAATGGACGATCTACTGTCTATTGTCTACCTCCAGATGGATGATGGTCAGAATGTCCAAATATGTAGTCTGAGCTGCATTGAATCGGTATTGTCCAGGATTGTTTTGAAGTTATCTATCCACCTTTTCTAGGTTTTCCTCTGACCTTATACCCGGATCTTCTTAGGTTGTATGTTCTTGTCGGTAGTTAGTTATTATTCATTTTCATAAGTCGTTCAACGCATTTTATGTGTTATTTCTTGATTTATTCTGTGTATGGTCTTATACCAAATCGTTCCTTATTTCATCATTTCTCATTTTGTCTAGTTTTGTCACTCTTGCGGCTTTTCTCAGGCAATCCATATAACATGTTGTAAGTTTTCTCTGCTGGGCTACTGTCAGCGTCCATTTCTGGCATTGATAAAAGAGTGTTGGCAATAAAAGTACTATTTATCATCGGTCTCTTGGTTTTCTACTTGAAATTTGGTTTGAACAGAAATGGTGATAGCTGATATTTCACCTTGTTTGCTTTCTGGCAAATGGTCTTTGACTAATTTTTTGTTATCGCGGAATATACTTCCCATGTATTTAAATTCAGAGGTTTGTTTTACTTTAGCTTAGTTCATTGTTTTGTTTAATGTATTTGGTGATGTGCTGATTTCCATTACTTATGTTTTCTGCGTATTTCAAGTACAAATTGACAAGTACAATCATTCTGCGTTTTCTTCATTGTTCGATCACAATTCGTCCACCAAGAAAACCCCTTGGATAGAGTATAAATATAACAATTATGGAAAATACTACCAATATATGGGGTAAACAAAAATTGTATCAATATTGAATTTATGCAAGGACATTTATACTAATATGCAATGTGAAGTAAGAACAGATGCAGTAGTGTCCAATACATTTCAAATTCAATCAGGAGTTTGACAGGGGTGTATCCATTCCGCCCATCTACACTTTGTATAACATATATTTTGTATCACATCTGTATACAAACAAGTACCAATGCAGAAGATAGCATCAACGACAAATTGAATAAACTACTATTTGCAGACAAACAAGTACTAATAGCAAAATCAGAAGAACAATTGCAGGAACATACGCATTGAATGCACATGTCAAAAATTCAACAGGAAGATTAATATTGAAAAGACGGAAATAATGGCAATAGCAAATTAAGAAAGAAATATCACGATCTACATCGATAACCAACACCTTAAACATGTAAAGGAGGTCAATGTCTTAGGAAGTATTATATTGAGTGAAGGGTAAACAGTAACTAGATGTAACAAAATATATCAGATCCTACGGCAGATAACACTAATATTTATGAGCAAAAATGTAAATACAGACACCAAAGTTGCATTATACAAGACTATTATTATCACATTATTTTGCTACCAAAGCTTAATCTGGACAATAGCAGCACAAGACAAAAGAAAAATAGTGACAGCAGACATTACGTTTCTAGGAACAATACTCAGAGTGTCATTAAGAGATAGCCTTAGAAGTGATAACACCAGATAGATAAGCAAAACAATATCAATATTGGAATTTATCAAGAGACAACAGATCAGGTGGTTTTCAAACACTTCCAGGCTACCAACAGATATCATGCCACATATGGGCATTATACATAGATATTGCCCCTATACAGTGAGAGGCAGACCATGTAAAAGATGGTCACAGAAATCACAGACACAACAGGAACAAGCTTGCATACAGCACACAAGAAGGCCATCTCCAGAGAACTCTACTACACATGATGCCGCAAGGCAAACAAGGACCACAACGTATAGATAGATAGATTTTGATGACAGTGATTAATTTTGTTAACTGGCGCTGACATTGGTGGACTGGTAATGTCCAGGTAGATGGTGTTCTAAAGCATTCACAATTCATAAGCAGTATCTTCTTCTTCAGCGTTCATTCTCAAACTCCCGCTGCATATCTCTTGTAAAAGGACAATGATCCTACTAGATTTCCAGCAGGAATAGTCCAGAGAGTGGAAATGCGTTGTGTCGCCGTTTTATTTGCACCAACGACCTGACCCATCCGTCTTCGGCGGAGTAAACAGTATAATAATGCATATCATTGTTGAACACATATACTATGATATGTGCATGCTCATCCCGACAGGATGGTCGACTAGAGGATGGGTTTGCGTCACTTTTAACATCTATGGGATTTGACAGCCAATAACACATATTTCTTAGTCTCGCCACATGCTAGAGACAACCATGGTTGCCAAACTGATTTATTTTCTGCGATTTCCTTTCGGGTTATGGAAACACATTTTGTCAAGACGTACACTAATGCTTGCATCCAAATATGTGTTATTATGTTGTTGTTTTATCATGAGGAATTGAAGCATGAACGTCCACAATATAAATTATCGACAATGATCTGGCAATCCTGATCTGGTTATTGACGTCAACAATTTAATCCCTGAATGTGTGGCAACACTGACCTGGATATTGTTGTCAGAAATATAAGCCTCGACCGTGTGGTAATCCTGATCTGGATTGCTAGTCCGGAATGCAAAGAATAGAACCACTATCTTCTTTCTAGACATGCTATAGGAGGCGACAAAGGTGAGTGTGGGCATAGTCTGACAAGTCAGCAGTGAAAAAACATCACCAATGTCACATCGTATCTCAATTTCTTATGAGTGACTTCTACTACATAATTTCCACTGTTAAAGAAAACGTCCATGGCACCATACATTGCACTTTCGTCTTTTTGGGACAGACTCCAAAGTGATGGGGAAATGCAAGATGTGCATCTCTGCGAATGAGTCAACAAGTCTGACAGTAAAATGATGCGTTTAGCCCAGAAGTGCCTGGTAAACCTTGGATAACCATGGATAATGGCGTAATGGAATGCATCCATAAACTTCCATTGCATATCCATGCCTTTGAAACCGTATGTTGTCCGGGTGTCGCCTCTGTTACACAACTGAGCAGAATGTGTTGTTTTTTTTTGGGTCAAACAGGATTTGAACTGTCACGAGTTACCTGCTCACAGCTAAAGCGATTATTTCATCATCATCATCGTATTCGCTTCATATTTCGCTGGAGTTTTATTGGCTTGCACACACACACACACACTATAATCGTAATGGCCAACTACAATCACGTAATATTCAAATGGGACATTAGGAAACATGTTTACTTTTATTTCACAGTTTGGAATGTAGGCGGCAATGTTTGATTACAAATACACCTACAAATATGCAAACAATGTAGTTAAAACTATGAGTACATGAAAACCAATACCCCCGTCTGTTATGCAGACATATGGACTAAGTAGTGGTCATCCTTCTAAACTGACATAATTTGACTACTTCCTTAATTCTCATTGCTCTATGTGTGTTTGTATCAAATGAAAATCACAGGAAAAGTCGAATTTCGTCACTTTATAGACAGTTATTCGTTATGAACCATCATCATTACACTCATTGGAGATCTATTGTTGCTGAGTCTTCCCTAACAAACGAGGAAGAGTATGCATACTTATTGTTCCCTTTCTCTTTCGCTTGACCAAGCTCTTATTTTTGTCACGTATACTTTTACTTATACTAGTTGTAGATGCATTTCAAATGTATCAAATATCAGCCTGAATGTTTCTGAAATCGCGGTGTTGGCATCCAGCAAATGTTTGAAAAGAAATGTCAACACAATCCCCGTATTCATTGTCAACTCCTCGTCTATTGGTACATTTTATGTATGTCTTTCTGCTCTCTCTGCCACAGACACTGTTATGTCATGGTCAGTACATGCATGTACCCTGGAAGCTAGATATAGCTATAGATACCTTCCACGTACAGTATACCCATATCATCCATATAGATACCGTCCACGTACAGTATACCCATATCATCCATATAGATACCGTCCACGTACAGTATACCCATACCATCCATATAGATACCGTCCACGTACAGTATACCCATATCATCCATATAGATACCGTCCACGTACAGTATACCCATACCATCCATATAGATACCGTCCACGTACAGTATACCCATATCATCCATATAGATACCGTCCACGTACAGTATACCCATATCATTCATATAGATACCGTCCACGTACAGTATACCCATATCATCCATATAGATACCGTCCACGTACAGTATACCCATATCATCCATATAGATACCGTCCACGTACAGTATACCCATATCATCCATATAGATACCGTCCACGTACAGTATACCCATATCATCCATATAGATACCGTCCACGTACAGTATACCCATACCATCCATATAGATACCGTCCACGTACAGTATACCCATACCATCCATATAGATACCGTCCACGTACAGTATACCCATACCATCCATATAGTTACCGTCCACGTACAGTATACCCATATCATCCATTTTGGATCTCTTGTATCTTGATTAATAATTCCCAATTAGTTCAAATAATCGACAAGAGCCACAGCTACGTGGTGAGAAATCATTCTTCTATGATGACGCAATGAGACTTTTCCTGTCTTCTTCTTCTTCTTCTGCGTTCGTTCTCAAACTCCTGGAGATTGGCAGGATGTAGTCCGGAGAACGCAATGCGATGTGTCATGGTTTACAGCAATGATGCGATATGTGCGCCTTTCGGCCTGAGAAATCCAACTTCAGCATGGCTTTGGGTCCTTGACCCTATATGGGATGGGACAGCCAACTCCATCCCATAACCTCCTTAATCCCATCTTATGGCATGCATGGAAGGTAAATAGTGTTGCTATTCTTTGCTCCCCTTTCGGGCCCCTGCAAAACACGGGCGGACTTTTCCTGTGATTTTCATTGGCTGCCAAACCAAAATATACGCAAAGTGATCAAGTAAAAGTCAATTATCGTCACTTTACAGACATGAACATTCTACAGTATCATATTGCCAAGTAACTCGTTTCCAAATCCTGACCTGATGTAATTAGATAAAATATGTTGGCTAACCGACCGAGACATAACTATTGATGTATGCCATTAATCTGTATTTTTCGTTAGTCACTTTTTTTAATGAAAATAAAAATATAGATAAGCTGAACCAGCCAGTATTTGGTGACGTGGTCATTTGTTAGAGCATAGGTGCTATTTGCTAGTTTTTATGATGAAAGGAAATTGTGTTTATACGAGGCGTGTTCAAATGAAAACGGGACTTGTGGATTTATTTAAAAAGTATCATACGCAATTTAATATTTTCAACGGAATTGAACAAAGCAACCACTTGTGAATAAGAATGCACCTGGGTTCATCAGAAAAAATCTCCGTATGCATTTAGGCAAGCATCCCACTGTTTAGGTAGACGTCGAATGCCGTCCAAGAAAAAGTTGCGTGGCTGTTCTCTGAACCATGTGGTCACCGCTGTCTTCACGTCTGCGTCGCTGTTGAATCGCTGTCCCTTTAGTGCTTTCTTCAACGGTCCGAACAAATGGAAATCACACGGGGATAAATCGGGACTATAGGCTGGGTGATGAAGAACTTCCCAATTCTTCTTTGCCAATGTTTCCTGCACAATTTTTGCGACGTGCGGACGAGCGTTGTCGTGGAGAAGAATCACACCTTGAGAAAGTCTGCCTGGTCGCTTAGCCTTGATGGTCAGTCAATACTGCTTTATCAAGCACGGCTATGGCTTCTTCTGTTGCAACAATATGCGCCTGACCTGGCCGTGCAAGATCTGCCGTTAACTCACGTCCGTCTTTAAACATACGCACCCACTCCATCACTCTGGTCCTCGACAAACATTTGTCACCATATGCTGCCTTCATTCTCCGATGAATGTCTACTGCTTGACATCCTTCAAATGAAAGAAACTGGATCACAGCACGCTGATTCACTTTGGACGGGTTAGGAATCACACCCGCCATATTGTTAACAGTCTTCTGCAGCACATATGCATGCTGGGAAGATGAACACGTGACCGTATGTAAATTATTGGATACTCATTACTAGTGCAAAATGTCATCAATATCAGTGCGCTCTATCACGCGTGGTGTAACAAGTCCCGTTTTCATTTGAACACGCCTCGTACTAGGCTATGTGACACTAGATAGAGACCTGTGTGGAGGAACGATCTGTTCTTTCAACCAACCACCGCAAGAGAACTTGTAGAAGTCTTCACAGGGATCAACTGATGTATCCAGATATTGCAGTATCTTGCCAGCTTGAGAGAACAGATTCATTTATCATTAAATCTGAAATCACTTGAGTATACGTGTTCTACTGTCTACGTGCTTTCTTATATGCTTTCTCATGTGTACATGTGTTCTAGTGTGTATATAGTCTTGTAGGCCTATACATGCTCTAGTCTGTGTGTGTGTGTGTGTGTGTGTGTGTCAGTGATCCCCAGTGTGGAGCCCACAAGCCACCGGCGGGGGGATTTAATTCCCCAAGGAGGCAACTCGTAGAAGCTGTAATTAATCTTAATTAAGGGAATAACTCAATGTTCGAATATTAATATATATATATTACATACGGAATACCATATTTTTAGTTAGCCTTACGTGGGACATGGTATCAACGTTTGAAAAACACTGGTGTATGTATTATTGTACCTGTGTTCTATTGTGTATATAGTCATGCACATGTAAGCAGTTTTGTTTTACGTGTGTTCTAGTGTGCATAGGGTCGTGTATACGTGTTCTAGTTTGTGTATGTACACTCGTGAGTGTTTTAATCTGTGTTTCTCTATGCATAATCGTGACTTTCGCCAATAGAAGACCAACCAATATAATCTAATCAAGCCTATTATGGGTTTATCTCATCGATTATTTTCGTGCATTGCATTGGTGGGTGTGGCATACGACACCCGGGCGATGTAAAGTACAAAAATAGTTACCAACGATTCTGCTGATATGTCTTATTTGGTGACTAGATTCGTTCGGATCCCGTCGGAACCCATCGTTCTTTTGTCCATCGTCGGAACCCTTCGGAACCCATCGTCCTTTTGTCCATCGACGGAACCAGTTGGAACCCATTGTCCTTTCGGAACAAAATGTATTGGGTTGTTTATACTGATATGCCTCAATATTATACTGATATGCCTCACTATTATACTTGATATTGAATCAAATTGCCAACCCGTCGCAATGGGAACAAAAGCGAGTATGACATCATAGAGTCCATAACCAATTCATCGAATACAGTCCATAATATATTCATAATAATATTGGATATTCATATTTTATGAATGAATAAATGCTAATGTCGGGGTGAAAGGGTTGCTCTTCTTCGTTGATGAAAACCATTGCAACCTCATTAGATGTTGGATCATTATAGCGAGGTTGATCAAATTCTCGATCGTGTTGGAAGACCATATTTACTATTGACATTTCTCTTCCAGTTGAGCAGCATTGTTAATCTCTCTTATTTCGATATACCACATTAACTGTGCTAGTCCATTGTGTTGACGAAAAAATCATTCTATTTTATAAAGAACTTCTCTTTCGAATGTAACATTTGCAGCGTGTGCTCGTCGAACGTCTGCTGCTTGAGTACTGTCCAAACTTACAACTGAGTAAACTGTGGAACTTTGTTGTATGGCTGTTGTATATGAGAAGTTCAATTATACGTTTGTACATGAACTTTTAAAACATATGGTCCTCGACTTTGAAAATCCATACCTTTTGCGTCCATTGACGCGAAAGAACGCGCTATTGTAAGAACGAATCTTCTCACGAAAATGTTCGTATATAGGGTTTGTATTATCAGACTGCATCAAGTGCCGGTACTCGGGATCAGCTTATTACCATGGGTGTCTTGTGGCTTTGGGAGAAAGATCTGTCCCTTTCAGTAACAGCTTATAAACTTGCACTCGTTAGGACGTTAGTCCTAAGTAATTTAGCACCACAAAATTGACACTATTTTTATTTTGTCGCTTTCTTGCAATTAGATAATCTTCATTCATCATTTAAAGTAAATTATATGTATATTTAAAATATAATATATATTTTAGATAACTTTAAACACAAGCCATAGATATACGTAGGGGTTTAGTGCAGTCATTAGAGAGCTAATGTGCAGGCATCACTACGAAAACTAAGGCTTATCTGTGTCACCTGACATGTGGCCGTTGAGGGAAATGAATGGGACCGACTAATTAGCTAGCCTCGATACCACAACAGATGGTAAGCTTATGGACCGCGCAGACATACTCAAGGTCTTGGTGAGTCCTCACGATAGAGGATTTTGAGATGAATAAGCATGACTCAATATCGATAATGCGCGAATTAGGATTGAGGGTGGGCGTGACCATACTTAGATAATACCTGATAAAGATTTTGAAATCTTTTTGAAATTGAGCAGTGAACCGACATAGAACCGGAACCATCAGCCTTTATACTCTGAGAGATTTACTGAAACGGAGATCTGAGCACCTATGGGCGTGTTCGTTGTGCGAAGGGAATACTCAACATACCTAATAACTTTAACCACAAGCCGTTACAGAAGTTTACCTGTTATCGCATTAATAATATTTGTATACCCGTCTCTTTTGAATAACGTCACAACACCAATCATAATCGAGACTGGGTCTCGAACGGAATTCCGTGACATACATGCTCCAATTATATAACGCTCCGGAGATGACAGATCAAGACTAATCTATTACAGATTGGTCGAGGTATAATACAATTCAACTACTGAATTAAAAACATTCTTAACATATGGAAACGCTTCGTATTCAATGAACATGGTCGCACATGAGAATGTGGTATATTTTGTTATTGTCTGAGCGTAAGACATGTCCGATGTAGGGCCAACCGCATTTTCTAATAACATCTGTAATGTAGTTTTGATGTGTCTTCTCTGATTTTTTCGTTCGATTTGAATTCGATCCAGTGGGTGTTAGTTGACATTTCTTTTCGAAACTCATTAGTTTCTTTTCTGATGATAAAGAACATTTCCAGCTCTTACATCCATATGACATCACAGAAATGACGCAGGAATTACATAAGCGCATTTTCGTGATTATGATGATTGACTTTGACCTCCAGATAGTAGAAAGTTTATTAAAATCACTTGAGGTTAATGCAGTGCGAGTTATAATTCTGCCATGACATCGCCGTAGAGTGTTAATTTGCTTCCAAGATACAGATAATCTGTGTACCTTTTCCAGTTGTTGTCCATTTAAATTAATTGGATTAGGTGAACCGGTCTCTAGGTGAATATGTGAAAGTCCATCATTTATGTTTTTGATGGATTGATTTGAAGACATATCTGTCCTGTAATACATTTTAATCTGTCAGTTTTTGTTTCCGCGATTTTATCTTCAATGTTACAATATCCTTATGTTTTCATAGTTTACAGCTATATTGGTGAAAATTGGCTCCATGACGCAATACACATTAAATAGATAAAAGGTTTACTAGAATTTAAGTACAAGACATACTAACAACAACAGGTGACGTTTCACCTAAAATGTATTCATCAGGAAAAATAACACCATACATAGAGACACATAGCAAGATACAAAGAGATAAGAGAAGCAGATCATACATAAGAGAGAATTAGAAATGGAGAAAGACGAAGGAATACAAGTACAACAAGAAAAACAACAGAAGAAAATACAAATAAACAAAACACAATATCGATTAGGATAAAATAAAATGGATGAACAAGGAAATTTAACAGCATATACTTCATCATCATCAAGTACCATTCTGAATAGAGAAGGCGATCACCAATCTTCACAATTTTCTATTTACAAAATTGTGTGTGCTTCGATGATGACTCTTCCATGCGAGGATGTTAGACTATTTTAGAGTTTCTGGCTTTGTCGTCCTCGATCTCTGTATTGCCGTCCAGCTTGCCTTTTGCAACTATTTCTACATAATTCTCTGTCTCATAATGCGTTCAATAAAAGCAAGAGTATCTCATTATTATATGTAACCCCAGTCCCCCATTTACCTCTGTCAACATTTCTTGGTTAGTCTGTCTAGCTGTCCACGATATTCTCATTATTATTCTATAAAACCGCTTCTCTGCATCTCTGTTGTCTCTAATTTTCCACTAATCTGTTTATTTAATGTCCAAAACTCGCATCCGTATGTTGGAATATGCGGTATGTACCTCTGATGAACTCTCTTTCTCACTTCTAGTGACAGCGACATATTATACTGCCTACATACCTGAATATACAGCAACGTGTGTTTCAAGTTCCAAAACCAAGTTGGGTAGAAAAGCACAGAATAATTAGAACCAATTGATACGTCAACATTAAGATAGGTCGAAAACAGAGTTCACAATTAGTGGAGACAAACCAAATCATAGAGGGCGGAGATTATAATTGCGAATTGAAACAATATTTAAAAATGCATGAAAAATAAAGACCAAACGAAATAAAACAAATCGCGAGGTACAGGCGAAAACATTCAATACTCCAAAAACTGGGGAGAGAAAAAGAGAGGAAGAAAGGAGTATTGTGAGATTTTTTGTTATTGATTGGGAAAGGGGAGGGGTATAGACATGTATAACTGTCTAACTATAAAAGAAACGTCGGTACATTACAAGTAGACACCACCAAAAGTTTAATTATTTCCCTTGTCAATGTTTGTAAATTGCATGTTCACCATTTAATAATTGAAATATTTATTCGTTTTGGTTTGGGTTAGGGGTAGTTATATCAAACGTAATTATCATAACCAAAACCATAGATAATTTAATATTTAAATTACTAAATGGTGAACATGAAATTTGCAAACTTAGACAGTGGAAATAACTCGACTATGTGGTGGCATCTACTTGTACTGTACCGAAGCGACTAAGAGGAGCAGAGGGTAACACAGATGATGATAGAAACTAACATTGGGGTATTGCTGGAGATAAGGTAGAGTCTAGAGCAGTGAAACCCAAACTGTTTACTTATATAACCCATCCAATTTTTGGTTTATTTTCCATACATCCCCTGCCTACCTAATATTGCATTTTCCTAAACATATTTACTTCAAATATGTGTTGTTTTTTTAAAAACAGATGCACCAGTGTTACTTAATTTGATCGAGTTTTATTTAGAGTGGAAAAAAGAAGAACATTTATAATTTCTATCCCAAATGTATTAAAAAGAGTGCATCTCGTGCATCCACAACTATTATTGTCTCTGAAATGAGCCACATCCAAGTGGAAATCGAACCCTGAGGGACATATATACCACTTTGTGAACCTGTGGTATAGATGAATAAGCATGGAGAAGAGGTAGGAGAATCTGTAGAATGGTCAATCACAATCAATACAAATAACCAATTATGTTCTGAATTAAGCAGAAGCTCTGAGAAAGGATTAATAATCCTATAAATCTTCGGAGAAGCAATGTGCTGACTGGTCGGTATGTGAGATCAAGCAGTCATGAGAAAGACTAACACTTCCATAATGGGACTGGTAGACATTGTTGTTGCATATCAATTAATTTTTAAGGTATGATGAAACGACGAGAATGACTAACTATAAAGCCAGTGGAGTACACGGTGTGGAGTCCAAACAAGGTCAGTAGAGTACACGGTGTGGTGTCCAAACAATGTCAGTAGAGTACATGGTGTGGAGTTCAAACAAGGTAAGTGGAGTACATGGTGAGATATTAATTAACAGCCCTAAGCAAGACTCGTGAAGCCATATGTGACGTCGCCTGTTTGTGTATGGTTGTTAGTATACTGTCTAATTAAATATTGATACCACTTCTAGCCTATGTTCGTTTTTCCATGTATATTGCCATGTCGCCATATCACACACATCTAGGTTAAGGTACCTGCTCTGCTTAATTACGTCAAAACACATGTAAATCTTCCCCCCCCCCTGCCGAATAAAAAGAAATATCAGAAAAAAGACGAAAAATACTATGAGATTGTTTGCCAGATTATTTACATCAAATATTTCAAATCCTAACAAACTAATTGGTATATAAAAACAGTTTTGTTGACGACAATGTTTATCAACCCCCTCCCACCCACTTGCCAACAATAATCAAACTGTTTCGGAAGCCTCCTTCCTAATTGACGCTGTAATGTATGGACAGATCCAATGGCATACCTAAGGATGATGTTGTCAGCACCACCGCAGGCAGCATTTACTTTAACAGATTTTCATGGAACCCATTACGAGGAGTTAACGTAGAAAATGTTGATTATTTTCAACATATGTCTTGTTAAATTGCAAAGTACACCTTCGTTCACTTAGCAGGGACGTCGAATGAGCTAACAACTGAACCCCCTCCCCGCAACTAAGTTAGCTAACCAATCTGTTCAACTTACATGTTCAGCTTACACGTTCATTTTAGCTGTTCAACTTACACGTTCATTTTAGCTGTTCAACTTACACGTTCATTTTAGCTGTTCAACTTACACGTTCATTTTAGCTGTTCAACTTACCCATTAACTTACCTGTTTATACACTTTTTTTTTTATCGTACCTGTAATGATGCATTGTACTGTTGTGCAAACACCATCAGCTTTATGAAGAGAAATATAATAAACGGTTTTTGATTGAGTCAAAGGGCCTAGGTATCTTGAGTTTTCATTGTGTCGACTTGGCTGATGAAGTTGATAATGATGATGGTAGTGATGATTACGGTAGTGGGGATGTTGGTGGTATGATGTTTTTAGTGATGATGGTAGTTATAATGATTGTAGTGAAGATGATGGTAGTGATAATGATGGTAGTGTTGATAGTGGTGGTACTGAAAATGGTTATAGTGGTGATGATGATGGGGGTGATGATGTTGACGTACTACTGATAATAATGGAGAACATGATGTCGGTGATGGAAATGACTGATGTGGTGATCATGATGATTTGTGATAATGATGGTGATATTGACGACCATAGTGATGATTATGAACTGTGAAGTGTGCAAAGTGATATTTATTGTTCTCGTGCAATCCCAACGTCAGCAGATAAGCAATATCCTAAAATCGTCGCCCCGTGGTGCACCTTGGAAACATTTGTGTTCCCAGTTAGTTCCAAGCAAATTGGCTATTGTTTTATGGATGGTGTCCGACCTGGTAGTGTGTACATAAGATATGGTTGTCCTGTTCAAAATCTTACGAAAGTTAAAACAGTAAATTCGCGGAAATGTAACGCACGTCTATTGATTACAAGAGTCAACAAGGTGTTAGAGGACAGCGTTATGTGTGAAAATAAGTGAGAAAAAGAAAGCCATAATGATAGTATTAGCCTTGCTCAAAAATAAATTTTTAGATGCATTCAGACATCAGGTTATGTGGAAAGGTAAAGACAGTATGTATCATCATATCACAAAAATTGTAGGTACAAGTTAAACTTGTACTAGGTGCTAACCGATGTCGGTAAACAAAATCTCCAGTAAGAGAGAGAACCAACTTTACATTTTGAGCTATTTCCTATGACCGAACCAGACTAACAGTAAAGAGTGCTTAGTACCTGAAAAGAACTTAGGACAATGAACCGTATAATTACATGAGACAAGTTCACTGATAGCGGAACACCTAATACGAGATATATGTAATCGATGCAAATCAAAATACCTTTATTACCGTCTCCTCAGAGACAATTATTTATTGATATGATTCAGTTTCTAAAGTCAAGTGCACAGTGAGTGATAAATCGTCATGGCGTACAGAGGAAATACGCTTATTGACCTGCGAGATATATAAATAATTCTTGATTCTTAATTAGAAACTAGCATTACATCATTCGGGGCATTCCCATAGGTGTTGCACTTTCCGTTCCAACAACCATTCGAGTGTATGAAGACGTACAGTCCCAGTCAGGTGTTGATTACGTGATCGGAGGTTCTTTCCAGAATAGTTTCTTCCCTCACCCCTTAATCACTTCCATTTCTGTTATTGTCAATGTTCAAACAAAGTACATGTGTACGTTGCCAACATTTTCATTTTGCAATGAATGTATGCCTGCTTTAAATAAGTCAGCTTTAGTTCTTCTCAGTACTGTGCCATCAGAGCGGTACCGTACTCTGTTAGGGCCTGGAGCGCCATGGGACGTATTTTGAAAAGTAAGGTGCACTTCTATGACATATGTTAGCTGGTCTTCAGTGCCCCTTATAGCCGTAGCGAATTTTAGGGTCTATAGCATTGTTTTGCGTTGATCCATGTCACCCTGATTAATTTGATGAATATATCTATAAAAAGAGACCGATGTCATTATCTGATGTAAGTATCTGCCATAATGTCTCATCCGATGTCAGTATCTGTCATGTGTCATCCCTCAAGCGTGTACTGTATATCGTTTCTGTTTTGTACTTCATTGAACTATTTAGCTTCCCGAATGTGTGTAATGCTCTATCCACTGTGACATGTTCAGTGAAATTTCATCAACACATCTTCTTTGCTTCTTTGCCAACTTGTTTGAAAGACTTAATGGAATTTTTCATTTTTCTTTTTCATCTCTATGACTATATATGACAGGTATCACTAACCAGGGAAGCTCACAATAAATAAACGGTGTCTATAACGTCGTTGTGCAGTCACTTACACTGTCAATGACACTACGTCACAAGAGTTGCTGGTATTTAATGAAGATATTTGTGACGTCATAGACTATCACATATATGGAGGAAAGAAACCACTACTGCTCATGTAAATCGCGTATTTGGTAAAGTAGCTTGGATAAAAGTGAAGCTCTTTCTATTGCAGATTCTTGAATAGTTCACTGTTGGTTTTCAGGCATAGCATAAAGACTTACATGCGCTTTTGATAAATCTGTTTTTAATATCGATACATATTTCTTCTTGAAATCGTAGGTGTCAATGTTTGTGTCCATCTTGCACACTAGCTGTATCATATCTATGTTCACATCTATATTCTGACAACCAAAGCGGCTAGTATATGAAGAGATTCTGAAGGGAAAACGACATACGGGTACATGTTGGATATAATAAGCGCTTTAATAACTCAAAGTGTCTCTAAATAGTTTAAACATCAACATGGCATCCTGGCGCCTGTCCCCCAGAGTCGTCTAGTGTGACGTAGCAACACCAGGACGGCTAGATTGTCTCTGGAAAGTCTCACATCTCGAAGGATAAGAGAAAATGTATCTGCTTGAAAAGACAGAGCAATAAATACACATACGCTAAATCTGGATCATACATTTCCTAAATGTGAGTGGGAATGTGTTCAATGAATGAACTGTTCAGTTATATCGGTACCCACCAGAGAGAAGTAAGAACCTAAATCTAAAACTATTGTCATCATCGACTGTGATGGACGAATTATTATTAGATGTATCATGGAACGTGTTTGTCACATTTTTTTCCACATTGCGATTTGCAGAGTGGGCTTGCACCAATTGTTGAATAATATTGTCTTTACATGTACCTCAATTACTCAACACTAAGATAAAATGAATACATCGCTAGAAAATGCAAGCCACATCGCCCAAGACAGAGAGAGGTTCAGAGAGTTCATTGGGAAGACAACGTTCTGGAAGGAATACGTCACATAACATCAACACTTGTTCCTGCAGATATATTATTTCTTCAGTGGTAATTGCCATCACAGATAAGCTAATAAAAGTTAACTCTGCAGATTATAGCAATCTTCTGAGTCCCAAATTACACTTGACATTTGAATTGCACAACTTTCAGTGACGTCATATTGCGTTCATATATTTCATTTCAAAGGTAGTACACATCGATTTTATAGACACCATGTATTTTAACAGCCTGTTATAACATTTATCGCCATCAATATAGTGTAAGTGCATTAATTATGTTTGGCTTACATATCTAAATAATGTTTCTGGTTTGTTTGAACCTTCATTTAGGAAAGGAAAAGAGCTTTCGCATAGTATGTGCGGTTGGAAGAAATGGGTGATCGATTGCTCCCAAGATTTAATTAAGGCATAGACGATTTCAATTTCTTTCGGTGCACAATTCTTTTAGAAGAAGCCTCCTACTCAGAAAAGATATTTACAGATAAATATTCTAGCACAGTGTTACTATTGCAAGTCTTTTAGACGTTGAGAGTTAAATGTTAATTTGTCTAAACGTGTCGAATCGAAGAAATGATATGTTCATCTATACTATTTCATCAGAATATCTGCAACATTATTAATATAATAAACAAAATATACCTGGAAATCAAACATTAGACCACCTGAGAGAGTACCAGTGTATTAAAAACTTAGTTTAAACAGCTTAAAATGTGTTGAATTTTAGTACCATACCACGTGGTGTTTCTCAATGCTACAGAAAGATACTTAGAATATCATGGAAGGATAAAATCAGAAACTCAGATATTATAAACACACTGAATATTCCGGAGTGTTGGTTACTAAACACAATAACAAAAAGAAAACTACGCCTGTTTGGTCATATAAAGAGACATAACTGTTTAGAAAGACAAATAATGGAGGGAAGAGTACCTGGGAAGAGGAGAAGGGGCAGACCAAGAAGACGATGGACTGACGACATTAAAGATAATATGAATACATCGCTAGAAAATGCAAGCCACATCGCCCAAGACAGAGAGAGGTTCAGAGAGTTCATTGGGAAGACAACGTTCTGGAAGGAATACGTCACATGACACCACGTGTGCTTACTTCATACACAATTGTATACTAGTTGAAATTGGAGTAGTGAGTGAAAAATTATATAACTGAAAAATCTAAAGTAAAACGGTGGAAATAAAGGTAGTATAAGTTATAAACCAACTTTATAACACACGGTTTCCCATAAGAGTTCAGTTGTTCAGTGATCCCATAGCTGATTGACACTGACTAGCGTCGCCTCTTGCATTAGTTCAGTACAGACTTTATCAATCCTCGATATTACCAAAGCATGAGTTCTAGGTATCGACTTCCAGTTGGCTGTGTATACTACGGGAGCAATATTTTTTTCAAACCAAGTGTAACGAGTGAATTTGAAATCCAGGTTTGCTGATCAGCGAGCGAATGACTTAGCATTACACTATCATTGGAAACACCAACGCAAACAATCATATAAACACTTCGGTGTCAAGTCAATACAATATTTTATGTTGCCACCTTGTTTTCCTACAACTATTTGAAATGTTCCTTGCAACTATTTTTGTAAGTGAACTGTGCCACGCGACATATTCTTACAGTCGGTAAGCTAACATCGATCCACTTTCGCTAAAAGCGGTTAACGATGATGATGATGATGATTATGATGTTGACATAATCTCGTTAGCTATGATCATGTTGTTCATGGCAGCACATTAAGACAATGTGAGTTCATTATCTTAGCCCTGCAAGCTTAGAAGGTGTACGGTTACTGCTGCAGACACAATTCCCTTTCACCCGTTTCTATCAATGACCTTTCTTTTCCAATTCCTGATTCATAGTTCCTATATAACCTCATGTTGTCAATCCTTTCTTCATTCTTTTCTGGTGGGTGTGTCTCATTTGAACGAGATACGCCTCTTTCAAACTAGGAATACATTTTTTGAACTTATATCAATCTTGGTATATATTAAGAGACAACAGATCAAATGGTTTGCAGAAATTATCAGAATACTATGAGACAGCAAGTTATTGAAAAATGAAATATAGTAACACGTTGTTGAGAAAGACAGCAAATATATAATTTAGACTTTAGATAGGGTCACGGAAGAAAAATTGTCCCAAATGGTGGCTGCGAGACAAAAAAACTGTTGAAAATCATTGCTATTTCTATACATAGCTAATGTTATTAGCGCCTCTGATTAGCGAACCTTGTGTTTTGGAAAATTCACAAATCTGTATCATCGCTACGGAGCACGTATCGAAAAAGATACTTGTTAGATAAAACACTAGCAGGACAGCACTCTAAGTACTTAGGGAGAGCCAAATGTTTGAGGGCACTTCATAACTGTAAATTTTTTCATTACCTATCTTGTCAAATATAATATTCTTTTACTAACCGGTAGAAATGTTGTCGTTAGTGGGCGGTGTCTTAGAATCACCATATATTGCTGCAGATCGGCTGTTGCTTAAGGATGACATGACTACAGCAAAGGATATCAGTTGTTTAATAATTGCCACGTCAATGTTCTTATAGTTCATGTTGATACGAAATGTATTCTTAAATTTAAAATGCTGCAAAAATAGACAAACAATAATTCATATAAGTTCACAAAACATCATTTGTTAGAACACATTCCTAAGATTATCTTGTCAGATCCTTACAAGAAGCCATCATGATATATGTAAAAAGTGTCATTCTTACTCGTTATATAGTTAGCTGACAGCAGGTTTATGCGGTGTCATGGGAACATGACGCATTGGATCCTATTTAAAATATGTATATCTCTACCAGCTGTTGCAGTGGGTTGTTGTATGTCTTCTTAAATGACTCGAAATGGGGTAAACGTGTTTGGTTTGGACTTGTTACAAGACACGATTCGCTTTCTAAAAATTATTTTGGAAGAAACAGTCGTAGGTTGTAGGAGGAGAGGAGAACAGAGAAAATTGTGGATTGATAACATCAAGGAATTGTTTGTGTGTAATTTTTCTACACTCCTCTGAACGTCTGAGGACAGAGGTGTTTGGAGAACATGTTTTGTGCTAATGTGTCCGGTGTGGCCCCTACATCCCCAAAATGTTATGGTTATGATTATTATAAGTAAGATTAGATATACGCTGAAGACGGATGGGTCGGGCCATTGGTGCAAATAAAACTTAAACACAATTCATTTCCATTCTCTGGCCTACATCCTGCTGGAAATCTGGTAGGACCATCATCCTTCTGCAAGACAGATCAAGTGAAAGTATGGCAATCGCTATTACAACGTACATTCCTCTAATCAGTTCGTATCATCTTCTGGGAACAACATCTTGTGCTATGAAAAATAATTCTTCTGTAAAGGAGTGACTTAATACATTTGTTTTTCTATGTGTAACACATACTCAACAAAGTGGAAGAAAGAAATGGAAGGGGAATACGAACATGATGCAATACATCTCCTCCAAAGATATCAACAGACCACAATATTTCGCCTTAGAACAGGCCACTGCAGACTGTTCGGTCACCTTTATCGATTAAGGATCTCATACACAGATGAATGTCCATGTGGATCCGGAACCCAGACTCCAGAACACATACTTCAGGACTGCCCAACATACAAAGAGCAAAGACAGCAGACCTGGCCAGATGATACAGACTTAAGACAAAAGCTATGGGGCAGCCGCTCTTACCTGGAGAAGACAGTGGACTTCGTCTTGATGACAGGTCTGACGGTATAGCATGACCACATGCTGAACGCAGAAGAAGAAGAATTACGGCTCAAATACCCACCCCTGTGTTATCTTAAGCTAAAAGAAGATCAAGTAATAACACCAATCGAACCAAAAACTCATGTCATAAGAGGCGACTAAGGGGGTTTAAAAGTGGAGTTCGATACACCATCCCATAATTTAAATTAAGGGAAATGTCATGCTAAAGTCGGATGCGAAAGGCCAACGGACATATATATATATATATATATATATATATATATATATATATATATATATATATATATATATATATATACACATTTATATTTATATAGTAGCCAGCTGTAAATCCCACAACGCACTTTATTCTCCGGACTCTATACGGGTATCAGCAGGAGTTTGAAAGTGGGTGGAGAAGATCAACTGCTTCATTGTGATAATAGAATAGTGTTTATAATGTGTAGTTCACAATGAACGAATCTGAAGTAAAAACACAGAATATAATGAGTCCTGCCATATCTTATAGAACTGCTTGGTCTGTGCTATTTTGTCAGTTAAACGATCACAACACATTGCGTGAAATAGACCAGAGATTCTCAAGTTAACAGACAACAGTTCAATGTGTGAATTAGACCAGGGATTCTCAAATTAACAGATAGCAGCGCAATGTGTGAATTATACCAGTGACTATCACTTAAAAGCAATAGAAACACAAGCTGCAATGTGTGAAATATACCAGGGACTCTCAAGTTAACAGACAACAGTTCAATGTGTGAATTAGACCAGGGATTCTCAAATTAACAGATAGCAGCGCAATGTGTGAATTATACCAGTGACTATCACTTAAAAGCAATAGAAACACAAGCTGCAATGTGTGAAATATACCAGGGACTCTCAAGTTAACAGACAACAGTTCAATGTGTGAATTAGACCAGGGATTCTCAAATTAACAGATAGCAGCGCAATGTGTGAATTATACCAGCGACTCTCACTTAAAAGCAATAGAAACACAAGCCGAAGCTTACCAAGTTCGTGAAGAGCTTCAAGATCACATAACCCTACTCAACGAATGCTGCATCAATCAAAACATGAAGATCAACACAGAACAAACAGAAGTTATGTCTATAGGCAGAAAGCCAAATTTTACAGCCGATGAAAGAAATGGCACAGAGCACGAGACAAAAATTCAAAAAGCAAACTACGTAAATTATGAACTTACATCAATTTTTTTAATAAACATCTATCTCGAGGGAAACAAAAAAGCAAATAATAAATTCACAATTCATCCCAACATTATGTTATCAATGTCTGACATGGACACTAAGTAAAGTACAAGAGAGAAAGCTTACTACGTGTAAAAAATGAGATGTCTGAGAATAACAGCAAACAGAACAAGAAGAGATCAAGTGAGAAATGATGAGATTACAAGAACTATTGAAACACATCAGTGGTCAAATATATTGAAAAACCGAGATTGAAATTGTTCGACCACACAATGAGAATGAACCTTTATTGACCAGAGGCAAGAACATACAACATGAAAATGAAAACAGCAAGATAAAGAGGAATGCCAAAAAGAAGGTGGATTGAAGGAGTTACCATCATTCTGATACAGCGAAGTATATCATGCGTTTATCAATATGCATATCAAGCGACCAGACTAGCAATATACCGAACACCGATAGTCATTAAATCATGTGACTCCTCACAACATAAGCAGAAAACAGACAGACATAAAGACAAATAGATAGACATATATATATATATAGATATACAGACAGACAGACAGACAGACAGACAGACTAGATAGATAGATAGATAGATAGATAGATAGATAGATAAATAGATAGATAGATAGATAGATAGATAGATAGATAGATAGATAGATAGATAGATAGATAGATAGATAGATAGATAGATAGATAGATAGATAGATAGATAGATAGATAGATAGATAGATAGATAGATAGATAGATAGATAGATAGATAGATAGATAGATAGATAGATAGATAGATAGATAGATAGATAGATAGATAGATAGATAGATAGATAGATAGATAGATAGATAGATAGATAGATAGATAGATAGATATACAGACAGACAGACAGACAGACTAGATAGATAGATAGATAGACAGACAGACAGACAGACAGGCAGGCAGGCAGGCAGGCAGGCAGACAGACAGACAGACAGACAGACAGACAGATAGACAGATAGATAGATAGATAGTTAGACAAACACACTCTCAAGTTAACTGATAACAGATCACCATTTAGTTAACTACTCAGTAGTGTGTGGAATAGACCAATGACTCACAATATTATTATGTCCGGGGTCAAATGGAACCTAAATACACTTGCTTGATGTCATTGAACGTGTATTACTGTATTATTGTGTATATATTGGAAAAAGCTCAGGCATTATTTTTCTGACTATAGTTTGACAGAGACTGGATATATGTTAAGGTACTACTTCGCTAACAACAATATGTATTAATCATAACCATCTCAATAAAATGCACCACCTTAATCCCACTGTCATAACAGTGTTGTCACTAGATTAATACATGAATTCAATGAACGAACAGAAAGTGCAGCTTAACAATTTGGTAGATTGTCAGAGAGAGAGTGTAGAGAATCATGACATTAACATGGCAGACGAAGATACAAAATGATCTAGCGTGTGTACTCACCACTTTATTGTGTGGCTAAGAAACATGGGCATCATAATCCACAGAGAAAAAGATGAGTCAGTATATTTAACCCTCCTTGACATCGTAACATAATGAACATAAATTAGCAGGATAAAATCACAAACTAGAGATGCTTAACTGTGGCAAAGTAGTAATAACATCACTAAAGTAACACTTTTAAGATCATGTATTTTCCCAGTGGCAATCTATGAATGCGAAATTTGGACTTTAAACAAGACAATATCCAGAAGAATAAATTCATTTGAAATTCAATGCTACACAAATATCCTACTAATAGCATGGACAAAGAAGCAGAAGAACATTGCAATTGTGAAATTGCTGAAAATGGAGGGTGGATTCTAAATACCATCATAAGAAGGAAGTTACATTATTGTGGACACTTAAAGTGACATGATGGTATTGACATTCTTATTCTGGAGACCAGAGTATCAGACAAGAGAATAGAGAAAGACCAAGAAAATGATGGATCAGCGACATCGAAAAATGTATGAACATGTTTCTGACCAATGCAAATTGCAAGCCTGCTTGCTCAGGGCAGAAAGGTGCTCAGAGTATCCACAATGCAGACCGCGTTCTAGAAAGAATATGTCACTTGATATCTAATGTGATTACACAGCAATAGACAACTGAGATGGTGGTTGTGTCATGTGCGGAGAAATTAACAGCAAGCGTACCCCACATTAACAATTGTTTGTCGAACTTTCGAAAGGGGAAAGAGATCACATTTTAGATACAAAGACGCATGTAAAGGCTTCGTTGAAATACTATTCTACTGACTTGTCTATTTACCAGAAATTGTGGCAGGTGGAATCAGTGCTGGGACTTGGCATTGCGCAAAGATGTACACAATTTTGAAACACTTTTGTTAGGCGAACTAGAATACAAGCTACACGCGCGTAAAGCAAAGGTCACTGCAAAACAGCAGTGAATGATTTATTGTACAATTAACATTACGTAAACAGACGAACCTGCTAAATTAAAGTCGAAACAGCCAACACAAACAAACATACATACACAAGTTCACATACACAAGCCCACACACACCCACACACATGCAGCCGTAAACACATACATACATTATATCATATCATCCCGTAACCTGTCACAGCCGTAGGGGTGCCACATTGTATGCTTCAGAACACAGAGTGATCCAGCATTTCAACCATTCGGTTGGTTTAGGAAATGTTTTGTCTTCTCCAGTCCTGGACGTTGTCTGTCTATGCATTTACTTTTTCCTCTCTTCTTCTTCCACATTCAATGGTTCCCTGCCGTATAATTTTGACAAGTAGTCATGTCGGCATACATGTCCAATTCATGTACGTTTATGTCGGTTCCCTATTGAAATAAATTGTTCATGTCCACCTGTATACATACATACAGATTGTGCAAATAATTAACTAACTCTATAATTTCCTAAAACCGTAGATTGCTTTATGCTCCCCAACCCGGCACAATTCCTCAAATTTAATATCCATCTACAAGTTCACGATGGTATGGATTCCTGGATTTTATATTCAACACATAATAATTTACTGTCTTAAATTATTTTTTGGTCTCTTTTCATCGAGTTATACAATTTACAGCATCGTTTAGCCTTGTGTTTTCTTCCGGTATTCACTGCAACAGATTTGCATGAACTACACTCTCCGTTATAATGTCTAAGAATCGATGTATGTATGTGTGTATGCGTGTATGGTTTCATACATGCCCTCTGCAAAACAAAGATGACTCTAGCTGAATGTTGGACATATCTCTCTATAAACTGGTCCCTTTTTGCTTTGAGTCGTCAGGGGTAGAAGAGTTTTCGGGAGATGGCCTTCGCTGCAATATATATATATGCTGAGGTACTTGTTGGCTCTCTTATTTCAGTGGACCAACGCTTTCGTGGTCTACCCCTAGGTCTATGGTCGTTGTATCTGTGTGACGTCATGTGTTGTGGAACACTGTCTGCTGGTAGTCTGCTGACGTGTGAAAATCATTTGATCAGCTGTCTTTTAGTGTATTCTAGTATCGGTGTTGCACCAGCTTTTTTTCTTGATGTCATCGTACTGTGTGTATTCTCTTAGCGACATCCCTAAGATTATGCGCAAACATACCATTTTGGTTGCGACTAGTTTACTTTTACCTTGCGATGTCGTTGTCCACGTGTGCCGTTGGTAGCATAGTGTTGGTAAAAAAAAACCACATATTGAACAATGTCATTTTGGGTTTCAGATCTACATATTTATTTTGAGGATTGGTGTCATCTGTCCTAGCACTTCATATTATTTACTGTATCGGATGTGTATTTCTTTAGTCTTCTCCGTATGGCTGTTATATTGCTTCCTAGGTAAGTCAACTCCGTCACTTAGTTAAGTCTTTGCCTTCGGAAAAATCTCCATTTAACTACAAGCACTGTGAGCTCTCACTGTCGGATTGATAATCCTATCTCAATGTTATATCAGAAATGCCTCACCTGGCTACGCTGTGATCTCTAATTAACACATACAATAGTGAGTCCACTTATTCCAGATGAAGAATTCGGAAACATTCAAATAGCACTTCCATTTATAACGATAGTAAATAACAAAACGTCCATCTCGTGCCATTTTACTGGACATGTATATATATATATATATAAAGAATACTGCGCTTGTTTGGCTATACAAAGAGATACAAGTGTTTAGAAAGACGAAAGACAAATAATGCAAAGCAGAGCACGGGAGGAGGAGGAAAGGCAGACAAAGAAGACGATGGACTGACCACATTAAAGTTAACATGAAGAGGTCGTTGGAAAATGCAAGCTACATTGCCCCAGATAGAGAAGGGTTTAGTGAGGCTATTGGGAAGACAGCGTTCTGGAGATAAACGTCACATTACACACACACACGCACATGCGCACGCATATATATATTTTAAATCTGCAATAGTTACATAAAATACCACAACATATATTGATGGGCTTTGACATTTCAAAATCTCAACATTAGTCAAATTTAGCAAAACCACGGGTAGATTTTTAATACGACATATTTTTCTTGGACAGATGACTTATATTTTTAAGAACAAAAATGTAAACATAGACACAAAGTTGCATTATACACGACTATTATTATGCCATCACTGTGCTACCAGTTGCCAAACCTGGACAATAACAGCACACAAAAAAAAAACAATAGTGACAGCAGGAATGACATGTCCACGAAGAATACTTGAGTGTCGTTCAGAGATAGTATTAAAAACGATAACATCAGTCAGATAATCAAAATAATACCTGTTTTGGAACACATCAAAAGACAACAGCTCAAATAGTTTTCACTCTTCCAGACTTCCAACAAACAGCATGCCACAGATGCCCGTGACACTTAAACATAACGGCTATAAAGCCAGATGCAGATCGTGTAAAAGATGGATCACTGAAATCAAAGACGCCAGAAGAACAAGCTTACAAACAGCACACATGAACTTCATCTCCAGAGAACTCTTCTACCCTTGACACCGCAAGGCAAACAAGGGATACATTGTATATATAGATAGATACATGGACATGGTAACTGCCTGACATATTTCTTCAAGCAAGTGACCAGCTACCACGTGGAGTTGCAATGGGCGTGGTATATTCCGATTTGAATATGACACTCGAAACCTCCGTCAACTCTTTAACCAGAAAAATGCATCGATGATAAATAATCCTGTATAGACTAATCAATGGTCGTGAGAAAATCAGTTTAAGGGAAAGCGATACACAGCATGTTATTATTGCACGAACCAGATGTTATTAGAAATAGAAATTAGTTTAGGGGTGTTACATCCAGAAGAATCAACTTAAAACGATATTTACTGGCTTATCATTAGTGGACTGTATGAATAATATTATTTCGGCTTAGAATCCATTCTCTCCCCCCCCCCAACCGAAATGTTTCATCCCTTCTCTCCCCCCCCCACCGAAATGTTTAATAACTTCTCTCCCCCCCCCAACAAAATGTTTAATCCCTTCTCTCTCCCCCCCACCGAAATGTTTATCCCTTCTCTCATCCCCCGAAATGTTTCATCCCTTCTCTCCTCCCCTGAAATGTTTAATCCCTTCTCTCCTCCCCCTGAAACGTTTCATCCCTTCTCTCCTCCCCCTGAAATGTTTCATCCCTTCTCTCCTCCCCAAGAAATGTTTCATCCCTTCTCTCCTCCCCCTGAAATGTTTCATCCCTACTCACCTCCCCCTGAAATGTTTCATCCCTTCTCTCCTCCCCTAGAAATATTTAATCCCTTCCCTCCTCCCCCTGAAATGTTTCATCCCTTCTCTCCTCCCCCTGAAATGTTTCATCCCTTCTCTCCTCCCCTAGAAATGTTTAATCCCTTCCTTCCTCCCCCTGAAATGTTTCATCCCTTCTCTCCTCCCCCTGAAATTTTTCATCCCTTCTCTCCTCCCCCTGAAATGTTTCATCCCTTCTCTCCTCCCCCTGAAATGTTTAATCACTTCTCTCCTCCCCTAGAAATGTTTCATCCCTTCTCTCCTCCCCCTGAAATGTTTCATCCCTTCTCTCCTCCCCCTGAAATGTTTCATCCCTTCTCTCCTCCCCCTGAATGTTTCATTCCTTCTCTCCTCCCCCTGAAATGTTTCATCCCTTCTCTCCTCCCCCAGAAATGTTTCATCCCTTCTCTCCTCCCCCTGAAATGTTTAATCCCTTCCCTCCTCCCCCTGAAATGTTTCATCCCTTCTCTCCTCCCCCTGAAATGATTCATCCCTTTTCTCCTCCCCCTGAAAACTTTCATCCCTTCTCTCCTCCCCCTGAAATGTTTCATCCGTTCTCTCCTCCCACTGAAATTTTTCATCCCTTCTCTCCTCCCCCTGAAATGTTTCATCCCTTCTCTCCTCCCCCTGAAATGTTTAATCCCTTCTCTCCTCCCCCTGAAATGTTTTATCCCTTCTCTCCTCCCCCTGAAATGTTTCATCCTCTCTCTCCTCCCCTGAAATGTTTCATCCCTTCTCTCCTCTCCCTGAAATGTTTCATCCCTTCTCTCCTCCCCTAGAAATGTTTAATCCCTTATTCCTCCCCGTGAAATGTTTCATCCCTTCTCTACTCCCCCTGAAATGTTTCATCCCTTTTCTCCTCCCCCTGAAATGTTTCATCCCTTCTCTCCTCCCCCTGAAATGTTTCATCCCTTCTCTCCTCCCCCTGAAATGTTTCATCCCTTCTCTCCTCCCCCTGAAATGTTTCATTCCTTCTCTCCTCCCCCTGAAATGTTTCATCCCTTCTCTCCTCCCCCTGAAATGTTTCATCCCTTCTCTCCTCCCCCTGAAATGTTTCATCCCTTCTCTCCACCCCCCGAAATGTTTCATCCCTTCTCTCCTCCCCCTGCAATGTTTAATCCCTTCCCTCCTACCCCTGAAATGTTTCATCCCTTCTCTCCTCCCCCTGAAATGATTCATCCCTTTTCTCCTCCCCCTGAAATGTTTCATCCCTTCTCTCCTCCCCTGAAATGTTTCATCCCTTCTCTCCTCCTCCTGAAATGTTTCATCCCTTCTCTCCTCCCCCTGAAATGTTTAATCCCTTCTCTTCTCCCCTGAAATGTTTCATCCCTTCTCTCCTCCCCCTGAAATGTTTCATCCCTTCTCTCCTCCCCTAGAAATGTTTAATCCCTTATTCCTCCCCCTGAAATGTTTCATCCCTTCTCTCCTCCCCCTGAAATGTTTAATCCCTTCTCTCCTCCCCCTGAAATGTTTCATCCCTTCTCTCCTCCCCCTGAAATGTTTCATCCCTTCTCTCCTCCCCTAGAAATGTTTCATCCCTTCTCTCCTCCCCCTGAAATGTTTCATCCCTTCTCTCCTCCCCCTGAAATGTTTCATCATTTCTCTCCTCCCCTGAAATGTTTCATCCCTTCTCTCCTCCCCCCGAAATGTTTCATTCCTTCTCTCCTCCCCCTGAAATATGTAATCCCTTCCCTCCTCCCCCTGAAATGTTTCATCCCTTCTCTCCTCCCCATGAAATGTTTCATCCCTTCTCTCCTCCCCCTGAAATGTTTCATCCCTTCTCTCCTCACCCTGAAATGTTTCATCCCTTCTCTCCTCACTTAGAAATGTTTAATCCCTTCTCTGCTCCCCCTGAAATGTTTCATCCCTTCTCTCCTCCCACCGAAATGTTTCATCTATACTCTCCTCCCCTAGAAATATTTAATCGCTTCCCTCCTCCCCGTGAAATGTTTCATCCCTTCTCTCCTCCCCCTGAAATGTTTCATCCCTTTTCTCCTCCCCCTGAAATTTTTCATCCCTTCTCTCCTCCCCCTGAAATGTTTCATCCCTTCTCTCTTCCCCCTGAAATGTTTCATCCCTTCTCTCCTCCCCCTGAAATGTTTAATCCCTTCTCTCCTCCCCCTGAAATGTTTAATCCCTTCTCTCCTCCCCCTGAAATGTTTAACCCCTTCTCTCCTCCCCCTGAAATGTTTATCCCTTCTCTCCTCCCCCTGAAATGTTTCATCCCTTCTCTCCTCCCCCTGAAATGTTTCATCCCTTCTCTCCTCCCCCCTAAATGTTTCATTCCTTCTCTCCTCCCCCTGAAATATGTAATCCCTTCCCTCCTCCCCCTGAAATGTTTCATCCCTTCTCTCCTCCCCATGAAATGTTTCATCCCTTCTCTCCTCCCCCTGAAATGTTTCATCCCTTCTCTCCTCACCCTGAAATGTTTCATCCCTTCTCTCCTCCCCTAGAAATGTTTAATCCCTTCTCTGCTCCCCCTGAAATGTTTCATCCCTTCTCTCCTCCCACCGAAATGTTTCATCCCTTCTCTCCTCCCCTAGAAATGTTTAATCGCTTCCCTCCTCCCCTTGAAATGTTTCATCCCTTCTCTCCTCCCCCTGAAATGTTTCATCCCTTTTCTCCTCCCCCTGAAATTTTTCATCCCTTCTCTCCTCCCCCTGAAATGTTTCATCCCTTCTCTCTTCCCCCTGAAATGTTTCATCCCTTCTCTCCTCCCCCTGAAATGTTTAATCCCTTCTCTCCTCCCCCTGAAATGTTTAATCCCTTCTCTCCTCCCCCTGAAATGTTTCATCCCTTCTCTCCTCCCCATGAAATGTTTCATCCCTTCTCTCCTCCCCCTGAAATGTTTCATCCCTTCTCTCCTCACCCTGAAATGTTTCATCCCTTCTCTCCTCACTTAGAAATGTTTAATCCCTTCTCTGCTCCCCCTGAAATGTTTCATCCCTTCTCTCCTCCCACCGAAATGTTTCATCTATACTCTCCTCCCCTAGAAATGTTTAATCGCTTCCCTCCTCCCCGTGAAATGTTTCATCGCTTCCCTCCTCCCCGTGAAATGTTTCATCCCTTCTCTCCTCCCCCTGAAATGTTTCATCCCTTTTCTCCTCCCCCTGAAATTTTTCATCCCTTCTCTCCTCCCCCTGAAATGTTTCATCCCTTCTCTCTTCCCCCTGAAATGTTTCATCCCTTCTCTCCTCCCCCTGAAATGTTTAATCCCTTCTCTCCTCCCTCTGAAATGTTTAATCCCTTCTCTCCTCCCCCTGAAATGTTTAACCCCTTCTCTCCTCCCCCTGAAATGTTTATCCCTTCTCTCCTCCCCCTGAAATGTTTCATCCCTTCTCTCCTCCCCCTGAAATGTTTCATCCCTTCTCTCCTCCCCCCTAAATGTTTCATTCCTTCTCTCCTCCCCCTGAAATATGTAATCCCTTCCCTCCTCCCCCTGAAATGTTTCATCCCTTCTCTCCTCCCCATGAAATGTTTCATCCCTTCTCTCCTCCCCCTGAAATGTTTCATCCCTTCTCTCCTCACCCTGAAATGTTTCATCCCTTCTCTCCTCCCCTAGAAATGTTTAATCCCTTCTCTGCTCCCCCTGAAATGTTTCATCCCTTCTCTCCTCCCACCGAAATGTTTCATCCCTTCTCTCCTCCCCTAGAAATGTTTAATCGCTTCCCTCCTCCCCTTGAAATGTTTCATCCCTTCTCTCCTCCCCCTGAAATGTTTCATCCCTTTTCTCCTCCCCCTGAAATTTTTCATCCCTTCTCTCCTCCCCCTGAAATGTTTCATCCCTTCTCTCTTCCCCCTGAAATGTTTCATCCCTTCTCTCCTCCCCCTGAAATGTTTAATCCCTTCTCTCCTCCCCCTGAAATGTTTAATCCCTTCTCTCCTCCCCCTGAAATGTTTAACCCCTTCTCTCCTCCCCCTGAAATGTTTATCCCTTTTCTCATCCCCCAGATGTTTAATCCCTTCTCTCCTCCTCCCGACATGTTTTTTTAAATCATATTTATAAAATGTTTCGAGTTCAAAAATTGTAATTGGATAAAAACAACATTGTACACAACAACTTTTTTCACATCCGCATCACCCTTGTCGACAGCTGTCAACATATTTCAGAAACCAACCCAGCAAACCCTAATTATTGATGTAATGTTGGGCAGACCCTCCCCCCAAAATAATATTTCCTCACCACATGAAATACAGTTTAATTTCTCTTACATTATATTTCAAACTCTCTTGTCTCAGTGATCAAGAAAATGAGACACATTTTACTATTACTAGATTATAGTTTTGTTTAAATCTATATCAACATCTACATGCCCACTCGTGTCTGAAGCAGATACATCTTGCGGTCAACAGTGTAAGAAACAAAGTGGACAGAGAAGCATTGAGAATTGCTAACTTCAAGAAGTACACAGAAATTACATTCTACGCATACGTCCGAGCAATAGAGGACAGGGGAGAAATTGACATATCTATGTGTCGACACAGCATCCTCATTACCCTAACTGGTTATGGGATATACCACGACTATTACTATTACTATTCTACTATTACACCCAATACTACTATCACACGTACTACTACTATTACACTTACCACTACTATTACACATACTACCACTATTACACATACTACCACTATTACACATACTACCACTATTACACATACTACCACTATTACACATACTACCACTATTACACATACTACCACTATTACACATACTACCACTATTACACATACTACCACTATTACACATACTACCACTATTACACATCCTACCACTATTACACATACTACCACTATTACACATACTACCACTATTATACATACTACCCTTACTAACACATACTACTACTGCTATATGCTAATACTATTATTATTTCTATTACTACATTACTACTGTTACTTATTATATTTGCAAGTGCTACAACAACAACAACTACTACAGCTACTCTTACACTTACTACTACTATTACTGCTGCTACTAATACTACCTTTATTATTACTGGTACTACTGCTACTACCGTTACGCATACCGATAATTCTACTACTACGTCTATTACTAACTCTACTATTACAATTAACAATATTACTATCGTTACTGATATTACCACAACTGCTACTACTACTACACATACTAAAGCTAAATCTACTACTACTAGTAGAGTTATTACTTATACTACAACTACTACTTTTACTACTACTACAACTACTACTTCTACTACTACTACTGCTGCTCCTCCTACTACTACTACTACTACTACTACTACTACTATACGTTTCTGTTATGGGACAGCATCTGTGTCTCTAAAGTATTATGTAGTTCACTAATTGTATGCACTAATATTGTTATAATTCAATGATAATTCGCGTGGGTCGTAGGGCTACCATATTGAACACATCAGCACAAACAGTGCGCATTCCATATATTATTCCGATACACCAATGGTAGCGTACCAGTGTGCAGAAATGTGTCCATCTCCTCTCCTTAACGTTCATTATCGATAAGCAGTAAATAGTAAAACAAAAACAAGAAGCTAATAATTATAATAACACTAGCAATGAACGTAACTATAATCTATGTTAAAATAAAACATTTTTCAAGATTCTTTGTTGTGAATTATGAACCCAAATTGTCGCACTTTAGTCATACCGGTAGGTGGTCAGTTCGACATAGGAAATGTCCACCCCAGCATATGTCGAAGAGTATGCATGCTAATTATCTATTTGAATAGATGGTTGACAAAGTCTTCATTCTACCTTGCTGGCGTCTAGTTGTGATTACTCTCTTTTAATGCCTGGTTATCGCATCTATCTCTACGTTTATCCACATGTTGAATGTGGTTATCGTAACTGTCTCTACGTTTATCCGCATGTTGGATGTTGCTGTGTAACTGTCCCTATGTTTATCCGCATGTTGGATGTCGTTATCGTAACTATCTCTAGGTTTATCCACATGTTGGATGTGGTTGTCGTAACTGTCTCTAGAATTATCCACATGATGGATGTGTTTGTCGTAATTGTCTCTAAGTGTATCCGTATGTTGGATGTGGTTGTCGTAATTGTCTCTACGTTTGTCCGCATGCTGGATGTGGTTGTGGTAACTGTTTATCCGCATGTTGGATGTAGTTGTCGTAATTGTCTCTACGCTTATCCGCATGTTGGATGTGGTTATCCTATATGATCCACTGCGATTGACAATGTCTATCCCACTCACACTATCAATAAAATATCATCCATTTTTTTCAGGGTGTCTCAGACCCAACTATGAACATAAGACATCATTATCCCTTGACGGATCAGAATTCGCTTTGAAGATTTAAGAAAATCAGTGATATAATTTATAGAAGCAATGAGATATGAGAGAGAAGCAAGGAGAGATTTGAAGAAGTAATGACATAATTGAGATACGGTATGCGATATTTGAGAGAAACAATGAGAGATTTGAGAGAAGCAATGTGATATTAGAGAGAAGCAATGGGAGACGTGAAGAAGCAATGAACGGTCTGAGAATAGCAATGCGAGATTTGAGAGAAGTAATGGGATATTTGAGAGGTAATGTAAAGGTAAACCACCTGCCGTTGGCGATGAAGATAACTCTTCATGTACTAAACTGCATCAACTATTAGGTGGGGTGGCTAGTTCCCTTCCTTGCTGTTTGAGAGAAGCAATGAGATATCCGACGAAGTAATGAGTTATTTCAGAGAGGAAGTGAGATTTTTAAGAAGTAGCATTGCGAGATGTGATAGACGATTTAAGAGATTTGAGAGACGCAATGAGATAAGTGAGAGAAGCAAATATATGTTTTAAAGAAGGAATAAGATATTTGAGAGAACTAATGAGCGATTAGATAGAAGAAATGCGATATTTAATTGAGGCAATAAAAGATTTGAGAGAAGAAATGAGATATTTGAAAGAAGCAATATTATATTTAACAGATGCAATGAGATATTAGATAGAAGCAATGACAGACGTGATGGAATCAAATGGATATATGAGTGAACCAATGATATATTTGAGAAATAAATGACATATTTCAAAGAAATAAGATATTTAAGAGAAACAATGAGAGATTTCGAGATTTGCTTTGCAGTTTTCAAAATCTGTGCATTCTCTGTCGAAGGTTATTATTAGGTGGTAAAAGTCAGTTTCATCAATCAAGTCACATTTTCCCCTAAAGATAAGGCTGAGACTGTGGTCACTTCTCCAATTGTCGTTTCATCCTGTGCCATCCATAATATACCCTTAATTGATGTGCCCTTTAGATTACAATTATTCATTTGCAGTTGGTGTTGTCGGTCCGCTTCGGTGCGTAAGAATGATTTACTATGTACAGGAGAATGGCGCAAATGGGGTCGTAACATTCCAAGCATATGTCGCATTTTCAATATGGAGATATTCCTAATCAAGCCGAGGACTATGCGCATTAACTCATTCTATGCACGTTGCAGTCTTTCACATAGCGAGTATATGAGTGTGAGAAACCGTATCCATAGTTGCTCACATACATAGCATAACTAACTTGTAAAAGAGACGTTATAGCAGCTTTGCTCAATGCGCAAAACTATCATACTGTTTAGTAAATCTCTCTTACATCGATACATCGTATATTCCAAATAGTATGTATATGGTTTATTGTTTGGTTGCAGATCCAGCAGTTCACCGTCTCATTACCTTTGACTAAATGCCAGTAGTGGAAACTGCTATACTGACAAGTCTGTGGATTTTCTACCCACTCAGGGTAAAGTACAAAAATAACTACCACACCACTTGGAAAGTAGGTTTGTATCATTGTACTTGTCTATGCTATTGCAGCCAAGATAGTGTTACATGTGGTCATTCCACACCACCCATTGTCTATAGGTATTGCTGAAATTCTCTATGGCTCTATAATTGTAATCACACGTACACGCCGAAATGTACACTTCATAAGTCACTGAGCTTTTATGATAGTCCTCGGTAATAGAAAAGCAAATGTAGTTAGTGTCTCCCTTCGTATCTCTACACAGTTCATGTCAGCTGGAATATACATCCCAACCACAGATAGTGCTGGTATATACATAAATAACAAAGCTTAAAAACAAAAATTAAAAACAGGAGAAAAGAACATTGAATAGATTAAGTGATAAACTACCGTTCACTAGAAAAACTCTTCGTTATAAAATCCTTTTCATCTACAAAGCTTTTTCTGTATCATGAGTGGTTTTTATTGGGATAGGAACATTAGTGAGACCCGCAAACATTCCACAAGGGTTGTTGGTCTGGTAGGTAATTGGTGAGACCCGCGAACATTCTACAAGAGTGGTTGGTCTGGTAGGTAAATGGTGAGACCCGCAAACATTCTTCAAGAGTGGTTGGTCATGTAGGTATTTGGGGAGACCCGCAAACATTCTACAAGTGTGGTTGATCAGATGGGTTAGTGGTGAGACCCGCAAACATTCTGCAAGAGTGGTTGATCCTGTACGTAAATGGTGAGACCCGCAAACATTCTACAAGGGTGGTTGTTCGTGTAAGTAAATGGTGAGACCCGCAAACATTCTACAAGTGTGGTTGGTCTGGTAGGTAATTGGTAAGACCCGCAAACATTCTACAAGTGTGTTTGATCAGGTGGGTTAGTGGGGAGACCCGGAAACATTCTACATCGGTGGTGGATCAGGTGGATCAGTGGTCATACGCGCATACATTCCGCGTACGTGGTTGGTCTGGCTGGTCAGTGGTAAAAGCCACATACATCCTCATTGGTGGTTGATCTAGTGGGTCACTAATGAAACCCACAAACATTCGGCATGGGTGGTTGTACTGTTCTCATAATAAGATTTCCAGACATTGCGCATGTATATATTTTAAAAAATGTCCAGATTATGTATTAAGCACACGACCCACGATATTTAGAATAGTTTAATATAGTCATGCTGTTCAGATAATTATCGTATCTCACCTGAGATTTAATTTTTCACAATATTACCTGGAATAAATATGTCTCAAGTAACTTCTGATCTGAAACCACGATGAAGTGTGAGATCATTAGTGTGGGATATCAATTATATATGACACTGATTGCAAATCACTCACGACCAGCTGTTGTGTGCCATTGCAAGATTTATGGTCGATATCTGTTGTAAAGTCTAGGTTGCGTTACTGCTTTCATATTGTGGTGATAGGATGTAGCTCTGGTATAGTTGGTGTTCAGGAGGTGTGATACACATTACTGGTCATTCAACTCATCCCAGTCGGGGTTGCGTGTCTTGTAATCAGCCATGTAAAGAAACACGGTGGCATAAATAGAGTATTTTGTGTTTTGTTCCGAGACAAAATAATCGATGAGCTGCCGGAACTTTCTGCTCCAAGATAAGGCGCTGTTAAGAACTATCTGCGCACAGGCAATGCGCTCTCAACGACAACCTTCTCACAGCTAACGGTTTTATCAAAAAACTATATAATCACTGCTAAGGGGATGAAAAGGGTTCTATGTTGTCAAGAACTATCTGCTCACAACTAAGGGGCTGTCAAGAATTACCTGCTCACAGTTAAGGCGCTGTCAAGAACAACCTGTTCACAGCTAAAATGTTTCCAAGTGTCTTTAGATGTCTTGATGGACCAAATGTTAAATCTTGCGGTATATTCTTTTACCGTGCTGTGAGTTGGTGCTGCCCTGCTGCACAGAATAGTAGTTCTTAAGTGTGGTAAACTGGGTATCGACACCAATGGTTATTAGCCCGGGTCTGCCACAGGGATCATCTCTATCTTCTGTGTTTTTCAATGCTTACACAGTACATATTGCTGGCAATCAAATCACAGGTGCTGGCAAACTGTGTACGCAGATGAGAACCCTGGTGTATATGTAGGACAGAAATCGGGAAGAGTGTGTTGTGGAACTACAGGGGGAGATGGACAGACTGACCTGAGGAACTGGAGTAGAGATACCGGAGCAGTGGTAAATCCTTCTACGGCATTCGTGACTTGAATTTTCTTGAACAATCGCATGGTAATGGCAACCATGCCATATTTTTTGCCTGGAACAGGTTAGAAAGAAGTAGAACAATGAGATGCATGTATGTGTTGTTTGATAGAATTCTTGACTTTCAGGGAACATGTTAACACCGTTATCATAAGGGCAGGCAAATACTTAGCAGCAATAAAGGTTATGGCTGCTGCGCAGTGTGAGCAGAAGTTGTTATTTATTTTTTTACTAGGGTTTGGTGATGGTTGTGGTTGAATATGCACTGGCAATTCTGACTCTTAGCCAAACTCAGATCAAAAGGCTGGATAGAATTCAGAATGCAGCAATGACTATCATTTTCCATCGAAATGCGATATCAACTCGACTGTCCTACGGCAGAGCACGGGTTACATTATTGTAGTGCACAAGCGTACCTTCAGATACATGTCGATAAGGAACACCCATTGAATTCCGAAATACCGAAAGTCAAAGGTAGCAGATTTATGAGAGGGAAGTCTTGGATTGGACGCGCTGATGATGTCATACAACGCGTATGCAGATTGTAAGATATGACAGCATGTGCGAAATATTTATGTCTACCCACAGAACTATAAACGTGTTTGAGAGTAGTAATAACACATAGCAGGAAATGGTGCTCCACTGCTGTGGGGCAAGAGGTGCTGGCTTTGGTCAGTGAGAATGCCAAAGAGTGGGATGTGATTATATACAACAATGGATATGTGATAAGACATCATCGCAGTGCTTCAGTGCGCAGGTAAACGATCAAGGAGGAAAGTGGGGTCTTTGCTACGAGTAGCATGTTCATAGAGATTATGGCGGTGACCATGGCATTTGAGTGGGTAGGTACACAGAAGGCAACATGGGTATACATCTTTAGTGACTAAATACGTATGATTAGGAAGGCAGATGTGTGTCTCGTTCGCGAATAGTGGATTGACGTTTTCAGAAAGGCGAGTTTAAAGTAGCTACATTTATTTTCGTGCTTGGACATTTGGATGTTCGAGGCAATGAAACAGCAGATCATCTAGCGTCGTGCGCATTTGTGGCACACGACGATGGGGCAATGTATCGAGCTGACATTTTGAACTCCATATAGATAAAGTACGCGAGAGTGAGACTAGTGAGGATAATGTTTCCTTTCCAGTTTCCAGGATTAAAGATCAGTGTTTGAATTTCGGTGTTGCTAAAAATGACCATTTTGAAGGGTGCAGAAGAATGATGATCAACCAGCAGAGGACCGGTACTGTCAGAAGAATTGTAATGGCGGATACACTCAGGGATAGATCGCAGCAACTATGGACGTGTCCAGTTTGCAGTTACGATAATCCGACGACTAACTAAATAACTAGCTAACTAACGAGTTATCAAAAACTATCTACTCCCAACTAAGGGCTGCAAAGAACTATCTACTGCTGCTCACAGCAAAGGGGTGTCAAAATCACCTGCTCACAGAAAACGAATTCTCAAGAACGATCTGCTCACTGTTAAGGGGCTATCAAGAACTATCTGCTCCCAGCTAACGGATTGTCAAAAAATATATAATCACAGCCAAGTGGCTGCAAAGAGCTATCTGCTGTCAAGAACAGCTGACAGGTTGTCAGAAACTATTGAATGATAGTTATAGGGCTGCAACGATATGCTGTAAAGAACTGTCTGTTCAGGGCTAAGGTGCTGTCATGAGTTACCTGCGTGCAGGTAAGACCCTGTCAGAAACAGTCTGCTCACAGCTAACGGATTGTCAAAAAGTATCTACTCACAGCTAATATGCTGCAATGAATTATCTGCTGTCAAGAAATATCTGCTCACAGTTAAGGCCATGTGAAGAAATACCTTCTCATAGCTGCGATGCTATCAAAAACGTCCTGCTCACAGTTACGGGGCTGACAGGTAGTACTTTGTTCTTAGTAGACACGAAGATATTCGTAATACAGTCGTTGCGAAACAATTCCACCGTGTTTCTGCATATATAGACTGTCTTATTGTTTCGTCCACGTTTAAATTTTTGTGTGTTTGCTAAGTAGTTTTACTTCGTGAGTTTATTCTAATTGAGTTTGTTGACATGTTGAGGATGTTTCTCTAACTGTTGTCTTGCTTTTCTACTATCTGCTGCAACAGTTTTCAGTTCTGTGTTCTAGTAATGTTTGAACTTATTTCTGTATCCTTCGGTGTAGTAATATTTGCGGCTGATAGTTACAGACATGTTGCAGAAATTTTACTGTATATCATGCCCATGCTCTCTGTTAGGACGATTTTCTGGAACTGTTGTATTGACATATGTGGGTAGTTTTTCGGTAGTATAGTTTCTTGCATCCAAGCGACTTGTATTTTCAGGTACTGGAGTAGTATGACAAGTTCCAATTGTTTGTTTCTAAATCCTGAGATTTTTAGCAGGAATATGTGTAGAGTGCCCGTATTCTGGTGAGTTTTCCCGATAGCATACTTAACAGTGTTCTCACCAGCTGGTGAAGAGCAGTGGCGAGCTTGTTAAGCAATGCGATACCGGAGCTCGTATATCGGTCACTGCCTTAAAAGCTTGTTTTTTGCTTGTTTCGGAGATTGGGGGGAGGGATGTATGGATGTATGTCTAGACCCAGAAGAGATATGTTCCAGTGTAGCAATGATCCAGATCGTTACTTCCTGGCAGGTGCGAACCCTATATATCTGAGCCCCGATGTCTTCACTCTTACTCCAAATTTGTAGGTCCATCCGCAGTGATGATACTCCTGAAATGCTCTGTCACCTGGTGGAGCGCTACAGAAGGACAAATGTGCAATGCATGCAGGACTGCATCTCTTCGTCATCCATGGAGGTCTTCTTACAGGAGATAAAAGCAAGACACGGAGACAAGTCGTACGCATAACTCGTGAGTTGGAGGACGAAGACATACACACGTGACATTTCAATAAGAAACGCATGGATCCACTTCAAGTAGAATATAATCTCATCTCCGTTTCAGGATCGTTGGTGAGATCATCGGGATTTGACAAGAACAGTGATAAGAAGGAAGAGAAGAACAACAAGGAGCGGCCTGGATATCCACCAGGTACTCAGTTTCCCCCTTAGCAAAATTTGTGGAAATAGGGCTACCAAAATGAAAGCGTTGCTATGGACACCGTAGTTCTCCAGCTGCACCTGGATGTAAGAAGTGAAAATTCGGATCAACATTCTTTGCCTGTAGACGGGACGTCCGGCCCAGCCCCTACGTGTAGTCCGCCCATAATGAGCATGGTAGTGAATTTTTCTGCGGACAGACAAATGACAGTATCATTAACTAAGGATTTTATGCAGATCACTGAATGTGGGTGATGCTAATCTGACAGATTACAATCAACATGTAACAACGTTGCATATGTATCTTATAAAAGGCAACGAGTGATATGTTTTGTGCGTGTAAACTTGTTATTCATTAAATATGTACGGGAAAATGTCTATCAGGTTCTATACAAAATGTGAGTTACCTAGAATTAGCACAGCATGTTTAAAATTCCATTGAGTTATATGAAAAAAAAATATAGATCATACATTCCATTATAATTTTTCCACTCTGATATGCCTCTTTATGTTTACCCAAAATCTCATCCTTCTTATTATAATTTTGTTTATAGCGACTCCTCTTCAACGTTAATGTTCTTATCATTTCTGGATTAATTGTTTACGTTGACCATGTTATTCTCAAAATTCTACACTGTAGAATCTTATTTCGAAGGCAGCTATTCTCTTTGTCACTGTTTTATTAAGTGTTTATGATTCACAATCATATATTGCTACTAGAAAAACATTTGCTGTTATCAGATGTAATTTAGCATTACATCTGTTGGTTTGCCAAAGGTTTTTCATGTGTGCAAGTTTTGAAGATGCTACTGCAATTCTGCAAATAATTTCTGCAGCACAATCTCCTGAATATTTATGTCTGCAGCGAAATATTCAAAATTAAGATCTTCAAGCTCGTGCTTAGAATACATAACGTAGTTATAAATGTATTTTATTTGCCTGATCTTTATTTCTCTTAGTAGTTCCTTCTTTATATTAAGTGTTTTTAGTATCACTTTATTTGTTTTCTTCTCTTTCCATGATGTTCTCCCTATTCTTCTATATACCCACATCTCAAAGGCACCAATTTTGTCTTCGAATTGTTTATTTAGTGTCCATGTTTCTGAACCATACATTAATATGGAATAGATGTAGCATGAGGAAAAGATGGGAATCGAGTCGACCATCAGAAAAGTAAATATTTTTTTCTGAATTCGCTCCTAAATAATTAAAAGAGGATTCATGCGATTTACGTCAGAAGCGTACAAATAACACGGTTGAAAAACATATGGAAAAACAACAAAATAGAAACGAAAGTGCTAATGTTACGAACTTTTATTTTTCTGATTGCAACATACGGCTGTGAAACATGGACCCTATGTAAAACAACGGCGAAGAAGATCAACGCCTTCGAGCTGAAATGCTACAGGAAACTCAGAAACTCAGATATTATAAACACATTGAAGATTCCAGAGTGTTGGACACAACTGTTTAGAAAGACAAATAATGGAGGGAAGAGTACCTGGAAAGAGGAGAAATGGCAGACCAAGAGGAATTTGGACTGACGACATTAAAGATAACATGAATACATCGCTAGAAAATGCAAGCCACATCGCCCAAGACAGAGAGGTTCAGAGAGTTCATTGGGAAGACAACGTTCTGGAAGGAATACATTTCAGAATGAAAGAATCTAAAACTACCCTAAATATTAACTTATAGATAAAGAGATATGTAACATGTTCAAATAGCAAAAGAATCATTGCTGATCACAAAATGCAGATAAATAGACATTTCACTACAGCAGAATACAAAAGAAGTAGAAAACACAATAAAAATAATAAAATGTGGAAAGGCGGTATGCACAAACAACATAAAAGTATATATATAATAAATACTATAGATGAATTTGGTGTGAAAACTATCACAGAACCTTGCAATGACATATCTGAAACAGGCCACATTCCTAAACACCTAAAGTCATCAATATTTGTACTACTACGTAAGAAGTCCAGGGCTGTGGATTGTACAGAATACACAACAATAAGTTTTTTTTAGCAACGTAACCAAAATACTACTGAAATACATACATGAAAGAAATAACAATATTGAGGTCGGTGAAGAGCAATTCGGTTTTAGGAAAAACAAAGGAACAAGAGAAGGTATACTTAGTATCCGGCTGTTGATAGATAAATGTATAGGTCCAAAAACGTATCTATATTTGCTTCATAAACTAAGGTAAATTTTCGACAGTGATAAACGTGAAAAATTAATTAAATGTTTTCAAGAAATAGGCATAGATAGAAAAGGCATGTCTGATAATAAATATTAATATTGGGAACAAACAGCATCAAAAAGGTGTGAAAAAGCTACTTGCTATACATAAAAATAAAAAAGGTGTATTTTGCAACTCTGCCTATTTGTTATCTACACAAAGAATATCTTTAAACATACAGGACTCAAGAAGATCAGTGAGCAAATAATAGACAACCTGAGATATGCAGATGACATTGTCCTTTTAATAGAAAGTGAACAGGAACTACAAAGACTAATGGACTGTCGATAAATCAAGTAAATAATATGGACTGAAGATAAACACGATGCCTTAGAGATGTGGATATATAGAACAATAAGGAGAACATCATGGAAAGAAAAGAAAACAAACAAAGAGGTTCTAACAACACTTCGTATGAAGACAGAATACATGAATACGTTACAGACCTCACTGAAAGTCTTTGAAATAAACAATCATACATGAGAAGAACTTGTACAAGATAGAGCTACATTGCACTCTACAATTAAATAAGGCGCAGCATCTTGTGAAAAGAGGAAAAATTCAGCAGCTCAACAGAGAAGAGTAGCTAGAAAGCCACGGGCAATCCAAAACAACTATCTCCAGTGGTCATCCCATGTCGGAACTGTCCAATGACATTTGCAACCATAATGCAACCATTTATTGACCATCTACGAACTCATATCAAAGACAAAACTCTAACTGAATTTAAAAATGGTGTAACAAAATGGTCATCATTACTTGCAATTGACGAAAAATAATATAAAAATAAGTATTAACAAAAGTTACTTCATATCTGTGTTAGAAACAATGTGCTGAATGCTGCTCTTTGGATTGCACAGGGACAACACCAATACGAATAATCATACAATTGACAACAACAATACTAATAAACATACAATTAACAACAAAGATTTCGTATTTGTTATTTATGTTTATTTGTTGTCCTTCTACTGTGTTTTTACCATGATATTTGCAAACATGTACTAGCAATCTTAAATAATCCCACGGAATACTAAACTCTTGGCCAGCCTAAGAAAACGTTTGCTCACCCACATCATAATTTTTATTATTGTTTCCAGCTCCTTTGGCATCTTATAGTAAGCAGCAGCTAGCGCAAAAATATAGAGGGCCAGCAAGGGCGTTGGAAGATAGAACAACAGCTCTACAGCAGTGTACAACACCCATAAGGAAATCTGGTAGCACCACATGATGAATCGTGCGAACCACGTCACTAGAAACGAACCTGATCAAACAAATCAAACAGTTAAACGTAAAATAAACAAGAATTATAGTCCGTTTAATAATTCATAAACAAGGTTGGAAGCCATTTTCTTCGAAACTATTTGATAGATCGCAAAGAATTTAGGCATGCAATTTCGACGACGTTAAAATATTGTAATTATGTAGTTCGAAGATGCTATTTTTTGTGTACGTCAGTGAATTATTTTCATATTTTAGTACTAATGCAAATACGTGTACTTAAATTTGAGATTTTACAGTACGCTAGTAATTATCTAGTTATTTTTATTCATAATTACTTATTTGTTTGTTTGTTTGTTTTTCGTTCGCTCCATTGTAACCATCACGGATATCCGTGCGATTTCCGCCGGGAGCGTGATTACGTTGTGCCACCGTTATGCGCCTTGTAGGCCTAGCACATCCGATTTCGGCATGCCTTGACAATTCGGGTGGGCTACCCTTAGCCTGTGACAGCCTCTATATCTGTCTCCAGGCACGCGTAGTGTGGACTCTTCGCCCAGACGAATTTTTGCTCTCGTCTGACTCGAACGAGGTGTTCCACTGTCTATGAACTTGCCTCGTGTAATTGGACGTGCTGTGCCTGTGCCCATTGGGTACTGAACCGTTTCTCATCCGTGAGCCTGGTTCCTTAAGGGGAAGAACTCAACAGAGGAGTTGGACCCTGGCTCTTTCGCCCTCTTAGCCGAAGTGTCATTCACCGACATCGTGTACCCCTTGTCCAAGTTCGAGTCTCACACCACGCGTTTGAGAGCAAGGCGTTCTCGAGCTTAGTGTCCTTGCCCCAATAGTGCCTGAGCCCATCAGGTACTGAACCCTTTCTCTCTTCAAGTGTATTTCCGGTGTAGGAAAACCTGACAGTAGAGTTGGGCCAGGGCTAAATCGTTGTCCGTTTTGTGCCTGAGCGCATCGAGTACGGAACCCTTTCTCTTCGCGAGCATATTTCCGGTTTAGGAAGGCTCGACATAAGAGTTGGGTTAGGTCTTTTTGCTTTACCAAACACCAATGGATGGGTCTGGGTCTCTGCCTGTAAGGAACACAGGTAACTAGAAGCTCGTCTCGAACTGACAGAGCTTGTAGTTCCCCTTTCCTAGGGACTTTTCACTTTCTATTTGCAGTTCGCGCTGCCCTCTAGCGCTGTTCTGCCCTTTAATTGTTTCATTGTACTCGGTATGAAATCTATTTGTCTCTCGCCATGCATCTACCTTCACGTGCATTTTACATTGGCCGCCCCTCCAATGTTTGGACTGGAATGACTAGCTTCACTGTATGTCGACATTGTCGCTATATGTGGTGATGCTGGTGGTGTCGGAGATATCGTCTGTCTCTTGTGCAGTCAAATCTCTTTCCATCTGCTACCTCCACATTCTCGGACACGATCCCCAAATGATTTGGCCAGAATCAGCTCGAGCTGCTGTATTTATGTTTCCAGGGTGCACCGCGTGGAGGTACGTTTGGGATCTTGGTTATCTGCTAACCCTGGGTCCGCCTAGAGCAATGCGTTCCCTTTGCACCCCATAATTACTTATTAACATACCCGAATATTTCTACGCTTTTCATGGGTTAACACATGCTCATAAAACATTATGTGGACCGATCAAAATAACAGAAATATTCAAGCTAACAGGAACGAAGTAGCCAGTTTGCTTTGAAATCTCCAGTTAACTGTGAACTAAACGACACTTTCTGACTTTTAAAGATTGTTGTGCCCTAATCTCTATTTGGGTCGATTTGGTGCACATACAAATCATGAATTGTAATTTCACAGACACATTAATGAAAAACTTATGAAAAAAAACTATTTTTAGAACAAGACAGTTGCATACTATTTTTATTATGTGAAATTGAGAGAGCTTTGCAGATTTATAACCTATGCAAGATTTAAATAAAACAAACTAGATACACTATCTAACCGTAGAAACATGTGTATAGCGCCATTGAGATTCCAACAATGAATACCAAAAATCTTTATCTTATCAACAGTTTAGGAGAAAATTGCTTCCAACCATGTTTATAAATTAGTTATCGGAGTATAGTTACATAGTTATTAGGTGTAAATAGTTGCTATGCATGATTTTAATTTATATATTACTGTTTATAACAGTGGTTCTCAATTTGTATGCAAATCAGAGAACTAATAACATCTATTTCTATGGTCGCTTATTGAATGATTAGTAACATAGGATTACAAGAGTAAGATTTAGGTGAATATGAGTTCTAATTTAGTCCCAACCAACACAAAGCTTAACAATCAAAGGATTGAATGAGTTTCGTCGTTTACTTTGTCTATAAGGGGCCGTGTAGAGAGCCGTGTAGCGCAGTGGTTAGCACAATGGCTTCGCATATGAGTGGTCCTGGGTTCATTACCCAGTTAAGGCGGAAATGTTTTTCAGATCGCAACGGCTCCCGAGTCGACCCAGCCTTAAATGAGTACCGGATTAATCCAGAAAGTAAAGACTGCGAGGGAGAGGAGATGGTTACCGCCCTCATTTACAGAGCCTCTGAAATGTGAGATCGCTAACGTCTCACACCCCTACGTCATTAACAAATGATATGGGTTACTTTACTATACTTACTTGTCTAGAAGCCCCGATTAGTAAAGATGTTGGATCAACAGCTGAAATTAAGAAAAGACTGACAACACTCATGGCCGCAAATAGCAGATTAGCCACCAATTGAAAAAATCAGGATCGCTACCCTCGATAAGATTTACTTATATAAATCTTTATTTCTGTCAATATTTCTGTATGTTATTAAGTTGTGAGCTTATAGAGCTAACTGTGGACTTATAGAGAAGAACCGTTTGAAAACAAATGATGTAAACGTGTGTTGGGTGTCTGTTACCGAGAGAAAAATATCAATGTGTTTATGAATGTTAGAATTAATGTAGTAGTTGGTTAACAAGAACCACTGTTAACAATCGGAAATCATCGTAAACTCCGGCTGTACAGACATGTGACTAGACATTTATCGATGACAAGATATGTTATTTTAGGTAATGTAGAGGGGTGGATGGTGGAAGAAGACGACGTGCGCAGAAGAATACGTGGGATATCAAGGATTGGACATCTGGTGTGAAGTTTTCAAACTCATCAGGATGGTAGAGGATAGAGATGAGTGGCGATTTTCCTGCATCAAATATCTCAATGTGACACTCCTACGACCCTGACTAGCTATGTGTTTTATTATTATTATTAACATTTGATTGATAACACTAGTCAACATCAAAATTGTACCAGTAAGAAAAAAAAAGTTTATCTCAACTAATATTTGGGTGCTGAAAAAGAAAATTATATTAATAATGTTCATTTGCACGAGTTATTTTTTTTTTTAGATATATGAAAATTTAGCAATTACCTTCTATATATATATATATATATATATATATATATATATATATATATATATATATATATATATATATATATATATATATATATATATATATATATATATATATATATAACACGAAAGCTGTGGTAGACTGAATTATTCATTCTGACCAATACAAAAGTAACTAGAAGCATATGATGCAATCTTACCTGGCATTACATCACTTTAGTATATAAATATTTTATCTCTGATTACATTATGTGTTTAGTATTTAATTTTTCCTTCTCAAAAGTGTCGTTATTAGAAATGGCCAGGACATGTGTCAACAGTGTGAATAATTTATGTTATATAAATGGCAAAGCGACTTTCCTATCACAAAGAAGGAATATGTCTAAAGTGATTAGGAAAGCGTACAATTTGTATTTTGACTGCAGGATAGGAGATGAAGTTAAGAGTTGGGCACCACACATTTGCTGCAATACATCTGTTGCACATCGTAAACTGTGGTTGGCTGGCAACAGTCAAGTTATGCTATTTGTGGTTACAATGATTTGGAGAGAGCCCACTGATTGTATCAACAACTGTTACTTTTACATGGTGCCTACAATTGGAAAAGGAATATCACAGGAAAAATAGGTCTATGAAATTTCTAAGCATCCAGTCTACAATACGTCCGATACCGCACGATGATGCCCTACCAGTTCATTTTCAGATGTTTTCGATGACGAAGGAGAGGACATTGGAGTTTCTGAGTCATCAACCTCAAAAGACCCAGAATTTGAACAAACTATATTTACAAAACCACACTTAGTAACCCAGAGTGAACTAAATGATATTGTAAGAGTTCTGAATTTACACAAGAACAATGCGGAGCGCCTGTGTTCCAGATTACAACACTGGTATATTCTAGCAGAAGATGTTAAAATGTATGTGCTTAGGAACAGCCAGAAGCCGCTTACTAAATTCTTTTTTTTTAAAGTAACATGTCTGTGTCACAACATTTCTCGTTTAATGGCAGCCAACAATATAAATTACAACCCTGGAGAATGGAAGCTTTTCAATGATTCTTCCAAGGCAAGTCTTAAAGCTTCTTTTGTTGAGTTATGGTAATGTTGTACGGTCAATTCCAGTTGATCATTCATTTTTTATAAAGAAACGTATGGAAAACATTAAGAAAAATTTGAAGTGTATAAACTATGATCTATAAACATATACACATTAGTCTATAAACATTAAGAAACTATAAACATTGGTCACTCTGTGGGGACCTAAAAGTTAAACTTCCTTTGCTTGGACTAAATGATGGAAACATCAAGTACTGTTGCTTTCTCTGTGAATGGGATAGTCGTGCACAAAGTAACCCTTACATCAGAAGACTTTGGCCAATCAGGCAGTCACTACAGCGTGGCATTAAGAACGTTGAGGACCCAGCACTTGATGACAGTAGGTTTATTGCAACCATTGGACATTAAGCTGGGTCTCATGAACATATTTGAAAAGGAAGTGGATGAAACTGATAATACTTTCACATGTTTCTTCAGAAAATTTTCAAGACTTCGTGAAGCTAAAATATGAGAGTATTTGTTGGTCTCCAAATTCGAAAACTTCTGCGTGATGATTAGTTTCTTTGCTTGTTGCGTGGAAAGGAAAAAGAAGCATGGCTAGCATTTAAGCCAGTGGTGGACAATTTTCCTGGAAACAACAGATCTGATAATTACAAAGAAATTGTAGAAAGTCTCCTTCTGAAATATAAGAGTCTAGGCTGCAACATGTCGACACGTAAAGCTGCGGAGCGGTCAGAAATGAACATGGTGAACAATTTCACCAAGACACAATTGCTATGGAGACAGGGTATCAAGGTAAATGGAGCCCTTCAATGTTTGCTGATTACTGCTAGACTGTGACAAGAGACACCTCACTGATTGACTACAAGAAGAAATCAAAGAGAGCTAGAACAGTGACTGAATAATGACGGTACGTTCAAATGTGACTTCTAGAAACATTATATGTGAACTTTAAATAGTGTTGTTTTTTGTGTTCTAACATTTAATGGTGGGATAACACTTAATTGAATTTTGTAATAATAATTTTTATAAAGTTAAAGTGTAAAGAATAACTATTCACAAAAGATATTAAACACGTGTACATGAAATTTGTGTTGCTGAAATTTAAATTCATCATTAAAATAAAACCAACGCCAATTGGGGAATTTATGGTATTTGAAATGAGCATGCCAAAATCAATAAGAAATGGTGTATAAGTCTGGTACAAAAAATATTTGAACATTTGCTGATAAGTGTAATCATCAGGTAACATATCCTGGACAGTATTTAGCAATCATCGTAGTTTATTTTATAAAGCATTTATAAAGAGCTAGTGTCAGAACTAGTTCTGGGAACCATAATGTATAGGTTCATCTCACACAAAAAACAGACAAATATTTATAAGAACCACGACATTAACAAACTACGCCCCAGAATCAGACAATCTATTGGTGCCAAAAGAAGCTGGGTTTAGAGAGTGTAACAGCACAGAAGACCAAATAACATTCCTGTCCCAGATCATAGAAGGCGAATTTCAAGAAAAGAAAACAAGTTTTCACCCTATGGATAGATCTTCAAAAAGCTTTCGACAAGGTCTGGAAAGATGGACTGATCAATCAATCAATCAATAAACCCATAACCCTTCAGGGTCGTAGGGGTACCACATGCCCGTGAATTTTCATTATTTATGAGTATAAATTATTTGCATGGGCCGGGATCTGGTTTTCTAGAAATAAGTATTTCGAGAAATTCCCAAACAGCGTCGCTCATCTTGCCTAGTACTACTACACAATCATCACCTTTTGTATACTTTGTGTTCAATCAATCAATAAATCCATAACCCTTCAGGGTCGTAGGGGTACCACATTGGATGCTTCAGCACACAGAGTCCCCCAGCGAATTCTATCCTCAGCGATGCGGATGAGTGTGGAAATATCTTGCCCTGTCCATTCCTTGATATTGTCTGTCCATGTCTTTATTTGTCCTCCTCTGCTTCTTCCACCCTCGACAGTTCCCTGCAGTATTGTTTTTGACAAGTAATCGTGCCTGCATACATGTCTGAACCATGCTAGTTTTCGTCGTTTCACTATTGAAAGCAATGGCTCATGGACACCTGCACACATCTCTATTTTATTTCGTACGTACACATTGGTCTTATGTTCCCTATAGGAAAGTCGTAGAATTCTTCTGTAGCATTTATACTCGAAAGCCTGTAATCTTCTCTCCATGTCCGCGGTGAGTGTCCAACTCTCACAACCATACAACACAACAGAAAGCACAAGCGACTTAAACATGGACTGATAATAAAGCTGCAAAAAAACGGAATAGGGGGCAACATGAGCAAGTGGATCCGTTCCTTCCTACACAATAGGAAAGCAAGAGTCACCATGGAAGGATACAACAGCAAAAAAGTTATCCTAAAACATGGAGTTCCTCAAGGCTCAGTAATGTCTCCAACTCCGTTTCTTGTCTTCATAAATGATATAATTTGTGAATTACAACAAGGTGTAAGAGCTGCAATGTACGCTGATGACTTGGTGGTGTGGTGTAAAGAAGAACATCTAAAGATCGCCAACAGAAAAATTCAAAAGGCAGCAGACAACATAGCAGCATGGGCAATTAAATGGATGGTAAAGATAAATACTGAAAAGTCTTCAACAACACTATTCACACTCTCAAATAAGGACAAAGCAGTAGAGATAAAACTCGGAAATGTACATAGCCAACCAGAAAACGAGCCGGTGTACTTGGGCACTACATTAGATAAGAGACTGACATGGAGGCCTCACATTGAAAAAATAGAAGCAAAGGCAAGAAAGAAACTTCTTGCCTTCCTGAGGAAATTGGCAGGAACTTACTGGGAGAGGGGGGGGGTCAATGAGGTAACTTTAAAGAAGGTATATACTGGTGCAATTAGACCAGTACTAGAATATGGATCAACAGCATGGAATTCAGCAGGTAACTCCCATCTACAAGCCCTGAACAAGGTACAAAATCAAGCACTTCGTCTAATCACAGGTGCCATGAAGACCTCTCCCATAAATGAAATGGAAAAAATTACAGTCATCACCCCCTTACCATACAGGCGAGACACAAAGACCATGGTACATGCAGAAAAGTACAAGAGCATGCCAGCACATCCAATGAGGACCAGACACAGTGACCTAGCCAGTGGAAGACTGAAGAGGAGCAGTTTTATACGCTTATCCAAAAAACTAAACAGAAAATATAAGGAAGAACTACCAGACATAACAAGATAGATATCACCAACACTTTTTCCAGTTCCGTAGGAGCAATACCCAAATCTCACTATCAGAACCACCATAAACAACTACAACACTATGATAGAACTGAATAATCTCCAAAAGAAAACAATATTATGCAACATGATTGAAGATATGTACCCCAGAGAAGCATGGATACAAGTATATATCCATATACCATGCTCAGCAACCAGAGCAGTGAAGAATGGAGGTGCTGGCGTGTACATAAAATATCCAGAAGAAGAAAATGAATCCACGTGTTCACCAACTGGAATATTCTGCTCCAACTACTCTGCAGAAGTACATTCTTTAAACATTGCTGCAGAAATAATTAAAAACACAACAAGTCAATGACAGAAGGTGGTATTTCTTACTGATGCTATGTCTGTCCTATAACCCCTTGACAGCGATAAGCTGCCAGACCTAAAGAAAGCATGCTAGAAGTGAGCATCCAAAGAAGGGTAGTACTGCAGTGGATACAATCCCACTGTGGCATACCAGGAAATGAAGAGGCAGACAGACTGGCAAAAGATGGAGCAACACAGGAACAAAAAGACCAAGAAATTACCTACCAAGAAAAGAAGACCCTCATCTAAGCCATCAGGAAAGTCGATCACCCAGAAGACAATTACCACTATCTCAACAGAGCAGAGCAGGTTATTATCTTCCGCTTCAGAACAGGAAACAACAGATTAAACAGCCACTTAAATAGACTAAGATTGGTCCCATCACCACTGTGCCCTTGTGGGCAGGCAGCACAGACCACTGAACATATCCTGCAAGACTGCAATACACTAAACCAGTTAAGGGAAGAACACTAGCCCACAGAGATGGATATCCACAGAAAGATGTATAGGAGCACTGAGGAGGTTTCATTTACAGCAGCATTTATTAAGAAAACAGTTCTTGCTTTCGTAGACATGTCAAACTGCGAACGATGAGAAGAAGAAGAAGAACAAACTACGCTTGAGTGACATATGCTAGCGAACAAATTCACAGTCTTCCTTTTTAGTATGAATTCTTGCAGAAGACGGTGTTTATTGACGCAAATAAAACGGCGACTCAACGCATTTCCATTCTCTGGACTAAATCGTGCTATAAATCTAATAAAACCATTTTCCTGTTGTAAGAGAGAACCAGCGAGAGTGTAAAAAAAGAACGCTGAAGAAGAAGTATGGATTTGTTTTCCAACATGCATGAATGGAATATACAATCAATATCTTGTCTACAAGTCTGTTCCATGGTAAACTAGTTGTAGGTGTATAGTGAACTGTGTGTAGGTAAGTGTAAGTGTATAGTGAACTGTGTGTAGGTAAGTGTAGATTATGGTGAATTTTGTGTAGGTAAGTGTAGATGTATGGTGCATTGTCTATTGAAACGTGTAGGTGTAAGGTGAACTGTGTGTAGGTAAGTGTAGATGTATGGTGCATTATCTATTGAAACGTATAGGTGTACGGTGAACTGTGTGTAGGTAAGTGTAGATTATGGTGAAATGTGTGTAGGTAAGTGTAGATGTATGGTGCATTGTCTATTAAAACGTGTAGGTGTAAGGTGAACTGTGTGCAGGTAAGTGTAAGTGTGTGATAAATTATGTGTAGGAAAGTGTAGGTGTATGGTGAATTGTGTGAAGGTAAGTGTAGGTGTACGGTGAACTGTGTGCAGGTAATATTACAAGTGGAGGTCACAACTTCACATCTTCCAAGCACTGCAGGATTGACTCAAACTCTTGAAAGCCACGTCTTTTGATCGTTCAGTCTGGCATGATCAGACGAGTGCCGGTATTAAACAATATAAGCAGAGAACACTACAAGCAGATAATACTACAAGCAGAGAACACTACAAGTAGAGAACACTACAAGTAGAGAACACTACAAGCAGAGAACACTACAAACAGACAACACTACAAGTAGAGAACACTACAAGCAGAGAATTCTATAAACAGAGATCACTACAAGCAGAGAACACTACAAACAGAGAACACTACAAGTAGAGAACACTACAAGCAGAGAACACAATAAGCAGAGAACACAATAAGCAGAGAACACTAAAAACAGAGAACACTACAAGCAGAGAACACTACAAGCAGAGAACACTACAAGCAGAGAATACTACAAGTAGAGAACACTATAAGCAGAGAACACTTTTTTTTTTTCTTCAAATCCCGGAATGGACTCATCAACCACCTGAAGACTTACAAACATATCTGTATCTATCTGTTTAAATACCATGCTCATCTCAACTTGTGATGGATGTGCAACATTACATCAACATGTACGGCAAAATATAATATACACCCCCACCCCAATTCAAACATCCGTCTTCCTCTCCCCGAGGATGAATGGCCGTCCATCTCTAAGGAGCAGCAAATCCATTGCCAGGAGCACCATGTACAACATGGAACTCTGGCCGTCCATCTATAAGGAGCAGCATATCCATTGCCAGGAGCACCATGTACAACATGGAACTCTGGCCGTCCATCTCTAAGGAGCAGCATATCCAATGCCAGGAGCACCATGTACAACATGGAACTCTGGCCGTCCATCTCTAAAGAAAAGCATATTCATTGCCAGGAGCACCACGTACAACATGGAACTCTATTTAAAAAAAGGTATCTTGTAAACACAGATCACTGCATAGTATTGAACAACAGAATTCAAAATCACATGGATTTAGCACGAGCGTTGCAGAAAGAGGGTGTTGATACTAAAAATAGCCCGAATTTTGTGTACAATATTTAGCAGTTCCTTCTCTAGTGTAGTCATGTGTGCTGATCTCACAATACATCACTCATCTCTGCTGAAATAACTGAGAATGTGTCTCTCTCGATATACTTTATATCAGCCAATTAGGAACACAGTAAAAGGTGGATTTTTTAAAATAATGCTGCATTAAATCAATTATCCAAAACAATTACATGTTTTCTATGAGAATTAAAAATATGAAATCCCAGATTGTTAGTGTAATATCTGTCTCTGAGCAAAAACAGTATGAGGCTACTAATAAATAACGATTTTGTCCTAGTGTGAAATTTCACATACATACAATTTGATGTGTATTCGTGGTCTGCGTTTGCAGTTGTCGTCCTTGACATGAGGCTTTCAATTGATCTGATTTGATACTCATGATTTATTCTTCTATTTCTATTTTGCCTATTAATAATAGGTAGGTTCTCTGCGCGCACTATTGCTAAACCTACATGATCCCGCTTACTGCACATTTTTTGTCATTTCATATTTCAGATATCTGTGTATATATTTTTTAACATCTTTTAACAAATAAATACATTTGTGTTTCTATTTCCAGTTGATATTAGTTTCTTGGAGAAGGTTTCTGTTGGACTGCAGCTTACAAAAATTCCTTTGATTATTCTTGATTTTTTTTACATTGGTTTTACTACTCTATTGTTAGAATATCCAGTAACATTATTAGATTAATATAGTATTTATCCATTCTTTCTTTTGTTACTGCGGCACTCTTCACTTTGTCGAACATCCTCTGACAGTTTGGTTATTTATACTTTACAAAAAAAGAGTCGGTTATCAAGAATAGTTGCCAAGGAATTCCGTCCTTGAGCAATTTTTCACAGGTATAGTTTGAAAACATATGAGCCTTGTGTATATGCAGATTATTAACAATATTCCTACGTGCTGATCTTCTGAAACGTTAATTATTTTCCTATCCGACTGTTACCGTGCTTTTCATTGGCTGGCGACACGCAAGTGTCGTACAAATACACACGTAGCTCCTACTGCTCATTCGCATCAGATAAATTCAGTGACGGTTAATGAAATCAGTACCTAGAGGCATTCTGGAGTAGGGCTTAGTATGTAATGTAATGGAAATACCGGTTAATGTTGTTAACACCAAATTATTGTATACCTTAGCACAGCCATTAATATATTTAGATGACCATGAATCAATGCGCGCATTATCCCAGCGAAGTTGTTGTTTTCTTTGAGAATGTGTTAAAAACCAGTAACCCCTGATATTATTTAGTACCAGCCGCCTCAATCTGTGTTCCGTGCTAAGTCCATGTTTATCTAGAAGTCTATGATAGATACCTCGACCTTATGACCACAAGCCAAGTGGTTTAACCCCCACGTCTTTAATAACGATGTGACTAATATTGTCCTGACACATCTTCTGATACATACCTGGAACATTAAACCACGTGTCAAAGACAAACACAAAAACTCGCAGCATAAGATCCATCGAAAACATAAGTGTGCTAATCCCACCCCTAATGAAAAAAGTCAGAATATCTCTCGCCAATTGCAAAAAGAGAATCATAATGGGTGGTAGGGGATCCGGTGGTGTAATGAAGAGGCGAACGACATCTTTATTGGATATTGATGGTTCAGATCTGGACCTTCTAAAATGGTTCGTGTGGACCAGGGCCTCTGACGACCTCTGGCTTAAAATACTGGTCTCGGACATTCTTTGCAATTTGTAGATGCAGTAATTTTCCTACCAATACTGTAACGTTTCTTCTGTTTTTCGAAACGGTTTGAATCAAAGTTCTGTTTTCGGAAAATGTTTCTAATCTTATTTTTTCTGTTTTCTAAAACGGTTTGAATGACAGTCTTCTTACACACATAGAAATTATATTATTTCTGTATTTGTTGTGATGAATAGGAAATATGCCTGGCATAATCACGTATTGAATTCCAGTAATAGTTTCAATTTCATGATCGGATACATCACAGATGTCAACCTGTACGAATGTGTTCAAAATAATAACATCCAAAGTTCAGAAAGGGCGTCTGTTGAACAATTATCTAACACGTTAATGTTCTCTGTTGAGAGTATTGTAAAATGCATTTTTCGTCAGTTTATGTAACTCATTTATATCAGTAAATAGTTGAAATATATATGTTTGAGCTATATATATATATATATATATGAGTGGGACTATATATTAGAATGGAGGCAATGAGGACAATATATATTGTGAAAGTACAAGGATGACAATAAGTTCTTTTGTTTCATTAGATGTCCTGTCTTAGATTTGCCTGACTTTGACAATAGACGATATGCATGGGTATTGCACCTGAGAAAACAAATGTAACAGCTGGAGTTAGTAATGTGATTAAATAAATGTGTGTGTATGTGCATACATATATATAACAATTATATTGTTTTGAGTAAGGCAGGAAAGACAGCATTGATAAAAATAAAGGATATACTACGTAATATTGAAATAGTGAGTATCTAAGAGCTATCTCTCCATTTTGTATGCAAGTAGAAATTCGTTAGTCAGGAAGCGACATCAAAAGTCGGCCCAGGTAAAACATAATCACAGACATGTAGTTAGTGGCCGGTTTGTAACTAGTGGGTAACTGGAAACTGGTATCCCCATTTCCTATTCATATCTCAGAAATGTTCAACTTTGAGAAAGTCAAAAAGCAATTTGTATGGCTTCATGCGAAGAAGTATTGAATTTGATCGGGCGATGTCCAGCAGAAATGACTTCATAACATGCCATTAGCCTGACCAGTCGATAGTGGATTGTAGTAATTGACAGCCCTGGGGGAGTTAATTACATCAATCAATCAAGTGCCAAGCCGAATGCCGTAGGCGATCATGTTTCTCCTTGACTCTGTCTCTTGTGTTGCCAATAAGCTCGGTTGGTGAGCTTCAACCATGCCACAATACAAGTTTATCTCGTAACTTTTCTCTTTGTCGTCCCCTATCTCTTCTCCCCTTGATCTTTCCAGTGGTTATTAAGTGTTCAATCTGTGTTCTTCTCAGCACATGCCCTAGAAACCTTGACTGTCTGCCCCTATTGTTTGATATGATTGATCGTTTTACGCCAGAATCAACGAGAACCCCTGCATTAGTTTTCTTTGTTGTCCATAGTATTTTCATCATTATTCCCAAAAACCACATTTCTGTTGCCTCTAATTCGCTTTGAATTTTTTTGTTTACAGTCCACGCTTCACATCCATAAAAAGAATCAGTTCGATATATCATCTCAACACTCGAATTCGGGTCTGCATTAATAGTCTTCCATTACACAAAATGGTTCTAATTTTTTGGAATGCTGATTTGGCTTGTGCTGTTTGGCTCTTTATCTCACTTGAGCGTCTACCTTCTGATGTTAACAGGGTGTCAAGATATTTCACTTTTTGAACTTGTGCTAATTGTGTGTCATTAATTATTATGTTGCATCTGGGTGGTGTATGTCTTCTATGGTTTTCTTCTTGTTTAAACTGGGGCCTTTGTTTTCACTTTCTGTCACTACTTTATCACTACTTGATAGGGCTTGTAGTCCCTATTTGCTTCCTGTAATAAATACTGTGTCATCAGCATATCTCAAGTTATTTATATTGCATCCTCCCACTTTTATTCCTGGAATATCTTCTATATTTCGCATAATGTATTATGTATATAGGGAGAAAAGGTCTGGTGACATTACACAACCTTGCCTGACACCCATTTCTATCTTTTAAAATCTACCTATAGTGTTGTTAACTCTCATTGCAGCCGTTTGTTTCCAATACATATTTCTTACTATTCTTAGATCTTTTCCATTAACGTTAAGATTTTCTAGCAGTTTTATAATTTCTGAATGCTTAACCTTGTCCAATGCTTTGCTGCAATCTAAAAAGCACAGATAAAGGTCTTGTACCTCTATGACCCTCTCCATATTAATGTTCTTAATATATATAAAGCATGTCTTCTGCCTTTTCCTTCTACGAATCTGCATTGTTCATCTGCTATCTCTTTATTTCATTACATAGGGGTGCAAATGGAACGCATTGCTCTAGGCGGACCCAGGGTTAGCAGATAACCAAGATCCCAAATGTACCTCCACGCGGTGCACCCTGGAAAGAGAAATACAGCAGCTCGAGCTGATTCTGGCCAAATCATTTGGGGATCGTTTCCGAGAATGTGGAGGTAGCAGATGGAAAGATATTTGACTGCACAATAGACAGACAATATCTCCGACACCACCAGCAACACCACATATAGCGACACTGTCGACATACAGTGAAGCTAGTCAGTCCAGTCCGAAAATTGGAGGGGCGGCCAGTGTAAAATGCACGTAAAGGTAGATGCATGGCGAGAGACAATGAAAGATTTCATACCGAGTACAATGAAACAATGAAAGGCCAGAACATCGCTAGAGGGCAGCGCGAACTGCAAATAGAAAGTGAAAAGTCCCTAGGAAAGGGGAACTACAAGCTCCGTCAGCTCGAGGCGAGCTCCTAGTTACCTGTGTTCCTTACAGGCAGAGACCCAGACCCATCCATTGGCGTTTGGTAAAGCAAGAAGACCTAACCCAACTTTTATGTCGAGCCTTCCTAAACCGGAAATATATTCTCGCGAAGAGAAAGGGTTCTGTACCCGATGGGCTTAGGCAAGAAAGGGACAACGATGGTAGTCCTGGCCCAACTCTACTGTCAAGGTTTCCTATAACGGAAGTACACTTGCAGAGAGAAAGGGTTCCGTACCCGGGCTTTTGGGCTCAGGCACAAAAGGGACAACGATTTAGCCCTGGCCCAACTCTACTGTCAGGTTTTCCTACACCGGAAATACACTTGAAGAGAGAAAGGGTTCAGTACCTGATGGGCTCAGGCGCTATTGGGACAAGGACGCTCAGCTCGAGAACGCCTTGCTCTCAAACGCGTGGTGTGAGACTCGAACTTGGACAAGGGGTACACGATGTCGGTGAACGAAACCTCGGCTAAGAGGGCGAAAGAGCCAGGGTCCAACTCCTCTGTTGAGTTATTCCCCTTAAGGAACCAGGCTCACGGATGAGAAACGGTTCAGTACCCAATGGGCACAGGCACAACACGTCCAATTACACGAGGCAAGTTCATAGACAGTGGAACACCTCGTGCGAGTCAGATGAGAGCAAAAATCGTCTGGGCGAACTACTCGTGCCTGGAGACATATATAGAGGCTGCCACAGGCTAAGTGTAGCCTACCCGAATTGTCAAGGCATGCCGAAATCGGATGTGCTAGGCCTACAAGGCGCATAACGGTGGCACAACGTAATCACGCTCCCGGCGGAAATCGCACGGATATCCGTGATGGTTACAATGGAGCGAACGAAAAACAAACAAACAATTTCATTACATAGAATCAGAGTTTGAAAGACGGAAATGAGTTAGTGTTTGTGAGAAACTGAGATTTGGCAAAGAGATTTTACCAGTTGCTAGACCAGGATTAGCAGTTCAAATGAATTACGAATTTTGTGACAGATTTAGGACCATTTCTGATTGGACTAAAGAATCAAGTAACGAACTGCCTGAGAGACGACGGAAAAAAGGTGTCAATCATGTATCTATCATGTGTGGGACATGCTTGCAAGTTGACCAATGGACTGCTTTGATACAGCAATAGAGGAGGGACAGTCTGCAAGCTGGAGTTGATATCGAGATAGGATTTTTTAGAAACATGTTTTTCTACCGTTGAAGCAGACAGCCGATCTTCTGTATTTTAACCCCAAATTATTTCATATGGGTGCGAGTAATGGACAATAAATACACAGTATAGTGGAAAAATAGATGTGGTTATGCAGAAGAATGCTGAGAGTGTTGTGGGCACCTAGAAAAACTAATAAGGAGATGATGAAAAAATTAAATGCTGAGAGTGTTGTGGACAGCTAGAAAAACTAATGCGGAGATACTGAAAGAGTTTCATTCTGAGAGTACCGTGGACAGTTAGAAAAACTAATTATGAGATACTTAAAGAGTCAAATGCGTTTACAGAATGAATTATCTGCAACTTTCAACACGGCGCATAAAACTCCAATCCTCAAATCTCCTTAGTCGCCTCTTACAACATACACGCTGTTACAGCTCACAGTCACAGTCCTGCTATTATTTGTTCCCCTTTTCAACCTATCAACAACCAAGCATTATGAATCTAAGTGTGAAAACCGCCTTGAGGGTAATACCAGGGCATCCATCTCCAACATTTGTTACAGTTATACACCCTGACAGGCAGCAGCGATACGCATAGGCCGTTTCTGCCAGTTCACACGAAAGAAGAGTTCACGAAGCCAGTGGAACCTTCACAACAATAACAATAATTCTTACAGCTGACGGGAATTGAACCAGGTCTGTTCTAGCAGCACCGAATCGCTTTGCAACACAAGTAAACAGGTTTTCCGTACTTAACCAACAACATCCCTGAACGATGAAGGTGTTTGCCGTAAATCGTGCACTAAATTGAATGAAATCTCAAGCATATTCCCATGCGTGCAAGCTGCGTTACTCAATTTATGATTCCTAGTCAAAACTAGAGATGTGCTCAAGCTGGTGGGCGAAATCATTGGTGATAGATAAAAAGTGGACGTTTCTGGGGAAAATCAATTTCATCTTTGTCCTTAGACACGTGGGTGTCGATAGAAACGAACGAACCGATAAATTAGCTATCCTCGTCAACATAACAGATTATGAGCCTTAGTCGAGCACGCATATTCGAACGTTTTACGCGAATTCGCACGATCGGAGGATTTCGAGATAGATGAGCATGGGCCGTATCGAGAATGCGCTAATTTAGAGAGAGAGAGAGAGAGAGTATAGACGTGGCCAGTAGAGAACACCTTACACAACATTCTACACTGAATCAACATAAAAGCGAAACCACCTGCCAATATACAATGATAGATTTACAGAATTGAAGATCTGAGCTCTCTAACAAAAGCGTCATGGTATAAACAATATGTACTGGCATACGTGGTTGAAGGAAGTGCCCTACCATCAAAACATACAAATAAACCATCATAACCTTATATTAATTATCACATATATGCTACTATATCAATCGTCAGCATCTGTGCTGCTCAAAACTAACAGGCCTAGCGCCCCTTTTCAAGAAAACGTATGTTTGACTTCAATACATTCGGTTTTTCCTATATATATATATAGGGAACTATATATATATATATTTGTTTATTTCTTACTAAGTGGCGATCTTCGTGCTGATAGTACCACTTCTAGCACGTAATTCCGTAGCGCCAAGCAAAAATCCCAAAGAGATGTTGGAAACAAATAAATCGCCGCGAGCTGGAATTGAATCTGCGAGCCCATGAGCACAAGGCAAGCGACTTAAAAAAGTACGCCAGAGTATTCCCTCAAGAAATTTTTGCATGTTTAAACGACACTCATTTACCAGTCGGATAGGTAGGGCTATTTGTGCAAAAGAACGACGACACAACGTATCTGATTTCATTGAACTACAACCTGCTCGAGATTTAGAACGACCATTTTCCTGTTACAAGAGAGAACCGATGGGAATTTGAGAACAAACATTGAAGGACACATCCCACAATACTGGTAGTGGGATCATCAATGCGATTAATTAATTTTGTTATATTATAATCGTAAATTAAAATCTGAAATGAAAAGTGATTTACATGTTCATCATCATCAGGTGCCATGCCGGATGACGTAGGCGGTCATGGATCTTCACAGCTCTCTGTCCACAGTATTATGTATCAAGATTGTTGTTGTTACCCTGCCGTGCCAGGTTGTCAAACTGTCTAATATTTCCTCACGTTGTCGCCCTCTGTCTCTGTTGCCTTCAATTTTGCTAGTTCTGACTATATTCTCCAAACCTCCCTGTTTCATGAAGTTGCCAAAAAATGAAGATTGTCGTTTTCTTATATTATTGATTAAGGTCCGTTTCGCTTTTTACTCTTTCAACACCTCTACATTAGTTTTTCTGGCAGCCCATGGTATTCTCAACATTCTTCTATAGAACTACATCTCTATTACTTCTAATTTCTCACTTCCCAGTTTGTTTACTGTCCACAATTGTCAAGATTTATAGATTTACATTCTACAAATGTTAAAAAATTTTCCATTTTCATTTTAATTAAAGCGTTTGGGGGTTTACGTTTTTGGACGTAATCAACGTGACAATTGTATTTGTTCTTTATTTTATTGTTATATTCTATGTTTTATTATTTTATATTGACAGTTTTCTAGTAACCTATTTACCTTATTTGCATCTACTTCTATGAGATCTGAGCACAATTGGACATGTCGGAAGTGTCAAGATGATGATCTGACGACAAACTAACTGCTAATGACCAACGAACAACGTGTGGTGTGATAACTCAGTCAAAATATCAATAGGTTCATATAGGTGTGAAAACTGCCGTGAAATCCCAATGCACTCCATCCACTCAATGCCACAATAATTCATCCTGGATAATGCGGATCGCTTACTAAAATTCCTACACAATAATAGCCAATTTGAATATATAGCATAGCTTATATCCAATTATATACTTGGTCAATGTTTCATAATACATATACCCTATTTGTTGCCACTATTTACCCATTATAGACGCTTCTGAGAAGTCAAGCTGGCAACCAAGAATGGCGCCATTTTGAGTTAGACGCAAACTACTATAACTTCCGGTACCTAAAAAACACTGATTTTATTTCAGAAATGTGTACGTAATATTGAAAATTACTAATTGTTTTCTAGATGGACTATGTGATTTCTATTCTGAATAGGATAGATTAGAACACGGTATAACCATATGGCGTCACTGAAACGACACTGTGACTGTCTTAGCGAACCGACAGTGTAGAAACTATTACTAGCCATACACCTCATAGGAAGCAATGATGAAGAGTTCTCAGAAGAAGTCAGTAAATACCAAAAGTAAAGTAAACACAAACCATGGGAGCCACAGAAACAAGCTTACAAATAGCACACATGAAGGCCATCTCCAGAGAACTCTTCTACCCCCTTACTCCGCAAGGCAAACAAGGGGTACAACGTATAGATAGATAGACTAATTTGTTTTCGCGAAATATACTGGAGATGTTAGTTAGTTAGTTTGTTCCTTTCGTGCCGCAAGCGACACATAGGGCAGAGGTTTTGGTTCTCCATATGATGCGGTTCGCTGCCTGCAGCTTTAGCTCCTGGATGGTCTTACTGGAGATGTACACTATTGTTAGTGGCGAAAGTACATTCAGCTTGTTGGATATGTACACGGATGATTGCATACACGACGGTTGAGGAGTTTGTCAATAATGTTACACTAGTATATACTTGTATATATATATATATATATATATATATATCTGAGAAAGAGAGAGAGAGAGAAAGAGAGAGAGAGAGAGAGCATCAACTTTAAAGTATCGGGAAGTTCTGTTCGACAGTTTTTTTTTGCTGTTGTTTTTTTTTGTTCAATGAGTACAATATTTAAATTACACAATACTAAGGAGATGTCTATAAGTTACATGTGTGTCAACAATTGAGGGCGACAGAAAGGATCGTGTAATGTTTGATAGTTATTGAGACGGGGAAATTGTGTTAATAAATGTTGACGACAACAATACTGTTTTATACACCGATTACAGTGTTTGACTATGCAATAATCTTCTAATAATGGGAAACCAATCATGTATTTCTTTTTCCGTGAGAGAGGATGTGAGAAATTCTTATTTCCGTGAGAAATGAAGAGATTGCAAGAACCTTAAATTGTTATTCCACTTAATAAGAATGAATTCATAATAGCTATCGGCAAGGGTATACAATATGAAAATGGAAACAGCAGAATACAGAGAAAGAACACTGAGAAGGTGGATTGAAGTAGTTACCAACATTCCGAGACGTCACAATATTAGTTAGTTAGTTTGTTCCTTTCGTGCCGAAAGCGACACATAGGGCAGAGGTTTTGGTTCTCCATATGTTTGTTTGTTTGTTTTTCGTTCGCTCCATTGTAACCATCACGGATATTCGTGCGATTTCCGCCGGGAGCGTGATTACGTTGTGCCACCGTTATGCGCCTTGTAGGCCTAGCACATCCGATTTCGGCATGCCTTGACAATTCGGGTGGGCTACCCTTAGCCTGTGACAGCCTTTATATCTGTCTCCAGGCACGCGTAGTGGAGACTCTTCGCCCAGACGATTTTTTGCTCTCATCTGACTCGAACGAGGTGTTCCACTGTCTATGAGCTTGCCTCGTGTAATTGGACGTGCTGTGCCTGTGCCCATTGGGTACTGAACCGTTTCTCATCCATGAGCCTGGTTCCTTAAGGGGAAGAACTCAACAGAGGAGTTGGACCCTGGCTCTTTCGCCCTCTTAGCCGAGGTGTCATTCACCGACATCGTGTACCCCTTGTCCAAGTTCGAGTCTCACACCACGCGTTTGAGAGCAAGGCGTTCTCGAGCTGAGCGTCCTTGTCCCAATAGCGCCTGAGCCCATCAGGTACTGAACCCTTTCTCTCTTCAAGTGTATTTCCGGTGTAGGAAAACCTGACAGTAGAGTTGGGCCAGGGCTAAATCGTTGTCCCTTTTGTGCCTGAGCGAATCGAGTACAGAACCCTTTCTCTCTGCAAGTTACTTCCGGTATAGGAAACCTTGACAGTAGAGTTGGGCCAGGACTGCCATCGTTGTCCCTTTCTTGCCTACACCCATCGGGTACAGAACCCTTTCTCTTTGCAAGCATATTTCCGGTTTAGGAAGGCTCGACATTAGAGTTGGGTTAGGTCTTTTGCTTTACCAAACGACGATGGATGGGTCTGGGTCTCTGCCTGTTAGGAACTCTGGTAACTAGAAGCCCGTCTCGAGTTGACGGAGCTTGTAGTTCCCTTTCCTAGGGACTTTTCACTTTCTATTTGCAGTTCGCGCTGCCCTCTAGCGCTGTTCTGCCCTTTCATTGTTTCATTGTACTCTGTGTGAAACATATTTGTCTCTCGCCATGCATTTACCTTTACGTGCATTTTACATTGGCCGCCCCTCCAATGTTCGGACTGGACTGACTAGCTTCACTGTATGTCGACAGTGTTGCTATATGTGGTGATGCTGGTGGTGTCGGAGATATTGTCTGTCTCTTGTGCAGTCAAATCTCTTTCCATCTGCTACCTCCACATTCTCGGACACGATCCCCAAAAGATTTGGCCAGAATCAGCACGAGCTGCTGTATTTCTGTTTCCAGGGTGCACCACGTGGAGGTACATTTGGGATCTTGGTTATCTGCTAACCCTGGGTCCGCCTAGAGCAATGCGTTCCCTCTGCACCCCGGTTCTCCATATGATACGGTTCGCTGCCTGCAGCTTTAGTTCCTGGATGGTCTTACAGCCTATTAATTCCCCTTCTTTAAGAATGGTGTTTTTAAGGGTTGTTTTAGGTATTCCTCTTTTTCTTTTACCCTCAGGTGACCACATAAGGGTTTGCTGGTTTATTCTGTTTACATCTAGTCGTAATACGTGGCCAAGGTATTTCCATCTTCGTTTTCTTATGATGTTTGAAACATACTCTTGGTGTGTTTGTTTTTTTACACCATCTTTCCAGTTTTTTGGAGGAGATTCTTACTGCCATACAGCATTCATTATAGCAAGTAGGTGGCCCAATGAGTTGTCGTCTGCTGCTTTTAGCATTTCACCGGATATTTCATCATTTCCACAGGCTTTGTTGTTTTTTAGTTTCTTGATGGCTTGTTTAATTTCATTTAATGAGATGTTGTCGTAAGATACATTTAATTAAGTCATGATTTATTCTATTTCAAAATTTGGTGCTATTGTTGGGGGTTGTTTACATCCGAAAATATTAAAACGATCCTCCATCACATAAAGAATCAGTAAACCTCTGTTTCAAGAAAAATGGGGGTTTTACGATTGTGCTTATTAAGACACATATCAACCGACCATAGCAAGTACGAAGTCACAATATTACTGCATATCAAATGTGCCATAGCCCTAAAACCGATTGGCATTCAATTATGCGACTCATTACAGTACAAGCAGAGAAAAGATAATAAGAAAGATATAATCATTTCTTGAAATGCACAATGTTGTGACATCATTGTTTCAGCCATTGCGCGTAGTATGTACACACCAATGAGCATCAGTTATGAAAGGAAACATATATTCAGTCACTAATAAATAAAGCTAAAAACCATTGCAGCCCTAGAAAACCTGCTGTCAGAAACCACAACAACAGTAGTACTGTCAAATATCTGTCTACGTGGGGTTACGCCTAGTTCAGTTTATACATTTGAATTCCTTATTCATTTCAGCCACTGTGTTATGTGTTATTTATCGAGTAACATATTCTTTCCAGAACGTTGTCTCTGTCGTGGATACTCTGAACGCCTCTCTGTTCAGGGCAAGCAGATCTGCATTGGCCAGGGACATGTGCATACATTCTTCGATGTCGCTGGTCCATCATCTTCTTGGTTTCCCTCTTCTTCTCTCGCCTGCCACTCTATTCTCTGGAATCAACCTTGCGATGCCGTCATGTCACTTCAACTGTCCAAATTACTGTACCTTCCTTCTTATGATGGTATTTAGAAGACACACTTTATTTAGTTTCAGTAATTTCAAAATTCCAATGTTCTTCTTTTTCTCTGTTCATGATATTCGCAGAATATTTTCTGCAGCACTTCATTTCAATTGAATTTATTCTTTTGGAATTTGTCTTGTTTAAAGTCCAAACCTCACATTCATATGTTGTCACTAGGAAAACATATAATCTTAAAAGGGTTACTTTAGTGTCGTTATTACTACTTTGCCATAGCTTTTCCAGTTGTGTCAGTCAGTTTAAGTGATGTTGCAATTGCGGGTCTTTTTCTAAAGTCTGCTTAACAATCTCCGGAACTGTTTATATTTGTTCCTTAATATTCGAATTGGTTTACACATTATATTTCTATTTTGTTTATATTTGTTATAAATAACCAAAATATCAGAGTGCCACAGTAACAAAACACATAGGCGATAAATACTATATAAAGTAATAATGTCACTATTATAGCCTAATTATCATTGTAAAAATAAGTAAATATCAATAAACATCAATAGATAAAAGAATACAGAGTTGTTTCCGCGTCACAGTCCAACTTTATTTATCTCTTAAAATGTGTTATACCAAGTTATTTGAATAAACTCAACAATTTAACTGAGCAGGTAAATGTAAAATGTTGACTTATTTTATATATTTTCATTTCCTCCATACTAACAATATCTACACGTCGCATAGAATTATCGACAATCTGGCCGCATTGACAGGTCATCAACAGATTTAAATTGTTCTATTCTGTAGTGCTCATTTCAGTTTATTCACCTACTCAACTTTGTACGTTCAAATATTCTTAATTTTTTTAATTAGAAACCAGCTTTTTGGTACAAGTGGCATTCCCATAAGTGCTATACTCTCCGTTCATGCAACCACCCACGAGTATGCCGACTCAAATGTTGATTATATGGACTTCAAAACTTTTCATAGAGGACACACTTTCTTCCCTCAACCCTGGGCATCCCCATTTTTATCATACATTGTATGTGCAGATTATCCCTTCCATAGTGAATCTCCCTAGCCTAGTTGTTAAGCTGTATTCAAGAGTGTATCGTTTTATTTACAAAGTGAATAGTTTCGAAGATCTGTAGGGCATTGATTGAAGCTACGGAGTTAAGTGCATTGAGTGATACTCTCGGCAGACAGCGTGCCGCTCAATGAGAGGGACAAAGTATATATGGGAAACCGAGAACAGTGAAGTCAGTCATCTAAGACTTTTGAAACCTTTTTAACATTATCAGATCCACTATCGTGTTCTTCACTCTATAGTAAACAATTACTGTCTTTATTAGGTCGGCCCATATATGTGTTCAATGCTATGCCATCAACCAAACGTAATTCCAGCCAATGAGTCTGCTCTTTCGTTGCCTCTAACCCCTGCATGACCAGGGCCGTACATCCATACAATACGTTTAACAATCGTGTTGTTCAGCAACGTGGTCCAATCCGTTGTTAACGTGCACCTTTCTATCTTTTGCAGCATGATCAGGGAGTCTGAGAGTATCACCGTGTCAGTTGATATTTCAGTCACCAACTAAGTGAATACCTCAGTCATCACTTCTATTTCTATGTTCATGCTGGATGTTGTAGTGGCGTAGGCAAACAATTATACATGCACATTTTCCATTCCTGTAGGCAACAAAAAAACCCATCTGCCCTTAATAGTTCTTCTGTTAAACTGAGTCATCTGTATATATGATTGTGTCTTGTGGTTTTAGAAAGTGTCTCATCGTGACATGGCAACGCGTAAACAACGATCTTGATTACAGATACTGGAAATAGAGAATTGGGAAAATCTATGATCGATATCAAAATTTAGAATGGTACATGATGATGTTGATCATGATAAGGGCTACTGCGTTATTATCTACTTTATCGGATATACTCTGGCACTTTGGTTATATTTTAGATATCGTAAATGATTCCAATATAAGAATTATTGTACAGCAGAAAAAAATAAGCTCACTTTCTTCAATGTACCCATTTCAGTCTACCGGTACACACATCCTTCATTGAAACAAATTACAACATGTTGTCTGATAGAAGATGCTTAAGAGTCATGTTTCCTGATTACATATACCATTACCAGAGAGGAAGAACTCATAAACTGGCAGATGTTAAACACCAAATATATAATCCGAAGTTGCCTACTTACCGAGAAATGGACCGAGATAGTGTAAGTACTCGGAAATGTAATATACCCTTTGAACATACAAGACAATTTGTTATATTTAGTGTCATTTTTATACATGCATCCTTTGTTTAATTGTGTATGTGTCATTGCCTTTGTCCTTAGAAGAATGTCGGTTCGATCTTGTCTCATTACTTCTTGTTTACACGTGCTTGTTTGTTGCTTGAGATTACCTTATGATCTAATAAATCGCAGACGGTTTCCGTGGTGTAGTGGTTACGGCACTCTGTGTTCAAAGGGTCGCGGTTTCGGATCCCATAAACGACGTCTTGATTATAAAGTGGCTTTTTCGGATATCACTGGTGATTATTGCGTGAAGAGTTGGAGCTACGTTCTACGAGTGGTACCATAGACATAGAAGAGCGTAGCTTCGGTGAGAAGGATAGAATACATATGAAGGTAACCCGAATACAATAAGATCAATTCTCGACACCTTACCTTTTATTTTATCGCTCATGTCTACATATTTGCATTCTATCTAGTATAAACTTGGCAGATGACGTATTTAGAAAGGGATGGAGTAACATATATGAGAATATAGTTACAATACTCTACATCTTTTGAAATCATTTCATTAAAAGGTGCAGACAGTAAAATTGACGGGTGAAAGAATAAAATAAAATATAAGGAAATGTTTACATCACACATGAGTACGCATGGTGGTATACATCGCAACTTCTGAGGAGAGATAGCGTAAACTGGATGTCTTGGAGTGATGTGACAAGACGACGTGAACAGCAGATTAACAAATCCGATATGGACAACAATGATAACGACTGCGATTTGTAACCGCAGTCCATGATTCACATCCGTAGAAAATAATTGGTTTTAAATAACATCCTAGCACTCTAATTTCTATATGTAATGATAGTGCTCCACTGCACAGAATGTTTTCCTTTAAGGTTACTACGAAACAAATATGAAGCCGTGAAGGTTACGTGCGTGGGGGGTGTAGGTATCATGTCAAATGTTTGAAATCCTTTTCGTCCTCTCTAAGTTCTTACTATACTCGCACTCGATTAGATATTTGCCATCTTTCCGACATTTATCTAACACGATCGAGATGTCACATAGACCGTGACTTTTAGTTATCTCACATCCGTCATTCTGATAACTGGTTCCACGACAATATCATCACCGTGTCATTTTAATCAATGCATAGAAATGCTCTACTAGCTTTCAAATCAGCCTTTCTATCACACCATCTTTCTTCCTGCTGAGTCCGAAGTCAGGTGATACGGATTTACACAACCATTATTGTAAAGTGTAACATAATGTTCTTTATTTAATCAAAATAACATTTCAAAACTCAATCTTGTTAAGCACTTCTTTTATAAATCTATCTCCTTTGATTTACATTCAATACTAATTTATGGTGATGATGTTGGTGATGGTTGTGATGATGTTCGTAGTTGTGATGGGAAAATGATGATGCTGATAGTTGTGAGAATGACGGTGTTGGTCATAATGGTAGTGAAAATGATGATGATAATAACGAATTTTACAACAAATAAATGAAGTTGAAAGTTCTCTATAAATTTTTTACTGAATTAGTAGCATTTTGTGCCACTGAAGCCAAAAATGACATCCATTTTTCTCAATCAGGTCAGGTTTTTCTTCTAAATTGATTTAAAAAAATTATATTCTCTGACTATAGCCTTCTATTCATAACTAAATTTTTGTGATATTAGTAGTTGATTTATGTTTTATATTTCTCACATAAAAAGTATTTAACAGAATGTATTTATTAAATGTTACAAACATGGAATTATATAAATGAAGAGAAGACATTGAAAAAGGTAAGGACATGCAAATTATGTCATCACTGAGCAAAATTCAAGACATAAACTTCAATTTCTTCGACTTTCTCGAGTGCTCAGCAGCAGGGATGTCTCTCTTCAGAGTCCAGCAGTAATCATCCATCATTACTGCATCCCAAATGTCCTTGATACCTGGTCTCCATCTCTTTTTTTGTCCTGATTGAGCCTTTCTCCCGGCTCGTCATTGATCCAAGATTCTCGGGAAACCGGTCCATATGTGAAAATAAATAATGCATTTTTATGCTCATGTTGCATCCAAGGTTTTTGAAAGCAGTCAGCATATTGTTGACAACTTCTTCATAGTTACTGGCTTTGGTGTTGCCCTAAAAATTCTTCACAACCAGAACAAAGGCCTTCCATGCTTCCAACTCCAATGTGTTCATTGATTTTTCAAACTCAGGATCTCTGATGAGCTGACGTACTTGAGGACAATCAATAATGCCACCTTTCAACCTCTCTATGGTTAATCCTGGAAAAGCGCGGTACAAGTGAAGTAGTCACCATCTTTGTCTAGGGCTTTGGTAAAGTGTTTAATCAAGCCAAGTTTGATGTGCAATGGTGGGAATAGTAACTTGTTTCTGTCTACCATCGGATTGTTGACGATGTTCTTTGATCTACCCGGCAATTGATATACCAATTCTTCTCGTGCAGGCCAGTTCTTCTTGGTATAGTGCTGAGACCTGTCCCTACTATCCCACATGCACAGAAAGCAGGGGTACTTTGTAAAGCCGGACTGTTGTCCCAATAGGAAATTCACCATCTTCAGGTCAACACAAATATACCACTCGTGCTGATAATAATAAACTTTATCCAGCACATACTTCACCGCTTCATACTTCTCCTTCAGTGTAGTCGAGTGAACAAGGGGTACAGAAGAAAACTGATTGCCATTGTGAAGCAGAATACATTTTAGTGATATCTTGCAGCAGCCAATGAACAGTCTCCAATCTCTGAGTTCATAATGTTACACTTCAAGCTTCTGCAGAAGGTGAACAATATATGTACAGTATATCAAGTCCTTCTCTTCAAATAAAAAAATGGAGGAACTCTTGATGCCTGTTGCGATAAAAAAATGATGCATGTATTTTTGCAAGATCTTCTAGTTGAAGCCATTTGAATCACTTGAAACCTTAAAAAATACCCCAAAAAATTAGCAATACTAGTAAGTTTAAATATGTGAAATCTTCATAACTTGTATATTTCAAGATAGATTAAGAGATTTTGCAACATTTGGGGTGAGAATATTCATATGTGACAATAAAATACTTGCTATTTATATCATTTGTCCTTTAAAATAGGAAAAAAGCACACATGTGATCAAATGTCTGGAAATCAATTGTCGTTTTACTGATTGATTTGATATAGAATATGACCCACCTATAAAAAACATCATGTAGTGCTAGATTAAAAAAAAACCTGACCTGATTGAGCAAAACCAATGTGATTTTTAGATTCAGCACAATAAAATTATCCTAAATCTTTAATAAAAAAGAAAACATAGACAGCAAATTTGATGTTGACCAGTGTAGTCATTATAAGATGATAATGGTAGTGGCTGTTATTTAGATTTTGGTGATAACGATGTTGACAATGATGATTCCTATTAATATTATTATGTTAGCCGACATGCAACAGCCAGAGCCAGGACTCAAAGGTGCAAAGAATATGCTCCATATCTTCTTTCCAAGAATGTTGTAGGACACTACTACTGAAAATTAGGGATAACATGAAAACATGTACCCTGTCAGAAGATCACCATTGTCTCAATTTCTTAGTGTTGTCAAATTATCCCCATGGATGACTAATAGATGAAGGCCAGTGCATATCGCACATTTATCTTTTTGTGGCAAACTCCTACGGGAAATGAGAACTGCTACATATGACATCATTGCGCGGATGAATCAATATATATGACAGAGAATGATGAGATAGTTTGATGTGTTTAATATTTGACCAGATGTGTGTGATGTGTTTAATATTTGACCAGATGTGTGTGATGTGTTTAATATTTGACCAGATGTGTGTGATGTGTTTAATATTTGATCAGATGTGTGTGATGTGTTTAATATTTGACAAGATGTGCGTGATGTGTTTAATATTTGACCAGATGTGTGTGATGTGTTTAATATTTGACCAGATGTGTGTGATGTGTTTAATATTTGACCAGATGTGTGTGATGTGTTTAATATTTGATCAGATGTGTGTGATGTGTTTAATATTTGACCAGATGTGTGTAATGTGCCTCTTGCAGGACTTGGGTTAGTGGCGCACTGTAATGTCTTCGGCAACTAAACATGAATCCATAAACACCCCCTCCCCCATTTTTCCCCATACACAACCATGTCCTTGAGACAACCTTATATGCGTATAAGATCACCTCATTTACACAACTAAAAAGAACATGTGCTTTTTGTTTCTGAAAGGTTGTCAAGAGCTACCTGATCACAGTTAAAGGGATTATTTCAGCATCATTATGGTGGTGGTTGTAGTTGCAGTGGTGTTTTTATTATGATGACGTATATACTGTGGTAATTGCAAAAGATACAAAAGTACAAACCCTTGTTTTAACTGACATAAGATATAAAGGTAATTTATTATTTGAGAGCAGCAGTACAAAACTATCTCGATTGAACATCCAGGCAATGCACAAGTTAGCTGACGAACATTGTCAAACGACAACATCCAACACAGCTCGAGACTTCACTGACGCTTCCTTGAATCAGCTACAGCCTTCAGTTTTAAAGCTCCACTGCCGAGACGTCACAGACACTGGGAGATTCATCGATAGGACACACAGAACTGCTGAAGATATTCAGGTAATTTTTTTCTAAATCCAACTTTAACTCACTATTTCTAATAAGCAGCTAAAGCGACACTTACTATCTTCTATGTTTTCGATAAATTCGGCATTTTTGATCATTTTCTTTCTGGTATGAAATTTATAAGTCTAGTCCATGTACAATATTAGCATTATTGTACCAGTGTGATGCCGGGATGAGAGAAGCAACCAGCAATAACAACACTATCACCTGCTGTGCGTGGCATACGAGACGACTAAAGTATTTTGGGGTGTAGTCCTTGTTCCATTCCATAGGTCAAAACGATCAAAAAATAAAGACGGGTGTATGATATCTCGCATAAATGTCGCATATAGCGCAGACACACTGTTTAAAAGGAAACATCGGATTCCGCTCTCTGGACAACAACCTGTTTACCCGCAGAAATTTGACAATGAACAAGATGAACATATCTTTTATTGTTTATCTTCCTATTGACACATTTTTTTAATAAAGATATTTTGATTGAAATGCCGGTGCAGTCAATCTTGTGGACTGTAGAGTTTATTAATCTGTGTTTTATGTTCCAGAATATATGTATACATTTTTATCGCAGTTTCCCCACTCCAGGAAATTGCCGATTCCCTAAACATTATATTGTGTTCATTTAGTATTCTTATTCTAAATGTGACATATTCTTTCTAGAACTTAATCTTCCTCAAGTGACATATTATTCTCAGAATGTAGTCTTTTTCATCAAATCCAGTGAACATAACAATATATAAATAAATAAAATTAAAGTTAAACAAACCTCTAAATTTAAATACATGGGAAGCATATTTAGAAACAACTGAAAATTAGAAAGAGAGATTGAGATAAGATGCCAGAAAGCAAAAAGAAATGACATACCAGCTATCACAATTACTGCTCAATCCAAAGATCACGATGGAAGTCAAGAGACAAATGATAACAGTATGTTTATACAAACACTCTGCTATCAATGCCAGACATGGGAGCTGACATCAACCCAACAGAGATGTTCAGCATGTGAGATGAAATGCCTGAGAAAAGTCGCATAAGTGATAAAAAAAGACAAAATGAGAAATAATGAAATCAGGAGAAGAATCAGTATAAGACCATGCACAGATTCAAGAAACAACAACAAAAATTGTTTGGAAACCTTATGAGAATGAACCATAAACAACTACCATCATGAACATACAACATAAGAAGATACGGATACAAGGCCAGAGAAGACTTAGAACAAGATGGGTAGATAACATCAAGACAACACTGAACAAATACGGATTTGACGCATCCCAGGCGACATATCTAGCCTTGGATAGACAACTAAAGCTCCTAGTCCCCATCCCTACCCTTAACGGCAAGTGTGGATATTCTGACCATCATTCCCCTGGGGATAGACAATAGATAATAGTCTTCAACTGACATATTCTCTCTAGAAAGTAATCTCCCTAAAGTGACTTATTCCTTCTAGAACCTAGTCTCTTCAAGTGACATATTTTTTCTAGAACGTATTCTTCTTCAAGTGGCATACGATTATTCTTTCTAGATAGTAATCTTCCTCGACATATTCTTTCTAGAGCGTTATCTTGCTCAAGTGACATATTCATTCCAGAATGTAGTCTTCTTATAGTAATTACATTGTTTCTTTGAGCGTAATCTTTTTACAGTGATTATATTCTTTCTAGAATGCAATCTTCCTCAAACAATTATATTCTTTCAAGAATGTACCGTAACGAATTCTTCATATGACATTCTTTCCAGAACGAAGTCTTCTTAAAATGGCATGCTTTTCAGAACGTATTCTTCAAATGAAAAGCGTATCTCTAGAATATAGTTTTTTTTCAGGTGACATATTCTTTCCAGTACGTGGTATTCTTTATGAATCTTCTGAACTTCTACTTGACATGACGGAACGTATGATATTTTTAAATATTCTGAGGAGACGGATCCACTAAATCGACGTCTTAGGTGGTCCTTATACCCAGCCAAAGGGACAATACCTTTCACTATTATTTGGCCCATATAGTTGTGTCCCTTTATATCGTCAACAAATCTCTACATTCTTATTATCGTCATTATCAAGTATCTTCTCCGCTACGAAGGTTAGCTGCAATAGACCTACAACATCCCCTGTCTCTTGTTTTGGATGTCTACTCTGCTAGACTGTAATCTACCAATCGTGTGATGTTGCTCTCACACTTGTATCTCTGCCTGCCTTTTACTCGCTTCCTTTCGACTTTATCCTCAAGTAATGTTTTCAACAAGGTGTCATATCATTTAATGTGTCCAAAATATTTTACTTACTTGATCCCCATTTCCCTTAATAACTCCTTCTTCATATTAAGTGTTCGTAGAACATTTTTGTTTTCTTCGCTTTCCATGATGTTCTCCCTATTCTTCTATATATATAATTCTGTCTTCTAATTGTTTGTTTAGTGTCCATGTTTCTGGGGCATACATTAATATAGAATAGATGTAGCATTGGATAATTCTCATTTTTAACTTGTTAGTAATTTGTTTAGGTGTTAATATTTTCCTCATGTCATTGAAAGCACTTTTAACAATTTATTTTCTCCTTTTAACTTCTGTTTTATATGTGTCATCATTTGTGATTATGTGTACAAGATATTGATAGTGTTCTACTTGTAGTTTATCTCCATGTGTGTTTAAGTGTAGCTCTGTTCTTCTGTGACTTTGCTGATTATCATGCTTTTTTTAAATATTTATTTCCAGTCAATATTCTTTACTTGATTTATCGACTTGATCTATTAGTCTTTGTAGTTCAAGTTCACTTTCTGCTAAAAGAACAGCTCCATATGCATATCTCAGGTTTTTTTTAAATTAATTTCCAACTGATCTTGGGCACTGGCATTCCTTCTATATGTTTAAAGATATTGTCTGTGTACATATTAAATAGGCTTGGTGATAAAATACATCTTTGGCTTACCTCTTCTCATTTCTATGTATGGTGAGTAGCTGTTTTCAAACCGTATTGATGCACTCTGTTCCAAATATACATTGCTAGTCAATCTGATGTCTTTTCCATCTATACTTTTTTCTTGAAGACATTTGATTAATTTTTCACCTTGGACTGTATCAAATGCTTTGCTGTATATGAGGCAACTATACATCGTGGACTTCCATTTTATGTATTATTTAATAGTTGGATACTAAGTATAGCTTCTCTCGTTCCTTTGTTTTTCCTATAACCGAATTGCTCTTCACGACCTCAGTGTCTGTCTTGTTTTTAATTCTTTATGTATTTTTTTAGTAGTATTTTAGTTATATGACTCATTTGACGTATTGTTCTATATTCTGTACAGTCCACATCCATGGTCTTCTTTGGTATGAATATTGATGTTGTCAGGTTTTTAGGTATGTGGCCTGTTTAATATATGTCATTGCAAAGTTCCGTGATTTTGTTTAAACGCCTCTTCAAAACTTGATGTTCTTTTCACTTCTTAATTTGTGTTTTCGCTGTCCCTGGCATTCTCAGAATCGTTATGTAGCAACTCCTTATTAATGCAGGTATTTCCTTTGTCACTGATATATTAAGTGTTTATATTTCACAGTTATAAATTGCTGTTTGAAATATGCTTGCTGTAATCATATGCAATTTAACTATTACGCTAGCGCCTGCCAAAAGTTGTTCATGTGTGCAAGTTTTGAAGTCGCTATTGCAACTCTTCTGATTTCTGCAGCACAATTCCCAGAAAATTATTTACTTATTCAGATATTTTTTTACGGACGTGAGTCGTATTATTTATTATCGTCTACTTATTATTGATGTATTTATTGTTTTCGGTGATAGATTTATTCCTCTAACTATGTTTATTTCTTGCACGTTAGAGAAACTATGCAATCTGGTCTGAAGATACTGAGAAAGCATTATTATCAAAAACACGGCCAAAGATCAATAACGTCTTCATGTATCAAGGGGATGGAGGCAATCTGTATTTTGACGGGGTTGCCATTAAATATTTACAATCTGGCATCAGAAACAGGGAGTAAGTACTTTAAATTTTTCCATACACATTGTGGAGATTACCAATGAGTATTTCTTAGCCCTTACGGCCGAGCCGTTGTAAAAATTAGATTTACGAGCAGAGTCAAAAACAAGCCTCCATACGTGAAGACTTTAATTATTGCCTTCCTTTTCGCTGGTCCCAATGTATATATCTTTTTTATGAAAGGAGAAGAAATACAACAGCTCAACAGCGGAGAGTAGCTAGAAAGTCACGGGTATGCTATATACCATCTACAGTGATCATCCTATAGCCGTACTATTCAAAGACATGTGCTGCCAGAATAAGGCTTATTATCCATCTACGAACTCACAGTCAAGAACATAACTCTAACTGAATTTCTAAAGTAGATGTAACAAATGATCATCATCATCATGTGATGGACGACAACAACAACTAAATTGTGAAGATTGCCAAAGCCAATCAGCGAAATGCGCTGAAATAATCGGAACAGAATGACGTAGATGGACTTTATTTAATAAACTAGTAGGTCTTCTATTGACGAAAGCCATGGTTTAGCTTGGGAATATGAGGTCTCCTTTTCGATACCAGACCATGATATGTGGTTGAATAAATGCATTTTTTGTGTGTTAGTTCCTTGGTATTATCACTTGATGATATTGAGTTGTAATGTGAGAAGTACTCTCGAACTGCACGAACTGCTGTGTTGAGATGATGATGAAAATGATGATAAAATAATATATTGCAAACAGCTGCGAACATGCAGCTCTTGCCAGCCTTTAACCTTTCTGAAAAAAGTACGGGTTCTTCTCATTTGTGTAACTAAGACGAAACGCGGACTTTTGTCTCAATGGCATGGTCGTGTAAGGTGGTGGTGGGGGTATAGGTCATGTTTAGTTTCCGAATGGAGGCTCTCCAGTACACCAGTATCCTAGGATTACTCCATCCTGCCCAGAGCATAGTACACACTTATGTGCCAATTATTTCGTCATTGCTCTGTCAGATTTATTGACCTATTCGTAGTAATGGCACATTTAGTAAAACATACCCTTGGGTTCTGTCACAAAAGGCACAGGTTCAATTCTCGCAATACTCTTTGATGTCTGCTTAAATAGAGAGCGAGGCACTAATGGGAATGTCCTTTGTGGCATGATTCTGGCTTCTATTCAATAATCAATCAAGCAGAAACTGTTTATAATCATGATCTCAGAGTAATTCACTGTATAACTATAGATATACACAATTATTGAACTCAATTATTACAATAATTTAAAATGCATTTTTTTTTTAAAATAACGTTATTTTTGTTGGGTGAACTATGCAGATTATAAGTTTTTAGATTTTTGTTCTCCAAACATTTTGAGGAGAAAAATTAGTTATGGTCAAAATGCTTTTAACTCTTGTTCTCACATAAAGTATTAGTATTGAGAATCCGGATACAAATCTGTATACGTCGAGTGTTCTGATTAAACGTTGATTAACGATGTAATAGTCCAGGCTCTTTGAAATTGATCTGAATAGTGATCCTTCCTTGCAAGCAAAGATGTGATGGCATTGAGAAAGGTCAGGTTAGGTATAATTCTTTTTGAGACCTCAGATTACTGATGAGCCAAACCGGATTCCAACAAAGACCTGTTTCGGTGCCAGCAGGAATGTAGTAAGTCATAAGGTGAGAAAAACTTCATCTCTCTTTTCGTGTTGTCTTTTTTTCGAATCGCGTGCAGTGTTCTACTCTGCTCATAAATTTAATACCCGCATTGATCTGATCATTCTAGGTTAGACGGTCAAGAACTGTGGTATTCCAGGACAAGAATATAAACACTAAATTGACTCAAGAAATTTCGAACATAGAAACTGTATTATTTTCATGGTTGGCCAGAAACGTAAACAGTTGAAATCATTCATTTGCATAGGAAGGATCATACCTGTAAACCTAGAAATCAATAAAGCAATCAAACATAGATGATGTAACACAGACCATAAGAAACGAACAAGACTGCATCAAAAGAAAACCAGACTACATAAGAAGAGATTTAGAAATTCTGAGAAGAGAACCAGACTTCCACAGAAGAGAGTACATCAGAAGAAATCCAGATTACATCAGAAGAGAGCCAGGCTATATAAGAAGCGATCTAGGCGTCATCAGAAGAGTTTGTCTTACCATGTAACCTAGAGTGCAAATGTAAGATAGGGTAAAGAATAATATTTGAAGAACCACAGAGGTGGAGGTGAAGCTAGTAGACGAGAACTGAGATTTACTTCTAGTCCAACAACTCCTGGTATGCCAGCGTTTAGCTGTGCTAAATAATAACGGAAATATATATATATATATATACATGAGAGAATCATTCACAGCAGATGCTGATCAATGTGTGATGCCCTGAACAAACAATAACACAAGCGGCTGCGTGAGTTGTTAAAAGATAGTGCGCACAAAACTTAGCACTTAGGGCACAAGAAATAGAACATAGCACTTGAAATAGATCTTCAACTGACACCTTAAGAGTGATGTGAGTATACGGTGTTTCATCTTCACAACGCATGGTCTGATCTACGCTTGAATGACGATTTCTATAGTTGATATGGTACTAGTGGCACATCTAAACTCTGGCTTACCAGAAGACATGAGACTACTAGCACATATACATTCTAGCCTACCAAAATACGTGAGACTAAAAAAAACAGCTCAATTCTTGCCTACTAAGAGATGTGAGACTAAAATAACAGCTCAATTCTTGCCTACTAAGATATGTGAGACTAAAGGAACAGCTCAACTCTGGCCTACCAAGAGATGTGAGACTAAAGGAACAGCTCAACTCTGGCCTACCAAGAGATGTGAGACTAAAGGAACAGCTCAACTCTGGCCTACCAAGAGATGTGAGACTAAAGGAGAAGCTCAACTCTGGCCTACCAAGAGGTGTGAAACTAAAGGAACAGCCCAACTCTGGCCTACCAGGAGATGTGAGAATGAGGTGTGTGTTATATTTACATACATCTTTCTTAATATCACTAATAAATATATTTCTGTTAAATTTGCTTTCAGATTTCGCCTTGTATAGAAACTTTCACGGAAAACGTATGTTATCAACGGAGAAGCTGTGTCGACAATGATGTCTGAAAACTGAAAAAGTTGGTCAATATAATCAATGAAACATTGATATATTTTTTTTTCAAATTACAAGATTATCTTACTATCTTCATATGGCCGTCCTTCGGGCAGATATGCTATGCATCTCATGGTCGCATCCTCATTTGGACATTGACAGTTTCTTATGTTGCTGCATATATATATATATATATATATATATATAATGGCATATTCTTTCCAGAACGTAGTCTGTTTTATGGATCATCTGACCTTCTAACGATTCTGTGCGCCGTTAGAACGATTCATAGCCAGAGGCATGTTAACACAGTCTGATATGTCTCTTATCCATCGTTATCTTGGACGGCCCTTACCCCTGTTACCAGCTAGAATACCTCACATTTTTAATTCGTACATGCTGTTATGTCTCTTTATATGAACAGAAACGCAACTTTCTTTTTATAATGTTATTTAAGAGTCAACCATCTTCAACGTTCTTATCTCTGTTTCATTTTTCTTTTCTGATGTAGAAGGTATTCTCGAAATCTTTCTGTGGGATTTTATTTATTTCGAATGCACCTATTCTCTTTGCTACTGATTTAGTAAGAGTCTATGTTTAAAAGGCATAAATTACTACTGGAGATATACTGACTCTAATCAGGTGTAATTGAGTTATAACTAGTGCCTGCAAAACATTTTTCATGTGCACAAGTCTTGAAGTCACTTTTGAAATTATTTGTTTTTTTATTTCTGCAGCACAATCCATTGAACTGTTTATGCCTGTACCGTAATATTCAAAATAAATTACTTCTCCTGTATCGTGGTTACATACGTATATATTTATTATAAGAAATTCACAGCGTTGCCCGGATGATAATATTTTTTTATTTTAAAAAAAAAGATGTTTAGCTATTTCTCACATCTGAATCTTGTTAAGTGCTTCCAATGATCTTTTATGGACCATTGTATATCCATCTCAAACTATAATAACACATGTACTAAAGGCTTCACCCATTCAAGAATTGTTAGTAATTTAATACACAGCTCCGTCAATTTGTCTATTCGCTAAACCCTTTGTTGCCTTTCAACGTCACGTGTAGACGAGTTTTTTGGAGACGGACCTTTTGTATGCTGAGTATATTTGGAAATTTCTCACTACTTTTATTTCGGTGATCCATCGTTTTCGTGATCGGTCTCTATGTCTGCCTTCACTGTATCTGTATAGCATAACTTGCTGTGGTATGCTGTCTGATAGAAGTCTGCTGATGTATGCAAACCATTTCATCTGTTGTCTCTTATTATATTTCAATATTGGGATAGTGTCGGTTTTTATGTCTTATGTCATCATTCCTCACTCTGTCTCTTAGCGATATTCCTAGAATTCTGCGTAAGCATGCCATTTCAGCTATCACAAGTTTAGCTGGATCATTAGTTGTTAAATCCATTAATAGTGTGAATATAGAATGTGCTGTGTAACCACGATGTGCTGTGTAACCACGATGTGCTGTGTAACCACGATGTGCTGTGTAACCACGATGTGCTGTGTAACCACGATGTGCTGTGTAACCACGATGTGCTGTGTAACCACGATGTGCTGTGTAACCACGATGTAACAATTTTGTTGCTATGCTAGACGATGTTGTTGATAAAGCGATGTTACTTTGCTTGCGAACATGTGCTACTAATAAAGTTTTTGCATTGCGGCAAGATGCGTCTATACATAAAACAGAATGAAGTATGATGAGATGTTCTGTGTATTATTGATTATAAATCAGGAGATGTAGTTGCAAAATGAGATTAGGACACGTTCTCTCTTTTAATTTATGAAGAGTTTGGACAACAGTGCGAAATGTTGATATCATGATTCTATTTTTTTTTCCAGAATCCACAGATGTTTTGCCGTAGTCAAAATGCAGTAAAATAATTCTGATTTGTTATCATTATACAATTTTCTTCTCATATCTCATTTGTTAGTCTGAAAGTTTCAACATGGTTGCACATATAAGATGATCAAAGACAAGTTTAAATCTCATTAGCTTTAGTCCCTTTTTATTCATTGCTGAAAGGGTGCGGCGAAAATTTCAACTGTTGCTCTATCTGAATATTCTCGCCACACTCTGTCACTACTACCTAAAGGAACGGAAGCTGGTGAGATTCAAACATGTCTTTAATCATTAAATTAAACAACAACCAAAAAAATGTACAATTAATAGGCAGAACAGATCTCATAATCCCGTAAAAAAGGCCGCCAGCATATAACCTTGAACGACGACATAAGAGTCAGACCTTCTACAGACTGCACTTTATTTTCTAGACACGAATGTGCTTTAAATTGTCTCTTTATGAACGCTGAGTAATCGTAATAAATATTGTGTCCGTGAGAATTGACGAATTTCAAGATAATTGTGAAATGTTTAATTTTATGAAATCAATTACCCAAAAACACAAGCAGAAATCACAAATAACACGTCAATATATAGTAAATGTCGATTGAAACATAGTAAACGCTGATAAAAATGAAATAATTCATTGATTAGGACTGGCCGCTATCGACAAATGTTTACATCAGCATGACCTTTTGCACCGGTCTGAAGTAAAAACGTTAACCAATCGTATTAGTAGTCAGCTTTGCCACAGCACAGGAGAACATTTAAGATTTTCGACTAGCGCCTCCTGAAATCATATAAAGAAACCACATTTCGTTCATGTACGAGCTATGACCCAGTAGCCTATACAAGGAAATAACAAGGAAATCTGAGTTTATTAATTACCAAGTTATCCATTTAGATAAATACAAAGAAAACATAGAGTTACGGAGTAATTCATTTATATATATAGACATATATATATATATATATATATATATATATATATATATATATATATATATATATATATATATATATATATATATATATATATATATATATATATATATATATATATATATATATATATATATATATATATATAAAATACATGCTATAGAAGTGTGTTTGTTATCCACTACCGAGAACATAAGAATAATGTGTTGTGAGAAGGTGTGGTGTAGAATGTGCGTGCGTGATATAATTAATGTAGTAGCCAGTCAATTAGAACTACTGTTGTGAAACTTTGTAAACTGCTCTTAAGGACACCTAGTGAAACATTTCTCGATGGCAAAAGATGTTCTTCAAGGTATATTGGGGAAGGGGTTTGAAGAAGACGAGATGGCCAGAATAAGACAATGCTGAATTATATCAAAGACTGGATATAATAAGGATTTTCGAAACTTGTCAGGATGGATGGTAGAGAATAGAATTGTGTGGAGATTTTGTGCACCAGATGACTCAATTCCACACACATTCTACATTTGTGTTCAATTATCCCTATTAATTTCTACCATCTGAATACTCCGGTGAAATAAAGATTTGTACTTTCAAATCAATGATTTGATCACATCAATGTAACGTGGTTTGCTGATTTTAGTGAAATAGCGCCACGTTTTTTCCTTCAATGTGTAATTCAATCGCTCGACAATGACTGCTTTGACATCCTCATTGTCAGTTACGAAGAAATGAACATCGTTGTCTTTAAGAAACTTAAGAAATGTTTTATTGGTAAATTCTGAGCCCTTGTCAGTTTGAAAATGTATCGGTTCCCTTTGGGCGAAAATATCACTCCCAACTTCGGCTTAAGTTTATCCAGTTTTATTCTTGATCGGGACAGCCCATACGTATTTACCAAACACATCTAGGCCTATGCATGTCACCAAATACGAATATCCATTATTGTATTTTCTTAACTTTGTTAGGTCGATTAAATCAGCGTAAAACTGTTGATCTATCCTCCTGTTATGATGACACACCTCATAAAATTACGACGAATAGGTTTATGTAAAGTGTAAGTATCCTGATGACTTAACGAGTCTATGAATTGTTTTGTTATACGTTTCATTCTAAGTTGTAAGGCGCTAACCCCTCCATACGCGCCAGCTTTCCTGGGGTTGTAGTACTGTTTCATCATCATTTTTTCTGCCATATTTCACATTAGCATTGGTAGGAGTAGAAAATTTACTTGTCCTTTTATTTCTGAGATTGTATGTAGTCTGTGATGGTTCAGGAGTCACTTCAAATTTGTCTGAAATTTATTTCCTCAGGGGGTTACTTGATTTTATGTGCTGGTTCCACGGGTACCACTGGCGGTAGTTTAATGTCAGACCCAACGGTATGTTTTTGTAATGGTCAAATCGCGTCAATAATGTTGTAATGTTTCTTTATAGAGTCTAGCTTTATCGGCATTAGACAAATCAGTACAATCTAAAATCTATTTTATTTGATAATCCAAATCTCGCAATGTTATATATTAAATTGTCGGATGGTGTATACATAGCTTTCTGAGGCAATGTTTCTAATAACCGCGAATCGATCAACAGCATTTTCTTGACATGATCATACTTTCCAGATACATCCCAACACACTCAGTACAGGGTTAAATAATGCACCGAGGGAAACCGCCTTGTTTAAGAATATGTATCCGTCTTTTCACTGTGATTTTTGCATTCTAGTGATCTGGGATTAGTCTTGTGAGGGTGCAGTATCTACATCTGACGCTTGGTAAGTCGAATATTCCCTGTTAGAATGTTGTGGGAACATTCACACAGGGTGAGTATGATTTCCGGTGATGTAGTTTTTATTATACTCCACACTGCAGCTGGTTTCGCCCGACACAGGCCTTTTAATATTGGCCAGTGTCGTTTCACAGCTTCAGACATTTTTATTTTGGCAATTATACTACTTGATGCTCACCAGGAAATACTTGACTCCGCAATCTCAAATGATCAAATGTTGTCTGACTGAGATCTATTAGCAAATAACCACTGTATTTTGCGTCTTTAAGACTTTCTTGTACATAACTATTCCAGCCGGGGTGCATTTGCTTGGCTAAATGCATACAATTGCGAGCCGTCCCGTGGGATCTTGAACAGTACAATTTAGTTTGAATTGAGGCTAATGGTTTTCTGCTCTGTGTTCTTCCCAAATATATTATGGACAATATACAACGCACTCAGATCCCAATGATGACTCCCTTTAGTTAATAATTGTGTACCTCGGCCATCCTTCTCACTCATCAAATAATCGATAAACACCAGGTCTTGGCTTGTCGCCATGCTATTAGACTACACCTGGTGACCCTTCAATAAATTGAACACCAGGCATAGCCTCAAGCGTCGACTCTCATTCACCATAAAACTAGATAATTCCCTCTGGAATATGGTCCACCAACTCATCCACATACTTTAGCTCAATTCCTACGTATGTCCGTTTTAACGTAGCATAGTCTCTCCCCTTTGACTACGTATGCACGGTATAACGTAACTCTATATATACCCTCCGTTTTGGCCTTGTTTGGTTCATAAATGACAACTATTAACTTATTTAGCCATTTAACATTTAGAAATCTGGCTAACAAACGGATACCATCAGCTTGATCAGCAATCCCAAGCATGGTAAAATTATTTCAAATTATAATTCAAACAAGTTAGGTTCTGGATTTCAAAATTAGCAAAATGACTTCATGTTGCACTAGCAAGAGAGCTGAATCCTTCAGCAAACATCGGGCTTTATTATTCCTGAGTATTATAATTGGAGATATTATTTCAAGTGATTTCAAGGTAAACAACAGTGCTTTCGATTTTGACAGTGGAGGTTGCCGACTTGTTGAAAATCGGAAAAGAAATAGACCTACACCTAATAGATTAGAGGTAAGAGCTCAAAAATTCTAAAACTGTTCCCACTGATATTGTTTCTGAAGAATCAGATAGGCCTAGTGACATCAATGATAATTTTGTATTATGTTATACAGAAAATATAGCTAGACCTAATGATAATATTGAGTGGAATAAAAATTTCATCTTTGAAAATTAAATACTTGGAAATATTTCCTGAATTTTCACAATATTTTTGTTCGGTTCTGAAATTGGACATTGTGCACTAAAAATAGAATAACACACTAGCCAGTTGATAGATTTACTTCAAATAAACTAATTATGATTAGTAAATTGGCTATCAATGCATGTACTTTAGTAAGAATGGATATCAACATTTCAAGACAAGTAAAATTGAGGGTGAGTAGAAGAAAATATATGTTAAAAAAATGTCTATCCAGCTAACATTCCTGTTTCTGGTGCAGTTTTTGTATGTTGTTCTTACAATTATTATATTTTTATATTGTATATGGATTCCACATTCAATTATCTTTCTTTTGATACCTTATATGACCTTCTATAGCTAATACTTTGTCTTCAGGAAGCTTGCGCCTAACTCATGTTGCGGTCCAAAAAGTTAGCCTAAAATTAATTACGTAAAAACCCCGGGCATAATTACGTGCTGAAAGAGTTGATCTTTTGAACAAAAACTGTTTTGCGACATCCAGTTTACCCGCAAACATCGGTGTACAAGGATGCTTCCACCGTATATCCATTTCTATTCATTATCCTATTTATAACATATGATATATACGCATATATCTGTCTACCCCACATACATAAGGGGAGAGAACCGCTTCACCATTGGGCAGACATTTTCAAGACCCTTTGACGTTGGCTCTTTCGTTGTTCCGTTGGATACACACACACCTTGATATATTCTGGTGACATCTTTCAGCGTGGCTGATGCATCCCCACCACCCCTCATATAGATAGGGATTCATTACATGATTCATTTTTTCATATCTAAAATAAAGGAACTGGACTTGAAATGTGTCGTCGTCAGAAATGATCGCCAATGTGGGCTTCGAAGAATGCACATCATCCAACAGAGAACTCTGACAATCATTATGTAATTAAAGGTCGGCCTACACTAAATGGGAGATGACTGTTAATGTGAACTTGTCTTGTGTGCAACAATGATGATAGGATAACTAACATAACCTGAGTCGATTCAGATTATTCTAGGACCCGTTTCTCTATTTACATTCTCATTGTGAACTATAAAAAAGTGGCATTATTTACTCGTATGTAAACGTTATCTCATATCTTCTGGGTTTATTTTTCGTGGTACGAATTGCATAAACATAACTTTAAACAATTAATAGCAACCTCACCCGAGATGTATAATATTCACGAATAAGCAGATAACATGCCCAATTAAGGAAACGATTTTCTACAATGTTTAAACAAGATAATCATTCTTCTGTCGTTCCTATTTATTCATTATTCGTATGTGTGTGTGTGTGTGTGTGTGTACAAATTCTTTGGCCTACTTTCCAATGTCGTGTTTAGTGAAATGCTTTTAGTGCTTAGTGGTGTGTGTAATGTACACAGTCACGACCAAAACTACACGATATTGCAATTTTATTTTGACTTGTGAATGGCTTCCCCAGCGAATTCATATCTGGCAATAATCGACGCGATATCAGTAAAGCACTGCTATTGTATGTTTGAAAATTAGAACGTTATGGTGCTATAATGAACCAATTATCTTAGATGGATGTCAATTATGAACTATACACAGAAAAGATTAAAGTTACGGGAACTATTGAGATGTTCAGTAATTTTTTAGAAGAGAAATTACAGTATTATGGACAGCTAATAATGAATGTAGGTGTCGGAACCGTACGCATATATAACTCTGGTAAAATGGGAGGTGCGAGGGTATAACGCCCTGATATATCCAATATGGACACCAGTCTTAGGTTGAAATGGCGGGCCTCGACCAAATGAGGCGAAACCATCACTAAACAAAGATGCGAGGGGTTAATGACACAAACACAACCAAGTTTGCAGACAATGAAAATGGGGAATTTGGGGTGATCACACAAACAGCTAGCAAATCACAACTTGACATTTAGGTATTAGGTATTAATTTATTGATTACCTTCACGTACACCAGACATGTACATAGGTGCTGAGATCTCCGCTTCAGTAAATCTCACAGGGTATAACGGCTGAGGGTTCCGGTTCAATGTTGGTTCAATGCTCTTTTTGAAACATGTGTACAGTGTTCTCTACAGGCCACACCCATCTTCACTCTCAATTCGCGCATAATTCTTCTATAATTCTCCTACCCCGAACCTTCAGCACTCCTGCATGCACTGCAATAGAACTTTCCGTGCACGAATCGGACTCATCGGGCATCTACGAACTCACAAACCAAATTAGTTCTTCTTCTTCTTCTTTCTGTCCTCATGTACCTTTCGGTGTTGAGGGGAGAGTGATTGTACGGTCTTTTGCCCTTCTATTAATTAGTTAATTACCAATTTTAATTATTATTTTTTCCATCGCATTTAATGTTTTTCATGCTACGCTCATCTTCGCTTGGGAAGGAGAAACATCACCATCATCCATTCACACATTCTCGCTATTGGGTCATGCTCATTGATCTCAAAATCCTCTGATAGTGCGGACTCACGAAGAGTCCGTGACATTTAGTACTAGGAACTTAGCCTAAATGTCGGTAGCAACCCGCCCTAGCGATCAAGCAGTGAAATTTACATACGAAAACGCACGAATTAAATTGTTACTGTTTTTTTTTACTTTTAGGTAGTCCATCCCACCTTAAGGAAAACGTATCTAGGGCACTGACCACGAGTAATCACCTCGTGTTGTCGCAATTTGTTATTACGTATTTAGGAAATCCATTAAGATGTGTGGGGGGGGGGGGGGCATGTATTCTTATATAATGCTTTATAGTACTCTCATGTTCTGTTTTACTAAGGAAAGAGGAATTCTGATTTTAACATTACAACTCTCTTTATTGTATCTACGTGCTTGGTAGATGTTATTTGAAATGTTTGAGTAAAAAATAAATCAATTTGTTGAGCCGTTAGAAATGAAACCATGGTAGAAAATATCCTGGGAATAAACAAAATAATTTCAACATAACTTTTTCTTTGCTATTGTCCTAACGATATTTCTGTACGTTGATACCCTCCATCGTCTAAGATATACAATCAGAGAAAAACGACAAAAAATATGGAGAAGAAACAGTTGGATAAAGCTGCATGCCAGTGCGGATCACATCGATTCTTACTAGTAAAGCAGTACCTCGCAAAGAACAATGCAATTACCTTGAAACAGTCTCCCTATTCTTCAGATCTTGCACTTGCTGATTAATTCTTGTTCCCTCTACTGAAATCTAAACTAAAAGGACAGCGTACCAGTGATACAGATAAAGTTATCACCAATACAACATCACAGATGAGAGATGTGTCAAAGAATGGGTTCCACAAATGTTTCCAGCAGCTGTATGCACTTTGGCAAACGTGTTTAGTTCCTAATGCAGCTACTTTAAGTGAAATGTAGTGTAGATAATGCTATTGTTACTTAATTCTATACAATCTAATAATTCCGGGAGCTTTTTAAAGCTTCCTCGTACATTCACTCCTCGTGTTCCATTGGTTGATATTTGTTGTCCTACAGTCTCGTTTATATATATATATATACACACACACTCTTCAGGCAGGGAAAGAACAGACTCAAGGCGGGTAATTTTGTGATTGATGGCATAATATTTAAAAGAGATATGGTCATCCCAATAAAGACATCAAATGACTTACTACAGAGTGTAGAAGTCAATGCTTGAGGTGATAGTGTGCACATACAAGGGATGACAAAATGTAATTAAAACAGGATTGAGGAAAGAAATTGTATCCTCACGATAGAGAGATCCGTATTCACATAATCAACATCTGACTGGGACTTTAAGTCAACATACTCTTGGAAGGGAGAGTGGAGCACTTTTGGGAATTCCAGTTTACCATGATGTTGATTTCTAATGATGACACTTAAAAAAATCAGTATGTCTGTCAAGACCGTTTTTAACCCTACAACCTTTCGGTCTTAACACTCGTCATTCAAATATATAGATGTATTGTTTTGTCCTGCCAGTTTCCCGTTCGGCTTTCGGCATTTGTCCTGTTTTAATCTATTATTGTGTGATGGAATTATCAATGGTAGTGCCGTCATTTGCTAGTCGTGTGTTATGCTGTGTTCTTGATAAAGATGTTTTAGTCAAAACGTCGATTTTGTATTCTTTTTTTCTGTGCTTCCAGTGCTTCGAAAAACATTATTACTGACATGTTCCTTTCGTCTGTTAATAGACCGCACTGTCCTTCACACATTATGTTTTCTGTTTTCTTCTTGACAAATACAGTTTCGTAACATAGATTTTTATTTTTATTGATTCCTCAAACTTCAGCATTCCCTTGATAACCTTTTGCCAATTCATTTAAGATTATAATGTGTTTTTATTAAATTTAGCATTTTACAATATGCGAGTAGTTGCAGATATACTGCTTTTGCCTTTTTGCATTTGAGAAAAACTGCTATTGTTTATTTGGCTTATACTGCCATGCACAAACTAAGAACTACAGAGCGCGTATTGGAAAATCAACGTTCCATTCCAGGTGGAATTTCCTCCTTAGATAATTGTGCGCACTGACGGCTCAGAAGTCAATGACGACCTCATCATTTGTCAACTGACCTGCTGACTGGTGTAGGCGATCATGGATCTCCACAACTCTCCAGTATATTTTATCATGATTGTATCTTTGCCATGCCCCGATGTCGGACTATTTAATATTTTCTCACGTTGTCGTTCTCGATCTCTCTTGACCACTACCTTTCCTGCTGCAACTGTGTTCTCCAGACGTCTGTCTCTGTCTCACAGAGTGTCTAAAAAATAAACATTATCTTTTATTGATATTATGAAGGAAACACCGACCCCCCCCCCCCCCCCGTTTTTCATTTGAATCTTTCAGCACATCCTCGTTAAACTTTCTGTCCATGATACTCTCAACAATCTTCTGTAGAACCAAATCTCTGCTGCCACTAAATTTCCGCTATCATTTTTATTTATTGTCCAAGACTGGCATCTATATGTAAATATTCCTGCAGGTCAACAAGAAGATCTCATGGCAGTGATCAAACGTTACAAACTTGTGTGGTTTTGCCACGTGATGAGGCATGTTTTCCTTTTTCATAACTATCAAATATGGAACAGTTGAGTTTTAAAGAAGAAGTGGAGGTCGAAAAAAGATTCGATTTATAATTTTAAAGATTGGACAGAATTAAAATGTCTCCACACTTTAAAAGAAAGAACTGAAAACAAAGATTTTTTAGATTTCTGTGTTGATATTTCGAGAGTGGCACGCGTAACACAGAAGGATTATTGGTCTGATGAAAATGATTCATATGTTAGAATCGATGTTTAGTGGACCACTTAGTGACCATACAATATTGCCCAGAATATCACGTAAATGGAAGACTGCGTAAAAATGCGCCAGTAGGTAAGTAAGTATGAATATATATATATATATACAAATTATTGAATATCAGTTTTGCGTGGAACAATACACAGAATGAACGTTCCGACAATATTGTTATGAAAATAATGGCAGGCAAACACAGAATATGAACCGTTCAGTCAAGCGGAGACTATATGTCCTACATGTGGGAGCTGACATATCTGGAATTTAACGACAAGACGACAAAAGGTAAGAACGACAGGAATGTTAGTGGTTACGTGTAGAAAAAGTACAATACAACAAGAATATACACAATGCAGAACACAATAAAGTAAAATAAACAAAGGATAAAATCACTATAGTTCAAAATATGCTGAGTGGCTTATACAAGAAAGATACAAGAATGTTATGTTGCTATTTTATAACCAAAATAACCGTTAGTACAATTGAAAATATTGTGTTTGGATGACGTAACAAATTCTTCGTACCGACTCAAGCAATCCTCGACTAGTTCGAAGAGTCGAGATGACTTTTATGGTATCGATCTTGGTAATCTGATCGTGTACCAGACTAAAGAACGCCTACCAAATGTCATGATAAATACTTGAAACCAATATGTAACGATATGTCCGAGCCTATAATATGATACATGTTTTAGATAAAGAAGTTCAAGGCCATGGCAACTGAATGAGCGGTTCTGGTTAGCAGAAAACGTTGTGTCTTAACATTTTTGACTCGTCTGCAGGGTCGTAGGTACATCTTCGGTAAGTCCCCCTAAATAAATTACCTAAAATATGTTAATAAGATATTCAACGTTTCAGAAGGGTGGTGATTTTTTTACCTGAAAAATTTAAGATTGGAATCTCTTCCGGGTATCCCACGCTTTATTTTGGCATTGCTTCCTAGTACTAAGTCTCATATTCTGAGTTCCTAGGATGGATGTTCAAAATCCCCCCCCCTCCACAGTAACTATGGACTTGCTTTGCATGATGTATATTGTAACACATGTACCGTATGGTGTGAATCTCTAATGGTACGTACTTATGTTAAATTGCTCTATGAATTTGCATAATGTGCAGTATCCGTGTGTTTGTGTTGCATATGTTTCGATAGACCGTTACGTATTCATAGTAACTTGAGAATATAAGCACTGGATGGTTTTTGATTCAAATTGCATATTTTTGTTAGAGGTGCGAGGTATTGGAATTAGGAACACGTGTTACCTAAAGTTGCGAGGCGATTATGTGTACACTGAACAGACCGGTTCAGATATTCGTTAGCTACCTTCTTGTTACAGGTAATAGAGTGTTAAAGGGCTGCTCAATTGAAAAGATGGGCAAACAATTTGTTTGAGTATTTCTTTGCTTGTGGTAGGCCAAAATCGTCCAGAACCATGATGACCAATCAAAAAAGCTTTAAGCAGGGTGACGAAGGCGATCGTGTTTCCCCACAATTCTCTGTCTCTGGTGTTGTTAATAAGTAAGCTGGTGACATTCTCTCGTTTTACATGACAACTCTCACAACAATTTCTCTCTTTGTCTTCTGCTGTATTTTCCCCCTTCATCTGTCCGAGGTTACTTAACTGATTCCGGCCGAATATTTTTAGCGTTTAAACGTAATTAAATTTTGTTTGATTTTTTTGTGTGCACATGCATCACGGAAACAAGAAATAGTACTTCTAAATATATTTACATTATAATGTAATATATATATTTCGAAACAGAAATGGACAGAGAATGTGATTATCACAAGATCATTTTGAAAAAGAAAATTATGTTAATATATAAAAATTATTTAAGACAGAAAAGAAAATATGTAAATGGCAAATAAATATTTTTTTAGATATGATATTTGACATAACCGCATTTTTGAATCAATAAATTCCACTCAAACTGTATCATTTAAGTAGATAATCCAATTACGAACACAATAATGTATAATATATATGCATAGTGCGTCAAAAATGTATTATTTAGAAAGAATTTCGACATCTATCAAAAACAATAGACTTAACTTTACACGAAACTTAAATGAAAATATGGCTAATTTTTCTTACAAAACGGCGTAAATTTGCAAACACGATGCTAGAAGCATTTGCCAGGTTGGATGATTTAATAAATGAGACCAAAGTAAATAAAATAGTTATTATTTTACGAAAATAAGTAAATTGGAAAATATATATAAAACATATAAGAAAAAATGACGTCACATACCCCCATTATCAAAACTTATCAATAACTTAACAAAATTGATATCAATACACATAAAAATCATGCAAGAAGTAATGTGGACATATTACACTTTCGATTTGAAACATTCTTATGTTGATACCGAAAAAACAACATGAATGTCATTGGAGTATGACTTATATGAGTCTTTTGGGCCAGTTAAATGTTCCGGTTTTGCTCTTCTCGCTCCGTGCTGAAACAATTTTGACTGTCTTCTAATTTTCGCTGCAATTTTTCTCTTTACTCCATCATCTCTGATGACGTCTACATTATATTCGTATGGCTGTCCATTGACAATAAGTGAGAGGACTGCTGTAAAACTATATAACAATAGTACTTATGTAAAATACAAGGTTGATTAGCTTTACAATTAGCGCATAGTATATTAAACTATAGGAAATGGGTAAATGAAATACAAATAAAAGTATGCAAGATAGTTTCAACCTCAGTATTTTTAAAGAAAGCGCAAAACAACCAGTAAAAACTAACACAACTAATTCTGAAAAAGTAAAAATAATTATGTTACGAGTATTTGTGCTTGATATAATACGACAATTGATATAATAAATCACCTATTTTTTTGTAAAGCTGTAAATCCTCGACATATTTTGTTTCTCTGATTATATTCTGATAATTGGTAGAACGTGAAGAAGTGTTCCTTCTGAAAAGACGGACAGTCGAGGATGTGCATATGAACCTGCTATTGAAAACAAATGCTACGGACTACGGATGCTTGCTAAGAATTAGCTGTATAAAATACAAGATAGCTATATTCTACCGGCGGCAAATAAACAAAATTGCACGTTATAAAGAGCCACTTTTGGTAGTGTGAATCGGCGCATATTTGTTTAGTTTGGAAATATAGATAGATACGTCTGCTTTTCTAAAATTATTTTGTAAGCAACAATGGAAGGTAGAAGGAGAATAAACGACAAGATAAAATCCTGGATTTATAACATCAAGGAATGGTCTGGGCATACATTTTCTACACTCCCCCAAATGACTGAGATAGAAGTGTTTTGGATGCTTTTTGTGCTGTCTCCAGTACGACATCCCTATAACGCTGACGGTTTACGTAATTAAATTAATAATCATCAAGTGCCGTCTCCACAACGAAGGTTGGATTTTAATGACCTAAAACATCCCATGTCCCTTGTCTTGGTGATGTACTCTGCTAGACTGTAACCTGTCCATCATGTGATGTTACTCTCCCACTTGTATCTTTGTCTACTTCTTACTCGCTTCCCTTCGTCTTTACCCTCAAATAAGGTCTTCAACAAGCTCATTTAATGTATGCAAAATATTTTATTTGCTTGATCTTTATTTCCTTTAATAATTCTTTCTTCATATTAAGTGTTGTTAGAGCCTCGTTGTTAGTTTTCTTCCCTTTTCATGCTGTTCTCCCTATTCTTCTTTTTATCCACAGCTCAAAGGCATTAATTATGTCTTCTAATTATTAGTGTCCATGTTTCTGAGCCACACATTAATATAGAATAGATCTAGCATTTTATAATTCTCATTTTTAACGTGTTTGTAATTTGTTTAGATGTTAATATTTTCCTCATGTCATTGAAGGTACTTTTAGCCATCCCTATTCTCCCTTTAACTTCTGTTTCACGTCTGCTATCATTTGCTGTAATGTGTCCAAGATATTGATAATGCTCTACTTGTTGTAGTTTCTCTCCATGTATGTTTATGTTTAGTAGCTGTTCTGTGTCTTGCTGATTATCATGGCTCTTGTTTTTTTTATAAATTTTTTTTTAAATATATAATATTTACGTTATTTATCGACTTGATCTGTTAATCTTTGTAGTTCATTTTCACTTTCTGCTAAAAGAACAGTTTCATCTGCATTGTTTGTTATTGTCCTATTGGTCTTGAGTCCTGGCACACCTTCTATATGTTTAAAGACATTCTCCGCGTAATTATTAAATAGGCTGGGTGCTAAAATAATAATAATTTTATTACACAAAGCAACTCGCCGCTGTACACAAAGCAACTCGCCGCAAAATATCCACCGCTCATTGGAAGTTAATAACGACATTGTAGGAGGTTGATGTTCTAAAAAATAAGATAAACCATTACAGAATATGTAACATTGAACATATAACATTACAGAGATATTTGTTATATTGAGCATTTATCATCACAGAGATACGTAGATTGGAGGAAGTATTTGTAAATGTTTCTATATTTCATCACAGTCGAATACGTGCATAGGGTAGAAATCAGTATTCTCCATAGATAGTTTGAGCTTGTTAATGTTGTTGTGTGTAGTTCTTGCATGTTGTTGAGACTCAGTCATACGTTGTTTAATGGTTGTTCTGCGAAGAGTTTCTTTATTTTGCTATCTGGTATCTTTTCGTCTGTGTTCATTCGCAAACTCTTGCAGATTAGTAGGATGTGGTCGGAGAATAGAATATAATGTCTTTGTCACGGTTTACAACTTGGCTGCGATATTTTTTGTCTTTCAACATGACACAGCCGACGCCATCCTGACTTATTACTAACTTTGATCCTCGATATGATGGTACAACAAACTCCATCCCAATTCTTCTTAGTCGTCTCCTACGACAAGCATGATATATAATAATGTTACGTTTTGGAGGATATAATTAGTACTGATTTGAGGATTTCATGAGCACTGATTACATGATACACTAACATTTTATTAGAGGATATGATACAAATAATGGTTGTGAGTCCCTTGTCAAATGCCCACGTAAATGTCAAAGTGAAATCCTAAAATTCAGTGTCAGTGAGGGGCAGTCTATCTATTGAGTCATATTGATGTTTCCTCTGTATCCTTCCCACCTTATTACTCACTCAGATAGTCAGACTCAAGAATGTGACTCACGCAGGCAGTCAGACTCAATAATGTGACTCATGATAAACTATGCGAAAATGTTTTTGGAACAATAAAAAACAAAATGAGTAACAATACTGTTAATCAAAGTATCTCTCCCTCTCTTTATCTTGTTATATTTGTATGTATGTGTGTGTATATATATATATATTATATATATATTATATATATATATATATTATATATATATATATATATATATATATATATATATATATATATATATATATATATATATATATATATAAGCAAGTCTGAGCCACGCTCTAGATGTTGGTTGACTCGCACAACCCATGTATGTAAATGTTGCTAACTTCTAGCTACAACTTTTCATCACTAACCCTACTTGTCGCCTGATCTCTTGGTTCTGATACTAAACACTTTACAACTCTTAATGTCAAGTCTACACAATATGTTCCTAACTGACGAGCTTCTTTCTGAAGACTCCAATGTCAGTAATCATATAAAAATAAATACCTTCTACTTATTAGTGGTTGGCTCTGAAGTTTCTAGTACAGAGGAAGACATTTCGCTCAATATTTTAAGTTCCGGTTGTCTGGAGTTCGCTTCTCAAAGTTTCTATATCAGGAAAAGAACCACGCTCTCCGTTTCAGAGCAACTGACGAGGTCTAAAGAGCTCCTCTCTACGAGTAACAGCTAACTGTCAACTCTATGGATCTCTGCTCTCTGAGTGAGAGTAACTACCTTCTCTTATACCTCTGAGTAACTTCTTGACCTCTCTCTCTCTCTCTCTCTCTCTCTCTCTGACTGAATATGTATACGAATTTATATCCTAATATAATTATAAGATTATAACATTGTAATATAAAATAGGTTGTTATGTTATGTTCCTCCAGGGCCATAGGCGGCGCATAGGGCAGAAACTATAGCCTTCCATTTCTGTCTTTGTGTTGCCAGGTCTTTCAATTGTTGCGTGTTGTTTAGGTTCATTGACATGCCTTCTCTATTAATGGTTCTTCATATAGTTTCTCTAGGTCTTACTCCAGGTGGCACCCAATATAGTGACTGCTGGGGAATTCTTAGGCTGTTCATTCTGAGAACATGGCCGATGTAAGTCCAACGCCTTTGTCTAATGAAGGAAGATATATAGGTTTGTTTGCTTTCCTCTCTTATAGTAGTGTTAGATTTAAAGTCACTCCACTTAACGTTCAGAATGGTACGTAGGCATTTGTTTTCAAAGGAGTCGAGTCTTTTATCTGTGGCTTTTGTGGCTTTCTAACTTTCGCACCCATATGATAGAATAGGGATGATGTTGAAGTTAAACAACTTGAGTTTTGTGGTGTTTCTTAGTGTGTTTGACGTCCAGATGTTGCGTAGTTTTTGAAAGCACCCGCTGCAAGGGCAATACGGTGTAAAATTTCTTTTGATGAGTCTCCACCCAATGCTAGATTGGTGCCTAAATATGTAAAATTGTTGACTTTTAATAATGGAACATTTTGAATTTCTATGTTGTCGTTGGATCTCGTAAATTCTAGTATATGAGTTTTTGATGTGTTGATTTTCAACCCTATCTGATTTGAGTAGTGTTGGAGATTGTCAAACTTAGATTGAGCATCTGTGTGGTTTGCGCTCAAAAGGGTCAGGTCATCTGCGTAGTCAAGATCTTCGAGAATGGTATTATTAATCCATTTTATTCCTGTCAGCTCATTTTCAGTGCTCTTTCTCATGACCCAATCAATAGCGACGCAGAAAAGTAATGGGGACATGATGCATCCCTGTTTATCGCCCGTAACAACTTGGAACCATTCTGACTTCTCAGTGTTTGTTTGAACACAGCAATGTGAGTTGGTGTAAAATGCCTTTATAACATTGATTATTTTAGTAGGAAAACCGTATTGCTGTAGAATATTCCATAACGTAGGCCGATGATGACTATCAAATGCTTTTTCAAAGTCAACAAAGTTGATTATGAGCGGGGATTGAAATTCGAGTGATTCTTCAATGATGATGCGAAGAGAAAATATGTTGTCTGTGCAGGAGCGAGCTGATCTAAAGCCTGCTTATTCTTCTCTGAGTAGTTTATCAACAGCATTTTTTAATCTTTCCAATATGATGCTTAGGAAGACATTGCCTGTGACTGATAATAGGGTGATACCCCGCCAGTTGTTGCAGTCCGAGGTGTCGCCTTTCTTGGGGAGTTTGATGATGATACCGTCTTTCCATTGTTGAGGTGGATTTTCATTGCACCAGACATCATTCATAAGAGACAGCAAGTTTTGTAGTGTGTTATCTTCAGAAGCTTTAAGCATCTCACTTGTTATTTCGTCAACGCCAGCGGCTTTGTTATTTCTTAGTTTATGGATAGCATATTTTAATTCGGTGATAGAGAAAATTTCACATGATACTGGCATGGTTGTCATTTGTGTGTCATTGACAAAGTCTGGAGTAGCTGTTGGTTGAGGTCTATTTAGTAGTACATTAAAGTGTTCTGCCCACCTCTTTGTTTGGTCGTGGGTTGTTATAGTAGTTTTCCGTTTTTATCTTTGATGGGTACGTTGTTTGTTGTGACTATTGTGTTACATAATTGCTTGATTATATGATGTAATGTTTTGCTGTTTCCATTCTTTGCGGCATTTTCTGCTTTTAATGATAATTCGTTTATATGTGTTCTTTTGTCCTGTCGTGCGCTCTTTTTTTATTTCTTTGTCCATCACATTATAATTCCCTCTAATTATGTCATATTTTACTGGTTCTTTAGTAGATAAAAGTTGTAATTTAACCACTTTTCTTAATTTGATTTTATTCCATGTTGTCTCGCTTAAGAATTTCTTTTTTCACTAGTAGTATAACCCACAACTGAAACGGCTGCTTCCCACAACTGAAACGGCTGCTTCCCACAACTGAAACGGCTGCCCTATATAAAATAGGGCCTACGGTTTATACCAACGACATATATACATATGTTTGTTTCTTATACAACTATATGCATCTATTCCACACCAATTATATCTATCTATTGTCATTTCCACTTGTGCCGTTAAGCGTCTAGGGGAGGGGGTGGTAAAAGTTGTCTGTCTCTTTCCCTCCCTCTTATGATGTATCAAGATATAGTTGTAGTTGAAAATAATCAAAACAATATCGAATACGCCTACAGATACTGGCCCTGATTCATGTACTACAATTACTCAGCAAGTTTCAAGATTATTTAAACAGTGTAACCTCGTAAACATATATCACACCCGGGAATTATCTGGAAGTAGGCCAGATTGGCTTTTTGTACAGCAACCTATCAACGATATTTGGAAACGTTATACCATGTCTGAACGTAGGTTAATTTTTATTTTATTTATGTCAATTTTTTAAACCTTAAACTGAGAGTGGATAATATGAGAATGTAGATTATACACCTGCAAGAAAGCACTCCGACAGAAAGAGTAGTGATTTGTCTCTATGCTAAAAGTATTAAATTCACAGTGAGTTTGTTTTGTTCGCAAGGCATTACAAACCATTAGATCTTATTTGTTAACCATATTATCCTAAGGGCAGGCAAAGGCTTAACAGCAATGAATGTTATGGCTGCTGCGCAGTGTGAGCAGAGGCTGTTATTTCATTTGCACCAGGGTTTGGTGGTGGTTGTGGTGGAATATGCACTGGCAATTCTGACTCTTAGCCAAACTCAGATCGAAAGACTGGATAGAATCCAGAATGCAGCAATGCGTATAATTCTTGGATGCACAAGAGATACATTGACAAGAGCTATGCGATACCTACTCGACTGTCCAATGACAGAGCACAGATTATCGTATTGCCATTCACAGGCGTACCTCCAAATACATGCAGGCAAATAACACCCATTGCATTCCGAAAAACAGAATGATAAAGGTAGCAGATTAAAGAGAGAAATTACGTGGATGTGTTGTGCTGAGGATGACATAAAAAAGCGTGTGTAGATTGCAAGATGTGGTGGAATGGATAAGTCTACCAACAGATTTCGAAACATGTTTTAGAGTAGTAATAATACTTTGCTGGTAATGAAGAGAATGGTGTCCCACGGCTGTGGAGCAAGAGGTGCAGACTTTCGTCAGTGATAATTCCAAAGAGGGAATTCGATTATATACACGGATGATCTGTCATTATACATATTCGCAGTGCTTGGGTATTCACAGATCAGTGCGTAAGTAAAACGATCAGGGAGGAGATTGGGGCCTTTGCTGTAACTACCAGTAACATGACCATTGAGAGTATGGCGGTGACCAGGACATTTGAGTGGGTAGTCACAATGAAGGCAAAACAGGTCTACATCGAGTGATTCTATGAGTATTATTATGAAGGTAGACGTGGGTCTCGCTCGAGAACAGTGGATTGAGGCCTTGAGAAAGGTGAGGTTGAAAGTAGTTACATATATTTTCGTACAGGAACATGTGGGTGTTCGAGGTAATGAAGGAGCAGATCAACTGGCGTCTTTTGGTAGAGGATGATGGGGTCATGGATCGAGCTGATGTTTTGAACTCTATAAGAGATATAGCACGCGACAGTGAGACTAGTATGGGTGATGATTCCTTTTCGATGGTCACGATTAAAGAACAGGGTTTGAAATGCGGTGTTGATATGGTATATTGTCTTTCCCCAGGTGAATGATGGTTGATCGTATTCACACTTGCCGTTAAGCGTAAGGGTTGGTACTTACACTGTCGTTCCAAGGCCAGATGTGTCGCCGTTGTTCCATTTAGTCCATGTTTTCTCAAGGCTATCTTGATGTTTTCTATCCCCCGTTTTCTTGGTCTACCTTTGGCTTTACACCCGGATGTTCTTTTGCTATATGCTCTGATTGGCATTTGGTTTTGGTTCATTCTCATAAAGTAACCGAACCATTTTACTTGCTCTCTTTTAATATGTTCAATACATGATAGTATACCAACTCTTTTTCTAATTTCTTCTTTTCTTCTTTTATTTAGTTTAGTAACCATGGCAGCTTTTCTCAGACACTTTATTTCATATGTAACGATATTCCTCTGCTGCGAGGCTGTTAAAGATCATGTTTGACATTGGTAGCAACGTGATAGAATAAAAATGTAAATATTATCTTTTTTTTTACTTCCATCATGATCTTTGGGTGAAGAAGTAATTGTGAAAGTTGGTAGATCACTGTGTTTGCTTTCTAGCACCTTGTGTCTATTTCTCTGTCTAGTCATTTACTTTCGAAAAAAATGCTGCCTAGATATTTAATTTCTATGGCTTGTTTCACTTTGGTGTTATCTATTGTTATATCCAATGGTGTTGCAGACTCGCTAATTCTCATTACTTTTGCTTTTTATACGTTAATTTCCATGTTGTACTCCTGACATACTAATAGCAATGAATTGATGTGATTTTGCAAATTTTCCTCATCTTTGTATATCAGACTTTGATCTTCGGCAAATGTTAGTTCATTTATTTCATTATTAAGTTTCTCATCAGGTTTATTTGCAATGTTTTTCTCTTTGTTGATGTGAGCTTCTTTTATCATCATGTCTATGCATATGTTGCAAATTAGAGTTGAAATCACGCAGCATTGTCTTACTCCAGGTCTTGTTTTGAAAAGTTCAGTCATTCCATCTGTAGATCTTACTGAGCTTTGGTATTTTTGATATATCACTTTTATATATATAACAGTTGTCCTATGATGTTATCAATTTTTAAGGTTTCCCATAGAATGTGTCTATCTACTCTGTCGAATGCCTTTTCCTGGTCTGCAAATATTGTGTTTAAATCTTGATTGTTTTCGATTGTTTCTTCACTCAGTTGTCTCAGTGTGAATAGTGCGTCTGTGTAGCTTTCCCCGCTTCTGAAGTCAAATTGAGTACTCAGCTATGGTTCTGCAATGCATCGCATTCCCTGTTCTATTATTTTTGGGGTAGATTTTACCTGTATGACTTAATAACGAGATGTCTCTATATGATTCACACTCTCTCATACTACCTTTGTATTTCCATAGTGGCACAATTACTGATTTTTGCTAGTCGTCTGGTACTTTTCTTTCTGGACAGGCTATTGTGAATAATCTGGCTAACCACCGGACTCCTGTGTGGATGGGTGATCTCCAATAGGCTTTTATTGCTTATAGGTATCCTGCTCAGAAGAAGGGGGGGGGGGCTACATTATAGTGACTGTGTGGATCCCCCCTCTTTTCCACTGGCAAATTTGTAGTCGTGAGCGTCAACTCTTCTGTATAACATCCTTTAGTGTCCTTAGCAACCAAGATCTTGGCCATGATCAATAATACGTACTCACTCCGTACAACTGAAGTCAATGAATACTGCCACGGAGCCGACATCATGGATGTATTATTGACATCCAAGGAGGGAGGGGGTGGAGGAGTGTATTCCAATTATGCAGGCTTAACATGTTCGTCCGATTCCGAGCGGTCCCAGTGAACAGCCTGCGCAGAATTGGTTCCTATACTGCTCCATGTATTACCTATTTATAATCGGGATACTGCCGCATACATGTTTAGCAGCTAGGACCACAGTCAGGTGTGGATAGAATCTGGTTCGACAATTGAAAACAATTTTTTTTAAATTTTCATTTTAAAATATCAAGTTCTGCCGAAGACGGATGTGTCGGACTATTGGCGCAAATAAACGGCAACACAGTGCATTTCCATTCTCTGGACTACACCCTGCAGGAATTCTAATAGGACCGAGATCCAGCGGGAGTTTGAGAATGAACTATGAAGAAGAAGAAGAACTATCAAGTAGTAAAACCAACTCCATTTGTAATCTTACTTACACGTCCCACATTAGGTGTGAAAATGATGATAAAGCACAGTTTCCTTTTACTTTGGATAAGAAAGGTCTACCTAACACATACCGAATAGCCCATAAAGCTTAAATAAATGTACTTTCAGCTGAATTTCTGTGAATTTAGGTCTGTTTTAATATTTGCAGTAATCACCCAAATAGAAATGAAATTGCTAATGTTACGAACGTTTATTTTTCCGGTTGCAACATACGGCTGTGAAACATGGACCCTAAGTAAAACAGCGGCAAAGAAGAACAACGACTTCGAGCAGAAATGTTACAGAAGGAACATTAGAATAGGATGGAAGGAAAAAAAGATAAACTCAGATATTATAAACACATTGAAGATTCCAGAGTGTTGGTTACTAAACACAATAACAAAAACAAACTACGCCTGTTTGGTCATATCATCATCATTAATTTCCGTCTCCACAGCGAACGTTGGCTGCAACGGATCTCCAGCATCCCCTCTCTCTTGTCTTGGTGGTGCATTCTGCTAGACTGTTACCTGTCCATCGTGTGATGTTACTCTCCCACTTGTATCTCTGCCTATCTCTTGCTCGGCTCCCTTTGACTTTGCCCTCAAGTAAGGTCTTCAATAAGGTGTCATGTCTTTTAATGTGACCAAAATATTTTATTTGCCTGATCTTGATTTCGCTTAGTAGTTCTTTCTTCATATTAAGTGTCTTTAGCACCTCTTTATTTGTTTTCTTCTCTTTCCATGATGTTCTCTCTATTCTTCTATATACCCACATCCCAAAGGCATCAATTCTGTCTTCTAATTGTTTATTTAGTGTCCATCTTTGGTCATATAAAGAGACACAACTGTTAGAAAGACAAATAATGCAGAGAAGAGTATCTGGAAAAAGAGAAGAAAGGGCAGACCAAGAAGACGATGGGCCGATGACATTAAAGATTACATGAATATATTGCTAGAAAATGCAAGCCGCATCGCCTAAGACAGAGAGGGGTTCAGAGAGTTTACTGGGAAGACAACGTTCTGGGAGGAATACGTCACATGACACACATCCAAATATAGAAATTTGGCAATTTTTTTCTTACACTTTGGCCGAAAATAGTTCACATAATATGGCAACCCTGTCATGGAATCTTGTATTTTCACAATCGAGGAGGTAATAATAATATTGATATCATTCAGTTTAATCAAGTCACATATACCATAACCTACGAGTTCTAAGTATTATTAAGATACAAATTAAGCTCATAAACCGTCAAATCTGCCGTTCAAGAGGACACTGCGGTTTATTTCATCATTTGCAATACATGAATATTTTTTTAATCTCTGGTTTTTGGTTTTTTAAAAATTTATTAGCTTTTTCTACTTTGGCAAAAGTTTTGGCATTTGCGGCTTGCCAGCTTAGGCTACTTCTACCCATCATTGATTTATTATCATTAGAATAACCGAACAACCTCCTAGGCCTAGTAGCCCCCTCCTATAGTATAGGCTATAGTATTATAGCCGCTATACTATTTAATATTTTACGGAACTGACAAGGTTTCTCAAATAATTTCAAGGGGTTACTGAAGTACTTTCACACAGTACTTTCACACACAGTACTTTCACACATATTTTCATAGATAAACTATAGTCTATTATAGACTAAGACTCTATACCGTTGTTTTGCTGCTTTGTTTTGCTTCCATAGACACTGTAAAGACAGTCATGAGATGACATCATTCTCACTGCTTTTCTGAAAATGTATGTCATTTATTCCTGTCTGTGCCTACTGTATGCACATGTATTATGATGTATCATACATCATACATTGTATGCTTTGATAATTCTATGACTATAACTATAGGTATTTACTATTGTCAATACTATTAATAATAGTGTTATTGATGTCTATATTCAATATTCAAATGGAATGTATATTATATTTAAATTAAATATTAATTGTATGTATTATATTATAAATTATATACCCACATGTGTGTTTAGTTGTATAATTGTATGTAATGTATAATGTATATTCATATATTTGGATGCAAATCTATCACAGACACTGTCAATTGCTATTCTTCCTTGCACATTTCTATGTTCTCTGCATCTATTGGTAGTGCTACCCCCCCCTTTGTGACTAATTTCTTTCTCTAGTCTATCCTTTCCCATTTTATCTTCTCCCCCTTACCCCTCCATCTTTGTATCTCTCATTGGTGGTCTGGCGTCTTTCTCTATTTCTGTATTTCTCATCTTTTACGTTGGGCTTCCATTTGATCCATTATATATTATCTTCTATTTTATCACCACTGACTGTCCTTCAAGCCATATCCATTTCTGTCTATCAATATTGCGCTAATTTATCTCACATTCTCATATTGAGGGGCAAAAATTAATATTTAAAAAAAATTTGTGTGGGGTATGTGAGGTTTTTTTGTGTACGGAAATAAATTGTTAAAAATACGGATATATGAAAAAAATAAGTTGACATCTATGATCAAAACTAATGTCAGAGTTATTACCTAACGTATTTTCCACATTTATAAAGCCTAACTAACTGCAAAACGTCGAGGAGGTCTAGATTTCAATACTTCACATACAAGTGGCAATAAGTTAACAAATTCAAAATGTGAAATTTCTGTCAAAATTCACATGAATTTCATTGATGGTTACACGTTTGTAAAGATTGATCTATTCTCAAACGGAAGTACAAGATATATAGGAACAGTTCATTTGATTTTACAGACATGTGATGTTTATAATTCACTATAGTAAGTTCTTATGAAAATGTTGAATGCAGCAACTTTTTGGCATTCATTTACATTCATTTTCCTTTTGCACTGAAGTTAGCGCATAGGGCAGAGGTCAGATCTCTCCAATTCTGTCTGTCAAAGCTATTCTGTGCAGTTCTTGAATAGTATGAATATTGGTTGTTTTACTTTCTCTAAGTATTGTTCTTCTGGGTGTTTCTTTTGTTCTACCCCTTGCTCTTTTGCCTGTAGGTATCCATTCAAGTGATTGGTGGTGTATTCTGTTGGTGTCTGCGCATAGGACATGCCCGATGTAGGACCAACAGCGTTTTCTGATAACATCTGTGATGAAATTTTGATGTGTCTCTTCTCTGATTTTATCATTTTATTTGAATTCACTCCAATGTGTGTTAGTTATCCTACGAAGACATTTGTTCTCGAAACTCAGTAATTTTTTTGGCATAGTATGTTTCAAAAATGTAGAGTTTAGCGTCTTAGTACATGAAGAGTTACGCACAGATAATGTATTGTTTCCTGGGCGTTTATTTTTTGGTGAACGATGCAACTTCTACATATAATTCATGATATGCTGAGCTCATTTATATTTTTTTAAAAATACCGCTACGTTTAATTAGGTACTTGGACATCTAGGATTAGCGTGTTTGGAAAATTTTGCTTAGGCTATAAATTTCTTGTGATATTTCGTCAAAATTAGTGATGACATCTTTCGACATGTTTGGAAATTTATTTATTAACTTCTGTAACGATTTTTCTTTTTATATACGTAATTTTTAAGGATGCTAGACATTGCTGAAAACAGCAGTTAATTTAAAAAAAAACATCAAGAGTTGTTTTAATTACAAAAATTGACAGCCATTTTGAATAGGAATTAGTTGTATATGCTTCTGAGAATCACAGAAATGTGATCGACAGATGCTTCTTGTCTTTGTGAATACAAAAATATATAGTTTCTGTGGTATTTTATTATGTTTAATAGATTTAATTTGTTTTCATTATAATTATGCATATTAGCAGCCATTTTTAATATATCAATTAGTCACATCTGAAAATTCCAGAAATGTGATCAACATAAGCGTCCTGTCTCCACGAACACAAAAGTGTATAGTTTGTGTGTTGTATTATTGAAAATAACTAAGATAATTCAGAAATTGTCAGCTTAGTTACATGTTTGTGATCAAGTTTTATTTATAATTTCCAATATGTTTCATGTAAATTATTTTGATGTCAAATTAATTCGAAAAAAAATCATAACTTTTTCAAGGTTGACGTACAGACTTGGTTGAGGTATCATTGAATTGCAATTTTCAAGGGCTATCTAATTACCTAATTTAATAACTTGGTAGAAAAAAAATTAATCAACACTGCCAATAGGAAATGACTAACATATTCTACGAAAACCCATGTACATACACATATTTTCAAATTCATGTATTATTTTATAAACCTATATTGCAGAACAGATGATATTTTAAAACTTCCATATAATGTTAACATAATGACTTATTCTTTTTATATTTTATATAGTTGTCCTAGTTTCTGGGGCTTCAGGATATGTTGCAGGGCATGTGATAAAGCAGCTTCAAGAGGCAGGTTACAGGGTACGAGGCACAGTTCGGAGCCTTAAGGATGAGAAAAAGATCAAACATCTGTACGGTCTCTGTCCTAATGCTAAACATGAGCTGCAGTTAGTAGAAGCAGATCTGCAACAGCCTGATTCATGGATAGAGTAAGTGGCTGTTCAATTTATAACCAGCAGAAAATATTAGAAGCTAAGATTAGATAATCTTCTTCTTTCGTTGTCTATATCTGTAATTCTGTCTCCTTAATAAAACTCACTGTCTTTTGTAGTTCATACAGTGTCCCATAGAGCTTTGATTCCAGTGTTGTTTCCTCTGGCCAATATGTTGTTTGGCCAGTAGCTCTATTCCCTTGCCTCCTGGCTCCTCAGGGCAATTGAGAAGGACTTCCAGTAACTGAGGTTGGGCCCTTTCGAGGTATAGGACCCGGCACCGTCCCTGCCTGAATGTCCGCCACAGGGCAGGAACCATAATTGTTTATAGATGCAGACATGTTTCCATTGTGTATTGTGCGTGGCATCCTGATTATCTGTGCGCCTTTTGGCTGGTTGCCTCCGTCTTCAGCACTCTGCTTACTTGGGCCGGACTATGGTCCTGCTCGAGTGGGAGTGCTCAGCCAGTCTCAGTTTCCAGCCCCTGATGGCTGAACTAAGCCCCATCACCACTGCAAGGTGCTGGCCTCGATGGGGGCTTAGATAATAATATAGCAGAAGATAATATGCTTCCAAGATGTCAGAGACAATCTTCTTCTGCTTTCAATTTATGGTCCATGCCATGTGGCATTTCTTATAATGTCTTTCTACAGCCTTCTATTTTGTGTGCTGTCAATAATTTCTAATAGTGATGTTCTCACATGCCACAATGCTAGACTTTCAAGCGTCTTCTCTATTGGTCTTTCCCTGCCCCTCTAGCTCTTCAACTTGCATGTTGTTATAGTGTGTTTCATCTTTCCTCTTCTCATGATGTGACTAAATATGGGAACTGTCTCTTTCTGATGTAGGTAAGCAGCTCTCTTTTTTAATTAGATTCTTTCAAGATATCTTCATTACACTTTTTATCTCTTCATGATGTTCTTAGCATTTTTCTATAAAGTGACAACTTTGCTGCCTTAATATAATTTTTACTATTCTTTTGAGTGTCCAAGATTCACTTCCATACATCAAAATTGGTTCTATATAACTTCTAAGAACTTCCTTTCTCACCTCAATTGACAAAAATATATTACATAGGATGGTTTGTATCTTATGAAATGTTGTCTTTGACTTGGAAATTCTACATACCAGTAGGTTAAAATACTCAATCTCTATCTATCTATATGCTGTGGCCCTTGTTTACCTTGTGGCATCATGGGTGGAAGAGTTCTCTGGAGATGGCCTTCTTGTGTGCTGTTTGTAAGCTTGTTCCTGTGATTTCTGTGATCTATATTTTACCTGGTCTGCCTCAGTCATGGCCATTTGTGGCATAATATCTGTTGGTAGTCTGGAAGTATGTGAAAAACCATTTGATCTGTTGTCTTTTGATGTGTTCCAATACTGGTATTGTTTTGGTTATCTGTCTTATCGTTTCTAATTCTCTCTTAATGATACTCAGAGTATTCTTCGTAGACATGTCATTTCTGCTGTCACTATATTTCTTTTGTCTTGTACTGTCATTATCCAGGTTTGGCACTGGTAGCACTGTGATGAAATAATAATTGTAGAATGCAACTTTAGTGTCTATCGTTTACATTTTTGTTCTTGAAAATATATGTCATCTGTCCTAGGATCTGGTATGTTTTGTTGCATCTATTTTGTATCTCTTTACTGTTTTTCCCTTCACTCGATATAATACTTCCTAAGGAAGTGAACTCATTTACTTGTTACCGAAAATACTCAATGTACCTGACAAATGTAGATTTTAGCGACTCAGTTGACGAGAGGAGTAAAATTCTACATACATAAAAATACTGAATGTAAAATATTGTAAACGAAAAAAAGGACTTTTTCTACATTGCAGCCCAATAGGGACTTTATCGATAAATAAATAAATCAGCATATTGAACTAAATTCAATAATTAGCAACATTGTGTTTATAATGTCAGACATAGACACTAACAAAAGAACAAGAGATAAAGCTATCTATTTGTGAAATGAGATGTCTAAGAAAAGCAGAACATGAAGGGATCAAGTGATGAATCATACTCAACATCTGTGATCAAATATATTGAAAAACAGAGATGGAAATAGTTTGGTCACTTAATAAGAATGAAATAATATTGGCCAGCAGCAAGAACATATAACATGGAAAATGGAAACAGAAAAGATACAGAGGAAGGCCAAGAAGAAGGTGGATTGAAGGAGTTACCAACATTCTGAGGCGTCACAATATTATTGCATATCAAACGACCAAATGTGCCATAGCTCAGAAAAGGATCGTCATTCAATCCTGGCGATGCCTAACAGGAAAAACAAAGAAAAGGACGATAGATAGAAATAGACTGGATTGATCTCAACAATTCATCCAGCATATTTTACAATAAAAAAAACAAAAGGGCCCACTATAATAATAGCGTTTAATTTTAACCAATGTTGGTGCTTGATAGAAGTGTGTGCACTAATGCACCATTGACAAACACAAATCGACAGAGGTAGCTAGTTTGGGGGAGAAATGCTACAAGAGAATGATTTAAACTATGACTGCTAAACCTGATTAAGTGAATACTCCATGTTAATGAGGCTTTTCTTCCATCCCACCCCAACCAGTTACCCACCCCTTTTATTCTTCCTTCCCACCCCAACCAGTTACCATTGTCCTTTGTTTTGTTACCTTTGTGTTTGTTGACTGTGCATTAGTGTGCACCTTCCAAAAAAGCACTGTCAGTGCTTATAACTAAAGACTTATTATCATACACCCTTTTATTGTTTGGTCAAATAAACTCAACATTTGATGAGATGGTTCCATTCAATTGATTGTTTAGTGAATTCAATGTTTATCTATTAATTTCCTGATAAAGGTCCCTATTGGAAGGCAACATAGAAAACATGTGTGTTTTTTTTTTTGTTTACAATATTTTACATTGAGCATTTTTACTTATTTATTAGTTTTATTAGTAATTGTAACAACATTACATTATACCTTAGTGTTATCATTTCTTATTTCTGTTATGCACCACTCTTCTCTTTGTGCGATATCTTGTGTCTCCTTGGCTATTATTTATAGAAAATATGTGCTAGTTGAAAGGTGTGAGATGCTAATGGATACAAACAATGATGTTATATTTGAAGTTTTAATCTTCTTGTTCATTTGTTCTCCTGATGATTAGCAGAATGTAGTGTAGATAATGCATTGTGCTATGGTTTACAGCTTAGCTGAATTATTCGTGCCTCTCAGCTTGAACCATTCAACTTCAGCATGGTTTCTGGGTCACTTTGACTGTCTGTGGCTGAGACAGCCAAATCCATTCCTAAACCACCTTAGTTGTCTTGCGACGTATGGTAGGCAACAGTTTTGCTGCTCTTTGTATCCCTTTCTGGCCCCTACAACACGTGAACATGAAGTCTTAAAATTTGAAGGATTCTTACAGAAGTTATATTATTCCAATTCATTCATTCATTTTCCTTTAGCGCTGAAGTTAGTGCACAGGGCAGAGGTCAGATCTCTCCAATTCTGTCTGTTCAAAGCTATTCTGTGCAGTTCTTGAATAGTATGAATATTGTTTGTTTTACATTCTCTAAATATTGTTCTGAGTGTTTCTTTTGATCTACATCTGTCTTTCTTGCCTGTAAGTATCCATTCAAGAGATTGGTGGTGTATTCTGTTGATGTCTGATATTCTAAATTACAGGGCAGTAAAAGATTGTACGTATATTCAACATGTAGCCAGCCCACTTCCTGCTAACAATCCTAAACATGATGATGAAGTTATCAGACCTGCTGTGGATGGTACATTAAACGTTCTTAAGGCTGCAGCAGCATCCGGTACAGTTAAGAGAGTTGTTTTGACCAGTTCATTAATTGCTGTTGCAAGTAAGTAATCTCTTAATCTTCCTTATGGAGCTAAACTTATATATGTTATATAGATAGATATTGAAGTGAACCCTTAGCCATGCTGGTCAGATGTATCAGACAAGAAAAATGCAAATATTGCAGCTAAACTGTAAACCCATAATAAAATACATTCCGTTCTTCAGATTATATCTAGAGGATCATGAATATCTCTGGATGTGGCAATAAAGAACTAAAACAATGGCAAAAAAGGTCAGCATTCGTGACCATGATTAGCTTTCAGCATGGAAACTAGTGGACACGTACAGGAAACAGGTCTCTTCTACATCTGGCCGACTATACTATTGATATGATTATAGACAATAGTGTGAACAAGAGACACATCGACAAGAGTTATGCAGTACCTACTTGACTGTGTTATGGCAGAGCACAGATTACAGTATTGCTGTGTATAGGCGTACGTTAAGATACATGCAGATAAGAAACATCCATGCATTCCAAAATACAGAAAGTTAAAGGTAGCAGACTTAAGAGAGGGAAGTTGTGGAAGGGACGTGCTGAGGATGTTATATAAAGCGTGTGCAGATTGCAAGATGTGGCAGCAGGTGTGGAATGGTTAGTTCCACCCATAAATTTCGAAACTTGTTTGTGAGTAGTAACACTTAATAGGAAATGCAGAGATTGGTGTCCCACGGCTGTGGAGCAAGAGGTACAGATTTTGGTCTTTGGTCAGTAAGAATGCAAAAGCGGGGGATGTGATTATATACACTGATTGACCTGTAATTAGACATGTTCACAGTTCTTGGGCCTTCGCAGCTCTGTGCACAGGTAAAAATTATCAGGGAGGAGAGTGAGGCCTTTGCTGTAAATACGAATAGCTTGACTATGGAGATTATGATCAAATCTGAAGGAGCACATATTGTTAAAGTTTCTGAACGAAGCAGTGTTAAGACTCTGAATGCTATGGGCAAGACATGGAACACAGCTCATACAGAGAGAATTGGGTTTAGTACTCAAGGTACTCACGCAGAGGGGAATGATGTCTTTCTTACATGAGATTTGTTTGCTAACCGCAAAGCTCTTTGTCAGAGATCGACGTAATTTACCTACCGGTACTTCTTTGGATGAGATACGCAATGGTGGCATAGAGTCAAAACACAGCCCACACCTGGCAATAGATTGGAAGGCCATCACAAGCAGATGAGGCTGGTGCATGAGAAATGCACAGGCCAGACCCCTGACATGTCTGGCAAAGCAGCACCTCAATTACGGAGATATATCAACCCTAAATCTTATTCAATTGTCGCCATTGCCAAACTCTGCTCATGCAGAAGAAATTATGCCTGGGACCTAGGGGCACAGAGGGCTGTAATAAAATGGTTTCTCTACACAAGGAATAGTTCAGTTGCTGCAATGCGTCTCGTTAGAAGAAAGATGCACAATGGGTGACCCAGACAAACTATCAGCTCATCTCATAACACATACCTCTTCCAAGTACAAGGATTATTCAATAGACATTGCATTAGGTTAAAAGCTGAGCTCTCCTAGTTAGTTAGTTAGTCGTCGGATCATCATCACTGCAAACTGGACACATCCATAGTTGCTCCGATCTCTCCTTGAGTGTATCCACCATCACACTTCTGGTGACAGTACCGGTCCTATGCTGGCTGACCATCATTCTTCTGCGCCCTCCAAAATGTTCACCTCTAGCAACACCGCATTTCAATCCCTGATATTTAATCCTAGCCATTGAATAGGAATCATCCACATTAGTCTCACTCTCGCGTGTTATATCTCTTAAGGAGTTCAAAACGTCAGCGCGATCCATTGCCCCATCGCACACGATACCAGTTGATCCGCTCTTTCATTGCCTCGAACAACCACATGTCCCAGCACGAAAATAAATGTAACCACTTTCAAGCTCGCCTTTCTCAAGGCCTCAATCCACTGTTCGCGAACGAGACCAGCTTGTACCTTCTTAATCATACTCATAGAGTCACTCAAGATGCAGACCTGCGCTACCTTCTGTGTGCGTAGCCACTCAAATACCTTGGTCACCGCCATAGTCTCCATTGTCATACTACTCGTAGTGACCGCAAAGGCACCATTTTCCTCCTTGATCGTTTTATCTGCGCACTGAGCTGTAAAGACCCAAGCACTGCGAACATGCCTAATTACAGATCCATCAGTGTATATAATCACATCCCCCTCTTTGGTATTCTCACTGATTAAAGCCTGCACTTCTTTCTTCACAGCTGCGGGACACCATTCTCTGCATTTCCTGCTAAGTGATATTACTACTCTCAAACAAGTTTCGAAATCTGTGGTTAGACCTATCCATTCCACACATGCTGCCACATCCTGTAATCTGCACACGCTTTGTATGACATCCTCAGCACGTCCCATCCACGACCTTCCTCTCTTGAGTCTGCTGCCTTTAACTTTCTGTATTTCGGAATGCAACGGGTGTTCCTTATCTGCATGTATTTGAAGGTACTCCCGTGCACAGCAATACTGTAATCTATGCTCAGCTGTTGGGCAGTCAAGTAGGTATCGCATAGCTCTTGTCGATGTGTCTCTTGTGCATCCCAGAATGATACGCATTGCTGCATTCTGGACTCTATCCAGTCTTTCTATCTGAGTTTGGCTAAGAGTCAGAATTGCCAGTGCATATTCCACCACAGCCACAACCAAACCCTGGTACAAAAGAAATAACAATCTCTGCTCACACTGCGCAGCAGCCATAACCTTCATTGCTGCTAAGCCTTTGCCTGCCTTTATGATAATATGGTCAACATATTCCCTGAAACTCAGGCTTCTGTCAAAAAACACACCCAGATATCTCATTGTGCTAGTTCTTTCTAAACTTTTCCCGAACAACGAAACTTGTGGCATGGGTGTCTTTACCATGTGATTGTTCAAGGAAAAACACATCACGAATGCCTTAGACGGATTAACCACTGCTCCCGTATCTTGACACCAATTTGTCTGTCTGTCCAGCTCCTTCTGTAGTTCCACGACGCACTCTTCTCGATTTCTGCCCTGTCTATACACCAGGATATCATCGGCATATGACATCGTTCTGCCAACACCTGTGATTTGATTGCCAGCGATATGTACTGTGTATACATTGAAAAGTACAGGAGATAGAGGCGATCCTGTGGCAGACCAGGGCTAATAACCGTTGGTGCAGATATCCAGTTGCCACACTTAAGAACTACAACCCTGTGCATCAGGGCGGCGCCAACCCAACGCACGACAAAAGGATTAACTACAAGATTTAACAGCTGGTGCATCAAGATATCGAATGACACCCTATTGTACACATCCTCAAGGTCTATTGCGACCGCACATGTCTCCATGCGCAATTCGAACCCCTCAAAAACATCCTGCGCAAATATGGCTGCATTCTGCCATGTCTTCTTTCCTGGACGAGTAAAAGTTTCCTGGATGAGGTCTCCTGGTTAGAGTAAGTTGCTCGCAATTCCTGGTGTTCGTGTCAAACATCTCCTCTGACTAAGAGTTTGTTTTTCTCATTACATTGAAAGTTTGTCTTCTAAGTGTGAAATGAAACTCTGAGAAACTTTCCATTGCATAAAAGGATACAGGAACTCTATATCTCATAACTTCCTGGGAATCACAACAAACAAAAGTAATTTGTGATTAGCTGAACCAGCAACCAAGGAGGTTTTAATTCATTACTTAAATGTGAAAAGCTGCAATTGTTACCAAACTAGATAAAATAAAAAATGAAGAAATTAGGAAAAGAGTTGGTATAATATCATGTATCGAACATATTGTAGACAGCAAGTAAAATGGTTCGGTCACCTTATGAAAATGAAACCAAACCAAACACCAATAAGAGCATATAATACAAGAATATCCAGGCGTAAAGCCAAAGGTAGACCAAGAAAACGGTGGATAGAAAACATCAAAGATAGCCTTGAACAAACATGGACTAAATGCAACCTCAGCGACACATCTAGCCTTGGAACGACAGCTTAAGCTCCCACTCCTATGCTTAACGGTAAGTGTGAATGCTATCAACAATCATTCACCTGGGGAAAGACAATAGACTTAAATGTGAGATGATGATGAAATAATCTCTTTAGCTGTGAGCAGGTAGCTCTTAACAGCCCATAGCCTTTCTGACAAAAGCATAGATCCTCAGTTGAGTAACCAAGGTGACACTCAATTGCATAAGGTTTGCTGTCTTAAAGGCTAGGTAAGGGGGGAGGGGGGGTTGTGAATTCATGTTTAATCCCAGAAGGGAGACATTCCAGTGCAGCAGTATCCCAGGATCATCGCATCCTGCCAGTGGTACAGCATATAAATCTAGACCAACTACTCATCATTCTTATATCAGATCTGTTGACCCATCTGTGTAATGATACATCTAGCATTCCCTGCCACCTGGAGTCTGCTACAAAAGTGCAATGTCCACTGGCCTGCATCTCTTCATCATCTATAGGGACGGGACCATTTGGTGGAAGACAAAAGTAAGAAAGATATGCAAGTCGTGCAGTGACAATGACCCAACAAATGACAAATTGTCAGCTCATCCTCCAACTTTGTATAATCACCTCCATCGACATGTCTGGAAAAATCGCAGTGGTCCTATTCTTTGTTTCTTGAAGTAGAAGTCCAGGCCCACATTGAGACACAAATGAGATAGCATATCATTTTAATGTCTCATTTCTGTCTGAGCTTATTCTTTCTGTTATAATTTCCTCAGCAATGGTCATTATTTGACCTAGCCTAAACTTGTTTGATTTGGACATGTAACAAGACATGACTGATTTTATAAAATTATTATGCAAGGAATAGTCGACAGTGGAAGGAGGAGAGGCAAACAAAGAAAATCCTGGATTGATAACATCAAGGAATGGAAATATTTCTACACTTCTCTTAGTGGCTGAGGACAGAGGTGTTTGGAGGGCTTTTTATACTGATGTCTTAAGTTTGTCACCCCTACGACCCTGGCGGGTTATGGGTCTTATTATTATTATTATTATTAATAGTATTATTATTATTTTTATTAAATTTGCCCTTTTCTATATTGTTTGTGCAGCAAAAGGAGGAAATCAGACACCATACAGCGAAAAAGACTGGGGTGATACAACTGCACCAGAAAATATGGCCTACTCTAAGAGCAAAATACTGGCAGAGAAGGCAGCATGGGAATTTATGAAGAACTTGCCAGGTTGGACATATATATTTGCCAATCAATGTAAAAGGCAATCAAATTATATCTCGCATAATTTTTTAATTTATCACATTTCATGGTGTAATATTTCAATATCCTTTTCTTCATGTGGAAGATCTGAGTATAAACATTGGCCCAGTAGACCAGCCACTATGCTACAGCTAGCTCTAGTAAATGATAACTATACAGTGATAACTCAATTTTTGTCGATAATCCGTCCGAAAACAATTAGTGAAATCTAAAACTGAGGCATATTTTTCTATATGAGTCATTGTAAATCCAATTAATTCATTCTAGACACTCCAAAATATATACCAAAAAACACATTTTATAGAGAATAAATATAATATTTAATACTAAAAACGTAAGAAATTAATATAAAATGAATATAAAATACTAATGTAAAGAATAAATGAGCACTTAACATGGCATTTACTTGAAAGATGACAAGGAGGGGAGAGAGAAGTGCAGACATTGTTTGGAAAGGGAATCCCCCTCCATAAGGATCTTAGGTTTAATGGCAAGTTCTGTGTCCACACACACAGACACCTCATCTAAAGGGGTAGAGGAGATATTCTTCTCAAAGCAGTGCATGTCATGAAGAGTTTAAGACTTCTGGTTTTGAAATGAAGCTATGAAGAAACCCCCAACCAACACAAACTGGTTGAACAAAAGGATACATGAGCTGTATTGCTCATAATTTCTTAGAATTTTAAAAGATTTAGTATTGTTAAACTAATACTAAAGATGCCAAATGTAGTTATTCATCAGCTGTTACCCTTACTCCAACTTCTGATCAAGATCAAAGGTAAACAACGAATGATAGAGTATTTTTCTACCAACTCTCTGTTACCAATGTCCGATGTGGTCACTGAAATTTTCACACTAAATAACGCTAATAGTATTCAAAATGAAATAATTGAGAAAAACTGTTGGTGGTAACAGATTAGACAGCTTACAAAATGACTCGATTATAAATAGAAGAGGCATTTTATACTGTATGAAAAATATAGAGAGACAGCTTCCATGGTTTGGACATCTTATTAGAATTAAATACACCCAACTCCTTACAAGCACAAATAATAAACAAGATCAGGTAACAGAGACAGGAAGGCTAAGATAACAAATGGATATGTAATGTTCGAAGACATTCTGAACAAAGATAGATGCCAAATCTTTCCAAGACAACACATCTGGCCTTGGAATGGAAGTTCCACTTCCTCAAATATGCTTCATGGCAAATGTGTATTAGTAGTATAATCATCCACCTGGGACATCATCCATATAGGACGAGACATCATCCACTTGGCACAAGACATCCACCTGAAACAAGACAATATACTAAAACAAGACTAAATATATTACTTTAGAAAATGTAATTACTTTTTAAAATATGAATACAATAATGATAAAATAATCCTTTTAGCTTACTGACAAAAGCACGGGATCTTCTCAGTTGTGAAACTGATGTTACACCTCCTTATATAAGGTTGTCTCAAAGACATGAATGTGTAAGTGGGGCTTATGGATGCATGTTTAATCCCTGAAGGGAGTAATTTCAGTATCCCAGAATCACCATGTCCTGACAGCACACTTGTCTGTGCCAACTTTCTCATCATTCATCTGTCAGATTTGTTGGCCCTTTCACATTGGTAGTACATCTAGCATTTTCCAGTCACCTAGGAGTCTGCAACAAAAGGACACACATGCAATGTCTACTGCCTGCATCCCTCATCTTCCACTGGGTCCATTTGACAGAAGACAAAAGCAAGAAATTTAGGCATGATACGCCATTGATGTTTTCATAGGTGACATGTTGTCAGCCCATCCCTGTTTCATTTGATATGCATAGAAAGAAGACAGTGGCCTTATTCTTTGCACCATAAACTAGATGTGCATGCCCCGTTTGTCACAATGGCAATATATTTGTATGAGTTAATGAATATACCACTGTGTGATCTCTAACCACTATGAATTTCTGTTTATATGTTTTTCATATTAATTTATTATCTGTTTTTCTGCAGAAAATCAGAAATTTGAGCTCACAGTAATGAACCCTGGATTTATTGTTGGACCAGCACTGCATGGAAATATGGGAACGAGTACTGATGTAATAATTTTTTTGTTATTATTAAACTCAGTGGTTCCTAACCCCCGGGTTACAACCCCAATTTCAGTCACAAAGGTTTTTGTGAAAGGTTGTTGCCTGAAAGCATAAACTATACAAAATATTGATTTTAAAGCAATTTGATGTATGCTCATTTGATTCTACATATCTCTGTGAGATTGAATTTTCAATGCTTCTGCATTTGAAAACTAACACAAGAAACAGATTATATGGTGAGAATTATGTGAGGTTTTCATTATCACAAACTCAACCTCAAATTTTGAAGCTTGTTCCGCCAAAGACGGATGTGTCGGGCCATTGACGCAAATAAAACGGCGACACAACGCATTTCCATTCTCTGGACTACATCCTTCTAGAAATCTAATAGGACCATGGTCCTGATACAAGAGATATCCAGTTGGAGTTTGAGAATTCTTCTTCTGCGTTCATTCTCAAACTCCTGCAGATTAGCAGGATGTAGTCCGGAGAACGGAATGCATTGTGTCATGGTTTACAGCATTGCTGCGATATCTGCGCCTTTCGGCCTGACACATCCGACTTCAGCATGGCTTTGGGTCACTGACCCTATATGGGATGGGACAGCCAACTCCATCCCATAACCTCCTTAGTCGCCTCTTACGACATGCATGGAAGGTAAACAGTTTTGCTATTCTTTGCTCCCCTTTCGGGCCCCGGCAACACACGGGCGGGAGTTTGAGAATGAACACTGAAGAAGAAGAAGAAGCTTGTTAATGAGTTAGTTTCAATCATCACATCAAAGATATAATCTCTAATTATGTTGAATTTTAGATTATGCTGAAAAATTTATTTTCAATATATTATTTTTTCTTTTCTGCTACTAAATTGCCCTTTTAAATGCATCAGGAACGTAGGTCACTTTGCTTTTATAAAATGAGATTGTGACTCGGTAAAGGTTGGTTTAGCCAATTACCTGTATCTATAGCCATTTACCTCAATCCTCTACTGTGTCTCTAGCCATTGAACTGTTTTCTCTTCTGTATCTATAGCCATTTACATATGTAACTTTCTATATTAATAGCCATTTACCTGTGTAAACTGTTATATCTATTAGCCATTGATGTGTCTTTTTCTATATCTACAGCCATTTACATGTGTCATCTATATCTACAGCCATTTACATGTGTCATCTATATCTACAGCCATTTACATGTGTCATCTATATCTACAGCCATTTACACGTGTCTTCTTCTATATCTACAGCCATTTACATGTGTCATCTATATCTACAGCCATTTACATGTGTCATCTATATCTACAGCCATTTACATGTGTCATCTTCTATATCTACAGCCATTTACATGTGTCATCTATATCTACAGCCATTTACATGTGTCATCTATATCTACAGCCATTTACATGTGTCATTTATATCTACAGCCATTTACATGTGTCATCTTCTATATCTACAGCCATTTACATGTGTCATCTTCTATATCTACAGCCATTTACATGTGTCATCTTCTATATCTACAGCCATTTACATGTGTCATCTTCTATATCTACAACCATTTACATGTGTCATCTTCTATATCTACAGCCATTTACATGTGTCATCTTCTATATCTACAGCCATTTACATGTGTCATCTTCTATATCTACAGCCATTTACATGTGTCATCTTCTATATCTACAGCCATTTACATGTGTCATCTTCTATATCTACAACCATTTACATGTGTCATCTATATCTACAGCCATTTACATGTGTCATCTATATCTACAGCCATTTACATGTGTCATCTATATCTACAGCCATTTACATGTGTCATCTTCTATATCTACAGCCATTTACATGTGTCATCTATATCTACAGCCATTTACATGTGTCATCTATATCTACAGCCATTTACATGTGTCATTTATATCTACAGCCATTTACATGTGTCATCTTCTATATCTACAGCCATTTACATGTGTCATCTTCTATATCTACAGCCATTTACATGTGTCATCTTCTATATCTACAGCCATTTACATGTGTCATCTTCTATATCTACAACCATTTACATGTGTCATCTTCTATATCTACAGCCATTTACATGTGTCATCTTCTATATCTACAGCCATTTACATGTGTCATCTTCTATATCTACAACCATTTACATGTGTCATCTTCTATATCTACAGCCATTTACATGTGTCATCTTCTATATCTACAGCCATTTACATGTGTCATCTATATCTACAGCCATTTACATGTGTCATCTTCTATATCTACAGCCATTTACATGTGTCATCTTCTATATCTACAGCCATTTACATGTGTCATCTTCTATATCTACAACCATTTACATGTGTCATCTTCTATATTTATAGCCATTTACAAGCATCCCTTTTCTGTCTATCTGCCAAATACATGGCTAAGAGTGAATTGGGAGGTGCTAGAAACAGGTAACACATAGAAATCCAGAGTTATAATCCAACACAGGATTGGCGCTGTCAATCACAATCCTCTGATAGACATACTCAATAGGAGATTGGAGCATCAATCTGTCTAGAGTACACTGGTGATGATCTTGTTACTAATTAGAGTATTTAATTGCTGTACTCAATGCCCTTTACATTTTATCACACTGACTGTTTCCATTTTACATCTGTGAAAGTAGTTGCAAACAGAATTGCTTCTAAAATGGCCCATATATTCTATGTTAATGTATGGCTCAGAGACATGAAAAATGAGCAAACAACTTGAAAAAAGGTTTGATGCCTTTGAGATGTCGATATATGAAAAAATAGTGAGAACTTCATGGAAAGAAAAGAAAACAAATAAAGAGGTTCTAACAACACTCTGTATGAAAAAATAACTACTAAAAGAAATAACGATCAAAAAAATAAAATATTTTGGACATATTAAAAAACATGACACCTTGTTGAAGACCTTACTCGAGGGTTAAGTCGAGGGGAGATGAGCAAGAGGTAGCTAGAGAATGTTGGGGACCCGTTATAGTCAACTTCGTTGCTGAGATGGCACATAATGATGATATGTGTTATGTTGTGATTTCTATAAGACCTTTTGCTCAAAACATAAATTTGTGTTATCCAGCATATATTGTCCTATGTATGTTTCCAGTGATTGTAAAACTTCATTACCGTTTCTAAGTTTCATCTGTCAGTTTGCAGTTTTGACCTATAATTAAATTTATACAAAGAAGAATACTATTATATAGTTGTTTTAGTACAAAAGTGTTGATAAATATAACAGTTTTCATAACTGCTTATTGATTATGAGTTCCTTGAATTACAGATGATAAGCAGACTGATGAAACGTGACGTACCCATGTGTCCAAAATTGAACTTCTCTATCATTGATGTTCGAGATGTTGCTTTGTGCCATATCAAGGCAATGACTTTACCAGATGTTGTTGGTAAGTGCTCATTTATTATATTTGTTTTGTTGTCTCATCAATCATTTTGAATTGCCCATGTGCCAGTGTGTTGCCAAGGCCCAAATTGGGAGCAAAGAATAGTGATACCGTTACTTACTTTCCCCGATGTATTAGGCAGCCAAAGGAGGCTTTGAGGGTGGAATTGGCTGTCCCAGCCCATAGATGGTCAAAACGATCCCAGAACCCGTGCTGAAGTTGAATGTGTCAGGTCAAAAAGCACAGATATTGAAGCTAAGCTGTAAACCACAAAATGTGCAATTTGTTCTCTGGATTATATTCTGTTAATCTGCAGGAGTGTGAGAATGAATGCAGAATAAGAGAAAGAATTGCTCGTGTATTGACAAGATAAAAGGAAGCAAATAATAGTAATACTGTCATGCATGTTGAAAGAAGAGACTTTGATCTCAGCTACCATATGACTGACTGCCCTACACATGATCTCAGCTGCCATGGGCTTGACTGTCATGAAGCTGGTTGAAAAACCATGCATGGCTACTGGGAAGGAATTACGTAATCAGCAGCATACATCAAGATTGCAGAGAGTGAATCAACACTGTTATTTGCAACTTACATTTAGATTGCAGAGAGTGAATCAACTCTGTTATCGGTAGCATAAATTGAGATTGCAGGGAGGGAATCAACACTGTTATTTGCAGCATACATTGAGATTGCAAGGAGGAAATTAAATCTGTTATCTGCCGCATACATTTAGATTGCAGAGAGTGAATCAACACTGTTATCAGCAGCATACATCGAGATTGCCGGGAGAGAATCTACTCTGTTATTTGCAGCATACATTGAAATTGCAGGAAGGGAATTAAATCTATTATCTGCAGCATACATCATGATTGCAAGGGAGTCATAGTAAAATCACCTCTGGAGTAGAAGAAAGTCTAGCTAGTGAACCTTACAGCCACATTGAGTCAAACAGCCATCTTGGACTTGCAAAAGCTCTGTGAACCTTCCCATCAAACAGAATGCTAAATAATAATTAATCTGGAGTTGATCTAGAACACTACCAACCTTTTCTTTGATGGTAGGTCAAATTCATATAAAAATTACATTCATCTGAGTGTAGTTATCCCCACAAGATCTGAAATTGTTTTAGTCCTTTGATTAAATCAAAAGATTTAATTTCATTCTTGAACCTTTATTCATTTCCAATTTTCATTATCATACACTTCTGAAAAACACTGTATCCCCAATTGTTTTTAAATTCTGAACTTCTTGAATAATCTTGAATATTCCCAACATTAACAATGTATGTAATCATTTATTTCCTATTACTTTTTAGTATTATGTATAAGAATAGTGTTAATTATTGTTTTGTATGGCCGTGAAAACTGGACACTAAATACAGACAGAAGAATTGATTCAGCTTTTAAATATAAGTTACACCGAAGTGTCAGGACATTGGCACAAATAAAATGGTGACAGTGTATTTCCATTCTCTGGACTACATTCTGCTGGAAATCTAGTATGATCATTGTTCTGCTACAAAAAAGATCTATTGGGAGATTCAGAATGAATGATGACGAAGAAGAATATAAGTGACATTTTATTATGTCTGTAAATCAGTTATTTAGATCAAGAAAATTATATCCATTCAGCATCAAATAAAAAAAAACTTGCAGGTTATCAAGATGCACTTTTGAGGATGGTGAAACAGCTTAAACTTGTTTCGTTTGGAGATGTAACGAGACATGATTCAACTTCTAAAATAATTTTGTACGGACCAATTGAGAATGGAAAGAGAAGAAGAGGCAGTAAGAGAAATTCAGGATTGAAAACATCAAGGTACTATACAGGCATGATTTTCCTCAACTAGTCTGAATGGCTGAGAACAGAGATGTTTGGAGGGCTATATTTGCTGATGTCTCCAATGTTGCCTCCCTACATCCGTGACAGTTTGTGGGTCTTATTATTATACAGCTTGGCTGCATCTGCTTATTTAATATTTTGAGAGCTCTGAGGCTAGAAGGATGTCACAAAATATCAAAAGTACAACATCTACATGGCCTACATCTCATTGTCATCCAAGGGGACAATTTGACAGAAGCAAGAAATCAAGACAAGACATGCAATGGCAATGAGTTTTTTTCACAGGTGACTAGTCGTCTTAGAAGAATGGATGTGAAAATATGCATTATTGATAATATAAGAAAGACAGTCAACATTTATTGGGCACATAATGAGATGAGGAGACATTGAGAATATAGTGACAACATGAAAGATAGAAGGGAAAAGATCTAGGGAAGACCTATAAAAAAGATATTGGACAGTTTAACTAAATTGGTTCGATTGACGACACCAACAGAGATAATGACATATATGGGAGATCGATGTACATGGAGAAATATGATCACCAACGCCATTCGGCACAGCACTTGATGATGATGATGACTGGTGGTCAGCCTATCTCTAACCTTGCCTTACTCACTTCCTACAACATTAACAAAAAAAAGACAGTTAAAGAGAAGCACTTAAAAAAAAGAGACACTCTTAACTAGAAGTCCAATCCCTGGTTGCCACATTGGTGTTTCTAACAGGTAACATATATATTCAGAATAAAATGTTACATATTTATTTTGTAACTAATGTGCATTTGCTGTATATTTTGTTTACAATTTTCAGGCCACAGGCACCTGCTTATCAACAGAAATATTTGGTTTGTTGAAATTGCTGCAATACTTGACAAAGAGTTTAGAAGCCAAGGTATGATTTTATTATGCTTTTTTGGCAATCTCCTGATGTGCGCACGTGAACTTGACCATTTAAAGGAGTGTTAAGTATTGATATAAAACAGGTTGACTTTCTTTTAATGGGGGGGGGGGGATTATTAAACATCAGCTCTAACACATATGAAGAATATTGCAACGATGTTCTTGAAGAAATGTAACATACATCTTCCTATGTTCGAGACCGTTAAGAAGCTCTTGAACATTCTGTGACATATTTCTAGATTTTACAATGTAAGTTGAGCAACCTAAATTCATGGTTATTTGCCAGGTCAAAGATTAACACCCCTGTATCAAGTGCACGTGCACCGGAAAAGCACCAATTTTATTTTTAGTTAGTTAGTTAGTCGTCGGATCATCATCACTGCAAACTGGACACATCCATAGTTGCTCCGATCTCTCCTTGAGTGTATCCGCCATCACACTTCTGCTGACAGTACTGGTCCTATGCTGGTTGACCATCATTCTTCTGCGCCCTCCAAAATGTTCACCTCTAGCAACACCACATCTCAATCCCCGATCTTTAATCCTAGCCATTGAAAAGGAATCATCATCCACATTAGTCTCACTCTCGCGTGTTATATCTCTTAAGGAGTTCAAAACGTCAGCGCGATCCATTGCCCCATCGCCCTTTGCCACAATCGCACACGATGCCAGTTGATCCGCTCTTTCATTGCCTCGAACGCCCACATGTCCCGGCACGAAAATAAATGTAACCGCTTTCAAGCTCGCATTTCTCAAGGCCTCAATCCACTGTTCGCGAAGGAGACCCACTTGTACCTTCTTAATCATACTCATAGTCACTCAAGATGCAGACCTGCGTTACTTTCTGTGTGCGTAGCCACTCAAATGCCTTGGTCACCGCCATAGTCTCCATGGTCATACTACTCGTAGTGAGCGCAAAGGCACCACTTTCCTCCTTGATCGTTTTACCTGCGCACTGAGCTGTAAAGGCCCAAGCACTGCGAACATGCCTAATTACAGATCCATCAGTGTATATAATCACATCCCCCTCTTTGGTATTCTCACTGATTAAAGCCTGCACTTCTTTCTCCACAGCTGTGGGACACCATTCTCTGCAATTTTTATCATTAGCTAATCATATTTTATTATTGTTAATGGGAACGTGAAAATAATAAATATGCAGGAAATGATAGAATCTACAAGAAATAAGAGCTTGGCACTCTAGTTCCCTTTGCCAGGACGAGACAGTGTTACTTTCAGCTCCTGATTGGTATTTGTGATGGGGAGTTTTCCAGGGCTTCTGAAAGCCCTAGATGACTGTTTTTTTTAATGTGCCTGTAGGATGCAATGCCACACACTGGGCAGTCTTCTACACAGGAAGGAGGGGGGGGCAAATTTTGCACTGACATTCTTGTAATCTCAAGTTATGCTGCAGTTAAGAGGGTTTAATTTCTCTTCACATTTCAAGCATAGGTCTCAACAGGCTTCATCACAGGGGAAATCATGGAGTGGGATAGTCATTGCCATGACAATACCTTAGCCAACTCTTACAACTTGTATGCAGGCAGAATTGTTACTATGCTTTTCTCCCAGGCAATGCATGGGCGTGTTGGATGATATCTATCGATGTGACATATCCTTTACAGAGCGTTTTCTTCACTAGTTAGTTAGGTAGTCATTGGATCATCATCACTGCACTCCGGACAAGTCCATAGATGCTTAGATCTCTCCTTAAGTGTATCTGCCATTACATGTTGACTGACAGTCCCAGTACACCATTGATTAACCATCATTCTTTCTTGCTCACAAAACCACTCTTTTCTAGTGACACCACATTTCAAACCAAGCTCCCTTATTCTAGTCATGGAACAAGAGTCATTGTCACTTATACAGTCATTTGTTTGTGTGTTTTCCCATAGTGTGTTCAAAATGTCTGCCCAATCCATTGCTTCGCCAACAGACGTAGTAGCCGTGTGTGCGACCAAACTATCTGCTGTCTTACTACCCTGGCGCCCAGCATGTCCTGGACCAAACATAAAAGTCCCTTTACGCACACAGGAATTCTTCACTGCCAGTCTTTAAGCCTCTTGGTTCTGTGCAAGCTGTCCAGCCTCTTTCAGTGTCATGTACAGAAAGTATTCTATATCCCATATCTGTCGTCATCTTAGTCTGCTTCTTGTTCTCAATCCTAGATCTTTTTCACTCCATTATTCATCTTTCGATACTGCTGTCTTTTTGTGTGTCCACAATATATTAGCTTGTGTTTTTTTTATAGTTTTGAGGTGTCAGTCTTCCTCTATGTTCAGGTCTTTGCGAATGTCTGCATTGGCTCATCTTTCTGTCCATTATATTCTTAGGACCTTTCTAAACATTTACTTTCAAATGGCAATATTTTCTTTTTTGTTGAATGATAAGAACTCAGAAATCAATGAGCAAATAAGAGAGAAAAATTTGTTGTCAAAAAACCAATTTGTTTCTACAATAGAAAAACAAGTGAAGGACTTATATTGGACAAGTGTATAGAATGTACACAGAATGTATATAGAATTCCATTACATGCATTAAAATATCTATCAATTGACAACTAAGGGGAAAAAGACCAAGAGAGACTTCATAGAAACATCATCACATTTGAAATGCTTATTAATCTAAACATCGTGCAAGAATTGCATAAAACAAAATCTCACAACTCAAACTGGTTTCTGACTTATATACTATATTTGACGCTGAAGAAATATAGAAAGATATATGGCAGGGGTAGGTAACCTACAGCCCTTGGGCCGAACCCATCCAGCCATCCCACATTATCAGGTCTGCTAGTTTGTAATTCTATCTGGATGTAAAAACAATATATAGTTGTTACAGATAGACCCTCTAATTTTGTTTCATTTCTATCATAAAAGAATTTGGATTAACTAATTCAGCTATTTAAAATGTAAAAATTTGGTAAATGAAACAAAACTATCGAGCTTCAATGTGAACAGACACTTGTAACATTTTAATTTTAATGAAAATTTTAATTAACCTTTACGACTCTGCGGTCGCAATATTGCGCCTATGAGCACAACTCCATTGTGCCTGCGGGGGCAATCCCGCTACATAGGACATCGCCCGATTCCCGAGTACGGAACTTCACGAAGTAATGATCCCATGACATATAAAACCCGCCAAACGAAGCTAGGTATACGTCACAGATTAACGGTCAAATTCCTTTACTCATTACGATTGCAAGAAGAGTCGGCTAGTTTTGTCCGCGAATTTCTAGAGCGACGTTGGCCATTTTTAGCCATATTTTACAATCAAATTGAGTAAAGCGTGGTATGGCTAAGTGATCGTGAATACATGTTTTAATTGTTGTTTTTTGTGTTTAATATGTTGTTATTTGATAAGAATGTTTGTGTAGTCGTTTAAAAACACAAAAATAATATGTATCAGGGGTGCCACGTGTGTGCATAGACAATAATTACGCTGCGTGTCGGGCAAGACCTAGTGTTTACCGGACGGACGTTATATGCGATTTCTTTACGTTTTATTAGTTTTTTAATTCATTTTAACAAATCTGATCTTATGCAGATACTTTTTTGAAGTTCATAAGCTTAATATTACCCTTTTTTTTCCTTCATATTACAGGTTATAAAATTCCACTAAAACAATTGCCAGATGGCATTTTTGCATTTATTGGACTATTTAGTAAATTGATAAGATCTATCCGCATGATGTCTACCAAGCCATTTCTTTTGGATAACTCTAGGGTAAGAATGAAAATATATAAATAAACTGTTTTTTTTCAGTATATGTTTGTATTCATACATTTCCAGAAGCAGAGATGTCACAGTGAAGTGATCTTCACCTGCTGCATGTAGGTGGTAGTGACAGAGGCTCTCACTTCATTGATGATGCAATGACTAACACACACTGTGATACTATCAGACTCAGAGCACACTATGCAAAATTAAAAAAATTCATGATTAAAAAGGAGTTAGTTGCTCTTCTCAGCAACATGCAACATTCAGAGTATCACATGGATCTAGTGTTCAGGTCATACGGAAGCTAGAAAAGTAAAGATAGAGCTACTGCATTGGCAGACACTGCTATAGGTGATAGGTCAGTGATAAGAAAAGACAAAGCTGAGTTCATTATGGTAGTTATGGATGCACTACAAAGTGATGAGGAGGAGACTGGAAGAGACAATGTTCATGTTCAGAGAGTGATAGAAGTGTGAGTGACTAAGGCAGAGGGAAGAGAGTGCCTCCTCTATGAAAAGAAGTGAAGAATGTACAACCAAAAACTGATTCGCAAACTGAACTTATATATGACAATAACTATGATAATGTATTATTGTTAGTGGTAACTAATCTATCTATTATCATTTCCACTTGTGCTGTTAAACGTTATGGGGGAGGGGGGAGTTGGATTTGTCTGTCTTTGGCCATTTGAGTCACATTACCCATTGTCAACCTGTGTATCTTTAAGGTTTGTTTGATTGTCTCCACCCATCTAGCTCTTGGTCTTCCTCCTGCCTTGTAACCTATCAATGCTGTTGTATGGACGGAGGGCTGGCTTCACTGGTTCCAATCTCATAATGTGACCAAAATACCTGGTTTGCTGTCTTTCGATGTAGTCTTGACTTGAGATGTCTTTTTATTTCTTTCCTGATATCTTCATTTCTTTGCCGGTCTCTTCTGATGACATTTATAACACTCCTTAAGCATCTCATTTTGCATACTGTGATCTTTTTCGCTACCCTCTTTGTCAAGGGCCATGTTTGACATTGGTAACTCGAATTAAAAATACTGTTTAACAAATGTTGTTTTGGAGTCATACAGATTGTTGGTTGTTTGAGTATTGTCGACAGCTGGTAAATCACAGTATTGGCTTTCTGACATTTTGCCTCGATCAATATTGAATTTGGCATCCTCTGTATAGACGCTTTCTAAATAATTGAACTCAGATACCTACTTTAGTTTTGTACCATTGACGGATACATTTAACTTGCCTGGTGTTCTGCTGAACTTCACAGTCTCTGTTTTAGATGTGTTTAGTTTTATGTTGTATTGTTCACAAGTTGCATGGAGCAGGTGTGCGTTGTAATTCATCTTCAGATTTGTATATTATACTTTGATTATCTGCAAATAGCAGTTCATTTAGTGAGCTGTGTTCTAAATGTGCAAGAAATTAAAAACAACAAAGGAACAAGCACTTACTAAAAACTTTGTTCCTGTATTTTTGTGTTATTTCTTTTACATTAGTTTTACTATTTGTTAGTTATATTAGTTACCAGTAACAATAATATATTATAGTTGTTATCACTTCTTGGTTTTATTACTGCAGCACTCTCCACCTTGTTGGATATCCTCTGACAAGTTATTTATACTTGAGATTATACACCCTTATATTGCTGATGAGCAGAGAATTTATGCAGATGTCCATAATGCTATTATGTTGGTTCCCAATCAAGAATCATTTGTCCATTAATCAGCAAATGAAATGAACAAATACAGTTCAGTATTTAAATACATAGAGAATAAGTGATACCGAAGCAAGGAAACAATGACTTTTTTCTTGTACATATATTATTACAGTGAAAGATATGCGTTAGTCATTCAATAAGAGGATAAGAGTGTCCAAACCAGTGAAGCCACAGCTTGGTTTTTTTCTACTAGATCTGGGATCATCTGAAGTGCTGGGGTTATTTTGGACAAATTTGCCTTAATCTAGAGATTTCTTTTAGGAAATCAGAACACCACTTTTAGTACTAGGAATTTAGCCAAAGAATGGATAAATCCTATCAATACGTAACTGTATTTTAAAAGAAAGATCACCAAAAGTCTCATTGAAATGATAGAATTGCACATGAAAATAAAGGAATGACCATTTTTTCTTCTAGGCAAACCTACTTTCCTTGAAGAAGATATATCTCAGTGCCTGGCTTTATTTAGATGGATTATATATGGAAATATCTGGGTTTTCCAGGGCAAACTGGGGTTATTTTTAAAATGCAGTGGTAACATTGCTCCAAATGTGCATTCAGTTTAAAAAATACTACAAATGTCCAAACAAATTGCAATAAATAATCGCTAGGAAGTCATAGTCAAAGGATTCTTCTTCTTCAGCACTCGCTCTCATATAACCACAACGAATATTTTGTGTGATTTCCGCTGGGGAGCGTGAAGTACATTGTGCTGCAAGTTCCACAGTAGAACTGTGATTATTTGCACCCCGGTTGGCCACTTGTGGTCAGCACATCCGTTTTCGTCATGCCTTTAATTCGGGTAGGCTTCCCTAGTCCGTGACAGCCTGTCTATCTGTCGCCGGACACGCTGGTGTGTAGTGCCTCTTCGCCAAGACGCTTGTCGAGCGCATCTATCTGGTACGAGGTGCTCCACTGTCTATGAACCCATCTCATGCAATTGGACGTACTCTGCCTGTGTCCATCGGGTACTGAACCGCTTCTCATCTGCGAGCCTGGTTCCGTATGAGGAAGAACTCGCCAGAAGAGTTGGACCCTGGCTCGTTCGCCCTCCTACCCGAGGCGTCGTTCACAGACATCGTGAACCCCTCGCCCAGGTTCGAGTCTCACACCACGTGTTTGAGAGCAAGGCGTTCTCAAGCTGAGCGACCTTGTCTCAATAGCACCTGAGCCCATCAGGTACTGAAGCCTTTCTCTCTACAAGTGTATTTCCAGTATAGGAAATCTTGACAGTAGAGTTGAGCCAGGACTATCTTCGTTGTCCCTTTTTTGCCTAAGCCCATCGGGTACAGAACCCTTTCTCTTCGCAAGCATATTTCCGGTTTAGAAAGACTCGACATTAGAGTTGGGTTAGGTCTTCTTGTTTTTCAGAACGCCCATGATTGGGTCTGGGTCTCTGCCTATAAGGAGTACAGGTAACTAGAAGCTCGTCTCGAGCTAATGGAGTTTGTAGTTCCCCTTTCCTAGGAACTTTTCACTTTCTATTTGCAGTTCGTGCTGCCCTCTAGCGCTGTTCTGCCCTTTCATTGTGTCATTGTATTCAGTATGAAATCTATTTGTCTCTCGCCATGCATCTACCTTTACGTGCATTTTACATTGGCCGTCCCTCCAATGTTCGGACTGGACTGACTAGCTTCACTGTATGTCGACAGTGTCGCTATATGTGGTGATGCTGGTGGTGTCAGAGATATTGTCTTTCTCTAATGCAGTCAGATCTCTTTCCATCTGCTACCTCCACATTCTTGGACACGATCCCCAAATGATTTGGCCAGAATCAGCTCGAGCTGCTGTATTTCTGTTTCCAGGGTGCACCGCGTGGAGGTACATTTGGGATCTTGGTTATCTGCTAACCCTGGGTCCGCCTAGAGCAATGTGTTCCCATTGCACCGCAGTCACAGGATTACCTAAATTGCAATCCCAATTTTGGTGGTCATACACTCTGATATGTCTACAATACATTGATTGCTGTGACCACAATTTGGATTATTAAAAACAATTTTACATAAATTTTACAAACAAAAATACCGTAAAACTTCAACATAAATGTCTGGACTACATCCTGCTGGAAATTCAGTAAGAATTTGGGAATGAATGTTTTTACCCTTTCCACCAAATTGCTCACATCCCTATCTATTTCATTAGTAGGCCATTCATATGTTTCCCATACTGAATGCTGGTTCTATCTATCTATCTATTCACTAAACTCTTTGTTGCCTTTCAGTGTCAGGGGTAGAAGAGTTTTCTGGAGATGGCCCTCATGTGTGCTAAGTATATTGTGGAATTTTTCATATCTTTTATTTTAGTGGTCCATCATTTTCATGGTCGGCCTCTAGATATGCCTTCACTGTATCTGTGTAGCATAGCTTACTGTAGTATGTTGTCTGATGGTGGTCTGCTGATGTATGCAAACCATTTGATCTGTTGTCTCTTAATATATGCAAAGATCAGGGTGGTGCTGGTTCTTTGTCTAATGTCCTCATTCCTCACTCTGTTTCTTAGTGATATCCTAGGATTCTGCATAAGCATGCTATTTCAGCTGTCACAAGTTTATGTTTGTCTTGTGGTGTCATTGTCCATGTTTAGCATTGATAGCACAGTGTTGGCATAATAATCGTTTTGAATAGTGTTATTTGGTGTTTAAATCTATATTTTTGTTTCTGAAGTTTCGTGTCATTTGCCCTAGGGCTTGTTTTGCTTTACTAAATCTATTGTGTATTTCTTTGCTGTTCTTGCTTTTTAAGTCTTTTGTTTCCAATATAAATATTTGTGTTTCTTTCTAATTTTCTATCTTCATTACTTTAGTCTTTTCTATAGTTATCTTCATGTTATAGGTTTGGCATGTTGGATGTAATCTGTCTATTTATCTTTGTAGTTGTTCTTCTGATGATGTCACTAGTGATTGGTCATCTGCAAATAGCATTTCGTTTAAGTTATCCTGCAGATTGTTTTCTACTATTGTCTTTGCTACTTTGCAGATGTGATCTATGTATATTATGAACAATAGGGGGATAGTAGGCATCCGTTTCACACCCAAGTGAATTTGGAAATGATCAGATGTACCTTTGCTTGTTCTTACTGCACATTAACTATTGGCGTATATGCTCTGACATAGGATTATCAATTGGTCCATGAAAGCCAAATATAAGTCTTGGTTATGTTGTGTCGCTCGCTCTTTCTGAAAGTTGTTTGAGGACCAAAATTACATCTGTACAGCTTTTATGTTTCCGAAAGCCCATTTGTGTGTTGTTGAGCCGTGGTTCTATATATGCGCTCATCCTTCTCTCTAATATCTTGCTAAAGATTTTTGCTACGTGTCTTAAGAGTGATATACCTCTATACTTAGTGCAGTCCCTCTTACTGCCTTTTTTCTTCTAGATGGGAACAATTGTTGCTGTATTGTTCATGTGGTGTCTTTTGTGTCTTCCATATCACATTGAACAGTCTGTATAACTACTTTATACCTATCACTGTTAGTATTTTTATTAGTTCTATATGTATGCCGTCTATTCCTGGTGCTTTGTTATTTGGTGCATGTTTAACCGCCTCTTGATTTTCGGATTTCAGTATGTATGGTTCTAGGTCTTCTTCTATTGTGTTTATTGTTGTAATCACTTCTCCTTCCTTTAAGTTTAACAGTTGATTTAAATAATTTTTCCATCTTTCAATGATTTCTTGGGAACTATTTAGTATGTTGCCATGTTCATTTTTGATTATTTCTGTTGGTTCGTGTCTTTTTTACTTCTCATGTTTTATACTTTCTCTTAGAACATCTTTGGTGTGTTTTGTCTATCCTTGTTAAGCATTTCTCCATGTTTTTGACATGACTTAATTTTTGCAAATTTAATGATTTTCTTGGTTTTAATTTTTGCTGTCTTGTATGCCAAGTAATCTTCATGCGTTTTGTTTGTTGTCCATTTCTTGTATATTTGTTTTTTATCTTTCGTTGCATTCTTTAACCTCTTCTGTTCACCAAGCTGTTATCTTTGGTTTCGTGCTTTTCCACGAAAAGCTGTTTACCAACCTCAAACCTATTCATGGTCAAACTTACTTGATATTTTTCTACTGTCTATCTTGCTATCAGCATAGTCACAGATGGTGGAAGATTTACACTCACTGTGTGAAGATGAAAACTGGACAATGATCCAGAATTTAGTAGACAAAAGAAAGGAATAGGTAGAGCTTCATGGAAACAAATAAATAAGGTCTTGGAAAAATTAGGAGTGAGTAAAGATAAGTCCAATGGTAGTAACCTGCCATTGTCGATGAAGATAATTGTTCATGTACTAAGCCATTGCAACTATTGAACAGGGGTGGTTTGTTCATTTCCTTACTGTATTTTCCTTCCACAACTCATGCATCAGGTACCAATTTACAGCTGGGTCAACTGGAGGAGTGCTCGTGTCAGACGAGAAATCATGACCTCTATGTTTTTCCATCTGGATTCGGTTTCAAACCTGGCTTGCTGTAGTCCAATGATAGTCAGCAAACTCACTATAACATATCATGCTTCTCTGGGAGTGAGTAAAGAAGCACTAGAGTGAATAAAAATAAGAAAAACTATGTTTAGCACATAAACAGACATTTGTTGAAGAAAATTTCTTGTTCAAGTAACCACTGTACTATAAATAGCGCAATGTTTATATTCCGGACTACCAGACGTAATGGATTTCCGTGCACTGCCAATGAAATTAATGGATGCCGTGACGTCACACCGCGGAAGCAAAAAGGAGAGTTTTTGCGCGCGACGTGGCTTTGTGAATGATAGAGCCAACCATTTCATTCGTTTTGCGCGGAATACGGCAAAATCCATAGTCATTATTTTGCCGAATTTAATATAAGGGGGTGGGCTTCGCTAACACTAACCCTAAACCCCCCCGTCCGTTTTTTTCTTCCTTTTTTTTCTTTTTCACCTAACCACCATCTTACCCAACTACCCGCCCAACACTTCACCTCGAGATCACATTCCACAACCAACTTCCGTCAAAGGTTAGGAAACCCCGTGAATCCAGGCCAACGGTCACAACAGTTACTTGAACGTGAAATGCGCCAAATTATTAAAAGAAGAATTTCATAGGATAGGTAGCAACTAAAAAGTGGGAAGGACATATGAGATGAACAAAATATTGCTGTTGACCACAGTGTACTAGCAAGGCAAAATATAAAAAGTGTTTCAGATCTATTTCCGCTATCGATGATTGTGGAGATGACCTGTAATCTTATCTACAAGTATAAATTTTAAAAACTATCAGGATATCTGACAAGGTAAAGTGTGCCGCAGTAACACAACTAAGAAGTGATAACAACTGTGTTTTTGTTACTTCTCATTGACATTAGTTTGACTATTTGTTAATTATATTAGTTGCTAGTAACAATCTAAACTCAATTTAAACAAGTCAAACTATGTATGATCAGAACATGTGTATTACCAGTGACATTATATGGTTGCGAGGAATTGACATTAAATGAAGCAATAGCAAAGAGAATTGCTGCATTTGAAATGAGATGCTACAGAAGAATTTTAGCATACCATGGACAGCTAAAAAGACAATCAAGAAGTGTTTATCAAGAAAACTGGGTTTTTTTTTGGTCATACAAACAGACATAACAGCATGGAAAGATTAATAGCTGAAGGCAGAGTTACCGACAACAGGGAAAGAGGGTGCTAAGAAGATGATGGTGCAGTGATATATCAGATTGCTTAGACGTCTCTAACTGCGGCAGGTCAACACACCCAGAATCGTAGAGTGTTCCAAGAATCTATAAGGAAGAACATATTCTGGAGAGAATATGTCACATGATGATGAGTGACAATCTTTTCTACTTTGTTCATATACTTTAAAAATTTGTATCAACTCTCAATCATCAAAGTAGCTGTTTTGAATGCTGATTTCCAACATTGATCCAGCTAATTTTGTTTGCTCTCTTACAGATGATAAATGTGCTTGGAATCAGCCCTATTGATGTGAACAAAACATTTATAGATATGGGCTACTCATTGGTTGAAACTGGTATAGTCCCAAAGACCTCAAAATACAGAAATCCTTCAAGCAGTTTAACAAAAACTTGAGAAACGAGGATTAGAGCCTCTTTTAAAAAATATGACTCTTAATTAACACAGGAACAAAATACTGTACATTAGCTACGAATACAAGTTTGGCTGCCGTTTATCTCCAACTCTCCTTTCTCTTGCTGTATTGGTAAACTCTAAATGACTACTCTGATCATTTATTGATTTTCAATTTTTTCATGTATCATATTTCTCTTTTATAAAAATCGACAATTGATAAGTCTGCATTAAAACTGTTTATTGAAGGTATTAACGATAGACACAGAGTAATAAACATTGCAGTTTTACAAGCATTTTAACTTTTTATACATATTATCTATCAACTTTTATTTTGTGAAAGATATTTATCAGTATATCAATGCCTATTATGATACATATTTCTTGATTAGAATCCAGCAGCACTTCACTTGAGGCTTCATTCGTCTAAGAGTTTATATACATAGTGTCCTAGTCAGTTGTTGGTCGTAGGTTTATTGGATCTTTCCAGAGAGGACACACAATTCTTCTCTGATTTTTCTATCATTATCTGAACATGTACTGTGTATTTTTTCAGTCTTGTCATATCAGTGTTTAGCTCATGCAATCACTTGTGTTGTCGGGGCCAAAAAGGGAAGTAAACAGTTGTGACACTTACCTTCTAGGCACGCCATAAGAGGCGACTACAAAGGTCTTAGGGCCACAGTTGGCTTGTCCCATCTCATGGTGGGTCAAAATGATTCAGAGATCATACTGAAGTCAGATGTGTCTGGCTGAAAGGTATAGATATTGCAGCAAAGCTGTAAAGCATACCACAACATAGTCCATTCTCCAAACTAATCTGCAGAAGTTTTGAGAATGAATGCAGAAGAAGGGAAGCTTGTCCAGTGTATCCATAACTACCCTTCTTATCTCAGCCCTATCTCTTCTCATTACCTTCATCTTTAGAACTCCTCAGTAATGTGTAATTCATTTTTTACATGTCTAAATATTTGATTATACTGATTTATATTTCCTTCATACAGTATTTAGATTCAGTTCTTATTTGTCCACCTCATTGTACCTAGTAAGTAAGAGCTAATTGCTCATAATTCCTATGGTGTTGGGGGGATCAATACAGCAACAACTAACCTGTATGAAAAAATATTGATAACAGTATACAGAACTGACTAAATCAAAATTTAAACCATCAGCTCTTTATCAAGATTTCAGTCTCACTTACCAATTCTATAAAAACTAGTAGGACTATATCTCTGTAAACCCGTAACCTGCCAGGGTCACAGGTGTACCATATTCGATGCATCAACACACAGAGTTCTCCAGTGATTTATATCTTTAATGATGCTAGCGAGTGAGGAAAAAAAAACTTGCTCACCCCTGCTACTCCAGCCTTTGACCATTCGCTGCAATATTATTTTGGAAAAGTAATGTAGTAGGACTATTGTCCTGCTACAGGAGTGATCCAGGAAAAGTTTGAGAAGGAACACTATACAAATATACCAAAAAGTAATATATGTATATATTTGAGTTCTTCCTTTATTTTGTTGAATACCGTAAACTTTTTTTTCCCAGTTATAAATGTACAGTCCAAACTCAACACTAGCTTTGTTTATATGTTCCATCAAAATAGCATTGAACCTCAGCAGAACTCTTCGCCCCACATAAAATACTGATTTTGTATAGTGGTGGCCATTCAAAGAAAATCCTTCTCAGTCACAAAAGGGAGATATCACCTACATTTTTTTATCTTGGGTTTGCCATGAGAATAATTATCTATTTATATAAATCATCCTCATATCTCTACCATAAAAGAAACTGTCCTTTATGAATGTTTCATTATTCATACCATATAATACCAAAGTCGGAAGTGTCAGGCCATTTGTGTAAATTAAATGGCGACACAATGAATTTTAATTCTCTAGACTACATCCTGCTGAAAATCTTCTAGAGCCAGTGTCTCTACTATAAGAGACATCTTGTGGGAGTTTAGAATTAACAGGAAATAATATTGTAGAATATTATACATTATAGTGTTATGTTTTAGACTTAAAATTACATTTCATATTAGCAAAGTCACTGTAGAATCCATTATATAACTATTAAAATATCTCAATTAGGTTCTTCTTCTGCTTTTGTTTACTTTGTGTTTATGTGTGACATCCTGAATGGTGTAGTGCAGCTCTTGGTTGAATGCCTTCATCTTCAGTGCATTGTATTACCTGGACAGACTGGTCTTCCTTGATTATATGAGGGCATGGCCAGTTGTAATTTGTATACTTTGTTCTCTAAACTAAGCCCCATTCCCAACTCAAGAAGCTGGCTGTGATGGTACTAACATGGTTGTAGTTATCACTGAAGTCGGATTAGGGATATTTTCCTGGCATAGTGCTTAAGCCATTCACTTTGTGCTTAAGAGGTCAAATGTTCAAATGCCACTGGCAGCGTCTTCTTTATTAAATGAATTTTCTTCAGAGATCCCTGAGGATTGTTGCTTGAAGCTACGAAGCTACAGAGGAGTTATGTCTTATAAGTGGTATACTCATCAGACACCATGCCACTTTGTTGAAAGGGACGGAGGATATGGGGGTAACCTGAGAACAGTGAAGTCAATCCTCTATGCCTTTTAAGCCGTTGAAGCAAAGTCGGATGTGGTGAACCATTGGTGCAAATTAAAACAGTGACACAGAATATCTCCGTTCTCTGAACAATATACCGAAAATCTAGTAGGACCATTGTTATGCTACAAAAATTCCAGTGGGTCTAAAAAAAAGAGCTTTAAAATATATAAACCACCAGCAGTGCTTAGTTGAACCTGGCCTTCAGAAATTGGTAACAGGTTCTCTGGGAAATTAAAGGCAGTGAGTCTATTGCCAACCAAATTGTTCCTAGATGTGCCATTGGTGAATAAAACATGTGGTCCTAATACAATATTCCCCAATATGCCATAATGGTGCTGTTTTGTTCATTTATTCCAATCCCCAAAAATTACCTCTAGTAGGGATCTTGTATCCTTTTGTGTATCTGGGAATTTCTCCTGAGCTTCATTTCATACCCAGAAGACTCCAACTCTCATGAAAGAGACACTTTGTTCTGAGAGAAAAGATAGTGTAAATACATAATTGTGTAGATGAAGTCCAGTGAACTTCAAAAAGAAAACCACAGTATATTAAGTGTATTTTAACTACTAGTAGTTTACTGTTAAATGGTGGTTAGTATTTAGGGGCTCTGGTAGATCTACAGACCGTCTACATGCTGGTCTCAGTGATGTAGAAAAATACACTTTATTCATAGTTGTTTAGCAGTCAGCAAACATAATTTACTATTGTGTTGCGATGAACATGTAGTTTGCAAACATCATTTACTATTTTGTAACAATGATGTTTCCTTCATTGTAACTATATTCTACAACTTATATGAACATATTGTACATTCCATGCTTATTTTTTGTTAAATTTTATAAATAATTATAGATTATTAAATGTATATAATTGTCATTCCGTTTTTTAAAATGGTATTAAAATAATGTATAGTATTCTTGTTGGGTTTTTTTTTCTCTAATGTTTGTAGTCCTCAAGAATATTATTTACCTGTGCAAATTTTGTTGTTTCTGTCTGCATCTGGATCAACAGGTTCATATTTATAGTCACATGAGAATGCACATGGATGTCTTGACTTAAATCGCAGCATTTATTTAGATTGTTACCAATGAAACTGTGGATAGAAAACATCCAGATAGCCTTGAGCAAACATGGAGATGTAATGAAGGTGATACATCTGGCCTTGGAGCAACAACTGAGGCTCCCCATCACCATGCTTAACAGCAAATGTGGATACTAGCAAATGTGGATACTATCATTCATCTGGTTAAAGAAAATAGAAAATAGTGGGGAGTTTTAATTTAAGATATATGTTGACTTGAGTATTGAGGTGAATTGGTGTCAGCTGAATGTACCTGGTTCAACTTTCACCTTCTGCCTTTTGTAGTGAAGTCATTTTGGCTGTGCAGTCATCGTTGAAACCACCAGATCATTGTAGACGTTCATGTAATTCCGACGCCTGCATACAAAATAGTGGAACATGCTTTTAAAAAAATATACCGACCCCTCTGAGTAGGGGTCTTCTTTTCAAAGCATTATATACTGCTAAGAGATGGAGTGTTCTAGGTAAGTTAACTAAGATAAGGAAAGAGTTGTTAAAAATAATTATTAATTCTTTAACTTTGGAGGAAGCAACCCTCCTACTACCCCCCCCCCCCCCATCCCAATTGCATATACGATACAAACTTCATCCTTCATCCCTCAAACTTCATCCCTCGTAATTCCTGAAGATTGAAATAAACAATCTGATGTGTCACAGGTCCATCTTTAGTGGATACAGAGTATGGATGCTGGCTGGATTGACAACCATAGTGTGACACACATGTCCACACAATTTTATTTCAATTTCATTTTGTTCATTAAATTTTAAGGACCTTTATTTAGAAAATGGTATGATGGGGATGGCTCTTAACCAACATTTGGCTGAGTAGTTCCTAGTACTAAGAGTCATGTTAGAATTTCTTTGAGGTGGGAGGGGGCGGTAATTTTGAATAGTTACACGATGATTTGTCTGAAGCTTGTGAAGTGGCAACTTTTTTGTTTTTGCTTTATACCTCTTTATATTTTGAAACGTCAGGAAGAAGAGTTCTCTGATCGCCTTTTTTGTGTGCCTCATATATCTTTGATTTCGTTGAGTCGTTTATTTCTGTGTTCGTCTTTTGCATGGTCTGCCCCCAGCTTTGTATCCATCGTGTCTGTATAGTAATCCTTTTTGAGGGACACTCTGAAGTGGCATCATCAGTAAGAAATTGCTGCACAGTTTCTAAAAGAAGTGTCATGCGGAGTAGCATAGTTTAATCATGTTTATTGTGAAATATCACTAAGGTGTGTGTGTGTGGGGAGGATGGCTTATGACCCACCTTATAGTTAGGTTTCTAGTACTAATAGTCATGTTCTGATTTGCTAAATGGAGTTGGGGAGGGTTTCTGTACGGCCATGCACCTCCATCTGGTACTAGTGTATTCTCTTCCACAATTTGAAATGCAGGGCTTTATACACAATTTTCTTATGTTGCTTCTACGTATAATTCTTTTTTTACAGGTGGGAATAGCTACATTCTTTTTCGGCGAGGGCCAAATTCATAAATGCTTTACTGGATCATATATATTTTTAAGCGATAACACTATGATAAAATATTATAGTCACTGATTACTAATATAACAGAAATACCAAATGTAAAGTAATGTTAACGAGAAATTAAAAAAAACAAAGGAACAAGAGCTATTTTCCACATTAATGCTAAATAAGGAATTTTATCAAGAAACAACAGCGAAGAAGAAATACACACAAACAATACGATCAATACAATGGTATGGTTATGTTATGTTCCTCCAGGGCCATAGGCGGCGCATAGGGCAGAAACCATAGCCTTCCATTTCTGTCTTTGTGTTGCCAGGTCTTTCAATTGTTGCGTGTTGTTTAGGTTCATTGACATGCCTTCTCTATTAATGGTTCTTCGTAGAGTTTCTCTAGGTCTCCCTCTTCTTCTTACTCCAGGTGGCACCCAATATAGTGATTGCTGGGGAATTCTTAGGCTGTTCATTCTGAGAACATGGCCGATGTAAGTCCAACGCCTTTGTCTAATGAAGGAAGATATATAGGTTTGTTGCTTTCCTCTCTTATAGTAGTGTTAGATTTAAAGTCACTCCACTTAACGTTCAGAATGGTACGTAGGCATTTGTTTTCAAAGGAGTCGAGTCTTTTATCTGTGGCTTTTGTGGCTTTCCAACTTTCGCACCCATATGATAGAATAGGGATGATGTTGGAGTTAAACAACTTGAGTTTTGTGGTGTTTCTTAGTGTGTTTGACGTCCATATGTTGCGTAGTTTATTGAAAACACCCGCTGCAAGGGCAATACGGTGTAAAATTTCTTTTGATGAGTCTCCATCCAATGCTAGATTGGTGCCTAAATATGTAAAATTGTTGACTTTTAATAATGGAACATTTTGAATTTCTATGTTGTCGTTGGATCTCGTAAAATCTAGTATATGAGTTTTTGATGTGTTGATTTTCAACCCTATCTGATTTGAGTAGTGTTGGAGATTGTCAAACTTAGATTGAGCATCTGTGTGGTTTGCGCTCAAAAGGGTCAGGTCATCTGCGTAGTCAAGATCTTCGAGAACGGTATTATTAATCCATTTTATTCCTGTCAGCTCATTTTCAGTGCTCTTTCTCATGACCCAATCAATAGCGACGCAGAAAAGTAATGGGGACATGATGCATCCTTGTTTAACGCCCGTAACAACTTGGAACCATTCTGACTTCTCAGTGTTTGTTTGAACACAGCAATGTGAGTTGTCAAATGGTATGGTACTTTCATATAAAGTTCTAAGATCGGATCCAAATCTATAATAAGTTGGTCAAAAGACTTCTCCAATCGAAGATGTTGCTATATTCTATTGTCATTATGACAATTTGCCCAATGGGTTTTTGTACATGGTAGAATTGGTGTGTTCATCGTCATCATCAAACCCTTCATGGTCGTAGGGGTTCTACTCTGGCAATATCTTCACAACAATTTCGCCACGCCTCTCTCTCCTCTTAGTTCTTTGTTTAAGTGTGAAGAATCTGAATTCTGTCCAGTCTTTAATTTAATGAATTAACAGGTGATCAAGAATCTTTGTTGACGATCTCGAAATTTCGTAAACTCCGATGGTATGGGCACGAGTTCAGGCATTCTTCGATATCAAAGGAGAAAGAAGACATTGAGGCCAGAAGAAGATTTGGTGGACAGTAACTATTACTGGGATAAAGTGTGAAATTTCCGAACTCATCAGAATGACAAAGTATAGGAGTTCCTGGAGGTTTTTCTACACATAATGTTTCAATGCGACCTCCCCCCCCCCCCGCCCCTACAACTCTGATGTGTTGTGTCATGTGACGTATTCCTTCCAGAACGTTGTCTTCCCAATGAACTCTCTGAACCTCTCTCTGTCTTGGGCGATGTGGCTTGCATTTTCAAGCGATGTATTCATGTTATCTTTAATGTCGTCAGTCCATCGTCTTCTTGGTCTGCCCCTTCTCCTCTTCCCAGGTACTCTTCCCTCCATTATTTGTCTTTCTAAACAGTTATGTCTCTTTATATGACCAAACAGGCGTAGTTTTCTTTTTGTTATTGTGTTTAGTAACCAACACTCTGGAATATTCAGTGTGTTTATAATATCTGAGTTTCTGATTTTATCCTTCCATGATATTCTAAGTATCTTTCTGTAGCATTTCAGCTCGAAGGCGTTGATCTTCTTTGCCGCTGTTTTACTTAGAGTCCATGTTTCACAGCCGTATGTTGCAACCGGAAAAATAAAAGTTCGTAACATTAGCACTTTCGTTTCTATTTTGTTGTTTTTCCATATGTTTTTCAGCCGTGCTATTTTGCAATATGCCATTGCCAATCTCTTCCTTATTTCTGCCATGCAGTCTCCTGCACCGTTGATGTTTGCTCCTATGATGTGTTAGAGACATATTATTCGTATTGTTGTTGTTGCTATTGTCATTATCAAGTGGTAGGCCCTATGCCTACATGCAGACACCGTATGTCAATGAGGTTGATAACGTACACATACAGAGGATGTTAGAAATTGGAGTATCTAGAGGTGAGGGAAAATCGTAAATTTTTGGAAAGTCCCGAAGATGACACAATCAACACCTGACCGGAACTCTGAGTCTACATACACAGGGATGGTTGATGTAGCGGAGGACAGAGCACTTATGGGAATTTCCCGCGTGCCGTGAAGCCAGTTCCTAATCAAGAATCAAGACATTGACGTCCAAAGTACCTTGTACACATATTTTGTTTGCAATATCCAAGATTTTATGTAACCATTTTTTATTTTAAAAAGTTTTTAACAACCGTAGAACATTGACTTCACTGTACTCGGTTTCCCATATGTACTCCGTTCCTCTCAACGAAGCGGCCTGCCGAGAGTACCACTTATAGCACGTAACTCCGTAGCTTCAAGTGATAATCCACAGGAATCTCCGAAAAAACAATCACCTTATAAACAAGACGACACGAGCCGGATTCGAATCCTCTTTAACACAAGGCGAACAGCTTAACCACTACGCCAGGGAGATCCCCCCCCCCTTTTAAAATTAATCTCTACTTACCACCGTGGTTTGCGACATAAAACAACTCGTAGTTTTATATTGTGTGAGGCAAAATATATATATTTACTTTTAGCATTTCAACTTATTTCCGTGTATTTGGTAACATTTGCTTTGTGTTACCACAGTATCGACATTTTCAGCGTGTCGGATCGTTCCGTAGCACACACTTTATCTTTTCATTGCTCTTATGGCTGCTACATATCCCTGTTTTAAACATTTTAATGTATTTCCTTATATACCAACATTTGCCTTCTGTTGTCGCAGCCTCCATATATTAAACGTGTTCGGTTATTTCCTGACACTTAAAATCATCACTATATAATGCCCTTGCAGTATAATGAGACTTGATAATATTATTATATATCATTTTCAAGTGACATTTGTTCCATAAAATCTCTGTACGTCTCTCTATCCCGGACAAAAAAACTTGTATTAGTCAATGGCATGTCCATACATTCCTCGATGTCGCTGGTCCATCGTCTTCTTAGTCTTTCTCTTCTTCTCTCGTCTTGCACTCTGCCATCTAAAGTCAGCCTTTCGATACCGTCATGTCGCTTTAAGTGTCCAAAATACTGTAGCATAACATCTTCTTTTGATGGTATGTAGAAGCCACCCATCATTTAGTTTCAGTAATTTCAAAATTTTAATGTTTTTCTTTTTGATTAGTAGGATCTTTCTGTAGCACTTAATTTCAAATGAATTTTTTTGTGTGTGGATATTGTCTTGTTTAAAGTCCACGTCTCGCATTCGTACGTTGCCACTGGGAAAGCACATGCTCTTAAAAGGGTTACTTTAGTATCGTTATTGCTACTTTGCCATTTCTTTCTTATTACCTGTTAAGTCTTTCTAAAATTCTGATTCCCCCCACCCATGTAACATGTACATATTTTTTTATATTCAAATATTGAATTATTCCCTAATGAAGCCTAATTACAACGTGTTCTAATTGCCCCCCCCCCCTTGAACGCTCATATTGCCCCCTCCCCCTGTGGGGCGTAGGTCCCACGTTGGGAACACTGATTTAGATGTTTCTTTCTCCATTCTTACTGCTGCTTGTTGTTCGTGATATAATGTTTCAATAATATTAATACTTATTTTAATTTCCACCTCCCTACATCAGCGTTTAATTTTCTTAGTACACATTAAATAGGAAAAAACGCTTTATCAGAACTGCAAAAAAACAACAAACACCATTACTGTACAAACAGCAGATCCAGGAAAATTTAGCTGAAACGATGGGAAATTAGACTGCCTAATCGACGTGTATTTAGTGAAATGACATGGACAAAGGACAACGATAACATATATAAATTCTGCAGGAGAAATCAATCCCTTATCGTTCATTTTCGAAAAGGACATGCAAGAGTCAACAGTCATATAAAAAACTGTATCAGGTAAACAAATAAAAAAACAACAACCCCAAATTCAAATCTGCAGGACTTCATTTCCAATTCTTTTAACTACCTATTTATTGCAACTACATATTTGTATTTTTTTAAGAATGGCATCGTGCTGCCAAGAGTAGAACTACACCGCAGCATTTGGATATCGATAGCAACAACAAACAGCAGATAAAATGTCCAGTCGTGAAAATAACTATAAATAGGAAACAATGTCAACAACCTCTTCAGCTCTTGGCGTAGAAATAAATGCCTCAATTTACAAATCTTATCCGACTTGTTTATATGATATCTATAAAAACGTTGCAAAACCAAACTATGTATGATCAGAACATGTGTATTTCCAGTGGCAATATACGGTTGCGAGGAATGGATATTAAATAAAACAATAACAGAGAAATGCTTTCGAAGTGAGATACTACTGAAGAATTTTACATATACCATGGACCGCTAAACAGACAAATCTAGAAGTGTTAATATTAATAAAGGGATAAAAAAAATAGGGTATGAGGGCGTCGAAGACGACGATTGTGCAGTGATATATCAGATTGTTTAAACATGTTGAAACATGTGATTGTTTAAACTCGCTTCGGCAGGCCAACTAGTTCAGAATCGCGGAGTGTTCAAAGAATCCATAAGGAAGACCACGATCTGGTAATAATATGTCACAGGAGAAAACCGTCGCATATAATGTGATATTATATTACTGATATAGATTAAATAAGTGGTTCTCATCTCGAGCAAAATGCCTACATCCATTGGATGGCATCGTATGATTGGGAAATCTCGAAGAAAAAGAATTGGAAATTGAAGTGTCGCAGATTTGTCTCTAGGGGTTTTGTTTGTTTTTGTGTTTGATGAATAGGAAATTAAAGTATCTTACTGGGGATGCAAAGGGAAACGCACTACTCTCGGCGAATCCAGGGTTAGTAGATAACTAAGATCCCAATAGTACCTATTCATGGTGCACCCTGGAAACAGAAATCCAGCTGCTCGTGCTGATTCTGTCCACGTCTATTGGGGATCGTGTCCACAAATGTGGAGACAGCAGATAGAAAGATAGTTGACTACATAAGAGACAGTTTATATCTCCGATACCACTGCGCCAACACATGCAGTGGCACTGTCGACACAGTGACCAAAGTCTGTCCGTACTGAGCATTGAAGGGACGGCCAATGAAAAAGACACTAAAGAGTAGCTACATGGCGAGAAACAAAACGATACCATAGAGAGTACAAAAAGAAGGTAGCACTGCGCAGGAGGGCAGCGCCAAGTGCAAGTAGAAAGGGAAAACGTTCCAAGGAAATCGTAATTACAAGCTCTGTTAGCTCGAGACAAGCTTCTAGATACCGGAACTTCTTACGGACAGAGACTCAACCGTGGACACCCGGCAAAGAAAGCAGTCCAGGCCCAACTCTATTATCGTTTTCCTATACCGAAAACATGCTCACAGGGGGAAAGGGTTCAGTACCCGATGGGCTCAGGTAATAATGGGACAATGTCGTTCAGCTCGAGAACACACCTTGCTCCCAAACGCGTGATGTGCGACTCGCTCTTCGGAGAGAAGTTTGCGCTGTCGGTGAACGACACCTCGGCTAAGACGGCGAAAGAACCAGGGTCCAACTCCTCTGCCGAGTTCTTCCTTAACCGGAACCAGGCTCGCGGATGAGAAAATGTTCAGTACCCGATGGGCACAGGTACAGAACGTCCAATTAATTACACGAGGAAAGTTCACAGACGACGGAACATCTTGGGCGAGATTAACGTGAACAACAATCGTCTTGGCGAAGAGTCACTACACACCCGCATGCCCGTCGACAGATATGCAGGCTGTCACGTGCTAAGGAAGCCTACTACCCGAATTAAGGGCATGACGAAAACGGGTGTGCTGTGCCTCTCATGTCCAGACCACAAAATGAGCCAACCGAGATGCAAATAACAGTTTAACTGTGAAACTTGAGGCACAACGTATTTCACGCTACCCGGCGGAAATCACACGATTTATTTGTTGTTGTTATAAGAGAGCAAACGCAGAAGAAGAAGGAGAAGAAGAAAGTATCTTTCCGAGGCACGTCCCTTTCAACTTCAGGCCGGGGTTGATTATATCGTATCTATAGAGGCATTAGACAAGTAACTGTTTTAATGATAATTAACAATATATATAATAATAATTTTACAAGAAAGCTGAGAAGATCTCTTTCGACAAGCGTTTTAATTACCTCTGTTATTATGATCAGCGCTTTTCAACACTATTGTCTTACCAACATTGTGTTATCAGTGTCAAACTTGGACATTAGATTCTAGAACAATAAAAACGATTAACACCACTGAAATGAAATGTGTAGACGTATGATTGGAGTTAGCCTGAGAGACAAAATCAGGAATGAAGCACTAAGGAAACAATTAGGGATCAAGCCAACAATAGAATACATCAAGAAACAACAAGTTAAATTGTACGGCCATATAACCAGACAGAAAGAGCAAAGTATTATCGAAAAAACACTTAACAAACGATACGAAAACAGTCGACGTATTGGACGCCCTCGTAAAATGTGGAAAGTAGTGTATTAGAGACACTCGGAAATATAACAGCGGAAGAGGCAAATAGAAGGGCAATAGACCGTACACTCTCCCCTCAACACCGAAAGGTACATGAGGACAGAAAGAAGAAGAAGAAGAAGAAGAAGAAGAAGATGTGATCGTGGACAGTATTCATATTTACTCTTACTTGTATTATGGTGTGCTCTTCATATAGACATTACGGTCGTAATGTCGATTTGTGTAGCTGTCCCTTAACTGTATATACATGTTCTAGCCATGCATATGAGAATTATATGAAAGGCGTTGTAATCAAATTGACCTGAGTAACTTAAGAATGTATAGGAAACTCAAGTACTGTAAAAGAAATCTGGATAATATTTGTATATAATCGTCCTTAAATTATGATGGTGACTGTGATTATGATGGCGATATTCTTCTTTCGCAAGCGAAGATGAGCATGACATTAAAATCAATAAACATATGTGGCGAGAAAAATGTAAAAAGCAATAACATAGGTGTATGTCTATTTTGGTTTAGGTTTGTGAGTCTGCAGATGCTCGAGGAGTCCGATACGTGCCAAGAAAGGTCTGTTGCAGTGCGTGCATGCGTACAGAGCGTACCGAGTAAGAACGTCTTCAGATCTTTCCTTCCGTTTCTCTCTCTGGTAGATTGTCCACAGTGTTCTTTCTTGTTAAAATTGTGTGCTTCCAGCTCTGATCTGAGTGTGCCAAGCTGAGCAATCAAGAACTGTAGGACTCCCAGAGGCTGGAATCAATGCTACAGTGTTTCAGGAAGTTCTTTAAGTAATTATTGAAGCGCTATTTCTGCTCTGCACTTGAACATTTACCATCGCACAGCTATCCTTAGAATAATCTCTTTGGAAGGCGCCTGTAAGGCATACGGATGACGTGGTCGGTACAGCGAAGTTTGGACCTAATCACCAGGGCAAGGATGCTTTGCATACAAGTATTTTGAAGAATTTCCGTGTCTGGTATTTGATCCTGCCAAGGTGCTCTCATGAGATTTCGTAGGTACCGAAGGTGAAAAGAAATAAGTTGTGGAGCGTGACAACCCAAGATGACGAAACATAAAGCAGTGTTGGTAGAATCACTGCGCAGTAGAAGTCCAACTTTGATGTCAAACTGAGACCACTCCTGATCCAGATGTTGTTACGAAGTCTCCCGAATGCCGCACTGACGCGAGAAATACGTAGGGTAACATCCTCGTCAATTGTCGCAGTTTGCAATATTGTGTTGCCTTGATATACAAACCTGTCAGCAATATTGATTTTTTGTCCTTTCACCGTGATTACAGGTTCTGTGTAGGGGACACTTGACGCAGTTTGGTACATTACTAATGTCTTCGAAGTGGTGATGGTAAGACCCAACGAATCACATGCTGAAGAAAAGATATTCATACTGTCCTGCATATCTTTCAGACTCGTAGTGTTGAGCGAACAATCGTCGGCAAATAAGAGGTCGCGAACAATGTCCATGTGAGTTGTTGTCTTGGTCTTCAATCTACTGAAATTGAAGCATCCCTATTAAATGACTATCAGTCTACAACTAGTCTACAAGACCTATGGACTAATTCGGGACTCATCCTACTAACGTGACGATTTTTATTTTTCTCGTGATTTTCGCTGTCAACACAAAGTATATCCAAATTGTCCAATACAAATCACGAAAGAAGTCTATTGAGTCACTTTATATGACTATTTTTAAATGAGACAGCTGTTCTTATATTAGCGAATTGGTCACGCAACGTGGCTAAATATTTGACGAATATATCGATTAAAACAGTCCAGCGTCATATCAGACAATAGTAAGGGCTATTATATACGCATATTATAGTTAGTTTTTATATATTAATCGTTGCACTTGTCGATAGCTTTACAACGTGCACTTGACGATAGCCTTACAACACGCATCTGACAATAGACCTACAGCGTGAACCTTGACGAGAGCCTTACAACATGCACCTGACAACAAACCTACAACGTGTACTTGACAACAGCCTTACAACATACACCTGACAATAGATCTATTACGTGCACTTGACGATACCTTACAACGTGCATTTGACAATATACCTACAACATGCACTTCTTAAAATAAGTCATAGTTCACACCACTGCGAATAGATTCATCCATGAAAATAGATAAAACATCGCCATTGAACCTATCAAATTTAGGTAAATAGGTTGTAGTTCCCATTTTCTAATCGTAGCATTTTATATCAAAAGCACTGATAGCATTGGAGAAGAGAAATACGCGTGTTGTCGTTTCGTCTAAGGTACTTTTATCATGCGCCACCCATGACATACCATGATCAATTCTGATGAGATTAAGATCTTCTGGCTAACATTGTATAGTTACCGTCTTTGATCTTCGACTACAGAAGTACGTGTGTACTCAGTATTTTCACATGTATGGCAGTAGATACGACTTTGATTAGTAGGGTGAGAGATAGGGGTCTGGGAGGGGGGGGGGTATATTTAACCCTACATTACACGGTGCATTTTTTTTTTTACAACAAACAAATTCGACTCAAATCTTTTCATTATTTTCGTGCTCAAAATTGTAAAGGTTATTTCCCCATTAAAGACAGATGTTCCATGCATAGATGCAATTTTCTGGAAGATACATGATTTTTATATTTTGCATGCATTTAAACATGTAAAAGCAATCATGACATACAATTATGGAAATACAAAATACATTTTGTGTTTTTACAAGATATATTTTTTTCATTTAGTTTAACTTTAGTTAGATTTAAAATGAAATATTCAGTATTGATACCAATTTAGTTTATTTCTGCATTCAGTTTTTGCACACACAAAAATATACTCCTGTTTCTAAAAAAAAACAACAACCGCATTATAGAGAATAGTGTACCACATCTATAGGAATATTAATATATAATTTTTTCCTATACCTTAACATCTTTTCTTTTACATACATACATATTATGCATACATGAACCTAATGTATTTGTGATATTCAAAATTATATTTTTATTATGGAAAACCTTAAAAGGTGTAATAGTGGATTGTCATGTGACGTATTCCTTCCAGAACGTTGTCTTCCCAATGAACTCTCTGAACCTCTCTCTGTCTTGTGCGATGTGGCTTGCATTTTCCAGCGATGTATTCATGTTATCTTTAATGTCGTCAGTCCATCGCCTTCTTGGTCTGCCCCTTTTCATCGCCTCCCAGGTACTCTTCCCTCCATTATTTGTCTTTCTAAACAGTTATGTCTCTTTATATGACCAAACAGGCGTAGTTTTCTTTTTGTTATTGTGTTTAGTAACCAACACTCTGGAATATTCAGTGTGTTTATAATATCTGAGTTTCTGATTTTATCCTTCCATGATATTCTAAGTATCTTCCTGTAGCATTTCAGCTCGAAGGCGTTGATCCTCTTTGCCGCTGTTTTACTTAGAGTCCATGTTTCACAGTCGTATGTGAATAGCGGATTAACAAATCTAATTACTCATTTTTGTGGAATATTTTAGGTTGGTTTTTTTTTATGGAAGGACAGGTAAAGGTGTGTTTTACCCCCTGATTGTACATTTTCTTAGTAGGCCCTACTAAATATCATGCTCTTTTTCCGTAAGTAGAGGATTTGAACACTTCAAACAACTTCTTTATATACTTGTTTTCAGAAGATTGCTTACCAATTAGCAAACAATTCTTATATTGTCGATGGTCTGGCTTCAACAAACCACAGAATAAAGGTAAAGCTGTTAACTTCTAAAACATTAGGTTACACTTAACTGTATTTCTGTTATCCCCATTTTTTAAAAACCAGAAACCATCTGAAGTGGCTTTAAATAAGTATCTCATAAAGTGGATTACAAAATGTGGCATAGTGAGCACTACGATTTGAAACAATAACCAACATTAGCACACAAAAACTAGTTTTTAAAAAACAACAATCTATGTTTAAAAGAAAACACAACGGTATGTTGTCGGACCTTAAAAGGAAGATAAGAATGCTAACACAATAATCTGCCATAAATATTTTAAGAGGAGACCAAAGGGGATGGGCGTGAAGATGATACACATCCAATTAAAGGTCAGTGACTCAAAACTTAGCTTATTGTATAAATTGTATAACTGTTATTGTATAGGTTATTGTTTCAAATCGTAGTGCTCACTATGCCACATTTTATAATCCACTTTATGCGATACTTATTTAAAGCAACTTCAGATGGTTTCTGTTTAAAAAAATGGGGATGACAGAAATACAGTTAAGTGTAACCTAATATTTTAGAAGTTAGCAGCTTTACCTTTATACCTGTGGTGTGTTGAAGCCAGACCATCGACAATATAAGAATTGTGGGAAAACAAAGGTAATAAGAGAGAGTGCGAATCATATAGAGGAATCTCCTTGTTAAATCACACAGGTAAAATCTACGCAAAAATAATAGAACAAAGAATGCGATACATTACAGAACCACAGTTGAGCCCCTCTCAGTTTGGCTTCAGAAGGGGAGCAAGCTGTACAGACGCACTTTTCACACTGAGACAACTGAGTGAAAAAGCAATCGAATACAATCAAGATTTAAACACAGTATTTGTAGACCAGGAAAAGGCATTCGACAGAATAGATAGAAACATTCTATGGGAAACCTTAGAAATATATAGCATCAGAGGACAACTGTTAGATAACATAAAAGCTATATATCAAAAATGCCAAAGCTCAGTAAGAACAACAGATGGAATGACTGAACCTTTTGAAACAAGATCTGGAGTAAGACAAGGATGCATACTTTCACCCCTACTTTTCAGCATATACATGGACAGAATAATAAAAGAAGCTCAAATCAACAAAGAGGAAAACATTGCAAATAAACCTGACGAAGAACTTAATAATGAAATCAATGAACTATTATTTGCTGATGATCAAAGTTTAATATACAAAGATGAGGAAACTTTGCAAAAGCACATCAATGCATTGTTGTTAGCATGTCAGAAGTACAACATGAAAATTAATGTACAAAAAACAGAAGTTATGAAAATTAGCAAGTCTTCAACACCAATGAATATAACAATAGATAACACCAAAGTGAAACAAGCCAAAGAATTTAAGTATCTAGGTAGCATTTTTTCCGAAGATGGAAGACTAGACAGAGAAATAGAAACAAGGTGCCAGAAAGCAAACACAGTGACTTACAAATTTTCACCATTACTTCTTCATCCAAAGATCAAGATGGAAATTAAAAAAGAAATAATATCTACAATTTTTATACCAACACTGTGCAACCAATGTCAAACATGGTCTTTAACAGCTTCGCAGCAAAGAAAAACTGTCACATGTGAAATGAAGTGTCTGAGGAAAGCTGCAATGGTTACCAAACTAGATAAAATAAGAAATGAAGAAATTAGGAAAAGAGTTGGCATAATATCATGTATCGAACATATTGAGAGACAGCAAGTAAAATGGTTCGGTCACCTTATAAGAATGAAGCCAAACCAAATACCAATAAGAGCATATAATACAATAATATCCGGGCATAAAGCCAAAGGTAGACCAAGAAAACGGTGGATAGAAAACATTAAGATAACCTTGAACAAACATGGACTAAATGTAACCTCGGCGACACACCTGGCCTTGAAACGACAGCTTAAGATACCACCCCTACGCTTAACGGCAAGTGTGAATGCGATCAACAATCATTCGCCTGGGGATAGACAATAGACAATAGACTCAAAACTTGCATGCTTACTGACTATCTCCGGGGTGCGAGTCAATTAGCCGGACAATTTACTTGAATCATCGCCGTGTAAAAGTAGGTATCATGGCAGCAACCTGCCGTCGGTGATGGAGTAACTGCTCATGTACTAAGCCGCATCAACTATTAGGTGAGGTCCCTTCCTTGATGTCTTTACTTCCCCTAACTCATGCGTCATATACCCATTTACAGCTGAGTCGACTGGAGAAGCGGTCGTGTCAAGCGAGAAATCACGACCCAGACTATTTTGTTTGTCCGGATATGGTTTCGAACCTAGCACGCTGTAACTTGGTGATATAAAGCAAGCTCACTATCAACTTCCACACTCGTTTATCAACCTCTTTGAGATCACACCATTATAAATATTTTGTTATTAGAAAACCAGATCCCGGTCCATGAAAATAATCTATACTCATAAATAATGAAAATTCAAGGGCATATTCCTGTTGTCAGGTAGATAAGTTGCCGCGGCCCAGTGGTTGAGAAGTATTAGTGTCAACTGGCCAGTTTTCCCTAATAGTGTATGACTATTTAGCAGCCTCCAGGCGCATAAAAAAGACTAATGAAGGAATTACTTAATTCTTATGTCTAGGTTGGAACGACGCAGATATCAAATTTCAGATGTTTACTACACCACGCTGCATTCTGTTACTTCTATCAAATTTCTCTCAAAAGCATCCATTAACTTTCTAATGTCTGATCACTGTCTATATTCTTCCTAACTTGTATTTGTGTATGTTCATTCTCAAACTTTCACCACAACTTTCTCACAGCAGAAAAATGATGCTACTAGATTTCCTACAGAACGTAGTGGAGAGAACAGAAACGCGTTGTCTCGCCTGTGTATTTGCGCAAATTATCCGACACATCCTACGTCGGCGGTTAACAAATGTTTGTTCATTGTCAATGCTCCCAAATTTTACTTTCAATTTCTTCAAATGTTTGATCACTGACAAATTATTGTCTTCCAAATCATACTTTAATGATCAGGTAGTAACTGTAGTAATGTGGCTAGATCACTCGACCTACAACCACACGATACGAGCTTACATTAACGCATCACTCCAGGCCTGAGAGGGAAAACATTGCAGTAGGCCTACATGGCAATATTAGCAATGTTGGGTCCCAGGGCAAGCGAAAACATTCCAGTAGAGAAATATTAGCAATTTCGGGTCACATGGCACACTCTGCCCTTTTACATAAACTAACGTCATTTCGGTAATGCAAAATAAGATAAACAGGTTACTGGGAATACTTAACTATGAACAAATTTAAATGGTAAGGTATATAAAAAAAAAACATGCAATAAAACAAAACAGGACAATTTTCTACGTTGCGGTTCTATTGGGACCTTTTTCAAGAAACACAAAAAACACTCCAAAAACACCAAACCGTAAATAATGAACCGCTAGAATGACTTGATCCTGCCTCTCTCACCGAAGAAACAGGGTCAAGTGAAAATATGCAAAGTGTGTCTAATAAATATCGCATTGAGTGCATTCAATACTGGTCATGAATTTGCACACTATTGGAAGACAGGGAATGTAAAGAAAAAGAGTGCTTTCAATATGAGGCGGATATATTTTTGGAGCACTATAGATGAGTAATGACGAGGTTGTAAGGGCAGGAGGGGGGGGGGGGTTGAGAAGGAAAGAGTAAGAATTTGGTCGCAAAGGGGGGGGGGGGCTACAAATAGAAGTAGAGACTATAGAAATATACAAGAGGGATAATCATTTGACAGCGCATGGAATAGATATGCAAACAAATACGGACATAGACATATATATATATATATATATATATATATATTATATATATATATATATATATATATATATATATATATATATATATATATATATATATATATATATATATATATATATATATATATATATATATATATATATATAGACATACATATACATAAAAATATATACAAACAGCAATAGACAAGACATACATATAAGACAAAACAAAATCGAAACATAGACGTATGAAAGATACCCACATGCGGTTGTGTCTGTAGGTCTCACCAATGGCTCCCTAGACAAATCAACCATGCAACACAAAACCTTAGTAGATGACATGTCTTTATATTGAGGTTATCTTCTTATAGAAGCTTCATGGCACGTCATCTATACAATCTCGTAGTCGTGAACTAGTTACGGGCACGGCGTGGGTGGGCGGAACAAAAAAGAAACCTGTCGCACGGGCCAGAGTTGTGCCATGATGTCGACGTCTTTTTTTCGGCGGCATTGAACTCGAAACACCATCGAGTCGAATGGCTGCTGGAACAGAGGGCAGAGCACTTATGGGAATGCTCCACGTGCTGTGAGGCCAGTTTTCTAATCAAGAATCAAGATATCTACAAACAATGCACAAGAATGTAAATATATTTCCACACTCAAGTGAGAGCCCTCACAAGAATATGCATACATATTGACACATAATGGAGATATGTGCATTAACATAAACAAACTCACATAAATATATATATATATATATATATATATATATATATATATATATATATATATATATATATATATATATATATAGTACTATATATATATACATACTATGCTCTAGGCTATATATATACATTCTATATATATATACATGCATCCACAGAGAAATTTTCTCACATAAATAAATGCTATAACATGAACATTCGCACACATAATATATATACAAGTATTCCCATAAACATTCGTTCACATGAAGATATTAACACATGCAATGCTAAATATGTATACATACAAATGTGTGGCCCAAAGTACTAGTATGGATACATAGAATCATGTAAAACAAAATGCATATACAAATAACTATACATGTGTGGGCAAATATCAGTGAGACAATTACAATAATAAATAGAAGAAATAAAAGTCAAGATATGTAAATTATTGAACAAAATTATAACAATAAGATATACAAATGATGGACTAGAGTGAAAAATAATCACATGTTAACATTAAAACAACCACATAATACAAATATATAGAAGTCTGGCAAGCACAAAAATAAGTAATACTGAACGTGTACAAAGACAAACAATGGCAATATCAATACAATACGGAAATAGAGGTTATGAAGAAGAAGTAGATAAATCAAATGAAACGGTGATTGATGCTCATACAGTGTGGTTGTAAGACTACCATGTAACAAATGAGACGATATTCCAGACTGACGGTAAGAGAGGCAGGATCAAGTCATTCTAGCGGTTCATATATTTACGGTTTTGGTGTTTTTTGTAGTTTTTTTGTGTTTCTTGAAAAAGGTCCCAATAGAACCGCAACGTAGAAAATTGTCCTGTTTTGTTTTATTGCATTTTTTTATATATACCTTTTCATCTACATTTGTTCATAGTTAGGTATTCCCAATAACCTGTTTATCTTATTTTGCATTACTATTTGTTGCTTTGGTTACTATGGCACCCTCTTTGTCGAACAACCTCTGATCATTTGATTATTTATATATCGTCATTTCGGTAATTTCTCCCCTGGAAATTTCTTTTGACGCTTCTTCCCTGGGACCGTCATGGTTACCCCTCCCTAGTCTCAGCGTTAAATCTTGACCAAGTCCCTTTCCGAAACAGTCATTAAGTTTTGATTTCTAACGTTGGCTGATACAAGATGTTTTTTACTGGTTTGCGGCATAAAGTATGCACAAAGTGACAAATAATGAGTACATCAGCCAAGTTTAGTGACTCTGTTTTAGATCAGCGCGTAGTTATTCTGGAGGTATACTTGTTCTTAATTAGAGGTAATGCTTAAGAAAGTCGAGGCATGTCGTCGTAGCAGTGCAGAGTGTGCAGAAGGTAACAACAAGAGACTTCCTGGACGTCCGTTAGCTAGACCACTGAGCATACATGAGTAATACAGCGTGCTAGAGAGCTGATTTGTAACTCCACATACCTTGACCGTGATTTATATAAAGTTCTATCACTGCATCATATAATACCCAAGTTCATCGATCTGAAGGCTACATTTGGTATCGTTCTTGCTATGCATACAGTTTAGTAGACTAAAGTATGAAATAGTTATGTGGAGTTATCGATACCAGTTTGTGAAAGATCCGAATACCATTATGTGGAAGACTTTTTGCAAGTTCTTAAGCTTTATGCACCACAGTTCTGCGGGTTGGTTACGTCAGTGCGCTTATGTTGACTGGACGATGCTTTTCATTGGCTGATGGCATAAAGGTATACACAAAGTGACTAATGAAAAATTCGGATTAGTGAAGATTAGTGACATAATGCAGCAAAATGATGATGTTGTTGATCCTCCTTCGCAAGCGAAGATGAGCATGGCATGAAAAACAATAAATGTGATCAACAATTAGAAAAACAAAACATTTGTGATTGTCAAGATATAAATGGAGAAGAACGTGGATCTGATTCGCCACAAGGTTTCATAAGTGCGTTGCAGATTGGATATATGGATAAATATTAAATGAATGAATAAGGGATTCACCTACAGCTGGATACATTTGTGAACGAACGGCTATATTTGTAAACTCACGACTACTTTTGCGAACGAACAATTACAATTGTCAACGGGCACTTACATTTGTGAGCGGACAATTACATTTATGAGCTGATAATTTCTATTATATTTGTGAATGAACGATTGTATTTGTGAATGAACAATTGTATTTGTGAATGAACAATTATATTTGTGAATGAACAATTGTATTTGTGAATGAACAATTATATTTGTGAATGAACAATTTTATTTGCGAACGAACACATAATCTACGGGCTTGATGGTGATAATAATAATGATGGTGGTAGTTATGATTACTCTACTTCTGCGTACATTCTCAAACTCCTGCAGATTCGCAGGATGTAGTCCGAATAAAGGAATCTCGTGTGATTTACAGCTTGATGAGCGATTTGCACCTTTCTGTCTCACACATCCAACTTCAGCATATCTTTTGAGTCACGGGCCTATGGGATGGGGCTGCCAAATTCAATCCTCCTAATTCGCTTCTTGCGACATGCATGACAAGTTACGATGCTATTATTCTTTGCTTCCATTCTTCTGTCACTGTTAACTTGTAGATATATACATTTATAGTAATCACCTGTGTATTCAAATGCAATAAGAAAGCAACTGCAAAAGATAGCCCCACTATTTAGAGACGTGATCACCTAGACCTGTAATCACGATATGTTGAGAATCTCTGTAGATATATCGTTTACCATGTTTCAAATTGAATTATATTTTTTTTTAAATTGCTTATGACTCCAAAACCAACCAAGTCTTTGAAAATGTGTACCAGATCTGGGAAAGTAAAGGCGGTGGTCGCGATGCTGACCCATCATTCCTAGATATGTCGTTGGCGTTGATCAATGAAAACTGCGAACCTAGCACTGTATTACCCAATAGGGGATCTCCATAAATAAAATCAACAATTAACGAAGTGACGGATCTGAAAAAAAACATGTAATAGTTGTTGACAAGGGGATGGGGAATTGATATAAGTTGACGTGAACAACGCCGTTTTTATACAACAATAAAATTGATGAATATTAAGTATATTTCTTAAAAGCTGATATAAATCATTTTCTTTTCTCTCTCCGTGTTTTTGGTAAAGAAATAAATGGAGGGTGTGTTACATTTTTGAACATATTTAAGCAATGGGAAACACTGGATTTTTGACATTTGTTGATGGTCGACGATGGGTAAAGAATATGCAAAATATTTTACGCGCAATTTATGGACAACCCCATGCGCCGCAAGGGGCGTTGACAGTGGAACTAACAAAATATGTATTAACTTGAGGCCACATGGTCACACTATAGATACTGAAGCTATACCGTCTTATTTATAACACTACGCTTGAAGCTACGAATTGCGTGCTCTGAGCGATACTATCAGCGAAGCACTTCTCAGTTTGATGTGGTTCAGTTTGAACGATATTCGAATTTGGATTTATCAGAACGTTTAACCATTTATCAGAGCGTTTAACCATGTATCAGAGCATTTAACCATTTATCAAAGCGTTTAATTGTGGATGTTACAGTTCTGGCAATCCAGCCATTAAGATTTACTAGAATAATACTTTTTAAAATGCTAGTGCTTCTCCATTGAGATGGACGAAGTAAATATGGAAAATCCAGATCTCTCGTTGAGTGTACCCGCTATTACAAGTTAACTGACGGTCCCAGTACGCCGTTGATTGACCCTTATTCTTCCTCGTCCACGAATAGCTTCTTTCTAGCGATAATACATTTCAAACCAAGCTCCCTTATTCTAGTCACGGAACAAGAGTCATCGTCAATTATACAGTAATTTGTTCGTGAGCTTTCCCGTAGGGTCTTCAAAATACCTGCCCAATCCATCGCTTCGCCAACAGCCGTAGTAGCCACGTGTGCGGACAGCCTATCTGCTCTTTCATTACCCTGAACTCCCGCATGTCCCGGCACAAAAAAAAGTCACTTTACACACACAGAAATTCTTCACTGCATCCAACCACTAATCCCGAATGTACCCCGCGTGCACTTTTACAATCATGCTCATCGAGTCACTTGGTATACATACAGGCATGTGTCACAGCCAGCGAGCACACCCATTTCAAAGCTTTGGTTACTGTCAAAATCTCCATTGTCATGCTGCTTGTCGTCTGCGCGAACGCATCACATTTCTCTCTGTTGGTCTTTCCCCACCTTCGATCCGTGAAGGCCCAGACACTCCTGATGTGTCTCTCAACCGACCCATCTGTATATTTAATCATACAACCTTCCCTGGAATTCTCACCGATCAGATCGAGCACCTCCGACTCCACCACGGTCGGACACCATTCCCTGCATTCTCTATTGAGTGTTATTACTTTGAAGGCTGTCGGCCACTCTAAGGGCGCCCGACTCCATTCTGCACCAGGTAGCACATCCTCCAATCTGCACACACTTTGTATGATAGGCCTATCCTCTGCACGCCTCATCCACGATTTTCCTCTCTTAAGAATATCCAGATAAGTATTTCGAGAAATTCCCAAACAACGTCGCTCATCTTGCCTAGTACTACTACACAATCATCACCTTTTGTATACTTTGTGTTACTTGCCAATAAAAAACACAGAGAAGTCTTATATGAAACGAAAAGTGACGCTGTTTATAAGTCCGTCCGCTGGACCTATATGGGGAAGGTCTTGTTATCTGTCTACTGATTTGAAGAATTTTCTAAGCATGTATCGAATATGCCCATAGCTCCCGTGCGTGATTTTTTTCAAAATTACTCAGCAAATTTGAAATATTTTTTGAAACAGGAAAAAATTTCATCACACAAAATCATAATATATAAGCGGTAGCATTAATATCGAGTGTAAAACGAGTTGGATTTGTTGCCGGTACTGAGAAATACCACTTAATGCGGCTTGATCATGTCTTCTGAACGTAAGGCCATTTCTTATTTCTTTTTTTTTTTATGTTGCGATGGAAATTAAGGATAGCTACATTTGTATACATTCGATTGATTACACATAGGGGATCAAAAAAACACTGCTTGCCATTTTTGAATGGGCTTTTTCGCAGTCTCCTTTTTCTGCGTTAGTTTTCAAACTTCTGCAGAATAGCATGTTAGTCCGGAGAAATGAATGTCTTGTGCGATGGTTTAGAGCTTAGCTGTGATACATGCGACTTTCGGCCTGACACATTCGATTTCAGCATGGCTTCTATGGCACTTTGACCCTATATGGGATTGGGTATCCAACTCCACTCCATGGTCGCCTCTTACGAAATAATAGGTAAACAGTGTTGTTATTCAATGCTCCCTTTTCGTGCCTTAACAACACAGGCTCTGCACTTTGGTAGTGATTATAATTGCCTGTGTTTTGTGTATATACATATCCGCTGTACTGGATCACCTAGTAATCTTATATTGTACATACATATTCACTATATATGCACTGATTACCTAATAATCTTATATTGCACATATATATGCACTATATATCCACAGATTATCTAATAATCCATTGAAAGAAAGACTCCAGTAAAAATATAATTTATTATTATTATATAATGCTAAACAAATGTTATAGCCTATTAGTTAGTAAATTACTATCACTGCAGGGATGCAGGTTCAGCTTCACTAAGTCTTTTACAAAATAAATCTTTTCACTTTTCTGAACTATTTCACACTTTATTGTGTTTAGGTTTGGACCAAATTAGTTTTCAGGAGTAGAAAAATTTCACTACATGTGGTTTTAATTGTATCACTTAACACATTAATATTGATAAATAGTGTATGTGTAATATAGGGCCTATCATTGGAAAGGAAGATGGATACATAATATGAATATATAAGTACATTGATGATACTTCACAAGGTTAGAGTTAATAAAACATAAAACAAGAAAATGAAAATGTTAATTTATTAGTATAAATATTTTGTCTTACCCAAATGTATCCATAGACAATGTATCTATATATACCTGATGACTTAATGAGGTCCATATTTATAGCCTTACCTAAGAAACCAGGGACCACCAAATGTGAAGAACACTGTACAATCATCCTCATGAGACAAATAACCAAAATACTTCTCAGAATCATCATGAAGAGAGTGAGAAACAAAATAAAATCAGAAATAAGTCCAGAACAATCTGGCTTTGTAGAAGGCAAAGGTACCAACAATGCTATATATATATATATATATATATATATATATATATATTGAGAACACTAATAGAGAGGTCTATAGAAGTAAACACAGATCTGTACCTTTGTTTTATAGATTACACAAAAGCATTTGATAAAGTTAAACATAGCGAAATTATGCACATGCTAGAGAATTTGAACATTGGCAGTAAGGATTTAAGAATAATCATGAACATGTACTGGCAACAACCAGCAGCAATAAGAGTAGGAAATCAATTTGGCCCTTTTCAACAAATAAAACAAGAAGTCAGACAGGGATGCGTGCTTTCACCAGACCTGTTCTCTTTATACATTGAAAACATATTGCATGCAATAGTAGATATCCCAGGAATATCAGTGGGAGGACATAACATAAATAATTTGAGATATGCGGATACACAGTTCTGATTGCAAAATGTGAGGAAGACCTTCAAGATTTAATTAATGTAGTAGTCACAGAAAGTAAAGAGAAAGGCCTCTTCCTAAATATCAAGAAAACATAAGTAATGGTTATTTCAAAGAAACAAAATAACACACTTTGCAAGATCAAAGTGAATGATATAGTATTAAAACAGGTGCTCCAATTCAAATATTTAGGTACAATGATTACAGAAGATGGAAGAAGTTCAACAGAAATAAGAAGCAGAATAGGACAGGCAAAAACAACATTCAGAAAAATGAAAAATATACTGTGAAATATGACCTTGTCATGAGAGGTGAGAAAGAGAGTTCTGCAGTGCTATATAACCCCTATACTAACATATGGGTGCGAGTCTTGGACAATAAACAAACTGGAAATTGGGAAATTAGAGGCAACAAATATGTGGTTCTACAGAAGAATGCTGAGAATACCATGGACTGCCAGAAAATCTAATGTAAAGATGTTGAAAGAGTCAAATGCAAAAGGACCTTAAGCAACAATATAAGAAAAAGGCAATCTTATATTTTTTTGGCCACTTAATGAGACAGGCAGGGTTAGAGAATATAGTCACAACAGACAAAATTGAAGACAGCAGAGACAGGTTCAACAACGGGAGAAAATATTGGACAGTTTGACAACCTGGCACAGCAAGGAAACAATAACGACCTAGATACATAATACTGTGGACAGAGAGCTGTGGAGAGCAATGACCGCCTCCGCCAGCCGGCATGGCACCTGATGATGATCCATAGATGGAGTTTTTAATATCCATTTTTCAAGAATTATTACACAAGATTATTCAAATTGCTTCATTATGCAGTTTATTTGATGAATTAATATCAATAAATGTTAAAGTTATGTACATTTTTCTGAATGACATCAGAAGCAATAAAAATATGAAAATATTTACATTCAGTCACGGCTTTATTATTTACAAGTTTTTATTTGTGACAAGAAATGTGGTGGAAGAAGCAGAGGGTGGAAGAAGCAGAGGAGGACAAATAAAGACATGGACAGACAACATCAAGGAATGGACAGGGCTAGATATTTCCACACTCATCCGCATCGCTGAGGATAGAATTCGCTGGAGGACTCTGTGTGCTGAAGCATCCAATGTGGTACCCCTACAACCCTGAAGGGTTATGGGTTTATTGATTGATTGATTGATTTGTGACAAATGAGATCATCTTGTGTGGTATTCCCTAAAGCATGATTTAGCACACAGATGTGGCTTATGTGAACATCCTATGCAGTAGTAGCTACTGCGCTTTCGTATTTGCTTAGTAGCACAATGAGCACATTGCCTGTCTTTTCCATCGAAATCAATGAGATGGATGGTACACCAATACCTCTCAAGCTCTGTATTTACTGGCTTTCTTCCTGGCTTGAACAATAAAACAGCATCAATGCTATTAGGTGCCTCTGATTTAAATAAACTACAAAGTTCCTCTATCCATGTGTCCTTGAAAGAGGCATAGGCTTCTCTGTGCGAGGCGGCTCATTGTCTAAAATGTGGCGTTGAGTTGTGTTATTCCAACACCTACATAAATACTTTTTATCCACCACTTGACTGTTTTTCTTGTGTGGTTTCCATAATAGGAAATCATCTGATCCACTCTATCACAACCCTTCATTGACCATTCATTGACATATTGTAATTATGAATGGGTGATGGTTTCCTGACTTCATTCCTACCCTCAATTCTAATTTCACATGTTGCGTTTCCAAGTTGTTACCATTTGGCAAGGTTTCTTCAATATTTTATCTCTCCAGCTGACACACATAACTTTATCATTTATGAACCATTTTGGTTCATTGACAATTATTTTCTTATTCTCGATTTCTGGTTGAAACCCTCATCCGTTTGCATTGATAGTTCCAGCATAATTGTGATTTCTCTGCCGCAGAAACTGGACAAGAAGTAAAGAAGAATAATACCTGTCAGCAAACAAATGGTGATATCCTGTGAAGCCTTCTAGTAGTTTGTCAAAGATTTTGACAGCATGGGTATACTTTTTGTCAGTTTCCAGCCTGTATGTCATGTCCGCACCAAAATATACTAGCAGGTTAAAAACATATCAGGTGATGGAGTCGCATAGTCCGTATGCCTTTATATGGCATTTTTATGGCTTGTTTGAATTATATTGCTTGTGCCTAAATCTTCCCTTGTGTCCAATAACCATCTCATCTATGCTTATGTTTTCAGGACATAATACATCCTGAAAGCTCGCAATTAATTGATTTATGAAAGGTTTTATTTTACATTTACCCTGTGCATCAGCTCCAGCCACATGAACCATTGATTGGTAAATCAATAAAAATTTAGTCCTGCTGAAAATTGATCCAAACCAGGGGCTACTTCTGTGTGTTTTTGTGGACCAAAAGTCTTTTATAGAATGTTTGGGGTCCAAACCCATGTTTATCAGGGTGGCGAGAAACTTCATAAAAATATTTCGGTCAAGCGGAGTCCATTTCAAATAAGTGGAATATTTCCTTCGAGGTGTGTTCATTTTCAATTTCTGCTGGGCATAAGAATTGAGATTTGCTATTAGATTGTCAATTGTTGGCTCTGTCATCAAGAATATCAAATACTGGAGAGGTGAGGCATTGTCAGAAAGGTCAAGTTTGCTGCCAGAATTTATCTGTCTGAAGTGAGACACTTGCATAAATGCATTTTATGAAATGTCTTTCAATTTTCCCATTCCTTTTTTGTCTTATCCTGATAGTTTAAACGTCGATTCCATGTATTTGTTCAATGTAAAACTTCAATATACCGAAAGTTGACTCAGTGGTAGAGTGATTCATGGACAATGATGGTGCCTAAAATCTCAATAACAGATGCAAATCCTTGTCCTATAGACATACATATAAAACACAACAACAGATACAAATCAATGTCCTATACATTACATATAAAACTCAACAACAGATACAAATCAATGTCCTATACATTACATATAAAACTTCAATAACAGATACAAATCAATGTCTTATAGACCTACATATACAACTTCAACAACAGATACAAATCAATATCTTATAGACCTACATAAAAAATTCAATGATTAGAACCGCACTTAGGCTCATTTTATGGATTATTTTTTCATCATCATCAGTAATTGAGCACCTGCAATGATGGTTGTCTGCAACAGTCCTCAAACATCCAATTTCTCTTGATTTGGTGATGCATTTTACTCTTCCATTTGTATCTCTGCTTCCATCTTGATCACCTTCACTCAACTTTACCATTAAATTAGGTCTTCAAAAAGGTGTCATATCATTTAATGTGTCCAAAATAGTTTACCGGTATTTGTTTTATCTATATTTTTTTTTCATACAAAGTGCTGTTAAAAAATCTCTGTTGGTTTTCTTCTCTTTCCATGTTGTTCTTCCTATTGTTCTATATATCCACATCTCAAAGGCAACCATTCTGTCTGGATTTTCTATATTTACTACATAATCTTAGTGGGTCATGACCTATGCTTACGATGCTTTTTAGGACTTCTGCTGTAGGGGATGAATATATATTGTAAAATGTTTATTTAATAGTATTACTGCAAATTGTTAAGTGAGAACTGCTGAAGTCTGATGTGTCTGATTATTGACACAAACGAAACACCAACACAACACATCTCTGTTTCTTAGACTGCATCTGCAGGAGAGAATACATTTGTGGTCACAAAAGTATGGACCATAAGAAAATAAAAATATATATATATATACTTCTTTTTCTTATGGTCCATTGTCGTGTGGTGTTCTGTGATGTCTTTCTACAGTCTTCTGTTGTGTGTGCTGTCAATGATTTCCGATGCTGATGTTCTCCCATGCTACAATGATAGATTGTCAAGCATTTTCTCTCTTGGTCTACCCCTATTCCTCTTGCTTCTTGCTAATTCAAACTTGCCTGTTGTTGCAATATGTTCCATTGTGTAATGACATGATATTTGCTTTGCATTAATACTCATCATAAATTATATATGTACATCTATATACTGTTCAGAAAAAGAAATGCAACATTATTGCAGTGCTAATAGACACCAAATTTCAAAAGTGTACCAACATTTTATTTTACAGAATTAATGTTTCAACATTGGCATGAAGACAGTTTCAGACTTTAACAAAGAAATGATGTTCATTAAATTTGGTTTGAACTTTTATTCTTTGTGACTGCCGCCTCTGTTTCAGTAAGGTGTATGACCTCTCTGGCCTCTATGAAAGAATGACAACTCTGTGACATGGATCCGATTATCCGTTCTGAGAGTAGCGCTCTCTGACTCTGGGACTCTGTGGCAAACTTTTCTCTTCAATCATGTCGCTGGAGTAAAAAAAAATTATTTATCACTAAACCAAACCCATCTCTAGTCATTCCAAATGGTCCATTAATAATGTCGGTTCTGGCGATGCAGGTCCATAAGAACATGACCTCTGTAGGGTAATCTAGCCCAAAGACCAGCATCGTGCAGCTAGTTCCTGACTATTTGATCTGAAATTCAACAAGCTGCTGACATTGAGTGACTGTGGAGGATGCAGCTGCAAATAGATTCCTGTGGTGACGCATTTGTATGAAGCAGTCTTCCACAGGAGTTATGACTCTGGGTCTTCCACTGTGTGGTTGGTCTGCCATTGAGCCAGTTTGTTTACAGAGTACGGGACACTGTTCTCAGTGTGAAAGATGAAAAAAAGTTGAGCTATTTTACAATCTATGTCCTGATGCTAAACACAAATTGGAGTTAGTAGAAGCAAATTTGTTACAGTCTGAGTCATGGGTGGATTAAGTAGCTGTTACATTTATACATATTATTTTATATGATGTCATGGGCAACCGCTGGATTGTGTGCAGTAGTTGGGTCAAACTGTTAACTTTGCACTGAAGAGAAGGTGCGACTAAAATAGTAAACATCCATTTAATATAAATTCTGAAATTCAACAAGCTGCTGACATGGAGTGACTGTGGAGGATGCAGATGCAAATAGATTTCTGTGGTGACGCAGTTGTATGAAGCAGTCTTCCACAGGAGTTGTGACTCTGGGTCTTCCACTGTGTGGTTGGTCTGCCACTGAGTCAGTTTGCTGAAAACGCACCTAAAAGTGACTAATAGTGCTTCTAACCAAATTAAATTGTCTGGCAACTATAGTTTGTGAGTCTCCAGTATGTAAGTGGCCGGTGATGATGTACCATTGTTCTATAGTGAGATGAACCCTACTTGCGCATTGAATTTTCAACTGAAGTTTTTGATGACCAATAATATTTTATAGAAGTTTAATGATATGGTCAGAGAGTTTTGTGTTCATTAAGTTTCATGTGATTCTCATGAACCTGTAATGAGTTATTGCCAAAATTGTTGTTTTTATCTTGAACTCTTTCACAGCCTCATGAATCATGAGGTAGTACAATTCAGGTAACCATGAGAAGTTAATGACCAAATGGACAAAGTCAATAGGTTGAATGATGTCCAATAAGTGAATATCTTTTATAAATATAACTCCAAATAGTTGTGTTTCTTTTTTTAGCAGTATATATAAATATTAATGCCTATTTAATAGTCATATATATATATTTTGGGATCACATTGGTGTAATGGTTAAGCCATTGGCCCCGTGTTCACGAAGTCACATGATCAATTCAGGTCTGTGTTTGACACAACACAACTAAGAATAAATTTACATGTACATTTGTACGGCAATAATATCCTATATTAATTCACTCACAAAGTTTTTGCTTAATTCAGATGTTAGTAAGTTCTGCTTCTATTGCCTTAAAAATAACTGCTTCCAACAAATGTTGGATTGATTGCTAAAAATAAAAACAGATAAATCATTTTTAGATTGAGAATAGCCCACAACAGACTCAATATATTTATGTGGTGTTTCAGTTGGTAACACCAATGGTAACACCCTGTGGACAATCTCCAGAAAACACAACATGTTTTACAGAACTGCTCACTATACCATACCACAAGAAGAAAATTATGGTATCGGAATTAGCACTTACGTATAAGCTCCAATGCTCTGTCTAGAACTGGTGACAGACCAGTTCATTGATGAAATCTATATCCACGTCTGACTTGAACTAGAGAACGAGGAAGAATAAGATAGCTAAGGCCTGAATAGGATACGCTGCCAACATTTTCTTTCTTGTATTTATTATAGTTGTCCTAGTTTCTGGAGCCTCTGGTTATGTCGCAGCGCATCTAATACAGCAGCTTCAAGAGGCAGGTTATAGAGTACGAGGCACTGTTCGCAGCATGAAAGATGAAAAAAAGTTGAGCTATTTGTACAATCTATGTCCTGATGCTAAACACAAATTGGAGTTAGTGGAAGCAGATTTGTTACAGCCTGAGTCATGGATGGAGTAAGTAGCTGTTACATTTATATATATTATTTTATATGATGTCATGGGCAACCGCTGGATTGTGTGCAGTAGTTGGGTCAAACTGTTAACATTGCACTGAAGAGAAGGCGTGACTAAAACAGTAAATATCCACTTACTGGAAGCCTATTTTTGACATATGGGAAAAAAACATGTCCATGCACTAGTCTATTGTTTGTCACTATGAGAGACCACTCAGATGTTGCTGCCAATGAAAAGAGCGGAGGAACCTTTCGTAATGACGCATATTAGGGCCTCGTAATGACGTGTCCTGGTCTGTGGTGGTGAAGTAGTGGGTTAGAATTCCGCCTCATTCAATTTTGCATCCGGACCTTCACAAAACATTGGAAAACTATTGAGCATATGTAATGTCAAGAAAATCACACAGTCAAAAATGCTGGATTGATGGCTACATCTTTCTTCTTATTCTTTGGCATTCATTTTCAGACTTCCGCTTGATCTCTCTTGTATCAAAACAATGGTTCTACTAGTTGTCCACGAAGACGTAGTCAAGAGAATGGAAATGTGTTGTGTCGTTGTTTTGTAAATTGCCAGACACATCTGTCTTCTGCAGTGGCCACATCCTGAATAGGATATGCTTCAATTAGCATTTTTCTGTTGATAGGTCAAGAAGGTCTCCAGTGAGTAGATGGTTACTATGTTGTCTCGTCTTCTCTTCTCTTTAGTGCACTGTAGTTAGTCACAGAAGTAATTTGATAATTTCAGGGGTGGGGAGGGGGGGAAGGGAGGTCACCTGATGTTAAATCTGATGTCACCTGAATGCTTGCATGATGTTAAATAAAAGTATGAGTGACTAATGTCTGAGTGCCACTTTGAATCATCACATCCACACACACAGGCAGCCCAACATATTTATGTGTTCTCAGTCCATAGTATTAATGTGAAAAAGTATATCTCTGACTTAGTTAGTTATTCCTCTAGGGCCAAAGACGGCACATAAGGCAAATGTTATATATTTCCATGTCTCGCTAGTCCTTACATTATTAATCTAGGGATTATTATACAGTGTAGCCATCATCAGATTATCATATTTAGATACCATAGGCACTTAAGAGATGTTTGATGCCCTACTCCCAGATATATAATTGTTGTGCCTATTATGCATTTTATTTGTAGACCATATATTACAAAGCCGCAATCCATCTATAATTCCTTAACATGTCAGAGTCATAGGGTTTCCAGATTGGATGTATCAACACATAGTTTTGTAGCGATTTCTATCTTTAACAATGCGGACGAGTGATGAAAAAATTGTGTCTTGTTCAGTCCTTGATGTTTTCTGTCCATGTTTTTATTTGCACTCCTCTCCTTCTTCCAGCTTCGTCTATTTCCTGCAGTACTGTTTTTTAATAAGGAATCATGTCAGCATACTTGTCTTAAACCATGCAAGTTTTCATCGTTTCATTATTGAAAATAATGGTTCTCGTATACATCTTGTATACATCTTTATTTTATTTCTTACATACACGTTTGTCTTATGCTCTCTATAGGAGATTCATATAATTCGTCTGTAACGTTTGTATTTGAAGACCAAAGTCGCTAGAGAGTTACGAAAACCTCTTTGTATTTTGTAAACAAGATATTAACGCCTTCTTCTGTGGTCGTTCTCAAGCTTCTTCAGATTTAGCAGGCTGTAGTCCCTAGAACATAATGCGGTATCATGGTTTACAGCTTGCCTGTGTATAGACATATGCACTGTTTGACCTGTTACATCTGAATTGTCACAGGCACAATGACAGTATCTGGAGCATATACAGAATGAGGGTATTTGAGATAGCCTTGGATTTATGCAAAATATCCTGAATATTTATTTATACAACATAGCCAAAATATCTCAACAAAATAATTAAAAAGTCATATTGTTCTCAATTACAGAGCAGTAAAGGATTGCGTGTTTGTTCAGCATATAGCCAGTCCACTTCCTGTTGACAATCCAAAACATGAAGATGAAGTCATAAAGCCTGCTGTGGATGGTACACTGAATGTTCTTAAGGCGGCAGCAGCATCCGGTACAGTCAAGAGAGTTGTTCTGACCAGTTCATTAATTACTATTGCAAGTAAGTAACCAGATTATTAATTAATATTGCAAGTCTTCTTCTTCCTCTTTTACCCTATTACGGGCATCGAGGGAGATACAATGTTCTTGATCTTGCTTTTACTATTGCAAGTAACTTACTAATTCATCAACTATTATTACAAGTAGCGTTATGTTAATTAATTACTATTTCAAGTTTCTGGCCAGTTCATTACTTACTATTGACAATCAATTAATTATTATTACAAGTAACTAACCAATGCAATAATTACTATTATAAGTAAGCAACCAGTTCATTAATTAGGCCTATTATTGCTAGTAAGTGATCAGTTCATTATTATTGGCAGTAAATAACAAGTTCATGATTTTAAAATCCAATAACTAACCTGTTCATTAATTACGGTCCAATCCCAGATCGGGTGCCTACCGTGTTCACAATTTTTAAGTAACGGATTGCATATTTTAGTAGTTTGTGGTGTCGCGCTGTTAGTTGTTTGTGACATCAATCTGCTGGTTCATTTGTATTAGCGAAATGGTTTCCGCATCTATGCTAAACTTGCCTAGGATTCATAACCCTTGAGACAGAGAGGTATAGAGTTTAGGAATGGTGGGGGGGGGGGGGTTTGGGTATTTGAGTTAGAATTAGGTTTAAGTGTGCCCCTAATAACCTCCCTCCTGAACTCTAGGATATTCCCTTCTCCTCCGATGCACAGTCGTGACATTAAATCGTTGCATAATTTAATTCCCACTACAATTAGCCATTATGATTTTTGTAGCATTATGGTTTCCTAGTGATGTAATTTCATTATCGACCCGACTGATGTACACACCATAACAAACTTGGTGTACCTGTAATATGTGCATAAACTGTGCACAATATCTAACTTCGTTCACATTTCAGAAATTGATGAAATATGCGGTAGGTACTTGATCTGTAATATGACCTTTATTACCAGTAGGTGACCAACCAATTAAATATTATTTCAATTAACTAAACAATGCATTAGTTACTATTATAAGTAACCAGTTCATTATTTGTTATTGCAAGTAACCAGTTCATTCTATATTATTGCTAGTGACCAATTCATGAATTACTATTTACATTTTTATAGAAACAAGTTATGACATTTTCCCACACTTTATTTGTAGCCAAGGGAGGAAACAACACACCGTACACTGAACAGGATTGGTGTGACCCTGCTACACATGAACATTATGCATATTCTAAGAGCAAAATACTAGCAGAGAGGGCAGCATGGGATTTTGTAAACAACTTGCCAGGTTTGTACATAATAGGCTCTACCAGGAAATGTAAGAACAATGTTTTCTCACACAATCTATGATTATATAAGTCAGTGGTTCACAACATTTTTTCGCATATGGCTCCTGTTTGTGATAACTTTACTTCCTTTGTCCAGCTTGTTGAATTTCTTACTACTTGTTACTATTATTATTATTATTATTATTATTATTATTACTCGGTATTATTATTATCATTATTACTACTACTATTATTATTATTGGTAGTAGTAGTAATAGTAGTATTACTACTATTATTATTATTATTTGTAGTAGTAGAAGTGGTATTACTACTGTTATTATTATTATTTGTAGTAGTAGTATTACTACTATTATTATCATTGGTAGTAGTAGTATTACTATTATTATTATTATTATTATCATTGGTAGTAGTAGTATTACTATTATTATTATTATTATTATTATTATTATTAAAGAACTATTAGACCCTTACTATATTAGCAAGTGAAAATCATCATAGAAAAAAATAAGGTATCCTTATGAACCCAACAACATGCACACATAAAACACATCGGTGGAACAGGAGAGCACTAGTTTTTGCTCTATGTACCAGACTTGTCACTCTCTGATGTAGTGATTAAGTCGTTCGCTTTGTGCTCAAGGGATCACAGTTTCAAATCGGGCTAGCATCGTTTTGTTTATAATGTGAATTTTTTTCTGAGATCTCTGTGTATTATCGCTTGAAGCTACGGAGTTACGTACTATTAGTGATACTCTCTGCATATAGAGTGCCAGTTAGTTGAGAGGGAATGAGTACTTATAGGGTAACCCAAGTACAATGAAGTATATCCTCTGCGCCTGTTGAGCTTTTATTTGCCTTGAAATCTCTTTAAGATTATATTTATGCCGCCTATTTAATTCAGTCAAATTCCATTATATGTATTTAATAACAGAATTTCGTTATATACAGTTCTCAAAATCTCAATACATCCCACAATTCCCAAATAGGTTATTCTTTATATATATATATATATATCTAAATGGATAAGCACAGTAACTCTGTTTTCATATGTTGTATACGTTTCACCATTTCGTAACGCAAACTAATAAAATTTGACAAACCTGAAGGAAATTTCATGAAGAAGGGAATGACCATAGTATAATTTCAAATTAATGTTGACGTGTCCAAGAAAAAAAAAAAGATGACCAGTGATCCAATTGGTTTACCTTTAACCGAGACACAGTTCACTTAATTCCAACATTTGTCCCTAATGGCTCATGGATTATTTAATTTTTGTAGGTATTACCGCATTTAAATTAATGCTGGCAATGTATTTCCATATGAAATATGATGTCTTCAATCTGTTCCGATATTTCGTTGGTAATTCATTTCATAAAAAAACATTTCGCAGCCTTTTCAAAGTGACATCAGAATATTTCATTCAAAGTATCTCTTGAGTAGACAATTACACATCTTGATTCTTGACTAGAAACTAGAATCACAGCACATGGAGCTTAAGTGCTCCACAGCATAAGTGCTCTTCTCTTTGTTTCAGCAGCCATTCCAGTGTAGGCTATGTAGACTCAGAGTCCCAGTTAGATGAAATATATAACATGGTTTTACATGAAAAAGAAGATTAAAATATTATCAAAAGAAGGTCCACTATTGCTAACTTAGGCCTACTGTCTACCAGAAACAGATAAAATACATATTCGCAATATACCAATTGAACTGCTCAGAGAAACATCATATGACAACTCTTTGGCTACATATGTGGAAGAGAATGAACCAAACTTACTACAAGATCAAGAAATTGCATATTCTGTAATAATAGACAGCATTTCTCATTAGACTGGTGGCATTTTATTTTTGGAAGCACTTGAGGGTACTGGAAAAACATTTGTCACTAATTTATTATTGGCTAATGTTCGCAAGCAACAAAAAATTGCTGTTGCGACAGCATTATCTGGCATGGCAGCAACATTGTTACATGGTGGTCATACAGATAATTCTACTTTCAAACTACCACTAGCTACTAATAATGAAGCTATGTGCAAAATTACCAATAACTCTGGAACAGGAGAATTCTTTAGAAGATGTGTTCTCATAGTATGGGATGAATGTACTATGGCCCTAAAAGAGCATTCAAAGCACTTAAAAATGAGTCTACAAGATTTCAGAAGTACCGAATGATAGCTTATGTGATTATGAGAGCCATAACTGTTGTCCCATCTGTAAAATTTTGCCAGACTCTGTCAGTAATACCAAACGGCATTACAGATTATGAGATTAAGGCATGTCTCAAACAATCATATTTATTGAACCATGTTGTTACCTTCAAACTTGCACCCAACATAAGAGATACTTTTTATAATGATAAAAATTCATAATTATTTGCTACCGATTTACTTCATCTTGACAAAGGAACAAAACCAATGGATTTGAAATAAAGGTGACAATATCAAACTTAATCACCATAGTTCATAGTTTTCGCGAGTTAATGGAAAACGTTTTTCAAAATTTTCTATGCAACTACACAGACGTATCTTGGCTGTGCAAAAGAGAAATATTGGCACCCAGAAATGTGACAGTTAACTCTTTTAACGAATAACTACCAGTACTAGATTATATTCCTGGAGATACATATCTCTACAAATCAATTGACACAATTACAGATGAAAACAAAGTTGTCAACTAGCCCACAAAATTTTTACATTCATTAGATGTTGCAGGACTTCTACCATATGAATTACATTTGAAGATCAGAGCAACTATAATATTGCTACGAAATTTAGATCCACCAAAGCTCAGCAATTACTCCTGTATTGGCAGTAAAGGCCTTGCATACCCATATTTTTTGAAGTGCAAGTGATAACAGGTTTTTGCAAAAATGAATATATTTCAAGACTACAATAAATAGCTAAAGGTTGCATTTAAGTTTAAACATTTTCTGTTAGGCTCAGTTTTGCCATGACCATTATCAAATCACAGGAACAAACTATGCACATGGTTGTTCTGCAATAAAAATGTGACTGTTTTTGCTGATGATCAATTTTAAGTTGGGTGTTCATGAATTGAAACTACCATCAACCTTTATGTGTATGCTGATTCTTGGAAAACTATAATACAATTATGCACTATTAATACTGCAAGTAATGAACAACATTTTCTTTTCAATAAAGTTATTGTCCATAAATATCATTAGTAGGAATAAACATGCCCGTCTATGATGTTTTTTCTGGAGTTCCACAGTGCTTCAGGTATCTACTTTCTGACTAACTGTGAGTATGCTTTGGAAAAAAATCAGAATATCTATACTGTCCATTCTCCAGTAGTCAATCAATTTATTCTTAGCATTCATGGTTGAAACAGTACACTCTTTTTCTTATTCTCAACCCATGCAACTGCGGGTATTTCTTCTAGTTCATATAATTGTATATATTAAAATGGTGTCTTAGATAAATATTTTGTCGGTCCAGACCATTTTTTTATTTATGCATTTCACTGTATTTTAAAGAAACTTGTATTTTCTTTGTTAATAAAAATTAATTTGTTGGATATTTGCTGAAACTACCTTTATTGAGTAAAGTAATTGGGGACTATTTTTCTTTCACGTTTTCTTTACTATATGCCCAAATTGTTCTTATTTTCAACAGAAAATCAGAAATTTGAGCTTGCAACACTCAACCCTGGATATGTTGTTGGACCAATACTGAACGGAAATGCTGGAACAAGCACTGATGTAATTTAGTTTTCTGGTTGTTTTTTTTCGCAATCATATCATCAATGTTTTAAGTGTTAAATTTACATTGTGTTGGTCACACACTATAGGACTGAGGATGGATCAACAAATCTGACAGAAGAATGATGAGATAATTGGCTCAAAATTATATGCTGCGCTCCTAGCTGGACATGATGATCCTGCATACTGCTGCACAGGGATGCCTCCCTAGTAGGGGATTACACACACATCTATAGGCTATTGAAATTGGTTATGAACTGGCTTCATTGCACTCCAGAAAGACCCATTGGTGCTCAGTCCCTACTACCACATGACAAAGGGTATAATACTGATGGTGCCTGTGGCCCGCTGGTCAAACATTCTTCTTGTTTCTTCCTTCAGGTGTCCAATTCTACTACAACAACATTTATTACCAAATTCTTCAAATCTCAGCATCTGTGTTTCATCAATCGCAGTGTCCGCATCCAGCATGCATAAACCCCTCCTAACACATGCATAAACCCCTCCTAACACAGCCATACTTTGGTGACAACAAACCATATATGATTCCATGTGTTACCATGGTTACTCAACTGAGAAGGACCTGTGCTTTTATCAGAAAGGCTATGGGCTGCCAAGTGTTACAAGCTCACAGCTAGATGTATTATTTCTAAATTGTTCTATATCTTCTATTATTTAATTTCTCTCAAACTTCCCCATACATGTTTGGCATCGATGTTTTTAAGTTTCATATTTTATAGACCATTCTTTTTAAAGGTAATGATGAATCAGATTTGAGAAATGTACCTGTGCAATGTGTACTTTTTGTTATCTGTGCCTCAATCTATCACAGCATATCCATAGTGACTTGAAAATGCACATTTCGTGTCTTATCTAACCTTTTCATACTTAATATTATAGTTTATATTCAACAATATTATTGTGCACGTTACAACACTGCTACACTGTGATATTATTGAGAAGGAAATCGAAGCACCTATATACCTACCCGGTGTGTGTTGATGATAACTTGCAGTCATGTGTTGACCATCATACAATTTAGAGTGCCGCATTGGTAATAATAATTGAATTTAATTTCAGTTAATAAACAGACTGCTCACACGTCAGCTGCAAATGTGTCCAAAACTCAGTTTTGCTCCGGTCGATGTACGAGATGTTGCTTTGGCTCATATCAAGGCTATGACAATACCTGAAGCAGCTGGTATGTACATTATCAAGACTATATTTATCTCAAGTATGAAGTATTGATTAGAGAATCTGTAGGGAGTTGTTTTTGTTGTTGTTGCTGCTATTGTTGCATCGATCCTCAGGAATGACGAGCAATTAGCTATGACTTCCTATATGTAATAGGATGGTTTCTCCAAGCTTTATTTCATAAACAGAAGAGTTACTCTTAACGATGTATAATACTTTGAGAAGAAGTCTCCTACATAGTGGGGGGGGGGGGGGATTATACAGATAATTTGGTGTCTAAACTTTTTTTGAGTTAGTGTCATGGCTTAAATTCAGTTGAGCATCCATTTCTTTCAGGTGTCAACAGCAACCCACTCTCTGGACCATCGCACTGGTATGAGTGGAGCAGCCAGCTGTGCATTTCTCACTATCCAAGGGGGCTCCCCAATTATGCTGAATTAATATTTTTTGCCTGATTCTGATTCAGTAATACAGAACAGTTATTTTAGCATGACTTATTTAGTTAGGTCTGGCTAAGAGATGTGATGGAGAGTGGGTAGCAATAGCTCAGTTGCTAGTGAATTGACTTCATGTTCGGATCATCCACGGCTCAATTTCCAGTTCAAAAGGAAATGTTTTAAAATCGTCAATGGCTGCTAGATCTACCTAATCTAAGGAATTGAGTACTAGATCTTCTAGGGAAGTAAAGGCGGCTGGCGTGATGCTCACCACATCAAGCCCTAATATGCTGTGGGTCAATGATAAATGCAGTTCTAACCCTATATTCCTAAATACGCTCTAGATACTTGGAAAAATGAAAACTTTAACCTTCTCTGATAGAGAGATAAGGATGGTGATGAAATAATACTGTTAGCTGTGAGCATATAGTTTTTTCTGACAAAAGGACAAGTTTTTACTCAGTTGCGTAACCAAGGCGACACCCGGACTCACATATGTCTCAAAGACATGGTTGTGTAAGAGGGGTTTAAGGATGTATATTTAGTCCCAGAAGGGAGGCATTACAGTATGCCAGGATTATCACATCCCTCCAGCAGTACTGCACACACTTCTGGACCAACTATATCATTATTCTTCTGTCAGAATAGCTGACCCATCTGCAGTGATACACATCGATCATTCCCATCCACCTAGGACTTTGCCACAAAAGTCCAGGTCCAGTGCCTGCTAGTCTGAATGTCTTTGTCATTCTTGGAGTTATTTGATGGGACACAAAAGTAAGAAATTGAGACACAATGTTACACTGATCTTTTTACAGGAGACTGGTTATCAGCCTATTCCCCAACTTTCATTAGTCGCCTCCTACGACATGCCTGCAAAGAAGACATTGGTCCTATTCTATGCAACCTGAAGTCAAAACCAGGGCTGCCACACAAGTGCTGTTAGAATGAAATGGAGTAAATTCTGGACAATTTCCACCTAATACAATTATGCATCTATACGTTTCATAAAGCAATAGCGACATACTCAGGGTAAAATATTGGCCACAAAATAACTACAGCCTTAAGTTGGTGGGTTTCAACATGTCCTCATTAGAATATTGCACCAACTTTTATTTATGTTTAGGGTGGGGTTAAAAATAAAATTGTAAGAATTTATAATTATGGCTAATACGTTTGTTTTCATTAAAAAAAAATATTTCCAGGTAACAGACACCTACTCTACACAAATAATCTTTGGTTTACAGAAATTGCTGCAATACTTGATAAAGAATTCAAAAGTCAAGGTATGAATTTTATTTTCACTACTATCCAATTATTATCACATGCATTCAACCACCCATGTCCTCAGTCAGTGCCCAACTCTCACAGCCATACAGCACAACAGAAAGCACCAGCGACTTGTACAGCTTGACTTTCACTCCAACACTGATGTTGCTTTTCCAAATCACCGTTAACCTTGACAAGGATGCTAGAGCCACTATGTAGAAATACTACAAAGTAAATATATCAAACTACAATTGTTAACGCCAATGTAATATTTGCATTAATATATGGTTGCGAATACTGAAAAATAACAAAAGCGCTTGAGAATAAATAAAATTCATTTGAAAATAAATGCCTTAGAAAACACTAAAATATTGGCTGGGAAAAAAATCTAGTCATAACAAGAAAATAAGAAAATACAGTCAATCAGTTCCTCTTTTGCCAAGTTTGGCACATAGTGCGGATACATAGTTCTCCATGCCTGTCGGTCAAGAAAATACACAAACAGCAATATATTTCTACAACAATAAGAAGAAAACAATGGAATTATATTGGATATATACTTAAAATTAATGAAGAGTGTCACTATAAACATTAAATGGGTGCCTGATGGACATAGAAAAAAACGAAGACCAAGAGAAATTCTTTGTATAACAACCAACAAAGAGGATTTGACTAAGGATTTCAACAACTGCACAAATTACACATACACAGTAGCATCACATCACTTAAACTGGAGAGCTCTGGTTTCTGCCCCATACACAATATTCGTTGCTGAAGGAATACAAACAGACTATCAGGCAGGCCGACCAACAGTCCTACCGACCGACAGACAGATAGATAATACATACCGGGTATTTAAAAATATTCCATATGAAAAAAATATAAATCATAGCTTTCTCAATTTTTATTTTAAATTTCAGGATACAATATTCCAACAATGCAGTTGCCAGATGGCATTTTTGCTTTTGTCACAATATTCAACAAGTTGATGAAAAATGTCCGCTTGAACTTTGGCAAACCTTTTAATTTGGACAACTCCAGGGTAAGAATGAACAGATATTTTATATTTACTGGTACATAAAAATAACACTTCTATTCAAGCCTGTCGATAAAGTAAGGGGGTGGGGGGAGAGTGCTGTGGGGAGGGGGGTAATTTGCTTTAGGAAGTCTGAACACAATATTCAGACTGTACAATGGAGCAAGTGAAAACAGCTGATAAATCCCACTCACACTTTTCTTATTTTCTTATTCCTAACAATGTCACAAGACAATGATATAATCTTTCCTTTCTGTCAAATATTAATGTGATGACTGGGACAACCAGAGCTGAGTCTCATCCTTTTATATGTCTCAAACGTTGTCCTCTGATTGGGTTACAAGCACGAGGAAGACTAAGAACTAGATGGGTTGCGATAATCAAAGAAAAGGATTAACCATGGATATTGGGACCAAAATGTCCAAAAACAGACAAAGTCCCCCCTCCAACAATGCTAAACTCTTCATTTCCACAAGTGTTTTCCTGTCCTGCTGTAATATGTTTGTTTAGAAGTCACTATAAAAATAGAGGTTTTAGCAGCTTATTGGCAGAAGGAGTCAGCTTAACTGGTTGTTTTATTGTCCTGATTGAGATAAAGTGTTAACATGTGGAAATAACAATAGAGAGAAGAAACACTGTCCTTTTTCAGCTTGTGACAGTCTACCTACTCACTCTTAAGACATATATATATATATATATATATATATATAACAATGTATTAACAAGGCCCTTGCACTATCCACATGTTGTTGAAAGTTTTGTGAAAGGAATGCACTTCTCTATTCCTTATCAGATGCTTTTCAAATCTTCCTTCAGATGATTGATTTCAAGATCTCTCTTCTGTCTGTGTCCAAGGTTTACACCACCAGTGCATTGTGCAAGCATGTCAACTTTCTCTCAAGTTTTGAGTGCGTGAATGGTTGTCCCATCCCATAGATGGTCAAAGTAACTGAGAATTCGTGATGAAGTCAGATTTGTCAGGTTTAAATATGTGGTTATAGCAGGTACGCTGTAAATGATGACACAATGCATTTATTTCTCTGTGCAACATCCTGCTAATCTGCAAGATTTTGAGAATGAATGAAGTAGAAGTTTGCTCGTTTATTTACTAACACTCCATCATGACCTGGCCAATAATATAACTAATCAATGAAATTTAACTCAATTAGATATTTTTTAGTATTTCTGCTTGCATCTTCCTACCTTTATAGATAATGGTATTGTTATGTATGTGCTATAAGCTACAGGCATAAATTCTGAACTAACTCTAATCTTGATACACACATACATCCAGCCTCAAACAAAATAGCAAATAATACATTATGAACCAACATTAATTTTGAAACAAATCTATCCAGGCCCAAACTAAATGGCAAATAATAAATTAAATCTTCATACCAGCATTGCATTATTAAATGTCAAACATGGACACATTAACTAAAGAAAAAAAAAAGAGAATGTTTGCTACATGTGGAATGAGATGTTTAAGGAAACAACAAGAACAAGAAGTGATCATGTGAGGAATGAAGAGATTACAAGAACTGTTAGAACAATGTCTGGTATCAAATATATTGGAAAACGAAACTGAAACAATTTGGCAAGTTAATGAGAATGAACCCATGTTGGTCAGCAGCAGAAGCATACAATATGAGAAAGGAAACAACACGAGGCAGAGGAAGACCAAGAAGAAGATGGATTGAAGGAGTCCAGTACTTGTTACATTATATGAAGCCAATATTAAACTTTTTTCCAGTATTTGTTACATTATATGAAGCCAATACTAATCTTTAACCAGTATTTGTTACATTATATGAAGCCAATACTAAACTTTATCCAGTATTTGTTACATTATGTGAAGCCAATACTAAACTTTATCCAGTACTCGTTACATAGTATGAAGCCAATACTAAACCTTGTCCAGTATTCATACATTATATGAAGCCAATACTAAAATTAACCAGTATTTGCTACATTAGGCTTTTATGAAATCAATACTAACATTTTCCAGTATTTTTACATTATATTAAGTCAATACTCACCTTTGTATAGTATTCATTACATTATTATGAGACAATACTAAATTTTATCCAGCTTATGTTACATTATATGAAGCCAGTACTAATCTTTGTCTGGTATTCTAACCATTGTGTATTTTCTTGTCCTTTTTGTTTTTCACATGTTCAACACACAAATTGTGAGATCTCTAGCTGCATCATGTTTCGCTTCTGGGCATAGTTTTCATTTTCTTAGCTATGTCATCTTCTTCTGTGTTCATTCTCAAACTCTTGCTTATTAGCAAGATCAATTCTTCTGATCGAATGATGTTGCCTTGTCTGGAGGAGAGTCGAATTCTGGAGAAGAGATGTCATGAAGACTAAAAGGAGTCTGGACTTGCAAGGGTTAGTGTCCTCAGAAGGTCTATATGAAAAATTGTTTTTGTCTAGTTGCTTTGAAACCATGAAAAGGACTGATAGTAATGAGAACGACTAAAGAAAGACATGTTGCAGTCTAGTAATCTTGAAACCATGAAAAGGACCAGTAGTTATAGGAAGGGCTAAAGGTAGAATTGTTGTCCAGTAATCTTGAAACCATGCAAAGGAGCCCATAGTCATAAGAAGTACTACTAAGTGAGCAAACATAAGGAGTACTATAGAAACTTGTTATTGTCTAGAAAACTTAAAAACATGAAAAGGGCCACTAGTCCTAAACAGTATTTTAGAGAATAGTTTGTCTAGTAACCTTGAAACTATGAACAGGTCTAGCAGTTATCATCATCATCATCAGGTGCTATGCCAGCTGGCGTAGGTGGTCATGGCTCTCCACAGCTCTCTGTCCACAGTATTATGTATCAAAGTCATTCTTGTTTCCTTGCCGTGCCAGGTTGTCAAAATGTCTAATATTTTATCATGTTGTCCCCCTCTGTCTCTGGTGCCTTCAATCGTGTCTGTTGTTATTATGTTCTCTAAACCTGCCTGTCTCATGAACTGACCAAAAAAAGAAGATTGCCTTTTTCTTATATTGTTGATTAAGGTCCGTTTCACATTTAACTCTTTCAACACCTCTACATTAGTTTTTCTGGCAGTCCATGGTATTCTCAGCATTCTTCTGTAGAACCACATCTCTGGTGCCTCCAATCTCCCACTTTCCAGTTTGTTTATTGTCCGAGACTCGCACCCATATGTTAGTATAGGGGTTATATAGCACTACAGAACTCTCTTTCTCACCTCTAATGACAAGGTCATATTTCACAGTATATTTTTCATTTAACTGAATGTTGTTTTTGCCTGTCCTATTCTGCATCTTATTTCTGTTGAACTTCTTCCATCTGCTGTAATCATTGTACCTAGATATTTGAATTGGTGGACCTGTTTTAATACTATATCATTCACTATGATCTTGCAAGGTGTGTTATTTTGTTTCTTTGAAATAACCATTACTTCTGTTTTCTTGATATTTAGGAAGAGGCCTTTCTCTTTACTTTCTGTGACTACTACTTTAATTAAATTTTGAAGGTCTTCCTCATTTTTTGCAATCAGAACAGTGTCATCTGCATATCTCAAATTATTTATGTTATGTCCTCCCACTGATATTCCTTGGATATCTACTATTGCACGCAATATAGGAAGGGAAGTTATAGGAAGGGCTAAAGGGAAAATTGTTGTTGTTTAGTAACATTGAAGCCATGAAATAGCTCAACAGTTGGAAGAACTGCTAAAGTAAGCACTTTTGCTACCTAAGATCCACAATTACATCCACCCTTTTCCTGGAAATTTAAATAAATGCACGTATAGGAAAAGCGGCTACCATTATCTTTGGCAAACTGTCAAAGTTAGCTTGGAAAAACCATAAGCTGAAATTGAAAACAAAGATACAGAACTATCAAACATGTCTGCTGAGTACACTATACTATGGATCTGAAACATGGACTACCTACACAAAACATGGACTACCTACACAAAACATGGACTACCTACACAAAACATGGACTACCTACACAAAACATGGACTACCTACACAAAACATGGACTACCTACACAAAACAAGAGAGAAGACATTTTTCATCTAAGATGTCTCTACAAGATCTTAAACATCAAATGGCACGACAAAATCACCAACATGGAAATGTTTCGCTGCACTCAGCTACCATCTGCCATGGAAACACTCAATAGAAATAGATTGTGTTGGCTGGGTCACATCCGCAGAATGCCATACTGCAGCATCCCAAAACAAGTACTAATCAGGGAACTGGCTGAAGGCCATCAAGTCAGCGGTAGACCAATGCTGAGGCATAAAGACATCTGTAAATCCTCAGTGAAAGGCATCCACATTGAATCACAAAACAACAGGAAAAACACAGCTGAAATTTGGAATTGTCTGTAAGAAAAACCTGCGTGCTGGAGCATCATTGTTCAGAAATAATTTAAAGATATGGAAGAAAAAAGAGAAATGCACAAACAAAAATCTTCCGTTGCTGTGATATGATCGCTTGAGAAGTCATATTCCTGAGGAAAATTCATGGATTGCTGCTTCTTCTTATTGCTAAATAACTGTCTGCAAGATGCAAAATGCTATACAAAGGGAGAATTATTGTTGTCTAGTAATCTTGAAACCATGAAAAGGCTCAGCAGTTATAGGAAGAGAGAATGGGGGAATAATTGTTGTCTAGTAGCTTTGAATTCATAATGGGCCATTAGTCATAAAGAAGTACTATATATACTTGTTGTTGTATAGTTGACATGAAACTCTCAAAATTGTTCTTCGGAATTCATGAGAAGAATCTGAAAATGAAACCTAGAGGATATAGAGTGAGTCATTAGAAGGACTTTTGGAAGTCCTAACAAAGAACTAGTGAACTGAAACTATGAAAGATTAGAGGACCTGGAAATGGATGTTGTCCTTGCTGAGTTGGATTGGAGAGATATCTTTAGATCTGTTAAAAGTAGTGTCAACAAGACCGCTAACTTAAACAAGACATTGCAGTCAAACATGAAGCTAACACAAACAAGACAGTAAACACAAACAAGACAGCAAACACAAACAAGACAGTAAACACAAACAAGACAGCTAACAAACACGAAGCTAACACAGTCAAGACAGCTAACACAAACATGAAGCTATCACAAACAAGACATCAAATACAATTAAGACCACAAACACGGCATCTAACACACACAAGACAGCTAACACAAACTTGAAGCTATCACAAACAAAACCGCTAGCACAGAGAAAACAACTAACCCAAACATGAAGCTAACACAAACAAGACATCTAACTCAAATCAGACAAACTTATTTAAGCTAGGCAGCTAAAATAAACAAGACAACTAATTGTAAGCAAGACAGCTAATACAAACATTACCACAACTTATTTGTGAATGTAATTGCATGTGATCTGACCTCTGCCCTATGCACTAACTTCAGCGCAAAAGGAAAATGAATTAATTGCATGTGACTAAGTGTAGAGTATTGATGACAAATTAACCTAACTTGTACATTCTCATTTCTAACAGATGATAAATGTGCTTGGAATCAACCCTATAGATTTGAACAAGTCATTTGTAGATATGGCATACTCAATGATTGAAACTGGTATAGTTCCAAAAACCTCCAAATACAGAGGCCCACCAAAAAGCTGAACAATTTTATCTTTCTAGACAAAATTCACTCAGACTTTTGTTTTTGTAAAAATTTACTGACAATGATGCTGTAGACAGAATTCACTAAAAGTGTCATTGTTTTGGTAAACATAATTCACATTTGTATGCCTTGACCTTATGACATGGTTGACAGAAAAACTTGTTTTCCTGTTTTGTGTATGCATGGTTTGTGTTTTATGTAAGGGCATGTCCATAAATTACATCATTAATTAGGAGAGATGGGTCCAGAAAAAATCTTGACAGCTGGTGACCAGGTGAAAATGGTTGGGAGGGAGGAGATTAAATAGGCTGATAGGATTGATAAAGTTGACATCAAAAATTGTGTTTTATATGTACCAAGTTAATTGTTTAAAATTGGAAAAGAAGTGTATCTGAAAAAATGTTTATATTTTGTGCCTTCTTAGTCACATTGTTTATGCGGGGGGGGGGGGTATAGGGAAAGGACTGAATATTTGACAGTTATGACAAGAGGTGGGTAAAAACTGAGTAGGTAAAAACATTCTAGAGAGTGGATAAAATGGACAAAAAGTGTGAACGTAATTTATAGACAATCCCTAACTTACATCCTTTTTTTTTGTTGTTAATAAAGGGGTTGAAACATCTGTTTGCCTAAGCAGCCAGCTATCAACCTAAGACTGGTGTCTATTTTGGTTATATCACAGTCACTGAAAAGTCATTACTTGGTTAAATAGAATGTGCCTCTTAATAAGAAGTATGCTTCTCTGAACTGTGTATATTAATCCAATTTGGTTGGTTGGTTGGTTGGTTGGTTGCTGATCCAGTGGTCCAGGGGCTCATGGTCTTTGGCCCAATGGCATTATATTGCTGGGAAGTTTGTGGATTTTTGACCCACACCGGGCCAGAGACTAACACACCACCAGGAAGGTAGGTTTCATTCTATGCTCTACTCTGAGCAACTGCAACCAAGTTAGGATTCACTGTGCTCATTCACCACCACCAATTGACTACTGGTTATGCAGCTTCTCTATTGCTCCAGACATGCAACCAAGTATTCAAGTGAAAAAGATTTTCACATCCTGAGTCACTGTGCATCTATGATGGGCCTCAGCCATAGGAAAAAACAGTGCTGTCAGTTTCTTCCTCCGAAGTGCAGCGCAGTACATCTTTGGCTCCCTCCCAACCACATATGGTGCATACATATATAAAATAACAAAGTATAAAACACATTGCAACAACAAAATAAAAGCATGAGAAACATAATTTTATAGATGACATGCCATGAAGCTTCTATATGAAGATAATCTCAATATAACGGCATGTCATCTACTAAGGTCTTCTGTTACATGTATAGTTTGTCTAGTGGGCCATTGGTGAGACCCACAGATGCAACCACATATGACCAAATGTGGTTATATCAGAGCTTATAATCATAAATAAATAGTGGAGGTCATGGTTCAGGTAATGAAGTAACTACGATCACAAAGCTAATCACTCTATAAAGCCATTTGATTTAATAAAAAAAATACCAGTCACACTTCTTTCAAGCATGGATATTGATGCAATTGGTATAACCATAAACAAATAGTGGAGGTCATGGCTATAGTAATCTAGTCACCTCCAGAGAAAAGAATGTTTATTACAATAATTCTATTTTAGATATACTTTTCTGCTATTAGACTTTAAAAAGACTTTCTGAAAAAATCGAAGGTCTTCCTTCGATTATACCAATATGTGACAACACAAAACATTCCCAATAAATCTGTGATACTACATTAGATATCTTTTATTACTTGTATGTCTTAGTGCAATGCTAGGAATCAGTTGATCTGTATACTTAAGTGAGACATTCAACGATAGCTAAATACGTACTTCAAGGAACAGTGAAGAGTGGAAGAAGACGAGGTGGTAAAAAAGAAGAATCAGAAATGAAATGAAAATACGAGATGCGACAATGACAGGAATGTGAGTGGTTACATGTAGAGAAAGTGCAATACAACAAGAAAATACATAACATAAAACTGGCCTGTCATCTCCTATATGCCTGAAATGTAGTCTCCGATTGACGTTTTGGTTCCTACTCTGTGTTTGATGTCAAAGAGTTCAAATACCTGGGAAGTATCTTTCACAGAAGATGGATGACTCAACAGAGAGATAGAAATAAGATGTCAATAGGAAAATACTGTGACATACTAGCTGTCCCATTTGCTATTGCACCCAAAAATCAACATGTAAGTAAAGAAACAAATGATTAAGAGCCTCTTTATACCAACATTATGCTACCAATGCCAGACTTGGCAACTGACATCTACACATAAGAGAAAGATCAAAACTTGTGAAATGAAATGTCTAAGGAAAGCTTTTGGAGTCACTGGACTCGAGAAAATGCGCAGTGAGAATATTGGAATGATAATAGGTATCACATCATGCATGTAATATATAGAGAAACAGCAAATAAAATGGTTTAGACATCTTATGAGGATGCAATGATCAATTTCCTATAAGAGCTTATAACAAGATGGAATCATGATACAGAGCCAAGGAAAAGGAACCTAGGAAAAGGTTGATATACAACATCAAGCCCATCCTGAATAAACATGACTACACCTCAACCAGAGCAACACACCTGGCTCCAAAACACAAACTACATCTCCTTCACAAATCCCTATGCTCAACAGCAAGTGTGGAAGCTACGACAACTCCACCTGGGGATAGACAATATACTGTGTGTCTGCCGCTATCCTTGATAAAGACATTTTTGCTTGAAATGTCGATTATGTGCATTGTTCCACATAAAACTGATATTTAACAATCGGTATATACCTATGTTTTTCTAAATTTACTTGCAGTATGATACAAGGTGAATAGATATCTCATATAACTATACATTGCCGTATAATACAAGGTGGATAGATATCTCATATAACTATACCTTGCCGTATGATACAAGGTGAATAGATATCTCATATAACTATACCTTGCCGTATGATACAAGGTGGATAGATATCTCATATAACTATACATTGCCGTATAATACAAGGTGAATAGATATCTCATATAACTATACCTATTATTTCACACATACTTATTTTATACATCTTTTTTATATTTTTTGTAAGTATTTAAAATGTCAACACTAAAAGGCCACTTTAGCTCAGTTGTTAGTTATGATAGATTCTCTATCTTATAGTGAAATATTCTCTTCTTTATTTGGTATTAAAACAACATACAGCTGGTATATGGACATCTTTGATTGTTATTTATTTTTAATCGCTACAATTGTCAATAGCAAACATGTATTTCAACTTTCTGGCGAAACTTGTAAAAAGTTGATGAAGTTTTGATAATTCACTGATTACACATATGATATGTTGAGCCAGTTCTTCTTTATGTGTGCAAAGCATGGACTGTAAAAAAACTCAAACTAGAGCAACTTAGATATGTTTCTTGAGAGGAATAATGAAAATTCCATGGGCAACCGAGAAAACTAATGTTTGAATTAATGTTTTTATTTAAATTAAATTGAGAAAATTAATGTTTAAAGAACAAAATTGAAACAGATGGTCAAGATTTTATGGCATGTGATGATAAATGCAAAACTTGAACAATTAGTAACCACTGTAAAGATCAAGAAGATACAGTGGAAGAGACATAAAAAATTTGTGGATAGGTTATCACTGTGGCATTAAAAAGATGTCACCAACTGAACTTATTAACAATACAAGAGACAGAGTTGTGGAGAAACATGATTGCATATGCCACTGAGCATGGCTCTTGACTCATGTTAATACGGGAAAGCTCACGTATCTCCTGAAAGACCTTTATCAATAAAACACTCACAACATAGCAAACCATGAGTGGGAACGATAATGTCAACGTTCACATAAACAGAGTTAACTATTAATAAATGCCGGAATAGTTGCACACTGTAAGGTTAGAGGTGAAACAAAAACAAAATTGATAGAGCATAACAGGATATCCACTTGTAGGAATGACAGATATTGATCTCAAAAGGCTCTAAAGACCCACTTAGTTGAATATGCCGGGGTGTAAACTCGGGGCATTGCAACTCAGTGTTAGTAGTTAATTGTGATCTTAATAGCTTCTCCTTATTGTGCACCTTCGAAACAGAATGCTTCAAAGATAGTGCAAAGCTGTGTAACTAAGCTTTATGGATCGTGTCCAAGAAAAGCGTAGATAGAGATGGAACTGGTTGCACAAGACAAACAATATATCCCATTAACAACTCTTGGTCCCTACAGCCAAAATACTTGTACAAGACAACAGCTGGCCTGGACTGTCGAGTTGTCATGCCCGAGAATTACAAAGGTGTGATAAATGATCAGGTCTGTGAGGAAATAAAGCACGTCCATTGAGTACATAAGATGATAGCACAGCGCCGTGTGCAAGATAAGTGAGAAAATAGAAACCATAATCTTCTTCAGCGTTTATTCACAAACTCGTGTTGGATCTCTCTTGTAGCAGGACCATGGTCCTATTAGATTCCCGTTAGGATATAGTCCAGAGAATGGAAATGTGTTGTGCTGCCTTTTTATTTGTGGCAATGGCCCGACACATCCATCTTCGATGGGGAAACCATAATAAAAGCAATGTTCATGCTCGAGAAGAAGCTTTTGAGCTATCTTCAGGCAGCAGGTTGTGTAATAAAAAAGTAAATGCATTCAGGAATGTGTGGTAGATTTTCTCAGTATGATGCAAGTCTACGAAATGCCGCCCCTTAAATGTATTTTTAAAAATATTATTGAATTGTTCAAGTTGTATTTTGATTTCACTGCTTATGGTGCTGCCAGATATGGATGTCTCTCTGTATTATAGCACGACACAGCCATGAAGGCATTAAATCATACCGTCCCGGTAAGAAAGAAAATATTTGTAGAAGCTTATAATTGGATGAGATTTTCACGCTGTCTGTGAATGAAACCTCGGCTACGTGGCTGTCCATAAATTACGTCAATAAAATTTTGCCAATTTTTTACACCTAAAAAAAGTCAAGAATTCCATAAATATGCCTAATTATGTCAAAAATACTAAAAGTTACGAAATGATGACATCAGAAATAGAATAGGCATTATATCATGCATGTATTGCGTATATCAAGAGACATTATATAGTTGATGACAGTTTGAACATCTTAAACTGAAACTGGAATATACCCATATAACTCTCTATATATGTACATAATAAAACACGATTAGATCATAGGGTCAGGGGAAGATCAAGAAAAAATAGTTTGATAACAATATCAAACACATTCTGAACAAACATTGATGTAATGTAGCCAAGAAAATACATCTGACTGTGAAACGGAAGTTTACATGTCCAACCTGCGTAAAACAGCAAGTATGGACCAATAGTGTCACCATCTACATGGGACAAGACAAAAGATTAATTAATATTATTATAAAAACACTGAAAAATTTAACTAATCACTATACAATCAAATTGACTAAACAAAAAGAAGACACGATTATAATAATTTTTTTTAATCTGTTTATTAACCTCAAAAATGAACGTGTGAAAATGTTTAGTAAAATCGGAAACGTAAATTATTAGGTAAACGTAAATTATTAGGTAAACGTAAAATAAACCGCAACATGCAAAATAAACCAAATAGAAAACGATATAACTATTGTTATTAAATTTTAAATCATGCTGTCAGGTAATAGATTTGCTAATAATTCTGTCAGATAATAGATTTGATTGATAAAATTCTGTCAAATAAAAGATTTGATATTTCTGTCATGTAATAAGATAAAATTCTGTCAGATAAAAGATTTGATATTTCTGTCATGTAATAGATTTTTGCTAATAATTCTGTCAGAAAATAGATTTGATATTTCTGTCATGTGATAGATTTTATAATAATTCTGTCGGATAATAACTGTGATAATAATTCTGTCAGATAATACATTCAACTTGTTTGTCATGTAGTCTTATTATATGTGATAACACTACTGTCGGATAATAGATTTGCTACTATTGTTATCATGTAATAGATAAAAGATTTATCTGTTAGACAAAAGATTTGATAAATTTCTGTCAAATAATAACTTTGCTAATAATGCTAACAGATAGATATTTGTTAATACTAACATATAATATATTTGCTAATAATTACGTCAGATAATATCTGAGACAATTCACAGTTCCGAATGGAGACAACAGCAATAACTCAATGGACCTGCCAGATTGACAGAATATGTTGTATCACTGCCTGAGATCAATTTCCTCACATGGTTATCCATGTCTTCCAGTCTGCAAGACACAATTATCAGTTAGAGCAGTCCATGTTCTTTTGTCTGCAAGACACAATTATAAGTTATAGCATTCTATGTTCTTCTGTCTGCAAGACAAAACTATAAGTTATAGCATTCCATGTTCTTCTGTCTGCAAGACAAAACTATCAGTTATGGCAGTCCATGTTCTTCTGTCTGCAAGGCAAAACTATCAGTTATGGCAGTCCATGTTCTTCTGTCTGCAAGGCAAAACTATCAGTTATGGCAGTCCATGTTCTTCTGTCTGCAAGGCAAAACTATCAGTTATGGCAGTCCATGTTCTTCTGTCTGCAAGGCAAAACTATCATTTAGGGCAGTTGATGTCCTTCAGTCTGCGAGATAAAGCTATCAGTTATGTCAGTCCATGTTCTTCTGTCTGCGAGATAAAACTATCAGTTATGTCAGTCCATGTTCTTCTGTCTGTGAGACAAAACTATCAGTTAGAACAATGCTTCTCACACTTTGTGGCCCAGTTATAGAAATTGTATAAGACCATGACCCTGTCTAAGCAAATTCTATATACTTATACAAGACTTTACATTGCAAGGAAAGCTTCTTCGGCCCAGTAGACATATTACTGTGATCCACCTGTTAAGTAGCGCTGAATTAGAGGATATACGTTGTTTTAAAAATTAACTTTGTCTTCCTCTTTTGTTCTCACAATCTTACTAGTTAGCTGGAGGTAGTCCAGATAACAAAATATCTGTGCCAAGATTTACAGTATGACAGCAATATCTCCACTCTTCAGCCTAGTGGTGAAATATTAGTACAGACTGGTGAAATATTAGTACACACTGGTGAAATATTTGTGTACAGCTGGTGAAATATTTGTGTACAGACTGGTGAAATATTTGTGTACAGACTGGTGAAATATTAGTACAGACTGGTGAAATATTAGTACAGACTGGTGAAATATTTGTGTACAGACTGGTGAAATATTAGTACAGACTGGTGAAATATTTGTGTACAGCTGGTGAAATATTAGTACAGACTGGTGAAATATTTGTGTACAGACTGGTGAAATATTAGTACAGACTGGTGAAATATTAGTACAGACTAGTAAAATATTTGTGTACAGACTGGTGAAATATTAGTACAGACTGCTGAAATATTAGTACAGACTGGTGAAATATTAGTACACACTGGTGAAATATTAGTACAGACTGGTGAAATATTAGTACAGACTGGTGAAATATTAGTACACACTGGTGAAATATTAGTACAGACTGCTGAAATATTTGTGTACAGCTGGTGAAATATTAGTACAGACTGGTGAAATATTATTACAGACTGGTGAAATATTTGTGTACAGCTGGTGAAATATTAGTACAGACTGGTGAAATATTAGTACACACTGGTGAAATATTAGTACAGACTGGTGAAATATTTGTGTACAGCTGGTGAAATATTAGTACAGACTGGTGAAATATTAGTACACACTGGTGAAATATTATTACAGACTGGTGAAATATTAGTACAGACTGGTGAAATATTAGTACAGACTGGTGAAATATTAGTACACACTGGTGAAATATTAGTACAGACTGGTGAAATATTTGTGTACAGCTGGTGAAATATTAGTACAGACTGGTGAAATATTAGTACAGACTGGTGAAATATTAGTACACACTGGTGAAATATTTGTGTACAGCTGGTGAAATATTTGTGTACAGACTGGTGAAATATTTGTGTACAGACTGGTGAAATATTAGTACAGACTGGTGAAATATTAGTACAGACTGGTGAAATATTTGTGTACAGACTGGTGAAATATTAGTACAGACTGGTGAAATATTTGTGTACAGCTGGTGAAATATTAGTACAGACTGGTGAAATATTTGTGTACAGACTGGTGAAATATTTGTGTACAGACTGGTGAAATATTAATACAGACTGGTGAAATATTAGTACAGACTGGTGAAATATTTGTGTACAGACTGGTGAAATATTAGTACAGACTGGTGAAATATTTGTGTACAGCTGGTGAAATATTAGTACAGACTGGTGAAATATTAGTACAGACTGGTGAAATATTTGTGTACAGCTGGTGAAATATTAGTACAGACTGGTGAAATATTAGTACAGCCTGGTGAAATATTAGTACAGACTGGTGAAATATTTGTGTACAGCTGGTGAAATATTAGTACAGACTGGTGAAATATTTGTACATACTGGTGAAATATTTGTGTACAGCTGGTGAAATATTTGTGTACAGACTGGTGAAATATTTGTGTACAGACTGGTGAAATATTAGTACAGACTGGTGAAATATTTGTGTACAGACTGGTGAAATATTTGTACAGACTGGTGAAATATTAGTACAGACTGGTGAAATATTAGTACAGACTGGTGAAATATTTGTGTACAGACTGGTGAAATATTAGTACAGACTGGTGAAATATTTGTGTACAGACTGGTGAAATATTAGTACAGACTGGTGAAATATTTGTGTACAGACTGGTGAAATATTTGTGTACAGACTGGTGAAATATTAGTATAGACTGGTGAAATATTTGTGTACAGACTGGTGAAATATTAGTACAGACTGGTGAAATATTTGTACAGACTGGTGAAATATTTGTGTACAGACTGGTGAAATATTAGTACAGACTGGTGAAATATTAGTACAGACTGGTGAAATATTAGTACAGACTGGTGAAATATTTGTACATACTGGTGAAATATTTGTGTACAGCTGGTGAAATATTTGTGTACAGACTGGTGAAATATTTGTGTACAGACTGGTGAAATATTAGTACAGACTGGTGAAATATTTGTGTACAGACTGGTGAAATATTAGTACAGACTGGTGAAATATTAGTACAGACTGGTGAAATATTTGTGTACAGCTGGTGAAATATTAGTACAGACTGGTGAAATATTTGTGTACAGACTGGTGAAATATTTGTACACACTGGTGAAATATTAGTACAGACTGGTGAAATATTTGTGTACAGACTGGTGAAATATTAGTACAGACTGGTGAAATATTTGTGTACAGACTGGTGAAATATTAGTACAGACTGGTGAAATATTTGTGTACAGACTGGTGAAATATTAGTACAGACTGGTGAAATATTAGTACAGACTGGTGAAATTTTAGTACAGACTGGTGAAATTTTAGTACAGACTGGTGAAATATTAGTACACACTGGTGAAATATTAGTACAGACTGGTGAAATATTAGTACTGACTGGTGAAATATTAGTACAGACTGGTGAAATATTTGTGTACAGACTGGTGAAATATTAGTACAGACTGGTGAAATATTAGTACAGACTGGTGAAATATTAGTACAGACTGGTGAAATATTTGTACAGACTGGTGAAATTTTAGTACAGACTGGTGAAATATTAGTACAGACTGGTGAAATATTAGTACAGACTGGTGAAATATTAGTACAGACTGGTGAAATATTAGTACAGACTGGTGAAATATTAGTACAGACTGGTGAAATATTAGTACAGACTGGTGAAATATTTGTACAGACTGGTGAAATATTAGTACAGACTGGTGAAATATTAGTACAGACTGGTGAAATATTAGTACAGACTGGTGAAATATTTGTACAGACTGGTGAAATTTTAGTACAGACTGGTGAAATATTAGTACAGACTGGTGAAATATTAGTACAGACTGGTGAAATATTAGTACAGACTGGTGAAATATTAGTACAGACTGGTGAAATATTAGTACAGACTGGTGAAATATTTGTGTACAGACTGGTGAAATATTAGTACACACTGGTGAAATATTAGTACAGACTGGTGAAATATTTGTGTACAGACTGGTGAAATATTTGTGTACAGACTGGTGAAATATTAGTACAGACTGGTGAAATATTAGTACAGACTGGTGAAATATTAGTACAGACTGGTGAAATATTAGTACAGACTGGTGAAATATTAGTACAGACTGGTGAAATATTAGTACAGACTGGTGAAATATTAGTACAGACTGGTGAAATATTTGTACACACTGGTGAAATATTAGTACAGACTGGTGAAATATTTGTGTACAGCTGGTGAAATATTAGTACAGACTGGTGAAATATTTGTGTACAGCTGGTGAAATATTAGTACAGACTGGTGAAATATTAGTACAGACTGGTGAAATATTAGTACAGACTGGTGAAATATTAGTACAGACTGGTGAAATATTAGTACAGACTGCTGAAATATTAGTACAGACTGGTGAAATATTTGTACACACTGGTGAAATATTAGTACAGACTGGTGAAATATTAGTACAGACTGGTGAAATATTTGTGTACAGCTGGTGAAATATTAGTACAGACTGGTGAAATATTAGTACAGACTGGTGAAATATTAGTACAGACTGGTGAAATATTAGTACAGACTGGTGAAATATTAGTACAGACTGGTGAAATATTAGTACAGACTGTTGAAATATTTGTGTACAGCTGGTGAAATATTAGTACAGACTGGTGAAATATTAGTACAGACTGGTGAAATATTAGTACAGACTGGTGAAATATTAGTACAGACTGGTGAAATATTAGTACAGACTGGTGAAATATTTGTGTACAGCTGGTGAAATATTAGTACAGACTGGTGAAATATTTGTGTACAGCTGGTGAAATATTAGTACAGACTGGTGAAATATTAGTACAGACTGGTGAAATTTTAGTACAGACTGGTGAAATATTAGTACAGACCGGTGAAATTTTAGTACAGACTGGTGAAATATTAGTACAGACTGGTGAAATATTAGTACAGACTGGTGAAATATTTGTACACACTGGTGAAATATTAGTACAGACTGGTGAAATATTATCACAGACTGGGGATATATTATCACAGACTGGGGATATATGATCACAGATTGGTGAAATATTAGTACAGACTGGTGAAATATTTGTGTACAGCTAGTGAAAAATGTGTATACAGCTGGTGAAATATTATCACAGATTGGGGATATATTATCACAGACTGGTGAAATATTTGTGTACAGCTAGTTAAATATTTGTGTACAACTGGTGAAATATTATTGTACAGCTGGTGAAATATTAGTAGAGCTTGTGAAATATTTGTGTACAGCTAGTGAAATATGTGTGTACAGCCAGTTAAATATTTGTGTACAACTGGTTGGTGAAATATTATTGTACAGCTGGTGAAATATTTGTGTACATCTGGTGAAATATTAGTACAGCTGGTGAAATATTAGTACAGACTGGTGAAATATTAGTACAGACTGGTGAAATATTAGTACAGACTGGTGAAATATTAGTACAGACTGGTGAAATATTAGTACAGACTGGTGAAATATTAGTACAGACTGGTGAAATATTTGTGTACAGACTGGTGAAATATTAGTACACACTGGTGAAATATTAGTACAGACTGGTGAAATATTTGTGTACAGACTGGTGAAATATTTGTGTACAGACTGGTGAAATATTAGTACAGACTGGTGAAATATTAGTACAGACTGGTGAAATATTAGTACAGACTGGTGAAATATTAGTACAGACTGGTGAAATATTAGTACAGACTGGTGAAATATTAGTACAGACTGGTGAAATATTAGTACAGACTGGTGAAATATTTGTACACACTGGTGAAATATTAGTACAGACTGGTGAAATATTTGTGTACAGCTGGTGAAATATTAGTACAGACTGGTGAAATATTTGTGTACAGCTGGTGAAATATTAGTACAGACTGGTGAAATATTAGTACAGACTGGTGAAATATTAGTACAGACTGGTGAAATATTAGTACAGACTGGTGAAATATTAGTACAGACTGGTGAAATATTTGTACACACTGGTGAAATATTAGTACAGACTGGTGAAATATTAGTACAGACTGGTGAAATATTTGTGTACAGCTGGTGAAATATTAGTACAGACTGGTGAAATATTAGTACAGACTGGTGAAATATTAGTACAGACTGGTGAAATATTAGTACAGACTGGTGAAATATTAGTACAGACTGGTGAAATATTAGTACAGACTGTTGAAATATTTGTGTACAGCTGGTGAAATATTAGTACAGACTGGTGAAATATTAGTACAGACTGGTGAAATATTAGTACAGACTGGTGAAATATTAGTACAGACTGGTGAAATATTAGTACAGACTGGTGAAATATTTGTGTACAGCTGGTGAAATATTAGTACAGACTGGTGAAATATTTGTGTACAGCTGGTGAAATATTAGTACAGACTGGTGAAATATTAGTACAGACTGGTGAAATTTTAGTACAGACTGGTGAAATATTAGTACAGACCGGTGAAATTTTAGTACAGACTGGTGAAATATTAGTACAGACTGGTGAAATATTAGTACAGACTGGTGAAATATTAGTACAGACTGGTGAAATATTTGTACACACTGGTGAAATATTAGTACAGACTGGTGAAATATTATCACAGACTGGGGATATATTATCACAGACTGGGGATATATGATCACAGATTGGTGAAATATTAGTACAGACTGGTGAAATATTTGTGTACAGCTAGTGAAAAATGTGTATACAGCTGGTGAAATATTATCACAGATTGGGGATATATTATCACAGACTGGTGAAATATTTGTGTACAGCTAGTTAAATATTTGTGTACAACTGGTGAAATATTATTGTACAGCTGGTGAAATATTAGTAGAGCTTGTGAAATATTTGTGTACAGCTAGTGAAATATGTGTGTACAGCCAGTTAAATATTTGTGTACAACTGGTTGGTGAAATATTATTGTACAGCTGGTGAAATATTTGTGTACAGCTGGTGAAATATTTGTGTACATCTGGTGAAATATTAGTACAGCTGGTGAAATATTAGTAGAGCTGGTGAAATATTTGTGTACAGCTGGTGAAATATTATTGTACAGCAGGTGAAATATTAGTAGAGATACATGTAATATTAGTACAGACCGTAAAATATTAGTATAGACAAGTGAAATATTAGTATAGACAAGTAAAACATTAGTACAAAAAAGTGAAATAGTAATGAATGAATAAACCCATAACCCTTCAGGGTCGTAGGGGTACCACATTGGATGCTTCAGCACACAGAGTCCTCCAGCGAATTATATCCTCAACGATGCGGTTGAGTGTGGAAATATCGTGCCCTGTCCATTTTTTGATGTCTGTCCATGTCTTTATTAGACCTCCTCTGCTTCTTCCTCCCTCGACAGTTCCCTGCAGTATTGTTTTTGACAAGAAATCGTGCCTGCATACAAGTTCGAACCATGCTAGTTTTCTTCGTTTCACTATTGAAAGCAATGGCTCCTGAACACCTGCACACATCTCTACTTTATTTCTTACGTACATATTGGTCTTATGTTCCCTATAGGAAATTCATAGAATTCTTCTGTAGCATTTGTACTCGAAAGCCTGTAATCTTCTCTCCATATCCGCAGTGAGTGTCCAACTCTCACAACCATACAACGTAACAGAAAGCACCAGCGACTTATACAGTTTTATTTTCACTCCAACACTAATTATTTTTGGCCAAATCACAGTTAGCCTTGACAAGGACGCTAAAGCCATCTCCATCCTTATTTTTAGTTCTGATTTGCATTTACCATCGCTGCATATACTGGATCCGAGGTAGTTTAAGGTATTCACCTCCTCAAGCTTATGTTCATTCATCATGATATTAGTCTGGTTTTCTGTGTCTCTGCTGTTTACCAAGATTTTGCTCTTATCTGTATTGATTTCCATTCTGTACTTGCTGGTAACTTTTTCCAACTTTGATGTTAATTCTTGCAATGCTTGTTCTGACCCAGCTATACGATCAATATCATGAGCGAAATGCAAGTTGCAAATAGGGCGACCTGCGATCGATATAGACGTGTTGTAGTCATGTAATGTCTCTTGTATGATGTGCTCTAAGTATATGTTAAAAAGTACTGGGGACATTATGCATCCCTGTCGAACTACCACATTTGTTTTGAAGAACTATCCAATTGTATTGTTTGACAAGAACGCACTATTTGCATTTTTGTACAGAGCTTCAATAATGTCTTTAATTGTGGCGAAATAGTAATACAGACAGGTAAAATATTAGTGCAGAATCGTGAAATATTAGTACAAAGAAGTTACCGCAAATATTAGTACAACCTAGTGAAACATTTGTACAGACTAGTAAACTACTATTACAGACTGGTGAAATATTACTACAGACAGGTAATTTACTAGTACAGAAAAGTGAAATATTAGTATAGAAAAGTGAAATATTAGTACAGCTGGTGAAATATTATTACAGACTAGGGAAGTTTTTGTAGAGGCTAGTGAAATATTATTACAGACTAGTGAAATATTTGTACATACTGGCGAAATGTTTATTTGATAACTCAAATTCATTATATACATTAAAGAATAAACTAGCTGAAAATAGTGAGAAGTTGTTAAATAGGAAATTGTGTTATAAACGGATGTGCTATAAAAGGATTTCATTGTAAATATATGACACACAAACTGTTGACATTATAGAACGCGATTAATGTGTATTTTTTATTATGAGAGTGATTCTTCTTCTTCTTCAGCGTACATTCTCAAACTCCTGCTGAATTCTCTTGTAGCAGGACATGTCCTACTAGATTTCCAGCAGAATGTAGTCCAGAGAATGGAAATGCGTTGTGTCGCCGTTTTTTTTGCGCCAATGGCCCGACACATCCGTCTTCGGCGATGTGAGAGTGATTCAATCAAAAGAACTTAGAAGTGGGATAGAAATTACAGTAATGATTCCGTAGTCATGTGACCTATCAATATTGTTGTTAAGGATGTGAATATTGTCTTGCATATTCATCTTGTCGCGGACAAATAACGTGTTATCATGCAGTTTAAAGATAGCAGCCCAACATTTGACATGCGCCAAAGAGATGCAGTGTTCTGTTATCTATTTAAATGTCTCTAATGACATTTAAACATCGAGGCCAAAGGATGTGCTGCTGTTGTTGTTGCTGCTCTTTTGCTATTGTTGTGATGGCGTTATTGTTTATGGTTGTGCTGCTGCTGATGATAATTGCTATTTTTGTTGTTAATGTTGTTTTATAGAAAAAATATATAAAAATAGGTAAACACAGTTTTACGTGAAAAGCGAACAGTGTGAAAATACTCAAACTGATATCTTGATTCGATACATGAAACCTTTACTTGCGCCAAATGTTAATATGGATTTCTTCAATAAACTGTATTGTGGTCACCAACCCTACAGCAGAGTTCCTGAAGCATGCCACCTCACACTTGTTTCTAATGACCAATTTTTTCTTATAGTAGTTTTATATAGTGCGTAATTCTACAGAACACATTATGAATTGGTAGATTGTCCAAAATTGCACACGTGTCAATAACCGCAACTCTCCTGTACATTTTGTCTAAACATGATATATTGCTATCTATATATATCTATCTATACGATGTAGCCCTTGTTTGCCTTGTAGCATCAGGGGTGGAAGAGTTATCTTGAGATAGCCTTCTTGTGCGCTGTTTGTAAGCTTGTTCCTGTGGCTTCTTTAATTTCTGTAATCAATCTTTTACATGGTCTGCCTCTGGCTTTATGACCGTTATGTCTATGTGTCATGCTATATGTCGGTAGTCTGGAAGCGTGTGAAAACCACTTGATCTGTTGTCTTTTGATGTGTTCCAATACTGGTATTGTTTTGGTTATCTGTCTGATGTTATCGTTTCTAATTCTATCTCTTAATGACACTCCGAGTATTCTTCGTAGGCATGTCATTTCTGTTGTCACTATTTTTCTTTTGTCGTATGCTGTCATTGTCGAGGTTTGGCACTGGTAGCATAGTGATGGAATAATAATAGTCTTGTATAATGCAACTTTAGTGTCTATGTTTACAATTTTGTTCTTGAAAATACGTGTCATCTTTTCCTAGGATCTGGTATGTTTTGTTTCATCTATTTTGTATCTCTTTACTGATTTTCCCTTCACTCGATATAATGCTTCCTAAGTAAGTGAACTCATTTACCTGTTTAAGGTATTTACTATCGATGTAGATTGTGTATTTCTTTCTATCTATCTTTGCTATTGCCATTATTTCGGTCTTTTCAATATTGATTTTAATGTTGAATTTTTGACATATTGTGTGGAGTCTGTTCATATGTTCTTGCAATTGTTTTTTGATGTCGCTATTAGTACTTGGTCGTCTGCAAAGAGTAGTACGTTCAATTTGTCTTTTATGTTATCTAATTCGTTGGTACTTGTTAATTTACAGATGTGATCGATATGTTATAAAAAGTAGAGGGGATAGGACACACCCCTGGCGAACTCCTGATTGAATTTAGAACTTACTGGACACATCTGCATTTGTTCCTACTGCACATTGGCTATTAGCATAAATGCCCTTGCATATGATGATGATGTTCGTCCGTCGTGATCGACGATGACCAAAAACTCAACCATAATAATAATAACAATAAATAATAAAAATAATAAAAGTTAATAGTGCGTTTTTAAATGACTAGCAAGTCCAATGCGCGCACAAAATGTTCTTTTACATAATTGACAACAATAGAACGTATCTGTGTGAGGTTGAGATGTTTTTTCTTTTCTACGTGTCCGCTTCTGTCTTGCAGTATCTTGTCTGAATTCTTCCTCCGCTAGTGCTCCCGTTCTAATGCTGTAACGCCATGCTGTTCTATCCTGAGCGAGGCTCTCCCAAGCGCCTACGTCAATGTTAAGATGTTTCAAGGATGATTTGAGCGTGTCTTTGAAGCGTTTTCTGTCCACCAGCTTTTCGAATCCTGCCTTGAGAGCTCCATAATATATTTGTTTTGGCAAACGCGAGTTCTCCATACGCACAAGATGGCCTGCCCAGCGTGCTTGCGCCTTCATAAGTATTGTGTGGATGCATATATATATTGCTGTGATGTAATACATAACAAAGATTTGCTTCTAGTGTTACGGTAAAGGTAGTTCCAATGACAACAACCTATCGTCGGGGATGAAGATAAAGTGTTACGATGATAGTGCTCACCATTAGGTGTCAACAGTCATGCAGGTATGAGCATAGGCAGCTGGTGACAAGCGTAAAGTATAGAAATCTTTAATAAACAGTTTGATAAGTACGTCTGACCTACAGGCCGTGACCGATCGATGGTATAGAAATGTTCGCTAAATTAAGTTAAACCCCATTCGTTACGTATTTTTATTATTGTTTGGCTTTCAGTTGGTTACTATTTATATAATTGAAATTGCATGCCACAAATAGTCAAGATGATTCCAAATATATACGCTAGTAACTAACTGAAAGCCAAACAAACAATCAAAACATGCAACGAATGAGATCCAACTTAATTAGCAAACAGGTCTTCTATAACACGAACGATCTCGTACAGGCTATGTATCATGTACACCGTTCAGTGTAAGTGGTTAAAAACTTCGACGATACCACCGCCGAAGTTTGATGTGTCGGACTATTGTCACAAATAAAACAGAGAGACAACCTTGTTGCCATTGTCTGGACTACATTATGGTGGAAATATAGTAGGACCAATGTCCTGCTACAAAATATATCCAGCGGGAGTTTGAGAATGAACGTTAGAAAGAAACAGCCCGAAACGTTAGAAGGAAACAGTCATAAACTAGCAAATACAAAATTGACTCAACATCGAGAACTTCAATACGCAGAAAGCTTCCTAACATAATTTAATGAACAGACAAATCTTACGTGTATTATTTCTTGCAATATCTCTTTATTTTTAGTTTTCTTTCGCACCCTCACCGCTATCGTATGTGCTGTAGATACAAAGTACATATATAAATATATATATATCCATAGTTCTTGTCAGAGATATCATAATAACTGGACTATAGTTAAGAGTGGTTTATGAGAGATATCATAATAACTGGACTATAGTTAAGAGTGGTTTATGAGAGATATCATAATAACTGGACTATAGTTAAGAGTGGTTTATGAGATATATCATAATAACTGGACTATAGTTAAGAGTGGTTTATGAGAGATATCATAATAACTGGACTATAGTTAAGAGTGGTTTATGAGAGATATCATAATAACTGGAATATAGTTAAGAGTGGTTTATGAGAGATATCAATTCTACTCACAGCTACGTAAATCGTGTAGATAGACGATAATCAGTGCAGGATTTACCTATAAACTACACAAGCTATAGCTTAGGGCTCCGACTTTCCTGATCAATTGTCATATACTTAAATATATTGCAGAAATATTTGTCCCCCCAATTCCGCACGTCCGGAAAGCTTAGGGCTTTATCAAGTCTAAATCCGCCCCTGACGATAATGAGATCTGAATTCAACACAAATAGATAGGCCCCTATAGCATGTGTAGATAGATATAGCTTGTATAGATAGATATAACATAGTTGTGTAGATAGATATAGCGTGTATATATCTATCTATCTATAAGTTGTGCCGCTTGTTTGCCTTGCGGCGTCAGGGATGGAAGAGTTCTCAGGAGATGGCCTTCTTGTGCGCTGTCTGTAACCTTATTCCTGTGGCTTCCTTGATTTCTGTGATCCATATTTTGCATGGTCTGCCTCTGGCTTTATAACCGTTATGTCTATGTGTCATGGCCATTTGTGGCATGCTATATGTATAGCGTGTATATATAGATATAATATAGTTGTGTAGATAAGATATATTATGTGTATATATATATATATATATATATATGTATATATATATATATATATATATATATATATATATATATATATATATATATATAGTATTTATAGATGAATATAGTATATGTAGATAGATATACCGTGTGTAGATAGATATTACGTGTATAGATAGATATATCGTGTGTAGATATGTCTTTCTCTTATGTTTTCGTACGATTAATGTCTGACCACAGTATGTTTTAAATTATTTGCTTAAGTGGGAAACCTGTAACATTCTTAGAATCCATATTGATATATTATTGGTATGGGCATTCACATTTAAACCTTATTAATTATACACATCTGCTATCCAATATGGTCGCCATTATGATAAAATATGCAGTTTTTAAAAATCAAACTGTCTCTTACTGAAATCGTGCAGATATAATAATTAAATATTACTGGAGGTTGTCAAGAAAATTCCAAAGATTTATTGAAAGATTAATTTGTATTACATTTTCTAATATATATTTCTTGAATGTTTATTTTATTGTGCCCCATCTGGTCCTAAAACTTGCACGTTCAGAAGAATGAGATAGTTGCCCAGCGTGTAAGATGTGCTCCTGGCATGGCGTGGTAATGCTGGAATACATGCACACTGGAATGCTTCCCATTTGGGGACTACAAGTGCAACAATAAACCCCGCTTCCTCACATATTCATGCATTTGAGACCTTCCATGAGTCTGGGTGTCACCTTAGTCACACAACTGAATAGAACGTGTGATTTTGTCAGAAAGGCTATGAGCTGTCAACAGCTACGTTCTCACAGCTGACGGGATTATTTCATCATCATCATTTCCTGAATGTTCATCTTATTAGACCGATCATACACAGATACTGGTCATAAAACTAACACTTTCAACTCTCCCTTTCATCAGATTGGTTATAGTTAGTTAGTTAGTCGTCGGATCATCATCACTGCAAACTGGACACATCCATAGTTGCTCCGATCTCTCCTTGAGTGTATCCGCCATCACACTTCTGCTGACAGTACCGGTCCTATGCTGGTTGACCATCATTCTTCTTCGCCCTCCAAAATGTTCACCTCTAGCAACACCGCATTTCAATCCCTGATCTTTAATCCTAGCCATTGAAAAGGAATCATCATCCACATTAGTCTCACTCTCGCGTGTTATATCTCTTAAGGAGTTCAAAACGTCAGCGCGATCCATTACCCCATCGCCCTGTGCCACAATCGCACACGATGCCAGTTGATCAGCTCTTTCATTGCCTCTAACGCCCACATGTCCCGGCACGAAAATAAATGTAACCTCTTTCAAGCTCGCATTTCTCCACTGTTCGCGAACGAGACCCACTTGTACCTTCTTAACCATACTCATAGAGTCACTCAAGATGCAGACCTGCGTTACATTCTGTGTGCGTAGCCACTCAAACGCCTTGGTCACCGCCATAATCTCCATGGTCATACTACTCGTAGTGACCGCAAAGGCACCACTTTCCTCCTTGATCGTTTTACCTGCGCACTGAGAAGTAAAGGCCCAAGCACTGCGAACATGCCTAAATACAGATCCATCAGTGTATATAATCACATCCTCCTCTTTGGCATTCTCACCGATCAAAGCCTGCACTTCTTTCTCCACAGCTGTGGGACACCATTCTCTGCATTCCCTGCTAAGTGATATTACCACTCTCAAACAAGTTTCGAAATCTGTGGGTAGTCCTATCCATTCCGCACCTGCTGCTACATCATGTAATCTTCACACGCTTTGTATTACATCCTCAGCACGTCCCATCCACGACCTTCCTCTCTTGAGTCTGCTTCCTTTAACTTTCTGTATTTCGGAATGCAACGGGTGTTCCTTATCTGCATGTATTTGAAGGTACGCCCGTGCACGGCAATACTGTAATCTATGCTCAGCTGTTGGGCAGTCAAGTAGGTATCGCATAGCTCTTGTCGATGTGTCTCTTGTGCATCCCAGAATGATACGCATTGCTGCATTCTGGACTCTAACCAGTCTTTCGATCTGAGTTTGGCTAAGAGTCAGAATTGCCAGTGCATATTCCACCGCAGCCACAACCAAACCCTGGTACAAAAGAAATAACAATCTATGCTCACACTGCGCAGCAGCCATAACCTTCATTGCTGCTAAGCCTTTGCCTGCCTTTATGATAATGTGGTCAACATGTTCCCTGAAACTCAGACTTCTGTCAAAAAACACACCCAGATATCTCATTGAGATGAGATTGGTTATATCAAAGCTTATAATATTCGAAAATAAAACAGGTTGTGGTTCAGATAATCTTGCCAACATAAATTACGAAATATGTATTTTTTTTAAAAAATTACGCTAGAGGGAGAAGGCTTTAGAGCAGTGTTTCCTAACGTAGGGCCCACTCCTACTGGGGAGGGGGGAATTGATTGTTCAAGGGGGCGGGGGAGCAATTCCAACAAATTGTAATTAGGTTTCATTTATGGAATAATTGAATAATTCATTATTTTAATATAAAAGAATATGTATATGTTACGTACAGGAAGGGGGGGAGTAGAAGGCATCATAATTTTAGAAAGACTTAGGTAGGGCATTTAAAAAAAACATTTTGGGAAACACTGATTTAGATCTTTACTTACTACTCAGAAGACTACAGCCATGGTCAGGCTTCAGTAAAGATCTGTGTACAGAAAGTAATCATGACCTAAAATGCTGATGTTTTATTATGTCCATGCATTTCGCTGTTCGGACTTAGGTTGTTTTGTTTTTTTGTTTTAGGCATGCGAATTCCATGTATATAGTTATCAACGAAAATCATGACAATAATAAAAAAACCTAACAAATTAAGGTTTTTCCACTTCCTGTACATAGGTTTTTTTCTGACAACTGTCTCGTTTTCACCAATAGAACTAGGAACAGATATTCAACTATTTGTGTCTCATATTTTCTTTTTTCCCCGTTCATTTCATTGATCGGTGTTAGCAGGCGACACAAAGAATATAAATAGTGGCCAGCGAAATCAAAGCAATAATAAAAAATATCACGTAAGAAGTCTGATTCTACTAGTTGGTTTTAATTCGGCTGTTAGGTTTTCTTATTTGGCGATTTATCGCAGTACATCACCCAGTATTGTCTACAATTTTATAAAGAAGCCTCTTACATGGGGGGGGAGGGGGTAAAGATAATATCAGAAATAATAACAAATACTAAAAGATATTTGTGCAAGTCTTACCCAGGTCTTGGTCGAGATAGGAATGCAAGTACTGCACACACCAATATCACTGCTATAATGTATGGTATGTATCCAGTGATACCACCCGTAGACGTATCTGAAGAGAAACATCACACATTTGCTTTATTACCTTTATAAAGTTTATCAACCTCTGATAATTTAGTAGTTATTCAGTGTCTTCAAAGCTGCATTTTTTATATTTGTTATTTCTCTGTATGTTCGAACTGATATACTAAGTATGATATTTACATCCAAAACAAATTCAAGTCCAACATAAACAAAGCACACACGATAACTCATCCATGAGCAGACATCGGTAACGATAATGATATGGTGCTAATGACGACCATAATTGGATTTTAAAAGAATTGTAATAAAAAAAAACAATACTGCAGGAAATCGTCGAAAGTGAACAAAACAGAGGACAAATAAAAGACGACAAGGACAGACAACATCAAGTACTGGACAAGACAACATTTTTGCTCACTCATCAGTATCGTTGAAGATATAAATCGCTGGACCACTATGTGTGTTGAAGTATTAAATGTGGTAGGGTTAGTGTATAAAATATATATCTATAATCCTGTAACACTTCAAGGTCGTAGCAGTACCACATTTAATACTTCAACACACATAGTGCTCTAGCGATTTATATCTTCAACGATACTGGTGAGTGAGCAAATATATATATATATAATATGCTTGTGTGTTCTCGCATATGGGAGCCACACTAGTAGAGTGTTAAGTTAATATCTCGCCAACAGACTGCGGTTTCGAGATATGTATTTAAAAAATTTTTAATGGACACCCATCCTCCAGGAAGTATGCATCAGAACTAATTAGCGGGGATATTCGAGGAATAGTGCCACCTAATGAGATTATAAAGATTTAATGAGCTGGGAAGGTCGACAAACAATGTCAAGCTCGTAAGGTCATCAAAAATAATATCATAAAAGGGTTCAAAACTCGTAGAGGATTAGCTTCACTGTATTCGGTTTCCTATTTGTATTCATTCACTCTCAACGAAGCGGCTCGCCGCCTGCCGAGAGTACCACTCAGAGCATGTAACTCTGTAGCTTCAAGTGATAATCCACAGGGATCTCAACAAAAATTCCACCTTGTAAACAAGACAACATAAGCCGGATTCTAACTCATGACCTCTTGAACACAAAGCGAACAGCTTATCACTACTAGGTAGGATCAAATGGCAACGTCTGTCGGGCGGTGTCTGGTCAGTTAATATTTTAGCATGTGATCAGATTGTCTTAATTGTCCTTCTAGGTGACGGAGTGGTACACATATTGCCTTGGACAGCTCAGGTTTTTGGTTCAGATCCAACTGTAGTCAACTGTGCATATGGGCCGTTCACAAAGCAATGGCAACCTACTAGACATATGGATATTGCTTATAGAATCACTACAGTCAAAAGATGCTGGGTTCACCTCTACGAACATTTTATCCTGAATAAGATATTCTACAAACAATGAGAAAACATTTCCATGGAATGAAAGTATAAGGCGTATGATGGGTTAATTTATAGTAAGCACAAATAGTGAAAAGTTATATTGAGGCAGCAAAGATGTGTTTTATAAAAGAATATTAAAATAACTATGGACAGATAAAAAGTGTGAAAATCCTTTTAAAGAATTTAATTCAAAATGAGAGCTCTTTACACGGATCAGAAAGATATAGTCCACACAGTTTTGACACACCATGATAATAGGAAAAATGGAACATTCTAACAATATGCAAGTTGAAGAGCAAGAGGAGTAGGGTACAACTAAGAGAGAATATGTTTGACAATTTAATATTGTGGCATGGGAGAACATAAATTTCCAAAATTAACAGCACAAGAAAAATATGGCGGTTGAAAACCCCGCCACAGATGAAGAAACAAAACGAAAGTATTTAGTTATGATTTTATCACAGTAAATACACACATTAAGAAGTTAAATTACTTTTAACTAGGCAGTCATATAAAGACAACAGTTAAAAGAGTTGTGATATCATCATCATAACCAGTGGATACCCTCTCACTATGAAATACCAGGAAATGAAAAAGCAGACCAACTGGCTAAGGAAGGCGCTGTCGAAGACCAACATGATATATCAATCATCCACACGCATGTGGTTGCGTCTGTGGGTCTCAACAATGGCCCACTAGACAAACCATCCATGCAACAGAAAACCTTAGTAGATGACATGCCGTTATATTGAGGCTATCTTCTTATAGAAGCTTCATGGCACGTCATCTATACAATTATGCTCCTTGTGCTATTATTTTGTTGGTGAATTGTGTTTCATGTTTACTTGAATATATGTATGCACCCTCTGTGGTTGGGAGGGAGCCATAGATGTACTATGCAGTACTGGGAAGGAGGAAACTGAGAGCACTGTTTTTTCCTATGGCTGAGACCCATCGTAGAGGCACAGTGACTCAGGACGTGACAATCCTTTTGACTTGAACATTTGGTTGCATGCCTAGAGCAATAGAGAAGTTCGGCATAACCAGTAGTCATTTGGTGGCGGGGAATGAGCACAGTGAACCCTATCTTGGCTACAGTGGCTCGGTGCATGCAGTGCATAGGTTGAAACCTACTTTCCTGGAGGTGTGCTATTTATTCTCTGGCTCTGTCCCGGAGTCGGCCGAAAATCCACAGACTTTCCAGAAATATAATGCCATTTAATGGCATTGGGTCAAAGGGCATGAGCCCATAGACAGCTGGATCAGCAAACCAATCAACCATCAATCACCCACAATCAGAAAAAAAAGCAGATGATCAAGTCAATAAGAAAGCCACAAACAACAACACAAGATGACTATCACATTATGAAGGGATCAGAACAAGTTGTAATTCTACGTCTCAGAACAGGACACAACCGACTCCGCAGTCACATGTACACAAAATTCAAGATTGGCAATACGACCATGTGCACATGTGGGCAGGTAGCAGAGAGTACCAAGCATATACTTCCAAGATTGTTCTGAGTATGAAACGCTGAGGCAGGCCAGATGCAAAAACACTGGAACCAAAGCTCTATGGCACTGTATGAATTACAAAAGACAGTGAGTTTTATTAATGAGACAAAATTACAGATATAGACATGTTTTAAGTGAACGGAAGAAGAAGATAAACAACTAAAGTAGTTTTTATGGCATCCATAGAAAGTTAACAATTAAATAGTGTTGATATATTCCACAAAAAAGCCCACATTAAGTATGAATTCTCTAACGGATACTTGGATTCAGATATTACTTCTAGTTTGAAAGGGTGTGAGTGATTTATGTGTAGAATTATGAGTTTGCATATGAGAACCGCTGAAATGACCTGGATAGTTTATTTCTATCAATTTTGAATATTTTCAGCATACGAGAACATCTGAAATATTTATTTTTCTCACGTTTGTTTCTGCATATTAAACGTTACAAAATTGTGTAATACCTTAACATAAGCCGACCTTTTTTCGTAAGAGCTGAGCAGTTAGCTCTGTATAGCCCACAGCCATTTTGCCAAACGTGCAGGTTCTTCTCAGTTGTGTAATTGAGGCGACACACGGACACATTTAAGGTATCAAATGCATTCATTGTTGGGGGGGGGGGAGAGAGATTACCGATGCATGTTAGTTCCCGAAAAAATGCATTCCAGTTCGATAGTATCCCAGGATTACCTTGCTTTTCCAGAGTCAGAACATGCATCTGGGTCAACTAAGTTATCAGTGACCCGCAGTCACATGTATAAAAAGCTCAAGATTGGCAACACGGCCATGTGCACATGTGGGCAGGTAGCACAGAGTACCAAGCATATACTTCCAAGATTGTAAAACTATATGGGCCACTATATGAATTACAAAGACAGTGAATTTTATTTTGGAGACAGAATTACAGATATAGGCATGTTTCAAGTGACCGAAAGAAGAAGAAGAAAAATTTAAACTTAATTTCTTCATCTTCTTCTTATGTACCCATTCTTCTGCAGATTAGCAGATTAGCAGGATGCAATCTAAAGAACGAAATGCGTTCTGTCATAGTTTACAGCTTAACTCGATACATGCGCCTTTCGACGTGACACATACGACTTCGACATGACTTCTCGGTCACGTTGATCCTCTAAGTGATGGGCTAACCAACTTCACCCCAATGAACTTCTCAGTTTCCTCTTATGACATGCGTGGTAGGTATTAATTTTGCTATTCTTTGCTCCCCTTTGGGGCTTCACCAAACCAGAAAATTTACACAGCTCGAAAATACAGAAATGAAAGAAAACGTTGCTATTTGCTTTGTTAGAAATCAACATTGAAAACACAGTAACGAAGTTTTGATGATCAATTGGAACATTCAGTAAATCACGATAAAGATATTTTGTTAATCACAAGGAACACATAGAAAAACACATCAAAATCATTGACGTTTCGACCACAGGCTATTTCAAGAACAAAACATAGCACATAGTGAGTAAAGTATGGCAGTACCAATGTTCACATTACAAAGTTAAAGATATATTTGTTTAGATACCAGTTAACTAGAAATCAACTATGTACCTACACATAATGACAATAAGACTAAACAAAGATCAAAAGCATCACCATCATCCAAACATGTGCACCAACATCGACAGCAGAAAACTAAGAAATAGACATATTTTATGATGATTTATAAGAGATAATAAATAAAAGACCGTAAACAAGATATTAAAATAGTAATGGGGGATCTAAAGGCAAAGGTTGAATCACGAAGCTCATGGGTGGAAAGACAGTAAGGTTTCTCGCCATCTCGGTCGAAGAAATGAGAGAGAAAAACGTCTATTATATTTTTGCAGACAACTTGACAATCATGAACACTCTATTCCAAAAACATCATAGACAACTGTTTACGTGGACATCATCAAACAGCAAGACAAAAACATCATAGACAACTGTTCACGTGGACATCATCAAACGGCAAGACAAAAAAAAATCAAATATATTCCATCTTAATCCAACACAGATGAAGCATTTTATGCGCCAAGACCATCGAAAGTGTTGACTGTGGCGCAGACTACGAAATTCTCATGGCGGATGTCAAAATAAAGCTTTAAAAGATGCTAGACCCATCCGCTTTGACACTGGCAACATACTTACAGAGTGCAGTATCAAAGTTTACAAAATATTTGAAAAACTTTTGGCAGTACAAGAAGCGTTAACACACGAAGAACTAGCCAACGATGCAAGAGATACTCTTGTTTCTACAGTACAAAATCTTATAACCAGAAAAGACACCAAGAAAAAAAAGACCACAATTTAGATGAAACTAATTGAAGAAAGAAGACAAATGAAAACAATGAAGTACACTGCAAATCACAGCAAATGAAAAAATATAAAACAAGACCAGAAATCCAGCACTACACATCATTCAAGACAAACATGGTAATAAATTGACGGAAAACAAAGATATCATTGGAAGGTGGAAAGAATACTGTAAGGAAATGTATAAGAAAAAATACATAAACACAGACAACCAATCAATAAAGTGACATGCTGAGTGGTGTAGGCGATCATGATTCACCACAACTCTCCGTCTCATGTGTTGTTAATAAGTTCAATTGGTGACTTCAGTTTGTGCCACAGTGACAACATATCTAGAAATATATCTCTTTGTCTTCCTCTGTCTCTTCTCCCATTTATGTTTTCGGTGGTTACTAAATGTTCAAGTTTTACTTTTCTCATCAGATGCCCTAAAAATCTTGTTTCTAAATTTTACAATAATTTGTCGTTTTACCCAAGCATCTCTGAGAACGTCTACAATAGTTTTCTTGGCTGTCTATGGAATTTTCATCATTCTTCTTAAAAACTACATCTCAGTTGCCTCTAGCTTATCTTGAACACTTTTGTTTACTGTCCATGCTACGCTTCCCATAAAGAAGGATTGGCTCAATATAACATCCTATTACTCGAACTCGTGTATGCATTGATGTGTTCAGATTTAGATGAGTCATGCACATTAATAAGGTAAAAAAAAAATTAAACACCAAGCTCAATGATATTACTTCATTGCATAGAATGTGTCGCGTTTTTTTAGATTTTAATTTGGCCTGTGCATCTTGTTCTTAATGTCATTGGAGCATTTGTCATTTGATGTTAAAATAGTGCCAGATACTTTACTTCATCCGCCAGATTTAATTTTGCATCATTGATAGTAATACTGCATTTTGGAGGTATTTCTTTGTAACAACCAACACCGACAATAACAGCTATAACACAGATAAAAGTTAGTGTCAAGTAGTGGGTTTCATAAACATAATATAGATTGTTGAGGTAACACAGGGCAAATATAAAAATGAACAAAAATATGTTCATTAGTCGATAAAATAAGTCGACAAGATAACCTGTCACCGTCTCGCTGTTAGGTTGTCGACTTATTTAGTAACACGCATTTTTGTTCATTTTGATAACAGCTATAAATGGCAGGAAAATAGAAGCAGAACCCAGTTTAGATTAAGTCAGATGAGCCATTAAGAACCTTAAAAGAGAGTGCAATCTCCAGGGTGTGATATTATAACTGCTTAAATGATCCAAGCAGGAGAAGGAGGAAACTACCATCACCATCTATAACACTCTGCTCCAAAATCTGGACAAGTGAAGTTTTATCCAAGGAATTGTCACGAATTAGCCTACATAACTCTACTGAAGAAGGGACATTTAACACTATGCGCCAATTATAGAACCTTTGCACTGACAAGTCTCACCAGCAATGTACTGCTTGGTATCATCATGAAAAGACTACAACATAAGCTGGTAGAAGAGTTATATGAAGCAAATGCAGGTTTCAGACAGGGCAGAGACACCAGAAACCCTATTTTCAATATACATAGGCGGAACATCATGGAGAAATAGTCTACGCCTTGTAATAAATAGAAATACAATGTCTACGTAAAATGCGCTGGTGCTGGATTTGGTATATATTGTGCATAGATACTGAACCGGCCAGAAGAATTATGTCACTTTTACAGTATTGCCAATTGCTTGCTGGAACTATACACAGAGATATATTTGTCTTTCGAAGTAACAATTTTAAAGTTGTTCTTATACATCGTGGTGACTGCTATGTCAACACAACCTTTATTTCCACTGACTATAAAATTTCAATATGTGAAACATCATATAGAAATGCAGAAAGTGTAATGTCGACATCTACACATGCTTTACTGACAACGCCAAACACTCAATTGTGTAAAACATCAAAAACTTTCGAATATCATGAACGACATGGATGTCCCGCTACACCTAATCCGCCTCATCGAAACATTGTATCAAGACCAGCAAGCAGCCTTGAGAGGAGATAGTGAAACATCTGAATGGTTCAGTGTGGAAAAAAAGTCAGACAGGGGTGTGTCCTATCACCATACCTCGTCAACATTTATGCAGATAACATGAGTGTAATACATGACCAACAGAGAAATAACTTCGACACACTCAACATCGGAGGTCACGAGATACTAGAACAAAGATATTCGGATGATACAACATTATTGGTACACAGTCAAACAGGTCTCGAACACCTCATACTCCATTAAAGAACATTGTGACATACAGAACCTATTTCTGAATGGTGACAAGCCAAGATTATGACAAGCGACAAAACCACTAGCAAGTTATAAATCAGTATTAACAACTGCAAATTAGAAAGAGTGAACAGTTTTGAATACCTTGTTTCTCTTATCAACAGTAATGGCGATTGCTATGAAGAAGTCAGAAGGAGATTTGTTGTCGCGTCCATGAAGCTGATACAAATGAAATACGTATGGCTCAGTTGCTGTAAAACAATAAAACTAACATCCCTAAGAGCTTGCATATTCCCAGTGGCAATATATGTATGTAAATCCTGAATAATCACTAACAAAGTTAGAAATAAAAAAACCGCATTTGAAACAAAAAGTTACAGAAAAATCCTCAGAATATAGTTTGCTAATAAGATCACCAATGTAGCCATCCTGAGAGAAATGAATGTAAAAGAAATATGGCTAAACAGCATGGTTCTTTCCAGAAAACTACACTATTTTAGCCATGACAGCCTAGAGAAGAGCATAATGGAGGGGGATTATGCCAGGGTGACGAACAATAGGCAGAGCAAGAAGAAGATGGAGTCAGCATATCAAAGACCACCTGTACGTAGCTGTCATAGCAACAAAAGCTTAAGATCGACATACGTTTCGATGTGATGACTGCTACATCCTGTTCAGGATATGATACCTGATGAACTATGCAGAATAAAGTTGAGATATGTGTTTCGTGAACTAGAAATCAACTATGTACCTACGTAGAACAAAGTTAAAGATATATATTTCCTTAGTTAACTAGATATCAACTATGTACTTACCCAATATACAAAATCCATTTGACATCTCACACACGCTGTTCATGCAGTTGGATTGGCAAGCAGATGTACAGAAATTCCCGTAAAATCCTGCATTACAAGTGAAACATGAACCGTTTCTAAAATCACATGCTCTTTTCAAACATCCAGCAGGGCAGTTATCTGAGCAATTGCTTTTATAAAACCCGTCTACACAAGAGAAACAGTGCCCGTTTGTATAATTGCAGAGATTGTCTACACAGTTCATTGAGCAAGGCGATGTACAGGCATCTCCATAGACTTTACTGTTGCAAGAAATGCATTTACCAGTTTCGGCATAGCATAATGTGTCCTTGCATTCAGGAGAACATGGATTTGAACAGTTTTCCCCGTAAAACATATCTAGACATCCTATGCATTTCCCAGTCTCAGCACGACACGTTTTGTTAATGCATTGGTCAGAACAGTTCAGTAAGCAACTACTTCCATAAACTCCATTCACACAGGCACTGCAACCACCCGTTTTAAAATTACACACGTTGTTTCTACAAAGAGGCGGACACGCGGATGAACAGTTTGGTCCAAAGTATCCTGTAACACATGCCAGACATGTACCATTTAAATGGCATTCATTATTCCTACAAGTTGATGGGCATGCTGTTGCACAATCAAGCCCAAAGTACCCAAAATCACAAGGAGAACATCGACCATCCGCAGATAAACACGTTCTAGTTGTGCAATGAGGAGAGCACGGTGTTGAGCAGTTTTTACCATAAAATCCAGTGGTACAAATAAGACATCGGCCAGTATCAGAATCACAGCTTTTGTTGACACAATTCTCTGGACAAGGAGTTGCACATTTGTCTCCAAAATATCCATATTTACAGAATGGACAAGTACCATCAATAGTACTGCATGTCTCATTCAAACAGAAATCAGAACATGCTGTAACACAACGTTTTCCATAAAATCCAAAGTAACAATCGAAACACTCTCCATCTGTAGAATTGCAGGTTTCATTCAAGCAATTATCTGGGCAGGCAGTTAAACACTTTTCACCAAAAAATCCACTATCACAAAAAAAACAGTTTCCACTATCACTAATACATGTACCATTCTGACAGTTTTCTGGACATGGAATTTCACATACCTCTCCATAGAATCCCATTTCACACGATGTGCATGTACCGTTGTTCTTATAGCATAACTTATTAAGACAATTTTCTGGACAGTTATTTTTGCATTTCTGTCCATAAGTGCCATTAACGCATTCAAAACAATTGCCATACGTACGATCACATGATGAATTTAGACAATTCGTAGGACATGCATCCACGCACTTATCTCCATAAAATCCATTTTCACAACCTATACAGGTGCCATCTGTAGGAACGCAATCATTATCGAGACAGTGATTTGGACAAGCGGTAATACATTTGTGCCCATAAAATCCATCTACGCATGTCCGACAGAAGCCTTCAATCATGTCACAGTCATTCTCCATACAATTTTCTGGGCAAGGACTAGAACATGTGTCTCCATAAAATCCACGTTCACATGAAAAGCAGTTACTAATAGTTCCGTCACACATATTATTTTCACAATTCTCTGGGCAGTTGTTGCTACATTTATCTCCGTAGAATCCATTCTTACAAGAATGACAGTTGCCAGTAACGTCAACACATATATCATCTCTACAGTTTGCGTGGCACGTATTATTACATTTATCTCCATAAAATCCAGCTTGACAGCCTAAACAACTACCATCTTGGAAGCTACATTGATTATTCCTACAGTTATCTGGGCATTGAGCTGAACAAATGATCCCATAAAATCCAGTTTTGCATGATAAACATGTGCCCTGACCTTTTTCACATACATCATTACCACAGCCTGCAGGGCATGCAATGTTGCATTGATCTCCGTAGTAACCCGTTTTACATGATGCGCAGGCGCCAGTCAATACATCACATACGATGCCCTGACACTGTACGGGACATCGAGATGAACATGTGCTGTCATAATATCCGCTGTTACAAGAGAAACAATTGCCTGTTGTAATGTTACATCTTCTATTGCTGCATTGACTAGAACATGGAAATAAGCATTTGTATCCATAAAATCCATTCTTGCAATCAAAACATTCCCCATCTGTCTCATTGCATAAGTTGTTCTGACAGTTTACTGGGCAAGAAGTCATACATTTATATCCGGAATATGTTCTGTCACATGAGAAGCACGTACCTTCCTGGAAATCACACCCATCATTATTGCAGTTAACAGGACAGGTAGACAGGCATTTAGGTCCGAAGTATCCCTTCCTGCAAAAATAACAGATACCATATGATGAATCACATGTATTATTGCCACAGTTAATAGGGCACACACTTGTGCACGCGCTTCCAAAATATCCACTGTCACATGCTTGACATGTTCCATTTACAGAATGACAGACATCATTTAGACATCTAGCAGGACATAAATATTGACATTTTTCTCCGTGATATCCTGGTTGACAATCCAAACATTTACCTTCTTCAATTTCACATTCGCTGTTATTGCACCGTGGAGGACATACAGAAAGGCATTTATATCCATAATTGCCAACTTTGCATAAAGAGCATGTACCTTGGGTATCATTACACCCACCAATACAATTTGGTGGACAAGCACTTGCGCACTGAAATCCATAAAACCCTTCTTCACAAGATATACATTTCCCTTCCTCGATTTCACATGTATTATTCTTGCAATTTGAAGCACACACTGATCTACATTTGATTCCATAGAATCCATTATTGCAAAATGCGCAAGTACCGTCTGTTCTATTACACGTGCCACCATAACAATTTTGAGGACAGACGAGTGTGCATGTGTGTCCATAAAAGCCATCTTTGCAGGAATGGCACACTCCGGTATTATAATCACATTCCTTCTTGTCACAATTATCATGACATTCTTTGGTACAGTGGTCTCCATACGAACCATCGTTACATTGAATGCAGTGACCAGTTGTTGCATTGCAGTTTTTATCCACGCAGTTTTCAGGGCACGAAGATCTACAGGTTACTCCGTAAAACGTGAAAGCGCAAGCAATACAGATTCCAGTTTGAGCATCGCATTCAGTGTTGAGACAATTCTGTGGACAACTATATGAACATTTATCACCGTAATATCCAGTTATACAATTCGCACATGTCCCATCTGTAAAATTACATTCTCTGTTCACACAGTTTTCTGGACATTCTGACAAGCATTTATATCCATAATACCCGATATTGCAACTCTCGCATTGACCTTCATATTTACTGCATACTAAATCCTTACAGTTTTCAGAACATGGTGTTGCACACCAATCTCCATATGCACCGTGATTGCACGCATGACAGATACTAGTTTCCATGTGACACGTCATGTTACTGCAATCAGGAGAGCAGCTAGAAAGACATTGCTCATCGTAGAAACCATCGCTACATGAAAAACAACTTCCATTAGAAACTTGACAATCATTTCCTCTGCAGTTCATAGGACAATTATAGCGACAATTTTCCCCATATGTGCCGGGTGTACATGCTGAAATGAGATAAAAACATATGTAACAATTAGGAATACAGTATATGTGTTACTAGCCGAAGTCAAGAAATTAAACTTGCAATAATTAGGAGTACAGTATAAATGTTACTAGCTGAAACCAAGAAATTAAACTTGCAATAATTAGGAACACAGTATACATGTTACTAGCTGAAGCCAAGAAAGTAAACTTGCAATAATTAGGAATACAGCATAAATGTTACTAGCTGAAGTCAAAAATTAAATTTGTAACAATTAGGAATACAGAATACATGTTACTAGCTGAAGTCAAACATTAAATTTGTAACAATTAGGAATACAGTATACATGTTACTAGCTGAAGTCAAACATTAAATTTGTAACAATTAGGAATACAGCATAAATGTTACTAGCTGAAGTCAAAAATTAAATTTGCAACAATTAGGAATACAGAATAAATGTTACTAGCTGAAGTCAAACATTAAATTTGTAACAATTAGGAATACAGTATACATGTTACTAGCTGAAGTCAAAAATTAAATTTGTAACAATTAGGAATACAGTATACATGTTACTAGCTGAAGTCAAGAAAATTAAATTTGTTAATTTACATCACATTTTTTTAATATGTAGAACGAATTGCATCTCAAATCAAGACTACATCGAGGGACAACAGACCATGTGATTTGATCACATTATGAGAATGGAACCAAACGCAACCATCCCTTCGTGCATACAACAGCAGAAGATCGGACTACAAGCGGCAAGGGGAAAATAAAGAAGTATATGGGCAGAGACAATCAAGGCAATCTTAAAGAGAAATGAGCTGACCATGGCCACTGCGACTCAAATTGGCCACCTCAAGCACACCACCTCCCAACCCCACGCCCACACCCGCGATCCTAACTACACACATTTAATTGACAATATACAGACAGCCAGGTAGACAAACAGAGATTACATAGATAGATAGATAGATAGATAGATAGATAGATAGATAGATAGATAGATAGATAGATAGATAGATAGATAGATAGACAGATAGATAGATAGATAGATAGATAGATAGATAGATAGATAGATAGATAGATAGATAGATAGATAGATAGATAGATAGATAGATAGATAGATAGATAGATAGATAGATAGATAGATAGATAGATAGATAGATAGATAGATAGATAGATAGATAGATAGATAGATTAGATAGATTAGATAGATTAGATAGATAGATATATAGATAGATAGATAGATAGATAGATAGATAGATAGATAGATAGATAGATAGATAGATAGATAGATAGATAGATAGATAGATAGATAGATAGATAGATAGATAGATAGATAGATAGATAGATAGATAGATAGATAGATAGATAGATAGATAGATAGATAGATAGATTATATTTAGATTTAGATTTAGATTTAGATTTAGATTTAGATTTAGATTTAGATTTAGATTTAGATTAGATTAGATAGATAGATAGATAGATAGATAGATAGATAGATAGATAGATAGATAGATAGATAGATAGATAGATAGATAGATAGATAGATAGATAGATAGATAGATAGATAGATAGATAGATAGATAGATAGATAGATAGATAGATAAAGCTAGACGGATGGATGAGTGGGTGGGTGAGTGGTTAGGTAGATATTTAAATAGATAGTTGGAATTTTTGGTGGGTGGATGGACGGATGGGTGGGTGGATGTGTGGTTAAATGGATGAATGGAAAAATATATGGATGGATAGAAAGATATGGAATTCCAGAACTCAATACCAATGGAAAATAATTATCTGCCAAATGCAGATTATACAGTTCTCGTAACAATAAGTAACGGGAATTTCTTCTTCTTTCGTTCCTCTTTTACCCTTTATGGGTGTCGAGGGCGATACAATGTTCTTGTTCTCGCTTTTCTGGCAGCTTCAGATAATGTTATTTGGTGTTCGTGTAATGTCTCTTTGATGTTTTCGGTCCAATGTACTCTAGGTCTATCCTTGGCTCTTCTTTCTGCTTCTCCTCTCTTCATATATGCTTTATAAACTAATGAATCACACGGCATTTTTTCCAGATGATCAAACCATTTTATCTTTTGGTTTTGTATTCATTGTAGAATTGATATGACACCCACTCGTTCTCTTATGGCATCGTTTCTAATTCTGTCTTCTGGTCACTCCTGTGGCTTTTCTCAGACATCTCATCTTTGTTGTAACCAGTTGTCTCTTATGATTTGTTGTTAAGCACCTTGTTTCACATTGGTAGCACAGGGTTGGAATGAAGATACTTTGAATAAGATGTTTTTTTGTTGACATTGGTAGCATTTTGTGACGCAATAAAGGGGATAAATGACCCAGTATTTGATTCGCTTTGCGAATCACACGGGAACTACAAAGGCTAAAAGTTTAGGTCGAAAAATCAGGTAAATAGTACGGACCTGATATTTTTTAATGCATGATACAAGTAAGGAGAAAAATCGTAGAGAAACAGGTGCTGATCATAAAAATATATGGAGGGATATCTCACAAGTATATCATCACCAGTGTCTAGGAAATAATTACATAATGTTAACCAACACGTTCAATGTGTTCACCACTTCTACAGGATGGTGGACGTCTGTACCAATATCATTAGGAGTAGGTCAGCCGTACAAGAGAACTAGTTCTCGTATTTACACTTTGGCCACTATGCTCAAAGCTAACCATGGTCAGTATGCTTGACAGATTTTTGCACTGTTTGCATCACTATCGACGTAGAAACAGACGCTCACAATTAATATTTGAATTGGCAAATGCTCACAGTGTCATCAAGTAGATTAAAGATAATTAACAATTGTTGATGATAGCAGAGGAAAAGTTCGCCAAAGACGACGATGGATAAAATATATATATAATATAAATGTGTCCCGCTACGTTATCTATGTCATCGTCTGCAAGCGCTGCTCAATGATGTCCTTAGGCGAGCTGGTAAGAGACTTGCAGGCAACTCTATGAACATCTGTAAAGCATCAAAAAACCAGACTGGTACTCATGTTGCTGTCCACTTTCATGACACGGTCCGTCTGGGTGCTCATGGTATTCATGTGATGGCCATTCATGTGACGGCTTCTTAGATAACCGGAACGAACACGCATTTGAGAACAGTTACATGTAACAATGTGGCAAGATTGTGCCCTTTGGGATCAATATCGGTCAGCCTACTGTGTAGATTCTCTGTTTTTCATCATTTTTCTCCTTTCCTGTATCAATATTTATGTGTGTATGGTTTCTTTTCTGTAAGTGTTGTTTCACCTCTGACCTAGTTTGTTTTATCTTCCGGGTTCATCTATATTTAGCTCTGCCACGTGAACGTCAATTCTGCCGTTCTTACTCGATGTATGTTGTGAATGTGTTATTGATGAAATCATCTTGGCGAAACGTTGTTTTATGTGTGTTATAATGTATGTGTATCCAATGATTAACACAAATTAATTACCATGTTCCTAGTTTCGTCTGTTTGATAATATATATTTCAGATTATTTAAACATGCCCCTCGCTGCAACTTGTTCAAATCATGACAAGTTCAGGAGATCGATAAACAAGACTGTGTTCTAACAAGAGTATGTCACCTCGATAAGACTACTTCCTGGAATGAATAAGTCACCTGGAGGAGACTACGTTTTGGACAGAATATGTCACAAGAAGATAACTCATCATCAGGTGACATATTCTTTCCAGAACGAAGACTTTCCTATGGATCTCTTGAATTTTCCGCTGTCTTGAGCAAGCTGTCCTGCCTCTTTCAGTGACATGCGCAGGCATTCCTGAATGTCTTTTGTCCAACGGCGTCTTGTGTAATCTTTGCCCATGTTGCCTTCTATCATCCCTTCCAGTAACACTCTCTCCATGCTGTCGTGTCTCTTGATGTGACCGAAAAAAACTAGCTTTTTTTAAATATGGTGTTCAGAAGCCAGCCTTCCTGGACGGTAACACCTCCTGGTTTGTTTTCCTTGCTGTCCATGGTATTCTCAAAACTCTTCTATAGCACTTTAATTCAAATGATGTTATTCTCTTGGCCACTGTTTTATTTAGTGTCCATGCTTCACATTCATATGTTGCCACAGGAAATACAGAAGAAGACTACGTTATGGAAATAATATGTTACCTGATGAAGATGTTGAAGAAGATTGAATGATGGTAGCTTTTGTGGTTCACTTGTTGATTTGTTAACAATACGCAGATTTCTTCAATCACCACCAGCATTACCATCATCCAGTACAGTCTCCGTATCGAAAAAAAGGGGGGGGGGGTTATAACGGACCTAAACAATCTTACCATTCTTGTCTTCGTTGTGTGGGCTTTGCTAGATCCTATTCTGTCCAACCATTATGTTTTCCTATGATTTGTATCTTTGCATAACTCTTGCTCGCCTCAACTCTATCTACAAGCACGATCTTCAACAAGATGTTTTGTATTTTAGTATATTCAAAAAAATTAATGTTCCACCAGTACTACATTCTATCTTGCAGGTCTTCAGTTCCACCAATACTACATTATATCTTGATTGTCTTCAGTTCCACCAATTCCACATTCTATCTTGCAGGTCTTCAGTTCCACCAATACTACATTATATCTTGCTTGTCTTCAGTTCCACCAATTCCACGTTCTATCTTCCTTGTTTTCAGTTCCACCAATACTACATTCTTTCTTGCAGGTATCCAGTTCCACCAATTCCACAATCTATCTTGCAGGTCTTCTGTTCCACCAATACTACATTCTATCTTGCAGATGTTCAGTTCCACCTATACTACATTCTATCTTGCAGGTCTTCAGTTCCACCAATACTACATTCTATCTTGCAGGTGTTCAGTTGCACCAATACTACATTCTATCTTGCAGGTCTTCAGTTCCACCAATACTACATTCTATCTTGAAGGTGTTCAGTTCCACCAATATTGCATCCTATCTTGCAGGTGTCCAGTTCTACCAATACTACATTCTATCTTGCTTGTCTTCAGTTCCACCAATACTACATTCTATCTTGCAGGTGTTCATTTGCACCAATACTACATTCTATCTTGCAGGTCTTCAGTTCCACCAATACTACATTCTATCTTGAAGGTGTTCAGTTCCACCAATATTGCATCCTATCTTGCAGGTGTCCAGTTCTACCAATACTACATTCTATCTTGCTTGTCTTCAGTTCTACCAATACTACATTCTATCTTGCACGTGTCCAGTTCTACCCATGCTACATTTAATACATAATTCCTACAATCTCAGCTTAGATGTGTCACACTGTCTACATCTCTGCAGGTGCTCGTCAAGCAAATTCAGCACATTATCTTATACATCAACGTCTTTTGTAACGATGTATTCTATCCGTCTATGACAGGTGATGGTGCCCATTTGTTACATCCATTTTAGGAATTTTCAATTGTCTTTGAATTTATAGGTGTATGATAAGCCCTATGGGGGCTCCAAAGTTCCTTGGACAGTTTGGGCACGCGATGATCACTTTCTTGGTGTTTGATCTGTCCCTAACGTTCTAGCTAGTTTCCTCTGTTGACTATTTCTCTCTTTATTATGCAATGAGTCTTATTTTAAACTGTTACAGCAGCTTGTAGCTCTGCTGTTTCGTGCAGCCTCTGTCCGTCATGGTTCATGTCTAAGTATAAAAAAACAGTGATATCTTTAACCAATCATTGTAACTAACAATTCCTTGTATGTTCAGCTGATAATAGAAAGGTATATTGGATGCATATCCAATATGAATACTTAGGAGCAAACATCAACGGTGCAGGAGACTGCATGGCAGAAATAAGGAAGAGATTGGCAATGGCATATTGCAAAATAACACGGCTGAAAAACATATGGAAAAACAACAAAATAGAAACGAAAGTGCTGATGTTACGAACTTTTATTTTTCCGGTTGCAACATACGGCTGTGAAACATGGACTCTAAGTAAAACAGCGGCAAAGAAGATCAACGCCTTCGAGCTGAAATGCTACAGAAAGATACTTAGAATATCATGGAAGGATAAAATCAGAAACTCAGATATTATAAACACACTGAATATTCCAGAGTGTTGGTTACTAAACACAATAACAAAAAGAAAACTACGCCTGTTTGGTCATATAAAGAGACATAACTGTTTAGAAAGACAAATAATGGAGGGAAGAGTACCTGGGTAGAGGAGAAGGGGCAGACCAAGAAGACGATGGACTGACGACATTAAAGATAATATGAATACATCGCTAGAAAATGCAAGCCACATCGCCCAAGACAGAGAGAGGTTCAGAGAGTTCATTGGGAAGACAACGTTCTGGAAGGAATACGTCACATGACACATCCAATGTCTGTCAAGAAATTTGAGCACAATTCCTAATACATCTCATATTTCAATCTAATGATGCACATCCAATTCATGAATATCTATTAGCTCATTAACGTGAAAGTCTACGTGACATAGGCAGTAGATCCATATAATACCAAGAACGTGTGAAGTATCTATAGATGCCATCCAAAAAAACATCAGGCAAATGAAATATTTTGGACACATTAAAATACATTCTTGTGAGGACCTTATTGAAGACCTTAATTGAGGGTAAAGTCAGAGGGAAGCAATGGACAGGTTACAGCCTAGCAGATTGCACCACTAAAACAAGAGACAGGGGATGTTGGAGATATGTCGCAGCCAACTTTCGTTGCGGAGACGGCACCTAATGATAATGAATGATGCCGTCCAATAATTACAGCAATGACTATTTAGTCTCTATAACAGCATAAACTGGAATACTTGGACAATAATTCTCTAAATAAATTGAGTTTCAGAGATTAATAGAGGGGGGGGCATAATACCCTGGACATCTATCAGCATGACACATGTACATGTCTTATATGCTGCCTTTTACTCGATGATAGATACAGATGCCTTGTATGCTGCCCATAATTTAATGATAGATATATATGTCTTGTATGCTGCCCTTTATTCAATGACATAGATGCCTCGTATGCTGCCTTTTACTCGATGATAAATATAGATTTCTTGTATGATGCCCTTTATTTAATGACATAGACGCCTCGTATGCTGCCTTTTACTCGATGATAAATATAGATTTCTTGTATGCTGCCCATTATTCAATGACATAGATGCCTCGTATGCTGCCTTTTACTCGATGATAAATATAGATTTCTTGTATGCTGCCCTTTATTCAATGACATAGATGCCTTGTATGATGCCTTTTACTCGATGATAGATATAGATGCCTTGTATGCTGCCCTTTATTCAATGACATAGATGCCTCGTATGCTTCCTTTTACTCGATGATTGATGTAGATGCCTTGTATGCTGCCCTTTACTCAATGATAGATAAAAACGTCTTGCATGCTGCCCTTTACCCAATGATGTATATAGTTGTCTTGTTTGTGATCCTTTACTCCATGACAGATGTTAGCAAGAAGGGCATCATTGAGTAAACACTCACATATCACTATAGAAGTGCAACGGTCAGTTATAAATAGCAAACTCATTCCAACTCACCGCCACCAATTTGAACGCATGTGGTTGCGTCTGCGGGCCTCACCAATGGCCCACTAGACATACCATCCATGCAACAGAAAACCTTAGTGGATGACATGCCGTTATATCTTCTTATAGAAGCTTCATGGCATGTCATCTATAGTTATGATTTTGTTTTGTTGTTGAAATGTTTTTCATGTTTGCCTGAATATATATGTATGCACCCACTGTGGTTGGGAGGAAGCCAGATATGTACTGTGCAGCACCGATGAGGAGGAAACTGACATCACTGTTTTTCCTATGGCTGAGGCCAATCTTAGAGGCACAGTGACTCAGGACGTGACAATCCTTTTGACTTGAACATTTGGTTGCATGCCTGGAGCAATAGAAAAGTTCGGCATAACCAGTAGTCAATTGGTGGCGGGGAATGAGCACAGTGAACCCTATTTGTCCTACAGTGGCTAGGAGCAGTGCATAGGTTGAAACCTACCTTCCTGGAGGTGTGATCGTTATTCCTTGGCTCTGTCCCGGGGTGCGTCGAAAATCCACAGCCTTCCCAGCAATATAATGCCACATTATGGGTCTCAAATAGCATTAGGTCAAAGGGCATGAGCTCATGAACCGCTGGATCAGCAACCAACCAACCACCAATTTGAACACGGTGATGACAATGGCACCAAGAGGTCTGACCACTAAACGCAGTTTATTAGTGACTGAACGTTTCAACTCAAATGTTTACTCTTTGACTCCCAGAGCATGCTTCTTGTGATAGAAAAGTGCGCGTTAAGAAATCAGTAGGTATTGCTACTGGACAAATCGATTATCTAAGTATGACATGGATGTACTGTTATGATCACGCAGTTGTAAGAAACAGCAGACTCGGCTGCCGGCAATGCTGAAAACTTTATCTGAATACCGTTAAGTATTTCAGACTGTCAAAAGTTAATTAAAATCACAGAATCGTGAAGCGGCGTCACGTTTGAAGGCTGCTACTACGATGAGTACACATGCCTGTATAATTTACGAGGGACTCGCTTAAAGAGTCATTGTTCATATTAGCAAAAACACATCTGGAGACTTACAATATGTTCAGATTAATTATAAATATTATAATAATGCTAGCATGTGTTTCGAGAGCCCTCAAGGGAGCACATATTAGAGGCACTGATATTTGCCATGCATGTTGTAAGAAGAGACTAATAGGTTTTGATGATGGCGTTAGATGTCTCATTCCAGAAAGAACCAAAGCGACACAGAAGCTGAAATTGGATGTTAGTTTGTAATCAGATCATAAAATTCCAGGCACACATAGAAGACTCACTAGCAACAGTTCAACGCATCATAGACATCATCATTCTAGTTGAGCTGAGTCGATGTCGTCCGCTGCGACGGATGAACATTAGGAACATCAGTCGGATCATCACTATGGCACACAGGATACGTCCATGTATCCTCTTATCTCATATTTTTTGTTTCCATCATGTGGTAACTGATTGTTCCGATTATGTATTGGTTGATAGCTCTTTCTTTCTAGTCCTAAATACTGCTCCTTTCTTGTAACACCACTTTAGCTTAACATCTAAGTCCTGCATTCCAGCCATAGATAGGGATTAATCAATACAATTTACATCTTGCAACTGGGTCAACACCTTGATTGCATTCAGAATATCATAATGGTCTATTGAAATACCACTAGTCATCAATCTCCTGCAGGAATTTGAGAACAACTTCAGAAAAAAAGAGTAATTTTTCTTTTGGGTTTTCACTGTGACCTTTGTTCTGGTTTGCTTCTACTTAGAGGTATTACCTAACCTTTGTAGTGTGATTGGGCATGCAAAGAGTGTGATTGAATTAGAGGTATGGTTAGAATTAGTATTTAGAATTTGGGTGTTCAACTAAACATGTGCGTATTATTACCCATCTTATGCTTCCTTTCTCGCACTCCTTCAGATTAATTGGCTACAGTCAGGCGAATGGAATGCACATGGCGCACAATTCTTTTTTATTGTCTGCACCTTTCGGACAGATACATACAATTCAACATTGCGTATGGGTTACACTTTGAACCTCGGTGAGATGACACAGAAAACACCACTCCAAATTCTCCTTAGTCACATCTTATTCACGACAGTCACAATGTTGCTATTTTTTGATCCTCTTGTTTGATCAGGGCATCCTTCTGGTATAATCCTTACTTGAACTTTTGCAAATGCTGAAATGGTAATTAAATAAATACGAGCAATTATTCTAACTTTCAAAAGGTAGTTACTCGCCGTATCATCATTACTGCAAGCTGGACACGTCCATAGTTGCTCCGACTTCTCCCTGAGTGTATCCGCCACTACACTTTTGCTGACAGTACTGGTCCTCTGCGGGTTAATCGTCATTATTTTGTGCCCTCTTAAAATTCACTTTTAACAACATTGCATTTCAAACCCTTTTCTTTAATCCTGGCCATCGAAAGAGAATCATCACCCATACCATTCTCACTCTCGCGTGCTATATCTATATGGAGTTCCAAAAAAAAAAGCTGAATGCATTGCTCCATCGTCCTGTATCACAAACGCAAAACACGTCAGTTGATCAGAATTTTCTTTACCTCGAACACCCACATGTCCCGTAACAAAATAAATGTAACTACTTTCATCCTCACCTTTCTCAATTCACTGTTCACGAAGAGACACACTTGTACCTTCCTAATCATACTCATAGAGTCACTCAAGATGCAGACCTGCGTTACCTACTGTGTGCCTACACACTCAAATTTCCTGGTCACCGCCATAATCTCCATGGTCATGTTACTCGTAGTCACAATAGGGACGAAAGGTTTCAAAAGTTATTTGAAACATAAAACAGAAGAGAAAATAATCGAACGCTGTAGAGGATTGAATTAATTGTACTTGAATTACTCAATATGTACTTCTTCCTTCTAAAAAAACGGAACCCTTCCTGCCGACAAAAGGGAATACTTCAACGAAATAGTTTTATTATTTTCATTATTCGAGGAATCAGCATTGGTTACTAAAACCTCCATTAATAATAACAACCACATAAGTATAAATCACCTATGTCACATGAGCTTCCTTTGTAGCCCGGTGTGCAAACCGGGCATTCACCAGTTTCTACATGACATGGACCAACGCAGTAAGGGGAACATCTTCGTGAACACCCAAATCCAAAGAATCCAGCAGGACATATGGAGCTGCACATTCCAGTAAATTTAAAACATCTCTCGTTTGCTTTACAGAAACATTTCCTGTCACAAGTTAAGCCCCATCTATTAGGTGGACACACAAGATCTGAAAGATAAAATGGTTATGAGGATGAATTAATCTCTTTAGTTGTGAGCTGGTAACTAGTAACAGATCACAAGTATTCTTACATCAACGTTCGTTGGCTATAATATATGGTTGATTTTAGAGAGTGATGATGATGATCATCACCACAACGACGACGATTATTAATTATGATGATGATTTTTGTGACGACGACGACGACAATGCTAATGATGAAGTAAGCCCGTTAGCTGTGAAATAGTAACCCTTAATTAGTGTAACGTTTCTTGCAAAAAAGTTATTTGGATAAAAAGAATTATTGTGTTAGGGAATTTATGGATGTATTTGTGTCCAGAATAGGTGCGTTAGGGGATTTATGGATGCATTTGTGTCCAGAATAGCCGAGTTAAGGGATTTATGGATGCATTTGTGTCCAGAATAGGTGCGTTAGGGGATTTATGGATGCATTTGTGTCCAGAATAGTTGCGTTAGGGGATTTATGGATGCATTTGTGTTCAGAATAGTTGCGTTAAGGGATTTATGGATGCCTTTGTGTCCAGAAGGGAGGCATTTCAGTACAGTAGTTTCCCAGAAGTATTATGTCCTGCCTGGAATGTAACATATACTTCAGGACCAACTGTCGTGTCATTCTCTTGACCGATTTATTGATCTTCATTTGCAGTTATATTATTACCCGCTACCTAGGGTCTGTCACATACAGGAAACGGTGCACTGTCCCCTGACCTGGATCTTTTCATTAACCATGGGCATTATTTTATGTAATACATAGTGATAAATTGTAACAAGACATGCATTTAACCCATGCGTGTATGAACAACAGAACATGCAATATGAAACATTTATAACTATCAAGATGAATATTAGAATGATATTCACTGGAAGAATATTCTCGATGTGCGGTCATTTAATCTACCATAATCATAATGTATAATGATGATTTGTCTGTTTAGCTTCTTTTAAGGCGGCAGACATATAGAGAAGATAGAGACATAGTTCGTTAGTGTTAGCTCTAAGATCATCGTCGTGACACCCCGGATACGCCTATTGGTGCTTTGATCTCACATTACTTAGTATGTCCTTCGGCAAGTGGTAAATGATTGTTCATGTTTGTTGGTGGTAGATAACTCTTTTTTGATTCCTCTACGCCGCTCGGTTCCTGCAACACCACGATTTACTTCCAGGTCCTAAATTCTAGTCATAGAAACGAATGAAGAAATTCACCATACATCTTCCAACTAGTCTAGCTTCGTGATGAGCACGGTCTATTGAACGGTCACTAGTCATTCTGACAAAGCTAGAAAGTCTGCTATTTCAATCCCCTAAACATCCAAGTACCGAACTACGTCAGTGTAGACAATAATATCTTCGTCCGAGAAATTCTCACACTCATCAGTGTTTGGACTATACGCCAATAGTCAATGCTCAGTAAGAACAAGCACAGGTACAACCGATACATTTTCAATTCAATCGGGTGTGAGACAGGGGTGTGTACTATCCCCCCTATTGATCATAACATAGATAGACAACATCTGCAAAGTAGCAAAGACAACGAGAGAAAACAATCTGAAGGATAATTTAAACGAATTGCTATTTGCAGATGACCAAGCACTAGTGGCATCATCAGAAGAGGAACTACAAAGACAAATAGAGAGATCACATCTAACATGCCATACCTTTAACATGGAGATAATTATAGAAAAGACCGAAGTAATGAAAATAGGAAGAACAGAAAAAAACACCAATATATATATATATATATATATATATATATATATATATATATATATATTGGAAACAACAGACTTAACCAAGTGACATAATTCACATACCTAGGAACCAATATAACAACAGACGGCAAGAACAGCAAAGAAATACACAATAGATGTAGTAAAGTATACCATGATCTAGGACAAATGACAACAATCTTCAGAAACAAAAACGTAAATTTAAACATCAAAATAACAATATTCAAAACGATTATTATACCAACGCTGTGCTACCAAAGCCAAACATGGACAACGATAGCACTAGCCACACTCTAGCCAGACGAAAGCCAAATGAAAGCCAAACAGGGTGCAGAGAGTGCCCTCTAGCCCATCCTCTAGCTCACACTCTAGCCAGACAAAAGCCCAACTCAGGCATACCTCCTAGCCAGCCACGCGACGGCCCTGTGTTGTGTGTGTCAAATCTTCTTACATTATACAAACCATCTGTATAAAGTTGATTGTAAATCGATTAGCGGGGTTTCCTCGCTCATTTCAACACTCGCATAACGCCTGACCATTCAGAAAACTGTGTCAAACTCAAAGTGACAAAGTGTGTTGTCGATATTGAGCAACTGTCCAAGACCATGCAAGGGCAGGCTACCATTAATAATAAAAATGTTTTTTTTTTAAATTTTTCACGAAACTCTATTTCTTTTAATGTTGTTTACAACTTTACATATTATTGAATATCACTATATATTAGTTAATTAAAATATAAAAATAAAATATATGGTAAAATAGGAATATTGACCTCGACTTGTATAAAATGATATATGATGTTGGCACTCTGAATAATTTGAAACCTTTAGTTGGCACACAGCTAGCAAAACGGTTGCCGACCCCTGGTCTAAATGACTCGGTATAGTTTCAATTCTTTCTGTTCTACCTGCGTGGTCATACCTAGCAAGTTTTAGAGAGTTACGACCAAGCCGCACAAAAGCGGCAGTAACCATTGTAATGAGAGTTTCGCGCAGAAGTACATCCTTGTGAGTCAAAGACATGTTTGTGCTGATATCTTACCCGTGGCACGTCTAAGCGAAACTGTAGAGGTGGGGCTATTGCAATCGTGACTCCGTATGGATGGGGGCTATTGTGGGTCACCACACATTATTATCGCTTTAGCAGCAGTCCCACTGGAAATATATTTGACAAATTCTGCTCTTACTTCGGAACGGCCTTGCTCCAACCACTCGTTTTTTGCCGAATTATCAACCCTTTGGACTGCAGACCTAATTTCGGTCTTCATACTCAGGTAAAGATCATACTCATCCGAAATTGTTTTAAATTACGAACCTTCGATTTTTGAGTCTGTTAAAGTTTTACTCACAAGCTGATGACTCGAGTTCAGCTTCGTTCTTGTGGTTTGGCAAATAGTTGCGTGTTTTTCTGCTTTGGCAGCACATTTCCGCTGAAACATATCACACACAAGGACCACAAGGTCCGCCTCCGATTCTACCCTGAAAGTATAATGCAGACCGGGGTTCCCACCCCAGTGACAATCAATGAAATCCCGGCAGTCTCCATACCTAGAGCGACAACTCCAGCCGCCGCACCTATGGCCTGGATAATCCTTATTATCTCCATATCTGTTGTCAATTATAGGATCCAGTTGGATCCGTTCTCCATTATGAATATTCGACAAAGTAATAAATATATCAGTGAATTGGGATCGCCATGAATCATCAAGCATTTGCCTCCAATACAAATGTCAAGTACCAAGCCGGACCATTTTATGCGCTAAATCGATATCTATCCAAGGCGTACTCGACATGATAGTATGCGCGTCGAAAGACAAGGGGGCCTCGAAGAGTGATGGGTGTGTGTTTACAGCACGAGTTCTACGCTTCCTTGACAAGTACAAACTGCCACAAGTGAAATGTGTTTTTAATAATGAGAAATATGTTAATAATGAGATGTTATAAACAGCTAGCCAATGCACTTCTGGCAAATTCAACTCTATTAAGTTATATAGTGTGCTAGTACTGGTTGTGGGGTCTTGGCCGAACATATGATTAGCCCTGGTCTATTAGGAGCGCTCTACAGATTACATGTTTATTATACAGCCCTGCGCCTCTTTGGAGAGCTTAAAATGAATTTGCCCCAAGACTCGGGCTGGGACGTTACTAACGACCCTTACCACGAATAGAGCTTATGAGCTCATCTGTAACGAGTTCAAGGTTTCCCCTAACACCAACTGGCATGTCAAAGGTGAAAACAACGATATGGGTTTGTACAGAACACATTATATGGAATTGACGCCCTGGCCCTTCCGGATCCATTATTACGTCGGACTTCTACTACTAATACATAAATACTTCTCCTAGTAATACTTCAGCTAGTAATACTTCTAGAAATACATCTAGCTAGGGGCGTTGAATGGGGCTGTCGTCTGGCTAGAGTTTGTGCTAGCGGGTGGGCTAGAGGGCAGTCTCTGTACACTGAATGGCTTTCATTTAACTTTCGTCTGTCTAGAGTGTGACTTGAGGGTGAGCTAGCCGGCCTGCCGGTCCACCGGGACAAGAACAAAATGTTACAACTGCTCGTAATCGATTGTGTTAGTATAACAAGATTAGTGAAATCAAATCGTCCATACCTCCATATGTTTCTAACTCACACATTGAAAATACTTTTTCGGAATCCTTGCCCGTTAATATCAAATATGATATTGGTGTTAGCACGTTTAATATATAATATCTGTAAGTGGCTACTGCAAGTCCAGGTTCTGTGTACGTTTCTATTACGCTACCGTTTGCATGGTATGTTTTTAAGACAAAACCTCTTAGGCGAGACATCAAATCTGTTATAAAAACCAAAAATATAATTTTAGTTACTGTAAATATCGAACTATTCAAAAGATATCAAAGACATATTTAAGCAAAAATTATCCAGTCAAATAAAATTTAGAGCAGCGATTCGCAACCTCTTTCACTCTAGACCCCATTTTAGAATAATCAGTGCTCTGTGTCCCACGGACAACATTAAAACGGTCGTGTTGATGCACATGAAAAGAATGTTTTGAGTTTTTAATATATGTTCTGTTTTGTTTTTGAGGTTTATCAATATGTGTTCTGTCACGTTTTTGAGGTTTATCAATATGTATTCTGTCACGTTTTTGAGGTTTATCAATATGTGTTCTGTCACGTTTTTGAGGTTTATCAATATGTGTTCTGTCACGTTTTTGAGGTTTATCAATATGTGTTATGTCATGTTTCTCAAGTTTATCAATATGTGTTATGTTATGTTTCTGAGGTTTACCATTGTGTTTGTAATGTTTTTGAGGTTTATCAATGTGCACTGTCACGTTTTTGAGGTTTATCAATATGTGCTCTGGCATGTTTTTGAGGTTTAACAATATGTGCTCTATCATGTATTTGAGGTTTATCAATGTGCTATGTCACTTTTTTTAGGTTTATCAATATGTGTTATGTCAGGTTTTTGAGGTTTATCAATATGTGTTCTATCATGTTTCTCAGGTTTATCAATATGTGTTCTATCATGTTTCTCGGGTGTATCAATATGTGTTCTGTCATGTTTTTGAGGTTTATCAATGTGTTCTGTCACGTTTTTGAGGTTTATCAATATGTGTTCTGTCACGTTTTTGAGGTTTATCAATATGTGTTCTGTCATGTTTTTCAGGTTTATCAATATGTGTTCTATCATGTTTCTCAGGTTTATCAATATGTGTTCTGTCATGTTTTTGAGGTTTATCAATGTGTTCTGTCACGTTTTGAGGTTTATCAATATGTGTTCTGTCACGTTTTTGAGGTTTATCAATATGTGTTCTGTCATGTTTCTCAGGTTTATCAATATATGTTCTATCATGTTTCTCAGGTTTATCAATATGTGTTCTGTCATGTTTTTGAGGTTTATCAATGTGTTCTGTCACGTTTTTGAGGTTTATCAATATGTGTTCTGTCACGTTTTTGAGGTTTATCAATATGTGTTCTGTCATGTTTCTCAGGTTTATCAATATATGTTCTATCATGTTTCTCAGGTTTATCAATATGTGTTCTGTCATGTTTTTGAGGTTTATCAATGTGTTCTGTCACGTTTTTGAGGTTTATCAATATGTGTTCTGTCATGTTTCTCAGGTTTATCAATATGTCTTCTGTCATGTTTTTGAGGTTTATGAATGTGTTCTGTCATGTTTTGTAGTTTATCAATGTGTTATGTTATGTTTTTGAGGTGTATTAATGTGTTTTCACGTTTTTGAGGTTTATCAATATATTTTTGGTCATGTTTCTAAGATTTATCAATCTATATTATGTAATGTTTCTAGGATTTATCAATGTGTTCAGTCACGTGTTTGAGTTTTATCAATATGTGTTCTGTCATGTTTCTAAGATTTATCAATATGTGTTCTGTCATGTATAGCATCTCTCTTGTGACCCCCTAAACGAGTCTAGCCTTTCCCCAATTTTAAACTTTTTCTCTGTGACCCTCCTTCAATCCTTGCGACAATCAAAGCTTTTATGAGTACAAGGTGTGAACCATTGGTCATGAGTATATTATTAAATTTATTTTAAAAAATCAAAATAATGACAGAAAGTAATGACTAAATTAAAAAGCCGTAATTATCACAACAGAACCTGGAAAGTGTAGATGAAACTTCAGGACATAGCTATCACTCAAAATTTTGAGAGAGAAAAAACAAAACGTGCATGTGATATCTCGACTATGAACAGTATGCATAAGAAGCATTGAATGAGGAGTTATAGAAACAACAACCAGAAGACAGTAGTCGGGATTTGAACCAGGTCTTTTCAACTGGTACCTATTTGCTTTGCAACTAGAGTCAACAAGTATTTCGAATTAAACTGTACCTCACCTCTGAAAAAAAAAACACCGATATGAAAATAGGTATATCGGGTACGGTGAAAAGCAACTCTCTGTGTAGAGTGTGACAATTCCCTGGGAGATCCCAGAATCAGGCAAACAATGTTAGCCCTGCATAATTGGCGAGCCGGCTTGGATGGCTGGGAAATGAATAGCTATAGTCCCACCAATCAAAATGGCAATGGCAGTGAGTCGAGTTGCTATGGCCACCTCTAAACCGGAAGTGGTGTTTAGCAGTGAAGCTGACGCTCATGATATTGCGTAAAGGCGGAAAAGCTACAAAAAGAAACACTGTACTTAAATGTCTCTGAGTAGGTGTCTTTTTGTCAAAGCATTACACAGCTCAGAATTTGAGTCTTATGGGTATGAAATAACGCTGTAGGTCATCCATGTGGTCATCGTCCGCTGGTTATCAACTCTTTGTCATCCATGTGGATAATATCTGCTGGCTATCAAATCGTCGTCATTCATATGGACAACATCTGCTGGCTATCAAATCGTCGTCATTCATATGGACAACATCTGCTGGCTATCAAATCGTCGTCATTCATATGGACAACATCTGCTGGTTATCAACTCTTTGTCATCCATGTGGATAATATCTGCTGGCTATCAAATCGTCGTCATTCATATGGACAACATCTGCTGGCTATCAAATCGTCGTCATTCATATGGACAACATCTGCTGGCTATCAAATCGTCGTCATTCATATGGACAACATCTGCTGGCTATCAAATCGTCGTCATTCATATGGACAACATCTGCTGGCTATCAAATCGTCGTCATTCATATGGACAACATCTGCTGGTTATCAACTCTTTGTCATCCATGTGGATAATATCTGCTGGCTATCAAATCGTCGTCATTCATATGGACAACATCTGCTGGCTATCAAATCGTCGTCATTCATATGGACAACATCTGCTGGCTATCAAATCGTCGTCATTCATATGGACAACATCTGCTGGCTATCAAATCGTCGTCATTCATATGGACAACATCTGCTGGCTATCAAATCGTCGTCATTCATATGGACAACATCTGCTGGCTATCAAATCGTCGTCATTCATATGGACAACATCTGCTGGTTATCAAATCGTCGTCATTCATATGGACAACATCTGCTGGTTATCAACTCTTTGTCATCCATGTGGATAATATATGCTGGCTATCAAATCGTCGTCATTCATATGGACAACATCTGCTGGCTATCAAATCGTCGTCATTCATATGGACAACATCTGCTGGCTATCAAATCGTCGTCATTCATATGGACAACATCTGCTGGTTATCAACTCTTTGTCATCCATGTGGATAATATCTGCTGGCTATCAAATCGTCGTCATTCATATGGACAACATCTGCTGGCTATCAAATCGTCGTCATTCATGGACAACATCTGCTGGCTATCAAATCGTCATCACTCATATGGACACCATCTGCTGGCTATCAAATCGTCATCACTCATATGGACAACATCTGCTGGCTATCAAATCGTCGTCATTCATATGGACAACATCTGCTGGCTATCAAATCGTCGTCATTCATATGGACAACATCTGCTGGCTATCAAATCGTCGTCATTCATATGGACAACATCTGCTGGTTATCAACTCTTTGTCATCCATGTGGATAATATCTGCTGGCTATCAAATCGTCGTCATTCATATGGACAACATCTGCTGGCTATCAAATCGTCGTCATTCATGGACAACATCTGCTGGCTATCAAATCGTCATCACTCATATGGACACCATCTGCTGGCTATCAAATCGTCATCACTCATATGGACAACATCTGCTGGCTATCAAATCGTCGTCATTCATATGGACAACATCTGCTGGCTATCAAATCGTCGTCATTCATATGGACAACATCTGCTGGCTATCAAATCGTCGTCATTCATATGGACAACATCTGCTGGTTATCAACTCTTTGTCATCCATGTGGATAATATCTGCTGGCTATCAAATCGTCGTCATTCATATGGACAACATCTGCTGGCTATCAAATCGTCGTCATTCATATGGACAACATCTGATGGCTATCTTCTTCTTCTTCTTCTTTCGTTCACTTGAAACATGTCTATATCTGTAATTCTGTCTCCTTAATAAAACTCACTGTCTTTTGTAGTTCATACAGTGTCCCATAGAGTTTTGATTCCAGTGTTGTTTCCTCTGGCCAATATGTCTGCCTCAGCGTTTCATGCTCAGAACACTCTTGAAGTATATGTTTGGCACTCTGTGCTGCCTGTCCACATGTACACATGGCCGTGTTGCCAATCTTGAACTTTGTATACATGTGACTGCGGAGTCGGATGTGTCCTGTTCTGAGACGTAGAATTATAACTTGTTCTGATCTGTTCATATTGTGATAGTCATCTTGTGTTGGTGTTTGTGGCTTTCTTATTGACTTTATCATCTGTTTTTTCTGATGGTAGGTGATTGGTATATCTGGTTGGTCTTCGGCAGCACCTTCCTTAGCCAGTTTGTCTGCTTTTTCATTTCCTGGTATTCCACAGTGAGAGGGTATCCACTGCATGGTTACCCTATACTGGTAAGACAATTCGCTAAGTAGTTTTTTTAAGTCTGTTAGTTTTCCAGACTGGAGAGCTTGAAGCACTGACCTTGCATCTGTCAGGAATACCACAGGCTGTAGGTCAGAGTTGGAGTTCAGCAGTTTTTTAGCTGCCACACTAATTGCCTGGATTTCTGCATCATAATTATTGCAGAATTTTCCTGTCGGTGTTCTGATATTATCTCTAGGCTTGTGTGGATATTCTATATATACACCTGCACCTCCATTCCTCACAGCATTCTGTGCTGACCCAATTGTGTACACTCTGACCCATATATCTTGTGGATATCCTCATCCAGGAAACTGAGGGTGACTGTCATTCGCTGCACACTGTTCTGTTCGTCCTCGCTTAGTATTCCTTTCACATGGGTCTGAATGTATATTGGCATTCCATGGCTTTCACTCCACGGGGTTTGCTCTGGTACAGACCTTAAGGGGCTGTCAACTTCAGGTAGGTCTGTAAGTTGTCTACGGAGTCGATTAGCTTGATGGATAAAGCTGCTCCTTTTCAGTCGTCCAATTGCTAGATTTTGGAATCTTTCCTTCATTGGATGGCTTGGCATACACTGAAACTTTTCTGCTTGAATTAGTACTTTTGTGTCTCTGCGTTCGCCAAGTGTTTGCATTCTTCCCATTTTCTGCATCTCTGCTATGGGTGTTGATTTCATTGCTCCCAACATTATTCTAAGTGCCTGGTTTTGCACTTTATCTAGATCTTGTAATGTGGTGTTTGATGCAGGACACCACGCAGCTGAACCGTATTCCAGGTGTGGTCTTATGCCTTGCTGGTAAACTTTACTGAGTATATTTCCACTGGCTCCCCATGTGGTTCCACTTAGTTTTCTCAGGATAGCTAGCTTCCTCCTGGCTTTTGTTGTTGCTTTGTTTATGTGCTGCTTCCATGTCAGCTTATCATCAAAAGTAACTCCGAGGTATGTGGGTTGTTTGTCTTCTTTCAAGAGCTCTCCATCTATCTTGATATGACCAGCTTTTTGTTTTGGTGAGAGGGTAAAGAGTGTAGTGCTGCACTTATCTGTGTTAATGCTGACGCACCATCTATTAGCCCATAAGGTTAGGGCATCGATAGCTCTTTGTATTTGTTTAGTGGCCACTGTTGCATGTTCTTCCGTGCACCAGATCACCAGGTCGTCAGCATACATTGCCACTTTGATCCCGTGTGGTAGTTCAGCAACTAGGTCATTGATGTAAACCAAGAAAAGTGTGGGTGACAGGACTACTCCCTGAGGGACTCCATGACGCAGTAGAACTTTCTTGCTCTTGCGACCATCTAATTGTACCCTTGCTCTTCTATTATGCAGGTATGCTTTTACCCATTTGTACATTCTTGAGCTAACCCTGCAATTTCGCAATTTCTTTAGGAGCCCTTCTTTCCAGACCTTATCAAATGCTTTCCTGAGGTCTATCCATGCTGCTAGTACCAGTTTCTTTTCTTGGAAGGCATCCTCAATCTCTTGGGAGAGGTAGGTTGCCTGATCTTCAGTAGAGTAGCACTGTCTGAAACCTGCTTGCTGTGATACCAGAAGGTTTTCACTTTCAAGGTACCACTGCATCCTAAGATTGATAATGCGTTCCATTGTTTTACATAGACAGCTTGTGAGGCTGATGGGCCTGTAGTTGGAGACTGTGTTGCAATCTTTTCCTGATTTGAGGAGTGGTATCATTTTTGCTTCTCTCCACGCCTGTGGTACATTACCTGTGGACCAGCTTGTGTTAAAGATCTGCAGTAGCTTTGCTCTTGCTGCACTTCCCAGGTTTCTAATCATTTCATTGGACACTCCATCAGCTCCAGGGGACTTTTTCATTTTCAATTTGGATATTGCATGCTCCAGTTCTCTCATTGTGATTGGTGCCTCCATGACTTCAGGTATAGGTTCACCTTGTCCAATGTTTTGCTGGTTCTCTCGAACCTCCTGTTGTTTGTCTGGGCTGACTTTGACGTTATTGTCTTCTGCAAAGGAATCTGCAAAGTAATCAGCTGCATGTTTACCTGTTAAAATGTTACTATCTTTATAAAGTGTGATCCTGGTATTTCTCCCTGTACCTTCATCATTTAGTTGTTTTACAAGTTTCCATAATTTCCTAGTATCTCTTTCTAGGTTCAGCGACTCTGTTTTTTCTTTCCAGCTGCTCCGTCTGGCTTGTAACTTGGCTCTTTGAAATTTAGCCTTTGTTTGCTGATATTTGTTGTGATGTTCTTGGCTAGGTCTGTTCTCAGCCTGCTGTCTAGATGTTTCCATCTCATTTTGCAGCTTTTCCAGTTCATCATTCCAGTAGGGTTTGTAGTTTTTGCGTGCCCCCCTGGGTATGGTTTTACTAGCAGCATGTAGTATACATCTATTAAATTCACTCACTGCTCTATTGATGTCTTTGTCCAAGTTCATGTCCTTAGCTAGAACACTGGTTAAATGCTGGTACATTTTCCAGTCTGCCCTTTTATAGTTCCACCTAGTGAGCGTGCTGCTGTCCGTGGTAAATTCATTGTGGATTTCCAGAAATACTGGTCTGTGGTCACTACCTCCAAGCTGCTTTCCAACAACACGTGTGATGTTCCATTCCAAGCCTGGTGAGTGGAATGCTAGGTCTGGTGTGGAGGTGGTGTGCCATGCTCTCGAGTAGAAGGTTGGCGAGTCTGCTGGCTGGTTAATAAGGATGAGATTATTTTCATCCTGCCAGCTCTCAAGTTCCTCACCTCTCTTGTCGATATGATCGTAGCCCCAGCTCTGAGAGTGGCTGTTGAAGTCACCACACACCATAAGTTTCTCTTTGTCTGGAATTGTGTCTAGTGCCAATGGTTTATCATTTGGGCAGTAGTAGTTCAGGAGATGGAATTCTGCACTGTCTGTTTTTAGTTGGAGCATCTGATATTCTGCCCCTTCCATATATACTTCAAGCTGACATGCGCTGATATTGTTTTTAACAAGTGTCAGAATTCCACCCTTTCGCCTGTCCTTTCGGTCAGATCGATAGCACTGGTAGCCTCTGATTTTGAAGGCTATGTCGCTGCTGAGGTGTGTTTCTTGGATACAGCATATGTTAACTTGTTCTTCACTGAGGACATTTTCAAGTTCCAATTTTTTGCTGTATCCATCTCTTTTACTGTTGACACCCTCAGCATTCCAGTGCATTATTTTTATTGGTCGTTTGTTTGTTTGGCCAGTAGCTCTATTCCCTTGCCTCCTGACTCCTCGGGGCAATTGAGAAGGACTTCCAGTAACTGAGGTTGGGCCCTTTCGAGGTATAGGGCCCGGCACCGTCCCTGCCTGAACGTCCGCCATAGGACAGGCACCATAACTATTTATAGATGTAGACATGTTTCCATTGTGTTTTGTGCGTGGCATCCTGATTATCTGTGCGCCTTTTGGCTGGATGCCTCCGTCTTCAGCACTCTGCTTACTAGGGCAGGACTATGGTCCTGCTCGAGTGGGACTTCCCGACCAGTCTTAGTTTCCAGCCCCTGATGGCTGAACTAAGCCCCATCACCTCTGCACGGTGCTGGTCTCGATGGAGTGATGGCTATCAAATCGTCGTCATTCATATGGACAATGTTCGTTGGTTATTTACTCTTCGTCCTCCATGTGGACTACTTCTGCTGGTTATCAAATATTCGTAATCATGTGGACATCGTCCGCTGGTTATCAACTGTGCGTCATGAATGTGGACATCTTCCGATGGTTATCAACGTTTCGTCATCCACAGAAACATCGTCCGCTTGTTATGAACTTTTAGTCACTCATGTGGACACTGTGCACTGATTATGAACTCTTAGTCACTCATGTGGACATTGTGCACTGATTATGAACTTTTAGTCACTCATGTGGACATTGTGCACTGATTATGAACTCTTAGTCACTCATGTGGACATTATGCACTGATTATGAACTCTTAGTCACTCATGTGGACTTTGTGCACTGATTATGAACTTTTAGTCACTCATGTGGACATTGTGCACTGATTATGAACTCTTAGTCACTCATGTGGACATTATGCACTGATTATGAACTTTTAGTCACTCATGTGGACATTGTGCACTGATTATGAACTCTTAGTCACTCATGTGGACATTATGCACTGATTATGAACTTTTAGTCACTCATGTGGACATTGTGCACTGATTATGAACTTTTAGTCACTCATGTGGACATTGTGCACTGATTATGAACTTTTTGTCACTCATGTGGACATTGTGAACTGATTATGAACTTTTAGTCACTCATGTGGACATTGTGCACTGATTATGAACTTTTAGTCACTCATGTGGACATTGTGCACTGATTATGAACTTTTAGTCACTCATGTGGACATTGTGCACTGATTATGAACTTTTAGTCACTCATGTGGACACTGTGCACTGATTATGAACTTTTAGTCACTCATGTGGACATTGTGCACTGATTATGAACTCAACGTTAGCCATGTGTGTAATTTTCGTGGCTCAACTCTTCGTCATCCTTGTGGATAATGCCCGCTGACTATCACTGCTTCTTTATCCATGTGGCCATCCATGTGGATAATGTCCGCTGGCTAACAATTCTTCGTATTCTATATGGACAATATCGGCTGGCTATTAACTCTTCGTCATCCATGTGAACAATGTCCGCTGACTACCACTGCTTCTTTATCCATGTGGCCATCCATGTGGACGATGTCCGCTGGCTATCACTGCTTCGCTATCCATGTGGCCATCCATGTGGACTATGTCCGCTGGCTATCATCTCCTCTTTATCCATGTGGTCACTGTCCGCCTGCTATCCACGCTTCGTCATCCATGTGGAACATGTGACAATGAACAAAATAAATCAATTGGGACAAGCTATGCAAATACAGTGATGACTTTTTAATATGTGACAGTTTATTTGCACATCTTATAACTTGTTTTATTAATCGTCTCCTACGATATGTTTGGAAAAAATACTGTGGTGCTGTTATGGGCAATTTGAACTAAAGGACTAACATCCGCTTAATCATCATTGTAAACATTCATGTGGACATACATGGGGACATTTTCTGTTAGGGAATCACAAATCTCTATTCATATTCATATATTTCTAGTGCCCTTTCGAGCATGTAGAGGCACTTCATCATTCACTTTCAGATTTTCACATGACTTATAAATGTAGTACTCAACCCCAGACTCAGAGTAGTGCCCTAGAGTTTTTAATGGAAAGAGACGTGACATATCTAAGTGTTTCTTCGTTGTTTATACAATACTGCATGTAGAGCTCATAATAATTCTACTCAATTCCATTAGTAGATTGATAGGAGACGACAATCGTGTGTGTGGTGAGATACGTTTCTGTTAGGGGATCACAATCGTGTGTGTGGTGAGATACGTTTCTGTTAGGGTATCACAATCGTGTGTGTGGTGAGATACGTTTCTGTTAGGGGATCACAATCGTGTGTGTGGTGAGATACGTTTCTGTTAGCTGATTACAATCGTGTGTGTCGTGAGATACGTTTCTGTTATGGGATCACAATCGTGTGTGTGGTGAGATACGTTTCTGTTAGGGGATCACGACCTTGTGTGTGGTGAGATACGTTTCTGTTAGGGGATCACGACCTTGTGTGTAGTGAGGTACTTTTCTAGTTTGCGAAAGGAGGGGATTCCTTCTAGAGTATATCATGAGGTATGACAATAAAAAGAAACTAACGAATTTCAGGAAACCTGTAACCATAAAAAATCAGCATTTAAATTTATTTTATTCTTCTTCTGCGTTCATTCTCAAATTCCTGTTGGATCTCTCTTGCAATAGGACAGTGAGGATACTAGATTTTCAGCAGGTTTTAGTCCAGTGAATGGAAATGTGTTGTTTCGCCGTTTTATTTGCGCCAATGATCCGACACATCCGTCGTCGGAGGGTTAAATTTATTTAGATATTCAAAGATATTCACAATGGTCTTTACGATTTCCAGTGCTAGCAAATATCCAAGTGTCTAAAAGCACTTACTCGAATTGCATTCTGGTAACATGTATTTTGAAGATATTGCGAGACACTTGGCTAATGCCTCTTGGGTCGAACATGGGCTGCTCAAAGAAGTGATTGAATGAGATTGTAGTGCATACAAGAAGTAGAACATTTCTAACCAGCAGCTCACCTTTTTCTATTCAACATTATAGTGCATTATGGCAATTTATAGTGCATTTATCATGTACACTGTTTACCATTAAAACAGTATAGTGATAGAGAGAAACACAGTGCAAGTGGCAATAAATAGCGAAATAAGAACGTTACGATGGTGGAAGTGTTTATAGAGAGGCAGCAGATCAAGTGATTTGGCCACATTATGAGAATGAATCCCGACAAGGTACGCGTGAAGGCATATAACCAAATGAGAACAAGGTACAACTCAAGAGAGAGGCCACGGAAAAAATAGAAAACGTCAGGGGCATCTTGAACAAACACGATCACAGCACAGTCGATGCGACACATCTGGTCTTGGAATACAAACTCCAGCTCCACTTACCCCTTACGCTTAACGAAAAGAGTGGATAACAAACCACCTTGGGAAAGACAATAGGATATTATTTATGTTGGTTCATCTTCTTTTTTTCTCATGTTCTTAATTTTCTTGTAGAACCTCTTTTGTGCAAGTTTGTAACCTGCGTTGATTATGTCTCCATATTCCTTCCATGAGTTGATTTTGGCAACTTACAGAATTTTCTTAGAATGTGTTTTGCTGTCTTGTTTTCTATGTAATCTACTTTACTTTTACATTAAAAACATATGATCAAATATTCTGGTGCCAGTGGATAACCACACGTAGTTCATTTATAATGTTACGAGCATCATATACCGGAAACAAGCTTTCAGATGATACTGGTTTCTGCATCTAAAGTAACAGGAGGCCATAAATCCTTGAACTAAACATGACCCGTTTACGGATTGCAGAATACCTTGTATTCATTCATTAATTTTCCTTTTGCGCTGAAGTTAGAGCATAGGGCAGAGGTCAAATCTCTCAAATTTTGTCTTTTCAAAGCTATTTTGTGCAGTTCTTGAATAGTATGAATATTGGTTGTTTTACTTTCTCTAAGTATTGTTATTCTGAGTGTTTCTTTTGGTCTACCCCTTGCTCTTTTGCCTGTTGGTATCCATTCAAGAAATTGGTGGTGTATTCTGTTGGTGTCTGCGCGTAGGACATGCCCGATGTAGGACCAACGTTTTTTTTTTGATAACATCTGTGATGAAATTTTGATGTGTCTCTTCTCTGAATTTGTCATACGATTTGAATTCACTCCAATGGGTGTTAGTTATCCTACGAAGACATTTGTTCTTGAAAATCAGTAATTTATTTACTGAAGATAAAGAGCTTTTCCAGCTCTCATATCCATATGATAGCACCGGAATAACGCAGGAATGAAATAAGCGCATTTTCGTGCGTGTGCTGATTGACTGACATCCAGTGTAATGCACTTGATGCTAGGGCAATGCGAGTTGTAATTTCTGTCATGACATCACCGTCGAGTGTTGATTTCCTTCATAGATATGAGAATCTGTGTACTTTTTCAAGTTGTTGTCTATTTAATCTAATTGCGTTAGGTGAATTGGTTAAGTCCATAATTTTTGTTTCTGATGTATTGATTTGGAGGCCTATTTGTCCTGCGATGAGTTTTAATCTATCAGTTTTTGTTTGTGATTCTTGATGGTTTTCACTCAATAGTGCCAGATCATCGGCAAAATCCAGGTCTTCTAATGTTGTTTTATTTATCCATTTGATTCCTAAATGTGTGTTGGATGTGCTTTTTCTCATAGCCCAGTCAATTGCAATATTGAATAGTAATGTTGACATAGGGCATCCTTGTTAAACATGAGTAGTCACAGGGAACCATTCAGAATTGCTTTTTTCTGTTTTAACACATCATTTTGAGCTGGTATAGAATGATTTTATCATATTTTATATATTTGTTTTGGAATCCGTATATTTTTAAAATTTCCCAAAGTGATTGTCGATGGATGCTGTCGAAGGCTTTTTGAAAATCAACGAAGTTTATTATGAGATTAGATCTAAATTCTAGACATTCTTCCATTATTGTTCTAAGAGTAAATATATGGTCGAGACAGGAAAGACCTGGTCTAAAGCCTGACAGCTCTTCTATAATTCTTTTGTCTAAGGATGACTTTAATCTTGCAAGCATCATATTACAAAGAATTTTACCAGGTACGGATAGTAGTGTGATTCCCCTCCAATAACACAGTTTGTTAGGACTCCTTTTTTTGGTATTTGATAATGATACCATTTTCGTTGTTGGGGTGGGCATTCGTTTTATGAGATAGATGTAATCGTCCCAATTCCATCTCCCTGTCTAGGATTGTCCACAATGGAAACTGTCACCAATTGACATGTTTTTGTATGTATAGTCCAAGGGCACAGTGAGTGATCAATCGTCAGGGTATATTTTCCAAACTCATAATCATAGGAACTAACACTACAGATACAGTAAAGTCACGGTATATTTCCTAACCAAATGACCATATTAACTAATGCTACAAATTCAGTGAGTACATTAGACCGTTCGGAGATAAAATAAACAAGAAAAATGACAACGGATACAGATTAATTGAAATGTGCATTCAGAACAATTTATTTATAACTAACACATTTTTCAAGCACAGAGAATCCCATTTAGACTGCAAATCAGAAGGAAAATAACAGACAAGAGCCATACCAAACATGTGTGTAGACACCGACCATAAAGCAGTAATAGTATCTGTAAAAACAAACAGAAAGAGAAAGAAGACAACAACAAAGATAGCAGACCAACAACAATGAGGTTGTGTTTGTGGGTCTCACCAATGGCTCCCTAGACAAATCAACCATGTAACAGAAAACCTTAGTAGATGACATGCCTTTATATTGAGGTTATCTTCTTATAGAAGCTTCATGGCACGTCATCTATACAATCCCGTAGTCGTAACCTTCGATAAAAGTTACCATATTGTTCCAACGTGCTGACGTTGTGCTTGGATTAGTTACTGGCACGGCGTGGGTGGGCGGAACAACAAAGAAAACTGTCGCAAGGGCCAGAGTTGTGCCCTGATGTCGACGTCTGTTTCGACGGCATTGGACTCGAAACACCATCGAGTCGAATGGCTGCTGGAACAGAGGGCGGAGCACTTATGGGAATGTCCCACGTGCTGTGAGGCCCAATTTTCTAATCAAGAATTAAGAACCAGCAACAATTCAAATACACAAGCTTAAAGACGACACGGTACGTGAGCAATGCGCACAAAAAATCACAGAAAAATTCGAAAAATTACCAGTAGATACTGCAACAAAGAAGACGAATGGAAACTATTCAAAGACGCTATAACACAAGCAGCAGGAGAAGTATGCGGATACAAGAACAATAGTGTAAAGAAACCAAAAATAACAGCATGGTGGAATGAAGAAGTAAAAAAAGTCACAAAAGATAAGAAACAAAAATATAAGAAATGGGTCAAAAGCAAAAACCAAGTAGATTACATAGAATACAAGACATCAAAAACAAATGCCAAGAAAGTCATTAATATTACCAAAATCAACTAATGGAAAGAATATGGAGACATGCTCAACGCAGATTATAAAAATGTACAAAAGAAGTTCTACAAGAAAATCAAGAACATGAGAAACAAAGAAGATATATACCGACAGAAATAATAAATGATGAAAATGGTAATGCACTAAAAGAACCGAAGCAAATAATGGAAAGATGGCAACAATATTTCAAGGAACTACTAAATCTAAAAGAAGGAGATGAAGACACAACATTAAACACTACAGCAGCGAACCTAGAACCAAATATACTACTATCGGAAATAGAAAATGCAATAAACAAAGAACCAATAAACAAGGCAGCAGGCTCTGATAACATACAAACAGAACTTATCAAAGCAGCAGCAGAGAGCGGGAAAAAATGATTACACAGACTTTTTAATGTAATGTGGAAGAAACAAGAAAGACCATAAGACTGGAGGAATGCGACAATCATTCCCATATGGAAGAAAAAAGGCAGTAAGAGAGACTGCACAAAATACAGAGGGATATCTTTACTAAGCCACACAGGGAAAATGTTTAACAAAATATTAGAGCAACGACTACGAACACACATTGAACCACAACTTCAAAACACCCAAATGGGTTTCCGTAAGAACAAAAGCTGTACGGATGCTATCTTTACACTTAAACAGTTAACATTGTTGTTTGTTGTTTGTTAAATGGGGGATTAAATCCTCTTAGCTGAGGCACGACTCTTTCAACCTAAGACAGAAGTCTATTTGGTTATATCATGTCGTATTAGCTTTTATCTAAATGTGACCTAATGGCCTGGGTGTTTTGAAAACCGTGCGTTCTATTGCATTGATTTATTGCTATGAATATTGCTAGGTTAAGTTGATGTTTATTTATGGCCAAGATGCCTTTTATCTAAGTGAGACCTATGGTCTGGACGAATTGAGAACAGTGCGCGCTATTATTGCAAAAGAATGTTATGTTGCTAGTTGTTTATTAAGCTGTTTATTTCCGGTGGTATTGCTTTCTTATTTAAGAGTGACACTAATGTCTGGGGAAGTTTGAAAACTGTGCGTGCGATTATGCCAAAAATTGTCCATATTGCCAGTCGTATCCTGTGGTGAGGGTTCCTCGGTTGTATTTGTTGAAAGCTGTGGAGAGAGACCTGTAGAAAGACTGACGACAAACAATGACTTATTTTGTTTTGACTTGGTTAGATTTTTAAATTAGGGCTTTAGTCCTGGTTTTAATTGTTTAATTAGTTTTAGCCTATCTGGTGGTACATCATGGCCCAGAACCTTTTCTGATTTATATGGTAGACAGCTAATTTTAGACAGCTAACAGAAAGAGCCACAGAAAACAACAAAGAATTATATATCGCATTCGTAGACACAGAAAAGGCATTCGACAGAGTAGACAGACAACACCTATGTAAAACACTATCAATATACGGAGTACCAGAACATTTAATCAACATATGCAAGGGCATTTATGCTAATAGCTAATGTGCTGTAAGAACAAATGCAGGTGTGTCCAATAAGTTCCAAATTCAATCAGTTCGCCAGGGGTGTGTTTTATCCCATCTAATTTTTATAACATATATCGACCACATCTGTAAACTAACAGGTACCAACGAAGAAGATAACATAAAAGACAAATTGAACGAACTACTCTTTTCAGACGACCAAGTACCAATAGCGACATCAGAAGAACAATTGCAAGACCATATGAACAAACTCCACACAACATTTCAAACATTCAACAAGAAGATCAATATTGAAAAGACCGAGATAATGGCAATAGCAAAGAAAGAAAGAAATATCACTATCTCCATCGATGATAAACACCTTAAACAGGTAAATGAGTTCACCTACTTAGGAAGCATTATATCGAGTGAATGGAAAACCAGTAAAGAGATACATAATAGATGCAACAAAACATACCAGATCCTTGGACAGATAACACGTATTTTCAAGTACACAAATGTAAACATTGACACTAAAGTTGCATTATACAAGACTATTATTATTCCATCATTATTCTATCAGTGTCAAACCTGGACAATGACAGCACAAGACAAAAGAAAAATAGTGACAACAGAAATGGCATGTCTACGAAGAATACTCGGAGTGTCATTAAGAGATATAATTAGAAACGATAACATCAGACAGATAACCAAAACATTACCAGTATTGGAACACATCAAAAGACAACAGATCACGTGGTTTTCACATGCTTCCAGACTACCGACATATAGCATGCCACAAATGGCCATGACACATAGACATAACAGTTATAAAGCCAGAGGCAGACCATGTAAAAGATGCATCACAGAAATCAAAGAAGCCACAGGAACAAGCTTACAAACAGCGCACAAGAAGGTCATCTCCAGAGAACTCTTCCACCCCTGACGCCGCAAGGCAAACAAGGGACACAGCGTATAGATAGATAGATAGATAAACAAATTCAGTAAAGCTAGAGTATAAATTTCACAATATAACCAGATTAAATAACATTACAGATACAGTAAAGTCAGGGTATATTTCTCACAACATTACCATATTAACAGCCATTACAGATACAGTAATTCAGGATATATATATATATATTATATTCTAAAAACTCAAATATAGTTGGTATCACTGGACAAAATATATTCAGGATGCATGAACATGTAACTAAAGGGGAAGGAACATCTTTCCAGAAATCGACGGGATTTCTGGAGATTGGAAAGGAAGACTAGGTTCTGGAAATAATACGTCACGTGACATATGGACAGGTACAGTAACATCATGGTATATTTCTCACAAAATATTCATATTAACTAACACTGTAAATACAGCAACGTCTGGATATATTTCTAAATGAAATAACCATTTTAATATACTCTACAGATACAGTAAAGGCAGGGTATATTTCTAACCAAATAACCATATTAACTAACACTATAACTACAGTAACGTCATGGTATATTTCTCCACCACATAACCATATTAATTAACACTTCAGATACAATGAAGCTAGCGTATACCCTGTATGGCAACATGATATCTTCTACAATATTATCATATTAACAAATACTGCAGATTCAGTAAAGTAAGGGTATATATCTCACAACATAATCATATTACATTAAATATAAAATCAAGTCAGGATATATTTCTCACAATATACCATATTAACTGCCACTATAGATTCAGTAAAGTCTGGATATATTTCTCACCACATAACCATATTGACCTAGCACTACATGTACAGTAATATGAGGATATATTTCACACTCACATAACCATATTGACCTAGCACTACAGATACAGTAAAGTCAGGGTATATACCAACATAACAATATTTGGTACAGGTTAAGCAAATGTATCCTCATCGCGTGATATGTCAATTTGTTTAAATATTGGAACATACAGAACATACGGTTATTCAGATTTCGTGACTATCTGGCCTCGGATTAAAATATCAATAGGTATGCTTCGAATTTTGCGCTAAACTTGCGATGCCCTCGCCGGACCGTCAGGGACATCCAATTGTGGGGACGGGGCTCTCAGTATGTAGCGAGCAGATCAATGAATCCGCAAGTAGACGTATTTTCTGTGAAATACATTCTTATCAATATTTCGTTTCGCTAATGTACGTATTTGTTTCGTTAAAAAACAAGCAATATTTGCTTAACCTACACATTATATTAACTGAAACTACATATACAGTATAGCCATGGTATTTTTCTCTACCACAAAACCATATTAACCTACAGATACAGTAAAGTAAGGGTATATTTCCCACCGACATAACCATGTTAACTAACACTACAGATACAGTTATTAGAATTAGAACAAGAATCAATACCTACAATAGAAGAGGTCAGACATTCAATCAGAAATCTGAAAAAAAAGGAAAAGCTTCAGGTAACGACGGATTAATATTAGAGATGATACAAGCCGGTGGAGATTTCAGTGTTCAAATATACCAGACTTTATGCTGCAAGATATCGACAAGCGGAATATGACTGGAAGAATGGAAAAATGCAATATACATACTGTTGCCAAAGAAAGGAGACCTTCAACTATGTACCAACTATAGAACAGTAGCACTAATTAGTCAAGCCTGAAAAAATACTACAGCATATCATAATGAAAATAATACAATGCAAATTAGAAACAGAAGTTCATGAAGTTCAAGCCGGTTTTAGAGAAGGAAGAGGTTGCTCTACTGAGTTCAACACACCAAGATCTCCAAGAAAAAACCGAAAAACTCAAATATTTTTTGCGCACCAGATAGGCCTTCAAATAAACACACATAAAACGAAAATCATGAACATTTCCGGCCTGACAGAAATACTTAAACTAGATGACAATGTACTAGACAATATACTAGACAATATACTAGACAATATACTAGACAATATACTAGACAATATACTAGACAATATACTAGACAATATACTAGACAATATACTAGACAATATACTAGACAATATACTAGACAATATACTAGACAATATACTAGACAATATACTAGACAATATACTAGACAATATACTAGACAATATACTAGACAATATACTAGACAATATACTAGACAATATACTAGACAATATACTAGACAATATACTAGACAATATACTAGACAATATACTAGACAATATACTAGACAATATACTAGACAATATACTAGTTTCAAAATTCGCATATTTGGTAAGCGAGATGACAGTAGACGGGATACTAACTTAGAAATCAAGACTCGAATCGCTCTCGCCTCCAACGACTTTAACAAACTCTCAAACATCTGGAGATCGAAGATCGCAAGTAAACACATCAAACTGCGACTATTCAATGAAAGTGTGATTCCATCATTGACATATGGATATGAAAGTTGGAAATCTACCGCAATAATGGATAAGACGTTAGTTGCCTTCGAGAATAGATGCCTTAGAAAAATCACAAATACTAATTGGAAAGACTTCAAATCAAACGAAATACTAAGAGAGGAGACAAAACAAGAATACGTGACAAACATCATCAGAAAACGCCACTGGGCATATATCGGCAACGTACTTTGAAGGAAGACATAATTCTACGACAAGCCTTCATGTGGACACCAGACGCAAAAAGAAAATAGGGAAGACCAAAAACAACGCCCAGAAGAACATTTATGAATGAATTAAAATCAGCAGGCATAAATGCACAAGACCTGCAATCCCTAGCAACTGACCGACAGACCTGGAGAACTATGACACCTATGTGCCAAACTTGGCAAAAGAGGAACTGACCGACTGTGAGAGCTCATATTACAGTTCTCTTAGCTAAGTTAATCTACAAGACTATGAGAGCTCATATTACACTATATGTAAGTATTATTCACCAACTTACCATTGCGGTTAAAAATATGTATTCTGTAAATATATACTGGTTCTTTGTAATATAAAGTGAATGTTGGTTCATTAAACTCTGCATCGGTGCGACTGCACGACCCTTGAAAGAAATCACTGTTTCTATTTCCATCTACGCTTCTCTGTGCAGGGTTTGGAATCATGTATTCCGAGCTTTGAGTAACTCTTTGTTTCAGTGCCATATTTCGTCCTGGGAAAAAAAATACATTTGAAAAAAAATTAAGATATATATATATATATATATATATATATATATATATATATATTGTTCCTCTCGCAAGTAAAGATGAGCAAGGCATTAAAAACAATAACATTGTGGTGAGCAAGTATACAAATACCAAATATTTGTCTTTCCGCTTACGTCAAGACGGTGTTAGTAAAACCATTGCGCGGTACACGTCCAACTTAGTAGTCAAACTGAGACACAGCATGACCCAGACGTTAGCTCGAAGACTCCCGAATGGTGCACTGGTCCGAACACTACGCAGGGCAACATCATCGTCAATTGTAGCAGTTTGCGGTAGGGTACTGCCGAGATATAAAAACTTATTGGCAATATTGAGTTTGTGTCATTTTACTGTGATTACTAGTTCTGTGTAGGAGACACCTGGTACTGGTTGATACATTACTAATGTCTTCGTGGTGCTAATGGTGAGACCAAACGCATCACAGGAAAAAGGAAAGAGGTCCATGCTGTCCTGTATGCCTTTCGGACAGGTAGCGTTTAGTGCACAATCGTCGTCGAACAAGAGGTAGCGAACAATGTCAGTCTTAGTTTTTGTTTTGGTCTTCGATATACTAAGATTCAAAAGCCCTCTATCAGCTCGATAGTGAAACCGAATTCCTGCAGTTATTTCGGAAGGCATCATTTAAGCGACACCATTAGTTACTGGAAAAGGGTTTGAGTGTTCGCCGTCCTATTGCACAGGTAAAGCATGAAAATGGGAAATAACGTTTTTAAAATAACATAAGACACATAGAAATTAGGTTAGAAATTAGTAATCCAAATTTCTAACCTTCCGGTCATCTCGCTAGACATGTGAACGCAAGTTGTGTCGTTCCATTCGTCGTTTTTTTATGTATACGTGTATGCAATCCTTGATTAATGTCTTTCGAACGAAAAATCAATTTCAGTGTGTGCCTTTTTGTGTTTCATGTCATTAGCAAAACTTCAATACCCCGTTTCACGCTCTACATTTTGGATGTCAGTTGTGCACAGTGCGTTTTGCACAAAGAATATATTTTCTGTCATCTTGCACACAGGCTGTCATACCATCATGGAACTGGCGAACGATGATGGTGAAAATTTTTCGGGACATCAAAATTTTGCCATGATCTTCCATTGTACTTCGCGATTTACAGTGTCGAATGCCTGAGTTAGGTCGACAAATGTGGTGCAGAGACAAATGTTCTTTTCGCAACACTTTTCCAGTAAGATTGTTGCAGCAAATATCATGTAAACCGTACCTCTGCCCTGTCGGAAGCCACATTGGCCCCCTGGAAGGAGACCTGCCTCAAGATGGGCTTGCAGTCTATTTAACATTACAGTAGTCATGATTGTGCCTGCTATGTATATATATATATGTGTGTGTGTGTGTGTGTGTGTGTGTGTGAGTGTGTGTGTGTGTGTGTGTGTGTGTGTGTGTGTGTGTCTTTACCAACCTACAAATCGGCTCTTTCGATTCCCCTCCAGCATGACCCGGACAGTAGATCCATGGAATGGCTCTGCGCGTTTTTGAGAAGAGTCACCCCTTCAGATCTGATCATATACATTTCTATCTAGCGCAGCATACGTGAGAGTCCGATATACTCACTGAGTATGTTGTTGCGTCGCCAGCCAAGTGTGAGCTGCTGTCACCGTTTCTATTTCCATTCTCATATTCGATGTTGTTATGGGGTAGGCAGTTGATGTCCCAGATAATTTCTTGCCAATTTAGTAGACCACGAAACCCCAACCACACCTGTTTGTTTCTTGTGTTACTGAGTCGTCTCTGTAAATTATTGTATCGTGTGGGTTAGAGTGCTGCAGTATGAGTTCTTGGATCATTCCCTCTTTTCTGTTGGCAGCCCAGTCGCTGCACTCTCTTCCCATTTGTATCACCACTGTTGCCAATAATTTTCTATCTTAGCCAAATGTCACCCATTCACAGCCTCTACCCACTTCCTTCAGCTCACAAACTCTGAGTAGGTTATTTTCTGCGTCTGCCATCCAAGACGTTCCTCTCTTTATACGCCTTCATTTATTGTTGTCTAGAGGTTCGTGTAAGATGTGAAGATCATTATTGGCGACCTCGAAGTATTCTTTAATCTGAGCTATTGTATGTCTTGCGTTAATGCTTGATAGGTCTAGGAGAAACCTCATGTTCACGATAGGTGTATCTCTTGTGCATCCTTAGACAGCTCTCATGGCTTCGTTTTGATCGCTCTCCAAATCTATCCACCTGTGTTTGCAACAGTGTTAGTAAACCTAAACAAACCATAGTTCAAGACAGATAATAAATACCATCGTCGGAAAATGGGTTTACTGCGGCATCTCTGTATATATCATAATCTTGACTGCACTGACACCATTCCCAGCCTTCTGAATGACATTATCCATGTTTCGCAAAAGATATACTTCTATTATTAAACGCGATGCCTAGATATTTCATAGTCTGTTTCCTGTCAATGTTGTTGCCCATGCAGGTAGCTGCTGGTACTGTGTCTGTGATCATGTTTTTGTTCACGAATGACAGCTCATTATAAATTATATTAAATCGTCGTTTGACCACATTAAGCAATTGTGTAGTTTAAATCCACATTTCGTAGCAGCATCATTGACAGCTCTAGATACGAAAGGAGCAGTCAGGAGACGACGGAATACGTGCTCTGCGGACGACATCTTAGCTACCAATGCTGCAGACTGTGTTGATGCATCCAATGTGGTAAACCTATAGCACACTCTATGTGTTGATGCTTCCAATGTGGTAGACTACGACCGACTCTGTGTGTTCATGAATTCAATGTGGTACCCTATTACCATCCCTGTGTGTTTATGTATTGGAATGTGGTTAACCTACAGCAGATTCTATGTGTGGATACATCCAATATGATACCCTACGACCATTATCATGTGTTGATGCATCCAATGTGGTACCCTACGCCCCTGACTCTGTGTGTTGATGCATCCAATGTGGTACCCTACGCCCCTGACTCTGTGTGTTGATGCATCCAATGTAGTACCCTACGCCCCTGACTGCGTGTTGATGCATCCAATGTGGTACCCTACGCCCCTGACTGTGTGTTGACGCATCCAATATGGTACCCTACGTCCCTGACTCTGTGCGTTGATGTACCCAAGGTGCTTCCCTACGCAGCTGCTTGTGCATTGGTGCACCCAATGTGGTACCCTACGCCCCTGACTCTGTGTGGTGATGCATCCAATGTGGTACCCTACGCCCCTGACTCTGTGTGTTGATGCATCCAATATGGTACCCTACGTCCCTGACTCTGTGTGTTGATGCATCCAATGTGGTACCCTACGCCCCTGACTGTGTGTTGATGCATCCAATATGGTACCCTACGTCCCTGACTCTGTGCGTTGATGTACCCAATGTGCTTCCCTACGCTGCTGATTGTGCATTGGTGCACCCAATGTGGTACCCTACGCCCCTGACTCTGTGTGGTGATGCATCCAATGTGGTACCCTACGCCCCTGATTCTGTGCATTGATGCACCCAATGTGGTACCCACGACCCTGCCGGATTATGGATGCATACACCAAAATATCGCAACAATATGACATATACCTGCAATCTATCCACTAGTAATCTGTAGTTGTAATATATGTATTCACACCACTAGCCAAGTCACACCTCTTTCTACCGGAATCAGTGTGAACACATTGTCAAATCAGATTATATATTCTCATATAAAGGATCTCATAACCAAATGTAAATAGAGGCTAGATATATTTGTTTAGAACGTGTGACTTGCTACAAAAGGAATTAGATATTATTACGGTAAGAAATTAATATGCGATGCAAATACCTACCATTACAAATAAAAAGATGATAAAAATAATGATAATAGTATAAATAACGATGAAAACATTGAAGTTTCTATCTTCGTCTGAGCAAATATATAATTAAGCCACAAGTAATACAGGAAAAATATTAATTTAAAAACATATTGTAAATACATACTAAACATGAGAAGGGTGCGAAGGGTACCACACTGCTCTCGGCGGACCCACGGTTAGTAGAAAACCAAGATGCCAAAAGTACGTCCTCGTGGTGCACTCGGGAAGAGAATATGAATGTGAAAATAGGCATTTGATGGTGCTTCAGGACATGGTAGAACAAGGTACATCATGCTTAACTCAAGGACATCAGAGGTGATGTACTATCACAATTAGTACTTACCACCACTTACATACAAGTTGCACATTGTAGATACTATGGCTCCTTTAAGTTCTATCCGATCTATAAATGTTAAGGACTCGCAAGTGATATCTACTGTTGTAGGAGTGTACATGTATGTTTTCTGGTTTATACATGGCATGCCACCAGAGCCCAGCTTTATCTCCAAAGTTGAAATGGCACCTTAGGATAAACGGTATTATTATATGTATCATATTATACATGGCTGACTAGTGTTCACCTTTATCTCCAAAGTTGTAATGCTACCTTAGGATAAAAGAATAACACAAATACATTGTGTTCAGATCTGGCAAAATATTTCTTATTCTGCTTCTTCTGTGTTCGCTCAAATGACTACATTTGTCTCTCTTATAAAGTTGATGATCTGTCACAGGCTCGACACATCACTATACATGTGTTTGTTTTTACGTGGATCGTTGACAGTCGCATCTATGCTCTATTCCTTTACTAAGTGGCTGTCCATTAAGTATGACAACAATTATTTTGCCATTTTAAACCTTCCATCTCGTCGTTTCCCTTTCGTCCATAACTGTCAAGAATTCAGGGACCACTCCCTACTTAATTATGTCAAAATATTCTTAACCCGCTGAATACAAAATCTAGCACAACAAATAAGAACGAAGAAATCTGGGTTTTTGTGAGTTTTTTTCAAATTAGAAAAATGTTTCAAATTAAAACAATTGAAGTTGGTCGTTTGTTTATTTGGCCAGTAGCTCTATTCCCCTGCCTACTGGCTCCTCGGGGCAATTGAGAAGGACTTCCAGTAACTGAGGTTGGGCCCTTTCGATGTATACGGCCCGGCACCGTCCCTGCCTGAACGTCCGCCACAGGGCAGGCACCATAACTATTTATAGATGTAGACATGTTTCCATTGTGTTTTGTGCGTGGCATCCTGATTATCTGTGCGCCTTTTGGCTGGATGCCTCCGTCTTCAGCACTCTGCTTACTTGGGCAGGACTATGGTCCTGCTCGAGTGGGACTGCACAACCAGTCTTAGTTTCCAGCCTCTGATGGCTGAACTAATCCCCCATCACCTCTGCACGGTGCTGGCCTCGATGGGTCAGAGTGTACACAGATGGGTCAACACAGAATGTTGTGAGGAATGGAGGTGCAGGTGTATATATAGAATATCCACACAAGCCTAGAGATACAATCAGAACACCGACGGGAAAATTCTGCAATAATTATGATGCAGAGATCCAGGCAATTAGTGTGGCAGCTAAAATACTGCTGAACTCCAATTCTGGCCTACAGCCTGTGGTATTCCTGACAGATGCAAGGTCAGTGCTTCAAGCTCTCCAGTCTGGAAAACTAACAGACTTGAAAAAATTACTTAGCGAATTGTTTTACCAGTATAGGGTAACCATGCAGTGGATACCCTCTCACTGTGGAATACCAGGAAATGAAAAAGCAGACCAACTGGCTAAGGAAGGTGCTGCCGAAGACCAACCACATATACCAATCACCTACCATCAGAAAAAACAGATGATCAAGTCAATAAGAAAGCCACAAACGCCAACACAAGATGACTATCACATTATGAACAGATCAGAACAAGTTATAATTCTACGCCTCAGAACAGGACACAACCGACTACGCAGTCACATGTATAAAAAGTTCAAGATTGGCAACACGGCCATGTGTACATGTGGACAGGCAGCACAGAGTGCCAAACATATACTTCAAGAGTGTTCTGAGCATGAAACGCTGAGGCAGACGTATTGGCCAGAGGAAACAACACTGGAATCAAAGCTCTATGGGACACTGTATGAAATACAAAAGACAGTGAGTTTTATTAAGGAGACAGAATTACAGATATAGACATGTTTCAAGTGAACGATAGAAGAAGAAGAAGAAACAATTGAAGTAAACAGTATTGACATAAACAGATGCTGATGTCAACTTTTGTCAAGTTGCGCTCATAACACTAGATCTTAGTGGGGACTGAGAGATGGTGTTAAGGGTAGGTGCGTTTGTTATCATAAATATAACCAGTAATAGACGTTAAGGGACAATGTGAACAGTAGTTACTACTATCTGGCTGAGTATATAAGTGATAACCGCGCCTGGTATCTATGTAACTATTTCCATATAGTATGACCATATATTATTATTAACTACGAGGGGATGATCAAGGATGTCATGCGACACAGAAAATACCTCGCATCTGTTCGTGTGTGTGTGTGTGTGTATATATATATATATATATATATATATATATATATATATATATATATATATATATATATATATATATATATATATATATATATATATATATATAATATGTGTGCGTATGTATGTGTTTAATAGTCGTTAAAGAAAAAGAAATAATGGAAACGCGGAGGGTGTCATTCAAGCTTGGCCAACAGATGAGGTCAGAATTCAAAGCGGTTCTTGACTCAACACTCACTGCAGGCCGTAATATAACATCGCTGACGCCTCCATACGTTCAGACATCGTTACAGATAAACCTAACAGCTATATTTATTAACTCTATATACATGTATCTGGACTACATTAAAAAAAGCGAAGAAAGAAGACAAACCCATTCAGTTTTAATCATACACTTTTCTATCTTGCGCAGCGTACTTTAAGAGTCCGATAGAATCACTGAGTCTATTGGCAGTTGGGTCGCCAGCCAAGTGAAAGCTGCTGTCACCGTATCTATTTCCATTCTCATACTCGATGTTGTAGTAGAGTAAGCAGTTGACTTCTCACCATGAAACCCCAACCACACCTGTTTGTTTCTTGTGTTACTGAGCCGTCTGTGTAAATTATTGTTTCGTGTGGGTTCGAGTGCTGCAGTATGAGTTCTTGAATTATTCACTCATGTCATGTGCATTGAATCATTTGTCAATGTCACTCATTCACTACCTCTTCCCATTTCCTCATCTTACATACTCTGAGTAGGGTGTCTTCTGCTTCTGCCATCCAAAGCATTCCTCTCTTGACACGCGATCTCTTGTCTAGAGATCGGTGTAAGAGGTGATGATCATTATTGGCGTTCTTGAAGTACTCTTTAATCTGAGCTATTGTATGTCGCGTTAATATTTGGTAGGTCTAGAAGAACCTCATGATCACGATATGTGTATCTCTTGTGCATCCTTAGATAGCTTTCATGGCATCGTTTTGAACTCTCTCCAATCTATCCACCTGTGTTTGCAACAGTATCAGTAAACCTAAACCATAGTCCACAACAAATAATACCACTGCCTGCATCATCAGAAAAAGGGTTCGCTGCGGCATCTCTGCAGATGCAAATATTTAGACAGAACTGGCAGCCTTCCCAGCTTTCTGAATGTCATTGTCCACATGTGTCGCTAAAGATATACTTCTATTAAAAGTGAGGCCTAGACATTTCATAATCTGCTCCCTGTCAATGATGATGCCCATGCAGGTGGCTGCTAGTACTGTGTTGAGTTCGTCACCATCGACATCGCTTGTTACCAGAAATGTTGTTAAAGTGTTTACTATAGGCTTACATTTTTTAATATTGTTATGATTGTTGGAGGTACCAGCTGAAGAAAGCGCTGCCCATCTGCGGTTAGTATAAGCCCCGACTCATCCTTCAAGCACACGTTTAATTTTAAGTCCTTATTTCAAGTCATTGCCTTTTGTAATTTCCAAAATGTGTATAAAGCACTGTCGGCTGCAACATCTTGTGCAAAATTATCCCACAGTCCTTTCTTGGCTTCCTTTATAATTTATTTAAAGGCTTCAGTGATCTTCTTCATAGTATTTCTCTGATTGTTATTTGCTTTACACGGTTACTTGTGTCTGTCGTCTCTTATATTGCCACCCCCTCGCGCTTTGCATCTTCTCTACTCATGCACTATCTCTACAGTCCATCAGAGGGTTGTCGTATGTTTGAACCCACTGTTTCTTTGCCACGCCAGTTGTCGCAACTTGCTCAAGATCGAACCTTCATTTCGTCTATATTAAAGGCATGATGTCTCTTGTTATTTCTACAGTTCTGCCCTTTTGGGATTGTTACCAAGCGTGGTAGGTGGTCCCTACCATGGTAAACCAGTGCCACCCAAGTCGTTTCTATTTCACAATGATACGAAACGTACAAGGATAATGTTTCAATCTGAGTCTGTCTCTTTGGTAACTAACGTGGTCATTCTGTCACAATTAAGAACAGTGAGATTATCTCTAGCAGGGCCTCGCATAGTGCAATTTCCTTTGTGTTGTTGTTTAGGTTTCCACAGGAGATATATCGAAAATTGAAGTCACCGAACACTAATACAAAATCTGCTGGGATATCTTCTAACTCATTGAGAAAATTACAGTCTTCAAGATTGACTTGGTAACAGTTTCGAACGTATATATTAATAATGTTCCACCTTTGTCAACGAATTATGATCTGTACTCCCTGCAACTACCAGTCTCCATTATACCAAGAATCAGTGTGGTATGCCAGGTTGTACGAGAAACACCTCACCGTGATGCGTGAGGCTTATTGGGTTAACACAGCTCACTAAGCCTTTTATGATAATTGTTTGGCTTGTGTCTCTTGCAGAAGCATTATATCGAATACGTATGTTAACCCGATACAATTTGCACCAGGTCACTTCTTCCCACGAAGTCGATCGCCCCCATACCATGTAGATGAGCCTCATCGGTGCTGCTCTGGACGTAGAGCTCATGAACTCTACAGTAAACTTTACTCCAACTATCGTGTAGCTTGAGTACATCAAATGATTCATCACTCAAACAAACCCGTCTCCAGTCATTCTCAACGGTCCATTGACAAAGCTGGTTTGTCCACTGTAGTCGGTTCTGCGAAGTCGGTCCGTAAGAACAGGACCTCTGTAAGGCATTCTAGCCCAAGACAGCGTCGTGCAGCCGGTTCCTGACCGTTTGATGTGAAATACGACGAGCTGCTGGCAATAAGTAGACTGTGGAGGACCCACATGTAAAACGAATTTGGATGTGACAGTCATCTGAAAAGCGGTCTTCGTCAGGAGTTGTGACTCAGTTTTTACACTGAGCGGCCGGTATGCCACTGAGCCAGTTTGTTGAAATAGCCTCCAAAAACGACCAATGGTGTGTATAACCACATTCATTTGTCTGGTCACTACATTTTTTGATTGTCCAGTCTGTAAGCGTCCAATAATGATGTATCGCTGCTCTGTAGTGAGTTGAATCATGCTTGAGCATTGAATTGTCAACTTGATTTATTCGAAGTTCGACAGTCTTTTATAATAGTACATAGTACTTACGTAGAAACAGGTAATGAAGTCTTACTGAACGACGACTAATACACTATTACTGTCGGATGCTTATATGAAATAATACACACAACTGAACACAGGGTATAATCATACAAACAACAATACACGGACATAATGGACGTTTCGACCAAAAGGCCGTATCAAGCTTAGCACACACAATCAAAATACGACAAGTAGAAATGACCACACCACACAAATATGTTCTTCCAATTAGCTGGCTTAATTAAACCAATTAATCTGAGCACAGTGCGTGGTACGATCTATCTATTTGCTAAACCCTTTGTTGCCTTTCAGCGTCAGGGTGTACTGATACCAGTTATCAATCAACCTTGTGGACCAGCAATGACGTTTCTCCTTCGAAAATGAGCATAGCATTGAAAACAGTCCAGTTAGGTTTGGTTGTTTGTGAATCATCATGCATCAGATGAGTTATATCCGGTATCTGAAAGACCTGTTGCAGTTAGAACAAAATCGAAGTAAGTCTTGAGATGAAGGAATACAGTCCGATCTCTCTTTTTCTTTTCATCCCTTTCGAAACGCTTGTAGTGTTGTAATATAGTTACAACGTGTAATACACGCACTAAATCTAACTATTCTAGACTGTGTAGCTGTGATTTTCCCAGACCACTTGGAACCACAACCAGCGTGCATAAAATATGGCGTGGTTGGCGGGATTTAGCTGACATGTCTTATTGTGTTCATCACTGCCATATATGATAATACCAACATTAATTTGCTGGATTGAACTTCAGATCTAATACCTGAAACGTGAACAAAGATGTGTTTACGAAGCTTAGACATTTCCAAATACATTCCTAACGGTACAACTATGATTTATTGGTTATTGATTACTAGATGACATGATGGAACTCTGGGTAGAATCATAGGTAAAAGTCTTCTCTAATAGCTGAAAAGTTACAGCCTGCTGACTAAATAACATGGTACTCTATTACATATGTGTCCACACTGAATAATATTAAGTTTATTCGTTTACTACCAACACCCCTCCCTCCCCCCTCCCTCCCAATCTCTGACTTGATTCCACGTCGATTACAATGTCCCACATCCAGTAGTTGATCATTAAGCAACTTCAATGGCGATGAGTAATTTTGGCCAGTAAAATTTGAATATTTTTGCTTAGTTCTATATAACACAAAAGATAGCTTTAATTCCAGCATAATTCCTTTATGACGCATTTATATATATTATTTGTGTATACCAAAATTCCCTTTCTCGCAAAACTTTAAATACCAATTTGTTACAAATGGATTCCACTGAAATTTCTTCCTCAATTTGGTAAAACACACTCGACACAGTTGAATGATTGTCTGCGGTTGTATGCACAACACGCATGTGTAATTCCCCATGGAAAGGTCCTGTCTCAGCAATGACTATCAGAGAAATCACAATGCAACAGTAATTCCTGAGCAGATCATCATAAGACATCAGAGTCCATCTCCTTGGTGACATATGTCTCTTTCGTTGTTCTGACATCATCCTTAATTGTGATCACCTCTACGCTGTCATATTGTTTGATTTGGCCAAATATTGTATTTTTTTTTCGAGAGAGAGACCCGTGTTGTGTAGCCAGTTTTCTTCTATACTTCATTTAATTGTCTCACAATGTCCCTATTGTTGATATGTATGGTAGAAGGTATTTTGAAAACATTTGTAATATTTGATTGAAAATTATTAAATTGTATTTCTCACCTATTGACTATTCTCCAAGATTCGTATCCATATATTGTAATTGGGAATGTGCAGGCTCTAATGAACGTTAGTTTTGTTATTTTGTAGCAGAAAGCATACAATTCAAGTGGTGCTTTCAGCTTGTGAAAATCCCGGAAGTACTATATCATGACTGGGCTCCAACAAAGACATGTCCACAGAAAGTAAACAACACTTCATTCGTGACTTTTTAAAATATTATCGTGTTTTTTATCACATTTTATATACTTGGAATGGTATGCCAAAAAAGCAAAGGCCCACCAACTAAATACCCGGAAATAATTTAAAAAATCAGCCTTTCACGTGCAGTACACATGTCTTTACTGGAGACGGTCTCGACTACATCTACACAACGAGGTTTTTACTCCCTAAGAGTAGATTTCTTCCGAAAGCGTGAACAAAGTTGTCATTTTGAGACTCTGGATATGAAATAAAAAGTATAAAGAACGTCCCCATTGGACAGAATGACACTCGTGATCTAATGATCGTAATTTCTTAGGATTCACATAAAAAAGGAAATTAAATTAAGAAATTTCAGTTGATACTCAATGTTTATGCCTACTTACTCTACTTGTATACCAACTTACTCAACGTGTATACCTACTTCCAGCAAGAAAAGTAATTCTCATCCATATGAATATGAAATTAATTTGAAATGTCACGAGCGCTACCCTGTCAGAAGCTACAGTATTACAAGTCAAATCTATCCCGTCAATCAGCCACCTTTGTGCCGCTGATGCAATAATACCATATCCTTCTGCCAAGTCATCTACAATAACGACAATTGTATTCACATTGAATTGTAAGTCAACATGGGAATGTCTGTAAAATAAGACAACATTTAGGTAACGCTTGACAAATCCCCCCCCCCCCTTTTCTATAACACCAAACATGTCAAAAACTATTAAGGATTTTGGAACTACAAAAGCCCAACTCTTCGTTAACTATCTTTCTATGTACCTATGTTTCTTCATCTCCGAATACGGTTCATATGGCAGGAACCAAAGCTCTACAGTTCGAGAAATGTGTGTTATTGTGTGTAATTCTTGTATGTTGTTGAGACTCAGTCTCTTTGATGGATGTTCTGCGAATATTCTCACTTGATCTTCCTCCTTTTATTGTCCCATTTACTACCCAATTTAATACTTGTATCAATTTATCTATCTATCTATATAAAAAGTATGGCTGCTCTCTGTTTTCAATCATTCTAAGTATAATCCACTGTTTTCTTCTTATTGTTATAGAAACATATTTCTGTTTGTTGTCTTCTTTTACGTGCTTGTTTGCCTCGAATTCTTCCCAACTAACTATAATAGTTTCAAAAGACATTTATTTACAAATTAATTCAATTTCTTCTGCAGTGTCTTTGTCATTTTCCAACTTTCTCTATCGTATGTCAACAAAGATATCACATTGGAGTTGAAAAGTCGTAGTTTATAATATTTACTTATTGTTTTTTTTTTATTTCCAGATATTTGTTCGTTGGTTAAATGCGCTTGATGTCATCGCAACTCTGGTAGAAATCTCATTTGTTGTATTTCAATCTTGCGTCATTTTGCTCCCAAAAGGGAAAAATGTATCGATCGTTTGTATTGTTTCTTCGTTGAGAGTGATTTTAATGTTACAGTTAATCTTCCGTAACTGCGTCTAATAAATTTTACGCACCCTTAAATGAGTAGAACGAGTGAGAAATAACTACATGATTATTTTGTTTTAATCAGATTCATACGTACGTCTCATTTGCATTTGGTTTTAAGATGTCGGTAATTGAAATAATTTTTGAAAGGAGATGGCATATAGTAACAAAACAAAGTGGAACATTATCGTGGTAAATACTCCCTCCCTCCCTCTTTGTGGATGTAAAGCATGGACGATATGCAGGATGAAAGAATGATGAAAAAAACCCATCGCTTAGTTAAGTGAACACATGTAGATAAAATCCTCAGACAAGCTGAAGCAAAAATATCAATTATAGAACGTATTACAGGGCAGATCAGATTTTAGGCCACATTATTAAAAAAACGTTTATAAACAACCAAAAAGACCAAGAGGAGAAGAGGCAGAAGAAGAGAAAGAGAGAAATTGCTGGGTGAGTAGTCATTGTGGCATGAGAGAATATCACAAATCGAATTTATTAACAATACAAGTAACTAAGAGAAAGAATTGTGGAGAAATATGATCGCCTGCACCGCTCAGTAACGCAATTGATTAATGGATAAATAGACAATAAATCAATAAAAGGTAATACTGCCAGTAAAACTATGAAAATAGTACTTACGTGAAAAATAGTTAATGAAGTCTTACTGAACGACCACTAACACACTATCACTGTCAGATGCTCACGTGAATTAATAATACACACAACGCAACACACGTTTCGACTGAAACGCCTTTATCAAGATAAGCACACAACATCGAACGACTACGACTAGAATTGACCACAAAACACAAACGTGTCCGCGAGAAATATGGATGTGAGATGCCAGAAGGTTAGGAACAGGAAGTATATTAGAACGTAAATATAGGTGAAAAAGAAAGGAACAAAAAGATGACATAAATTATGAAACAAAATGAATAAAGACAAAGACCACACCAACCGAAAACTAGACAAAAGAGTGGTAGGAATTTAGTCCAAATGGCTTCAGAGTACCCAAATAAAAAATAAGACGAATTTTAGAGCGTACCTAGATCTATCATCTGCGATGCAGGATCTGATTACAGTAACCTGAATATCAAGAACGCCCCGTTGACTATCGCCGTTGAAGTGTGTGACAACAGGAGTAGGTGGTCTGTGCTTGATGGCATGAAAATGGTTACAGAATCAGTCGTTCGACCTTAAGCCAGTTTCAACGATATACTGTTTGCAACAGAGTTAAATATGATCACGTAAATTACATTACAGGATTCACGTGTAAATGTGTCATCGACGGTGAATGTTAGCTTGGAAAATAAAATGGAGCGCATCTAAACCACATCAGGACATTGTAGCAACGACTGAGTGAGAAAATAGTACCAAAATGATCAGGAAGAGAAGACCTGAGGTGGTAGTGGACTAACATGTCCATCAGATTTTGTCGCCCCTATTGGCAACCAGAGGCAAGTCCTGTAAAGTGGCACAAGTGTTAGAATCGGACTGGAGAAGGGAATAATGTTTAAGCACGATGCGACGGACAGTGGGGTTAATGGGATGAAAAGTAAGTACAAGTTTAACTCTATCATAGGAGGAAGAATAACCCTGAAAATTAGTCAAGGTATCGAGGTGAGATAACAGGCATACACGGAGCCAAACCGATGAAATGATGCTATAAGTCAATTGTACAATCGAACAAAATGCACGTCTTCTGACCGTACCTATGGTCTGTTCTTGTTCGATGTTTGCTCTCTTATTACTGATATACCCCTTGTCGATGATCTTAGGGCTTTGCAGTTCTTTCTGTACGAAAGTCCCCATCCCTCTGTATCCATTACTACTCTCATCCGCCTTCTTGAACTGGTGCTCAAACAACTATTTTCAATTTGATTGGCATTTTTTTCGATCTGATTAGTGGCGTTACTATGGGCACCATAATTGGACATAGTTATGCGTGTCTTTTCATGGAACATCTCGTTTGATCGACTTATTATGGCCCGTTCCCATTTCTTTTCCACAGATACATTGATGATTGCATAGGCATTACTGACAAGTCCGAAACAGAATTGTCTCGCTTCATCTACATTTATAATTTCAACCCGCTGTTCAATTCATATAAAACATCTCCACTACCTATGTCAACTTCCTTGGCATCATTGTCACTATTCACCCTCCTTACCTCAGCACATCCGTCTACTATAAACCTACTGATGTAAATGGCTTTCTGTTCTACACATATTCACATCATTTCACTTGTCGCAACTCTACCAGCGGTTTCGCCTTCTATGTAGCGATGACGACGACTTTCTAGACAAATCCTCTAAGAAGATTGAGTTCTTCCGTTGACGCTCGTTACCCGATAGCATCCTTTCATCGCGTGGCTCCGTGTATGGCAGTTATCTCGTCTCGATACCTTGATTCATTCATAGGGTCCTTTCTCCTCCTCCTCCTCCTCTGATAAACTTGAAAATGACTGATAACTGTTCATTACGAAATATGAAATCTTCGCATCTCACCTATTAAAGATTATCCCGTCTGACTGCTAAACTTCAGGCAATCACTCCAGGTGTTGTATAATTAACAGATGCGATCGACCCGCTAATTTGTCTCCAGCTATCCCTTCAGTGGGGGTACCGCATAATCCATTGGATCCTTCGTACAGTTTCCCCTTGTTACCTTATTCTAGTGTTCGTTACGTATGATTTAATCTAGACTCTTAAATAATCCTACACTACACTTGTTCGCGTTTCACTCGCTTTAACTGGTCGGGCAAATATTTTGATATAATGCATGAAATAGCCCTGTTTGGATTTCTGAGATAGTTTCTCCGTTTTCACTTTCCATTTAGGAATATCTTTCTAAGAGAAAACCCGGCATGACTTACACGGTAATTGTCACCAATTTCTAGTAATCTGGCGATCTCAGTAGAACCATGCTACGAAACATGTGGGTTATGTTTGATCTCTCCCATTTCTATATAATGACTGGTTTCCAGGGGACAGTGTGGGCCATACTGTTACATTAACACTTGTGCCACTTTTCACGAATTGCCTGTGGTTGCCAATAGAGGCGACAAAAAATGTGAAAATCTTCTGTTCTGGACAATTTATGTACTATTCGTTGCTCATGCAGACGTTTTACACATGTCCTTATGTGGTTCAGATGTGCCCTATTTCAAATCCCATGACCAATTTCACCATCGATGAGGGGTTTACATGTGAATCCCGTAATGAAATTTACGTGATCATATGAAAACACTGAGGCAAGCAGTATACTGAGGAAACTGACTTAAGATTGAGCGTGCGTTTCTGTAACCATCTTCATGCCATCAAGCACAGACCACCTACTCCTATTGTCACACACTTCAACGGCGAAGGTCAATGTGGTGTTCTTGATATTCAGGTCACTGTCATCAGATCCTGCACCGCAGAAGATAGATCTAGGTACGCTCTAGAAAATCTTTTTTTTTTACTTTGGGTACTCTCAAGCTATATGGACTAAATTCCTACCACTATTTTGTCTAGTTCTAGGTTGGTTGGGTCTTTGTCTTTATTCATTGTGTTCCGTAATTTATGTCATCTTGTTGTTCGTTCGCTTCCACCTATATTTAAATCGTTATTTACTTCCTATTCTTATCCTTCCGGCATCACAAATCCATATTTCACTCGGACACGTTTGTGTGTTGTGGTCATTTCTACGCGTAGGCGTTTATTTGTTATGTGCGTATCTTGATAGGGCGTTTAGGTCGAAACGTCGATTATGTCCTGTGTATTACATTTTGCATGATTATATCCTGTGTATTGTTGTGTGTATTATTTTACCTGAGAATCTGACAGTGATAGTGTGTTAGTCGTCGTTCAGTAAGTTTTCATTAGATGTTTCCTACGTAAGTGATATGAATGATTTGATTGATTGATTGGTTCATTTGTTGTTTGATTGATTTATTGATTATTTAATTGATTGGATTGATTGAAATTCTCCCCTTTCTTACAATAATTGAGTATGTATGTATATATATATATATATATATATAGTGGAATCAATGCTCTCAGCAAATGTAAAGGTAGATACCATATACCATGGCAACAACCTACCGTCCGTGAATAAGATACATTTTCATGTACTAAGCCGCAGCAACTATTACGTGGGGTGGCCAGTTCCCTTCCTTCCTGAATTTACCACCCCGAACACGGGCGTCAGGTACATATTTAAAGCTGGGTCGATTGGAGGAGCGTGTCTGTAAGTCGAGAAATCACGACACTTATTTTTTGCCCGGACTTGGGTTCTAACCTTGCCGGGTGATAGTAAGCAGGCTCACTATCAACTAGGCTACCGCACTTCTCCCAATAATGCTTTCAGTAGATATCAGAAAACCCGGAGATCGTGGTGGCTAGATTTCCAGAAACGCGACCCCCACTATTTTTTGATGGTCGTAAAGCTCTGATATAGCGATAGTGGACTAACATCCACCGGTGAAGTATGCGTATTTCACCATATGAGGCGCAACTTGTGTAGCTAACTAATCGGTACCTACATACTTGTAAAATTATATATGTAAATATATGTGAGTAGTGTATGATGCATGGAACGAGGAGTGGATATGACATGATATGACATGATATGACATGATATGCCATGATAAGTAATATAGCCCATATAACAAAATACTCCGGATAAGGGTGATAAGCAGAGGTCGTGCAGGTCGTGCAGAGGTCGTGCCGGTCGTGCAGAGGTCGTGCAGGGCGTGCAAAGGTCGTGTCATGTTACATAACCGGATAATACACTTGACACGAGTGTGCTTTTTTATAGTCCATATAACATTATACTCGGCCTGGAGAGATCGTGTAAATGGGCGTCATGTTACGTCATTTTACATAACCGGACAATACTTAACTCATATACAATATACTGGATACGGAGTGGTCGTGCAAAGGTGGCACCATGCTCCGTGCTGTTACATAACAGGCTTTAATATAGCCCAAATAACAATAAACGTGTCATACAAAAGTCGGGTAAAGGTTGTCACCTGGTACTTATCCGGCTAATATATACCTATATAATAATGAGATGTGAATGTGTCGCGTGTGCGGCTGAATGTACTGAGTGTGCCCGCACATCCCTATATGACGGCAATCGAAACCGGCCGAACCGACCGGCGGCGGAGTGTGGCCCGGAGCGATACCACTCGCTGTGGCCGAATCCGGGGAAATTGTGTATCTAATGATTGCGAATGTGTGTGGGATGGGTCTGTTAATTGGTAGTGGAATTTTCCTTTTATTTGTTTTGTGATACAAGGAGCTGGGCTCGTGATAAAGAAAAAATTTCCACTGCGACTTCCAGTGAATGAGGTCTGCAAAACCCCCACCTTCTCCCACTTGTTTCGTGGGGTTGCGTTTGGTGAGTATTAACATGTTATGACCTTATTTGTTTAGTGGCTATTTTGTGGTTTTTCCACTGAAATTTATTTATGGTTCTATCTTTTTATATAAAAACGAACCAATTTTAAACCAAATGTGAAAGAGCATGCAAAGTTCAGATCATAAAACTGCCAGATGCAAACAATTCCTTAGAAGGAATAGTACTGACGTGTGTGTCACTTGTGTTTAAAATTCAAATTCCCACCAGCAAAACACCATAAAACTTTACGATACAAGGCCAATTAACCATCTGTTAGGGCACGGAAACTTACACAAAATGTTGTCAGCATAACCGGGTTACGCTGTCGGGGTCATCCATAACACTACCCTATTTAGAGCTGGTTCAAACTGTACGATGACATAACACAGACGCGTACTTTTCCACAAAGAAAATGGGATGGAAACTTTGAAAGAATGAGGTCAGCATAACCGGATCACGCGATCGGTGTCAGCAATATGAATGCCCTATTTAGCTCTGTTTCATTGTGTTGAAGCTCAAATTATGTTCCGAAAAACATTGTAAATCATGAGGCTACAAGGTCAATTAGCCCTCTATTAGCTCACGGGCTATTTCAATATATGCTAATTAGCGTACTTTTCCACGAAGAAAACGATACTGGAATCTTAGCACGATTGATGTCAGCATAATCCGATCACGCAACCAATATATGAAAGTGAACACCCTTTATCTATCTTAGCTGTCTCTGTCTGTATATAAGCACTATAAACATGGTTGGTGTCCGAATGTAGGGATTTCGTTTCGTGATCATGCTTTATTATTATTAATGATATTAATATACTGATACAAATGTTATTTAAATTATTAGTTGAATTTCAAACAGTATTGGACAAAATATTCCAACTCTATGAAATATTTTTAAACTAGAAAACCCAATCCCTGTTTACACTCCAGCAATAAACCCCACAGGTAGGTCTTAACGGCTTAATTACTGGCTCGAGACGGCGAACGCGTATCAATCGATAATCACCAAGCGTGACGGGTTGACCACGGCATAAAATTGTGGTTAACACCTTCTGTTCTGAGAATCGTCGCTCTGACACTTTTATTACGGCAATTTTGAATATTTGTAAATCTGACTGTGCAACACAATTTAGCATGTGGTATGAGTGTTCTTAAACTCCCTAAGTCTTTGTACATATATAGTTAAATATACCTTGATGCAAGAGTTAGAAATTGTACAAAATTAATACAATTTCATTATTACATGCCCTCAATATATATATATATATATATATATATATATATATATATATATATATATATATATTATATATATATATTATATATATATATATATATATATATATATATAGCTGTTTTTCCTTTCCGTTCTTCCTAGCTTCGGCCTTTTCTTTTGTTTATCTTCATGTTAAAGGTTTGGTATGTTTGATGTAATCTGGGGTGTTTATCTTTGTATGTGTTCTTATGACGCTGGTAGTAGTGATTGGTCGTCTGCGAAGCGCAATTCGTTTGAGTTATCTCTTATATTGTTTTCTTCAGTTGTTTTTGCTGCTTTGGTGATGTGATCTAAGTATGTTATATATAGATGGACACACACACACACACACATACATATTTACAGATATTTTCAAAGCTCTGTAGCGTGTTTAAATCTTTACAAAGAAACATTTGACATATATGCACATTCTCAAACTTCCCCCTTACAGTTGAGTGATTCCAAGTTGTTATCAAACACGGTTTCGGGGTTGCCACACAATTGGAGTTATTAATAAACAATCTTTTTAATGTTAAATTTTAAAGAAAGGAGCGCATTAATCATAATATGAATAAGGTTCTCCACACATTCTTCTGTGCCTTGGCCAACGGTTCTCATTATTTATGCTTATATGCAAGTGCTTCTCACATTGTAAAATTAAAATTATGGTGCTGGGTGGTTAATATAACTCATATAACAAACATGTTCTCAGTATATTCACACTAGCTTCTATCACATTCTACCCTGTATTAATATTTTCTTAGTATGTTCTCACTAGGCTCTGCAACTATTTTCTCACTTTGTGCTTTAGCCATGGTCGCCGGGTGGTCTCTGTATGAGCTTCAACTATGTTCTACCATATTATCATTATGGTCTCACTAACTTCTAACAGGGTCTACTTTGGTCCAATATATTCTTAGTATATTTTCGCTAGAGTCTTGAACTAGGTTCTCATGGCAGCTTCAATTATGTTCTCTCTGTGTTTGAGTTATTTTTCTCTACCAAAAGGTTTCTTATTAACATATTTCATTAGCGCAAACGGCGTGTTTATCAGATGTCGAAATTAACAAGTCACACGAAAACACATTTCAGCCCTTTCCTCACCTAACAACATAGTACATTTGAGAAGTTTTATTTGTGTAAACTTAACATTTATTGGTGTGTTTTTTTTTTCACAACTAGATAACCCACTTATACGGATTTTCGATGTTTTATTAGTTGTCTAAATTGTCATACGAAAATACATTTCAGTATTTTTGCAGTGACAACATGACAAATTTTATCGTGTTTGTATTTGTGTGACTGTACCATGTACCATTTTTCCACAATTAAACCAATCTGATTTTAGTGATTTTCATTATGTTTTATCATTTGTCTAAATTATCATACACACGAAACATATTTCAGTACTTTTACACAAACATTATAACACATTTTTTTATTTGTGTAAGTACATCATTTACAATTTTTTCACAAGTAACCAACCCACTTTTACTATGTTATCATACTAAAAGAACCAATTTTTCAGTACGTTGCCACTAACAACATAACACATTTTGCCATGTTTTTATTTGTGGGCCTGCGCCATTTATCAATTTTAGTGATGTTCGTTATGTTTTATCAGTAGTTATCTAAATTAGATACCATACAAACCCATATTTCAGTACTTTTGCACAAACATCATAACACATTTACCATGTTTTATTTGTGCGCTTCCAACATTTATTACTATTTTTGCAATTACACAATCCGAATTGGGTGATTTTCGTTATGTTTTATCAGATGTCTAAGTTATGATACCATACGAAGCTATTTTTCAGTACGTTGCCATTAACAACATAACAACTTTTGACATGTTTTTATCAGTTGGACAATCACTTATCACTTTTTCACAACTAGGCAGTTTGGTGGTAGCGCCTTTCAGTGTGATCAGACAGTATTTATCTTTTTTTCTATACTACAGTTGCGCATTTCACGACATTTAGATACAAAACACGGTTCCAATGAACTTATTTTCATATGGTAAACTGCATGTTTTATCTGTTTTCAAAATTATTATCCCATACGAAATAACATGCCAACACTTCTCACTAACCTCATACACCATTTCGACAAACTTCTGTTTATGAAACAGCATCGCTGATCACTACTCATAGACAATACCAAAACATTTCACACATAGATTCTGTCAATATCCCGTACTGATAGTCCGTGCTTATCCCCCGTGCTTATACCACGTTCTGATATCCCATGCTAATAGCTCGTGCTGTTATACCTATCAAAATCCGCTGCTGATATCCGCTGTCAAGATCCGCTACTGATAGCTCTAGTCAAGAACTGATGCTGACATCCCTTGATGTCAATCGACGTGTTGCATCCCTTTTCACAACTAGGCAAACTGCTTATAACACTTTTTGTTATGATCGAAAGCATTGGACGCTGATTTTCTAGACATACAAGGTAAATGTTTCTATTTGTATATACCACGTCTCATATTACATATTTCCATATGACAAATTGCTTGTTTAGCCCTTTTAACAGCTATGCAAGTCGCTTTTAACACATTTACATATAATAAACTGCATGTTTTTCACTTGTCACAGTTAGGCAAGCCGCTTTTAACGCATTACCATTTGACAAACGGTATGTTTTATCAGTTATCACACCATATGAAAACCTATTACATGGCGTTTACACTAAAACACAACGCATTTATCACTTTTCACAGCTAGACATGCTGCTTTTCGTAGTTTTACAATGAGTAAAGTCACTATTTCACCCGTGTCTAGACTTACAATGACAAATTACAGTGGTTTTATGTACCAACATGTTTAATATTACATATATCCAAATGACAGAAGGCATGTTTATCACTTTTCACAGCTAGGCAAAGCCCTTTTAACACATTTTGCTATAATCAAAGACATTGGGTGGGGACTTTCTAGACTTACAATGCAAATTTCCTTATTTGTATGTACCAACAAGGTTCATATTACGTATTTTCCATAGGACAACCTTCATGTTTTATCACTGTTCACAACTAGGTAAATCGCTTTTAACAATTGTTGGTATTACCAAAAGCTATGTGTGGTGGTTCTCTAGACTTACACTGTAAATTTTCCTATTTTTATGCACCAACCGGTTTCATATTGCATATTTCCAAACGACAAAGTTCATGTTTTATCCCTTTTCACAGCTAGCCAAAACGATTTTAACACTTTTCATATGACAAACGACATGTTTTATTAGTTTTCTAAATTATCAGGTTATATGAAACCACATTACAATACGTTTACACTAAAAAACATAACGCATTTAAGTACTTTTCACAGCTAGAGAAACCACCTTTCGTAGTTTTCGCAATGAGCAAAGACATTATTTTGCACGTTGCTAGACTTACAAAGGCAAATTACCATACTTTTATGTACCAACAAGGTTCATATTATATATGTCCATATGACAAGCTTCAGGTTTATCGCTTTTCACAATTAGGCAAACCGCGTTTCGCAAACCCCTAGCTATAACCCGGGTGATATCACATGACATTAGCCAAGGCCGATAGCCCCTGTTGATACCCATGACAATGACCTAGGACACTACACCCTGTTAATAGCTCATCGGGATATCACCCTACTAACAAACCATACTAATATAATATTCGTTATTAACACCAACACGACTAAAAAACCCTGATACAGGACTATCTGGCTAGGAACAACTGACACATTTCTTACAACTAAATACCGATACAATATAAGAGCCGTTGTTGTTGGTTATGGTTTGCATATATTTCCCAGTTATAGACAAATATATACCAAGCTAAACTCGACAATATATTTTAAAAAAAAAGACAATCACATATTTAAAAAAATACTGACAAATACAGAAAAGACATACACAGAAAAATTTAACAACGCAGGTTGCCTCATAATGGTTTATTGAATCATTTGAATGACATACATAGCGTAGTTAGAAAGGGGTATATTTGGTGTCAGCATTTACCATCTATAAGAACAGCTTCAATTGGTTGTGTCGGTTGTCTAAACACTCAACCCAACGGATGGTCGTTTATAAAATATAAGTCGAAAGACGTTCCCACAGTGTTCTCCAGCTGATATTTGGTATTTGGCCGCGTATTCTGGGCAACATTCATAGGGTCAGCTTCGTTAACTTTCTGAACAAAGAGGTCAAAGTCGTGTCTATTATTTATCAGCGCTGGGTACTCTAAAACAGCCGAATTGTTAACTGAGCCGTGAAAAAATCTTGGTTCTAATGTCTCTCGATGTCGTAATATCAAATGTTTGGAAAAGTTCACTTTGAACCTCTTAGTTTGGTTAGTGAACATGGGTCTTAGAACCGCATTCCAGTCTTGTATATGAGGTATCGTTGGGGGATGAAAAAACGTGTAAGTCGCGCTGGACTTACGAACTGTGATATGTGTATGTATAGTTGACCAATTATCGATATATATTTGCTGTATGTCTAATGGTAAACCAGCTAAAAAATCGAATTGGGGTGAGTTAAGTGCCCGTGGTGTTAGTGCTCTTATGGTGCCGTTATTGTCTGGTAGTAGTGGTTGTGGTGATAATGGAGGTACACTGTTTTCAGAGGTAGCAGACAGCGACAAGGGCGATGTAATTTCCAAAACTGCTGCTAACGAAGAGCCAGTCATATATGGGGGTGAAACTGATAACGTTAGTGGTGTAACTGGCGCGGATGCATGATCAACACGCCCGTTCATTTGTTCTTGGTGTTTCTTTACGTGCCGCTGTAAAGACGCAACATCAGAATAGTCACTCTTACAAACAGAACAGTTATATCGACGCTTAATGTGCAAATTCTGACAATGTCTACGCAGTGTATATACGCGTTTAAACTCTTTCCCACAAGTTTCACAGGCGTAGGCTTTGCTACCCGGGGCGACCTGGTGATGATAAAACACAAAGATGTCAATAGGAGAAACACATATATTTTAGTCGATGTAACAACCAAACCATAATAAAAGCATCGCTTAATAACAGAATATACGCAATAATACACACTAATTATAACCAAACAGAGCTAATGCAGTGACAAACGGGCATGGTGGTTAGTTCGCCACATACCGACGAGGTAAGCAGCATAAAAACTAACATACATCATATAACAAAACAAAGGTATTACATACAACCAACTGAAACCATAACGGCTAATTATACAACAATAGAGGTTAGCTTTTCGGTTATCTATTATAACTCTGTAACACCCTAGAAAACACGTTGGGTGTGGGTAGTTCAAAAAACACGACTTAATGAGACCACTAAGGACTGTCACGGATATTTATTAGACCTGGGGAACCAAAAAGCTATTTTCACTAACCCTAATCGCCATGAAAAATTATATATGTCTATGTACCAGTGAATTATTATTATTTATTTTTTTTAGCTAGTCATAAGCGAACTTTTATCACACCAAACAAATTCAACCACATACCCGCCTCTTATCACTATAGCCACTAACACATACAAGGTGACTAGTAATAAGAGGAGGGTATGTGGTTGAATTTGTTTGGTGTGATAAAAGTTCGCTTATGACTTGCTAAAAAAAAAAAAATTCACTGGTACATAGACATATATAATTTTTCATGGCGATCAGGGTTAGTGAAAATAGCTTTTTGGTTCCCCAGGTCTAATAAATATCCGTGACAGTCCTTAGTGGTCTCATTAAGTCGTGTTTTTTGAACTACCAACACCCAACGTGTTTTCTAGTGTGTTACAGAGGTATAATAGATTACCGAAAAGCTAACCTCTGTTGTTGTATAATTAGCCGTTATGGTTTCAGTTGGTTGTATGTAATACCTTTGTTTTGTTATATGATGTATGTTAGTTTTTATGCTGCTTACCTCGTCGGTATGTGGCGAACTAACCACCATGCCCGTTTGTCACTGCATTAGCTCTGTTTGGTTATAATTAGTGTGTATTATTGCGTATATTCTGTTATTAAGCGATGCTTTTATTATGGTTTGGTTGTTACATCGACTAAAATATATGTGTTTCTCCTATTGACATCTTTGTGTTTTATCATCACCAGGTCGCCCCGGGTAGCAAAGCCTACGCCTGTGAAACTTGTGGGAAAGAGTTTAAACGCGTATATACACTGCGTAGACATTGTCAGAATTTGCACATTAAGCGTCGATATAACTGTTCTGTTTGTAAGAGTGACTATTCTGATGTTGCGTCTTTACAGCGGCACGTAAAGAAACACCAAGAACAAATGAACGGGCGTGTTGGTCATGCATCCGCGCCAGTTACACCACTAACGTTATCAGTTTCACCCCCATATATGACTGGCTCTTCGTTAGCAGCAGTTTTGGAAATTACATCGCCCTTGTCGCTGTCTGCTACCTCTGAAAACAGTGTACCTCCATTATCACCACAACCACTACTACCAGACAATAACGGCACCATAAGAGCACTAACACCACGGGCACTTAACTCACCCCAATTCGATTTTTTAGCTGGTTTACCATTAGACATACAGCAAATATATATCGATAATTGGTCAACTATACATACACATATCACAGTTCGTAAGTCCAGCGCGACTTACACGTTTTTTCATCCCCCAACGATACCTCATATACAAGACTGGAATGCGGTTCTAAGACCCATGTTCACTAACCAAACTAAGAGGTTCAAAGTGAACTTTTCCAAACATTTGATATTAAACATTTGACATTTGTCGAGAGACATTAGAACCAAGATTTTTTTACGGCTCAGTTAACAATTCGGCTGTTTTAGAGTACCCAGCGCTGATAAATAATAGACACGACTTTGACCTCTTTGTTCAGAAAGTTAACGAAGCTGACCCTATGAATGTTGCCCAGAATACGCGGCCAAATACCAAATATCAGCTGGAGAACACTGTGGGAACGTCTTTCGACTTATATTTTATAAACGACCATCCGTTGGGTTGAGTGTTTAGACAACCGACACAACCAATTGAAGCTGTTCTTATAGATGGTAAATGCTGACACCAAATATACCCCTTTCTAACTACGCTATGTATGTCATTCAAATGATTCAATAAACCATTATGAGGCAACCTGCGTTGTTAAATTTTTCTGTGTATGTCTTTTCTGTATTTGTCAGTATTTTTTTAAATATGTGATTGTCTTTTTTTTAAAATATATTGTCGAGTTTAGCTTGGTATATATTTGTCTATAACTGGGAAATATATGCAAACCATAACCAACAACAACGGCTCTTATATTGTATCGGTATTTAGTTGTAAGAAATGTGTCAGTTGTTCCTAGCCAGATAGTCCTGCATCAGGGTTTTTTAGTCGTGTTGGTGTTAATAACGAATATTATATTAGTATGGTTTGTTAGTAAGGTGATATCCCGATGAGCTATTAACAGGGTGTAGTGTCCTAGGTCATTGTCATGGGTATCAACAGGGGCTATCGGCCTTGGCTAATGTCATGTGATATCACCCGGGTTATAGCTAGGGGTTTGCGAAACGCGGTTTGCCTAATTGTGAAAAGCGATAAACCTGAAGCTTGTCATATGGACATATATAATATGAACCTTGTTGGTACATAAAAGTATGGTAATTTGCCTTTGTAAGTCTAGCAACGTGCAAAATAATGTCTTTGCTCATTGCGAAAACTACGAAAGGTGGTTTGTCTAGCTGTGAAAAGTACTTAAATGCGTTATGTTTTTTAGTGTAAACGTATTGTAATGTGGTTTCATATAACCTGATAATTTAGAAAACTAATAAAACATGTCGTTTGTCATATGAAAAGTGTTAAAATCGTTTTGGCTAGCTGTGAAAAGGGATAAAACATGAACTTTGTCGTTTGGAAATATGCAATATGAAACCGGTTGGTGCATAAAAATAGGAAAATTTACAGTGTAAGTCTAGAGAACCACCACACATAGCTTTTGGTAATACCAACAATTGTTAAAAGCGATTTACCTAGTTGTGAACAGTGATAAAACATGAAGGTTGTCCTATGGAAATACGTAATATGAACCTTGTTGGTACATACAAATAAGGAAATTTGCATTGTAAGTCTAGAAAGTCCCCACCCAATGTCTTTGATTATAGCAAAATGTGTTAAAAGGGCTTTGCCTAGCTGTGAAAAGTGATAAACATGCCTTCTGTCATTTGGATATATGTAATATTAAACATGTTGGTACATAAAACCACTGTAATTTGTCATTGTAAGTCTAGACACGGGTGAAATAGTGACTTTACTCATTGTAAAACTACGAAAAGCAGCATGTCTAGCTGTGAAAAGTGATAAATGCGTTGTGTTTTAGTGTAAACGCCATGTAATAGGTTTTCATATGGTGTGATAACTGATAAAACATACCGTTTGTCAAATGGTAATGCGTTAAAAGCGGCTTGCCTAACTGTGACAAGTGAAAAACATGCAGTTTATTATATGTAAATGTGTTAAAAGCGACTTGCATAGCTGTTAAAAGGGCTAAACAAGCAATTTGTCATATGGAAATATGTAATATGAGACGTGGTATATACAAATAGAAACATTTACCTTGTATGTCTAGAAAATCAGCGTCCAATGCTTTCGATCATAACAAAAAGTGTTATAAGCAGTTTGCCTAGTTGTGAAAAGGGATGCAACACGTCGATTGACATCAAGGGATGTCAGCATCAGTTCTTGACTAGAGCTATCAGTAGCGGATCTTGACAGCGGATATCAGCAGCGGATTGTGATAGGTATAACAGCACGGGCTATTAGCATGGGATATCAGAACGTGGTATAAGCACGGGGGATAAGCACGGACTATCAGTACGGGATATTGACAGAATCTATGTGTGAAATGTGTTGGTATTGTCTATGAGTAGTGATCAGCGATGCTGTTTCATAAACAGCAGTTTGTCGAAATGGTGTATGAGGTTAGTGAGAAGTGTTGGCATGTTATTTCGTATGGGATAATAATTTTGAAAACAGATAAAACATGCAGTTTACCATATGAAAATAAGTTCATTGGAACCGTGTTTTGTATCTAAATGTCGTGAAATGCGCACTGTAGTATAGAAAAAAAGATAAATACTGTCTGATCACACTGAAAGGCGCTACCACCAAACTGCCTAGTTGTGAAAAAGTGATAAGTGATTGTCCAACTGATAAAAACATGTCAAAATTTGTTATGTTGTTAATGGCAACGTACTGAAAAATAGCTTCGTATGGTATCATAACTTAGACATCTGATAAAACATAACGAAAATCACCCAATTCGGATTGTGTAATTGCAAAAATAGTAATAAATGTTGGAAGCGCACAAATAAAACATGGTAAATGTGTTATGATGTGTGTGCAAAAGTACTGAAATATGGGTTTGTATGGTATCTAATTTAGATAACTACTGATAAAACATAACGAACATCACTAAAATTGATAAATGGCGCAGGCCCACAAATAAAAACATGGCAAAATGTGTTATGTTGTTAGTGGCAACGTACTGAAAAATTGGTTCTTTTAGTATGATAACATAGTAAAAGTGGGTTGGTTACTTGTGAAAAAATTGTAAATGATGTACTTACACAAATAAAAAAATGTGTTATAATGTTTGTGTAAAAGTACTGAAATATGTTTCGTGTGGTATGATAATTTAGACAAATGATAAAACATAATGAAAATCACTAAAATCAGATTGGTTAATTGTGGAAAAATGGTACATGGTACAGTCACACAAATACAAACACGATAAAATTTGTCATGTTGTCACTGCAAAAATACTGAAATGTATTTTCGTATGACAATTTAGACAACTAATAAAACATCGAAAATCCGTATAAGTGGGTTATCTAGTTGTGAAAAAAAAAACACACACCAATAAATGTTAAGTTTACACAAATAAAACTTCTCAAATGTACTATGTTGTTAGTGAGAAAGGGCTGAAATGTGTTTTCGTGTGACTTGTTAATTTCGACATCTGATAAACACGCCGTTTGCGCTAATGAAATATGTTAATAAGAAACCTTTTGGTAGAGAAAAATAACTCAAAACACAGAGAGAACATAATTGAAGCTGCACATGAGAACCTAGTTCAAGACTCTAGCGAAAATATACTAAGAATATATTGGACCAAAGTAGACCCTGTTAGAAGTTAGTGAGACCATAATGATAATATGGTAGAACATAGTTGAAGCTCATACAGAGACCACCCGGCGACCATGGCTAAAGCACAAAGTGAGAAAATAGTTGCAGAGCCTAGTGAGAACATACTAAGAAAATATTAAACAGGGTAGAATGTGATAGAAGCTAGTGTGAATATACTGAGAACATTTTTGTTATATGAGTTATATTAACCACCCAGCACCATAATTTTCAATTTTACAATGTGAGAAGCACTTGCATATAAGCATAAAATAATGAGAACCGTTGGCCAAGGCACAGAAGAATGTGTGGAGAACCTTATTCATATTATGATTAATGCGCTCCTTTCTTTAAAATTTAACATTAAAAAAGATTGTTTATTAATAACTCCAATTGTGTGGCAACCCCGAACCGTGTTTGATAACAACTTGGAATCACTCAACTGTAAGGGGCATTCGTTTGAGAATGTGCATATATGTCAAATGTTTCTTTTGTAAAGATTTAAACACGCTACAGAGCTTTGAAAATATCTGTAAATATGTATGTGTGTGTGTGTGTCCATCTATATATAACATACTTAGATCACATCACCAAAGCAGCAAAAATAACTGAAGAAAACAATATAAGAGATAACTCAAACGAATTGCGCTTCGCAGACGACCAATCACTACTACCAGCGTCATAAGAACACATACAAAGATAAACACCCAGATTACATCAAACATACCAAACCTTTAACATGAAGATAAACAAAAGAAAAGGCCGAAGCTAGGAAGAACGGAAAGAAAAACAGCTATATATATATATATATATATATATATATATATATATATATATATATATATATATATATATATATATATATATATATATATATATATATATATATATATATCACACCTGGAACTGGATGGACTTTTAGATTTTAAGGAGATATCAATAAACCAGAGGTGGGCGTGTTCACTGTTCACGCCCACTGTCAATTCAATTGCAATTAGAAAATTCAAGGGAAATAAGAGAAACCCTTCAATTGTCCCCTGGTGAAATCAGGGGAGGCAAGCCAGAAACTTGGCAGGTAGACATTATCTAGTACCATTTCTGCAACAAAGGTTGGCTGCAACAGATCTCAACATCCCCTGCCTCTTGTTTTGGTGATGCACTCTGCTAGACTGTACCCTGTCCATCTTGTGATGTTATTCTCCCACACGTATCGCGTATCTCTGTCTACCTCGTGCTCGTTTCCCTTTGACTTTACCTTCAAGTAAGGTCTTCAATAAGGTGTCATTTCTTTAATGATCCAAAATATTTTAAATGTCTAATCTTGATTTCTCTTAGTAATTCTTTCTTCATATTAAGTGTTTTTAGAACCTCTTAACTTTGTTTAGTTCCTTCTCTTGTGGCAACGAATACAGTGTATAGTGTTTGTGAACTATACCAAGAAGAATGTGTAAGTATGGTGGACAGACTCTATCAATGTCAATATCTAACAATGGGGAATGTATACTATTGTGATAAAACTTTGCGTACTCCTTTCTCTCAAGTCCATATTTTCTAAATCTACGATTATCTGTGTACAGCATAGCAAGTGTTCGTTCATGAATAACTGTTTGAGGTTTCTGTATGTCTGGTTTTTCTTGCAAGCACCACAAACAAGGAAATGTGCCTTGAGCTCCAGACAATCCATATACTTTACATAAGAAGTCATAATCCCCAAACAGAAATGTCACTATCTTTTTCCCTTTCCACTCTATTCCCTCTACTTGTTTAATGTTTTCCCTAAGATCCGCTATCATAACTGTTAAGTTGTCATAAGTGTCTTTAATTTTTGCCATTCCTATCATAGTGGTATTGAATTTGGAATTAGGTCTGTCTATATTACCTATTTGTAAAAATGTTTTTAAACTGCTCTTACCGTGATCTCCTCCAAATTTCACCCAAATTTCATTGTCTGGTATGTGTCTATCGTGCCATGTCAACTGTCCTAAATTGTCGTGCTTGTCTAATATACTAACTACATACTTCTGAATATCTACAATTGATACATAAGGAAATACAACTTGCATGTTATCTACTCTAAATTCTTTTGTTTCTACTTGAACATGTTCAGACACGAGACTCTTTGCCAGACTTAGTTTACATCTTTCAAGGGGTAGATGCAAACCAGCCTCCTTCAAGAACTTCCTCTGGATTCTCAGTTGGCTCCATGTTAGCCCCGTGGCTTCCTTCATGATCAGTGCATTTTTTCTCGTCCATGTCTATTTTTACATTTATTCCTGCTCTCTCACAAATTTCATATCGTTGTCTAGCAGGAATTTTCTTTAGTTCAGCAACGTGTTGCTTCTCTAAAGAATCTTTGGCCTGACCTGCAATATGTTTCCGTACACTGCATAGCAAATTAGTTCTTCTTCTTTTTGTTGGTGTGCCAATTAGATTTGTTTGTTTTCGTGGAACTATTATTCTTTGAAACACTAAAGGTTGTCCTCCTGTTTTGCACCGTAAAAGTTTATTAGGGTTGTTGTAAAGCTTCCTTCTAATTAGATGTGTGAGTAATAATTCCTCCTTATTTGTCAATGGTTCTGATATAGGTTTGCTGATAGATTTTTAAAAACTAAAGTCATGTTTCATCATGGGAGAAGTGGCGCTGTCTGATGTTAACTTTCTGAATTCAGAAACTGTACATGTTGTAACTGCAGGATATATGCTAGATATAGCAGAATCGTGTATGTTATTGGGCGTTGAAGGTCTAAAATATGTGGAGGGTGTGCTGGTATAACTACATTGTGGATATGCAGGTGTTGTAAATGTGGAAGGTGTGCTGTTATAGTGAAGATGTGCAAATGCAGGTGTAAATATGGAAGGTGTGCTGGTATAGCTACATTGTGGATATGCAGTTGTTGCAAATGTGGAAAATATTCCATTATTATATTGAAGACAACGGCGAGCTGTGGGTACTGTTAAATTTGTTGGATTGTTATTACTATTGGTGAGTTGTGGAGACAATCTTGCTGTCACTGGCATTAGAATATCTTCCTCTGTTTCTGTAGCAGGAAATAACACAGACACAGAAACATCATGATCATTATCAGAATTATCAAAAACTCTTTCTTTTTATGCTGCCACAGTTCATACTTTGATGATGACTACACACGGAACATTCTAAAACAGTTAGGTTAGGATTAAAATCCATCCAGATGTGGGCACTGTTAGTAGCTATCAATTTGGCTCGAGCTAGAGATTTACTATCCTTGTTGATTTTGAGTTTATGATTTCGCATTACACACTTGACACACAATGTGGTTGAATGTTTTGTTTCAATATCGTCCATGATATGTATCCCATAAATACTAGCCAGGTCACTTTGATATAAGCTACAGGACCGTGGTTTCTTCTGCATCCTTTTATCTTTCTTAGATAATGTTCTTCCTACACAAATTCTGCACAAATCATTCAAAAATCGCATGTGTAGTGAACTGCAGTGATCCATCCTGTTTTGAAATAAATTTAAAAATATTATTAACACATTTTCACAAAAGAAACGTATAACATATACTTATTACAATAGTAAATTACTTTTCTGTGTATGTGTAGCATGCAACGAACTTATTCGAACGGTTATAGGGATCCAACCGCGATTGATAACTATCACACAGAACAAGTTCGTAGCGTTAATGCTACACAAAGAGTGAATCTTATACATGATCTAATTGCGCAATTTAACTAATTTTGATCATATTTGCACAAGTAAAATGAGATCTAACTAGATATACATACTAAACTAGTGTTTGATCGTGGCATAATAGGTTTATTTTGGACTTATATTTGCCGACCACGAATTGAAAAATTATCATGAAGACAAGTTCGTAGCGTTAATGCTACACAAAGAATGAATCTTTTACATGATCTAATTGCGCAATTTAACTAATTTTGATCATATTTGCACAAGTAAAATGAGATCTAACTAGATATACATGCTAAACTAGTGTTTGATCGTGGCATAATAGGTTTATTTTGGACTTATATTTGCCGACCACGAATTGAAAAATTATCATGAAGACAAGTTCGTAGCGTTAATGCTACACAAAGAATGAATCTTTTACATGATCTAATTGCGCAATTTAACTAATTTTGATCATATTTGCACAAGTAAAATGAGATCTAACTAGATATACATGCTAAACTAGTGTTTCATCGTGGCATAATAGGTTTTTTTGTACATTCTTATGGTAAACGATGATCTAACAAATTTGACACTGTATGTAAAGTAATGATATTAGGCCTACTAAATTAACATGAAGAATAACGAAATTTTCTTACCTGTATAAATATTGAATGTGCACTGGTCAAAAACAATGACAACCTAATAGGGCTTGTACAAAAATATGAGGATGGAAAATGTTGAGTTGTGCTTGCAAATGCACAAACTCTGGCTGCTGTATAAAATTCGCAAAATTGAGAAACGGTATCTTTGAACCAGAAGCGAAATCCAAGCCTCCACGCGAATTATTTCATTCAGCGCTGGGTAATAAATATGTCAGGTCTGTTACACCCCTTCAGGACTACAATAGCTGAAATGCCTCATGTGTGGCCGAACTAAAGGTTAACATTTTTAGAATGGAATAACAGGTGTGATATATATATTGAGGGCATGTAATAATGAAATTGTATTAATTTTGTACAATTTCTAACTCTTGCATCAAGGTATATTTAACTATATATGTACAAAGACTTAGGGAGTTTAAGAACACTCATACCACATTGCTAAATTGTGTTGCACAGTCAGATTTACAAATATTCAAAATTGCCGTAATAAAAGTGTCAGAGCGACGATTCTCAGAACAGAAGGTGTTAACCACAATTTTATGCCGTGGTCAACCCGTCACGCTTGGTGATTATCGATTGATACGCGTTCGCCGTCTCGAGCCAGTAATTAAGCCGTTAAGACCTACCTGTGGGGTTTATTGCTGGAGTGTAAACAGGGATTGGGTTTCTAGTTTAAAAATATTTCATAGAGTTGGAAATATTTTGTCCAATACTGTTTGAAATTCAAACTAATAATTTAAATAACATTTGTATCAGTATATTAATATCATTAATAATAATAAAGCATGATCACGAAACGAAATCCCTACATTCGGACACCAACCATGTTTATAGTGCTTATATACAGACAGAGACAGCTAAGATAGATAAAGGGTGTTCACTTTCATATATTGGTTGCGTGATCGGATTATGCTGACATCAATCGTGCTAAGATTCCAGTATCGTTTTCTTTGTGGAAAAGTACGCTAATTAGCATATATTGAAATAGCCCGTGAGCTAATAGAGGGCTAATTGACCTTGTAGCCTCATGATTTACAATGTTTTTCGGAACATAATTTGAGCTTCAACACAATGAAACAGAGCTAAATATGGCATTCATATTGCTGACACCGATCGCGTGATCCGGTTATGCTGACCTCATTCTTTCAAAGTTTCCATCACATTTTCTTTGTGGAAAAGTACGCGTCTGTGTTATGTCATCGTACAGTTTGAACCAGCTCTAAATAGGGTAGTGTTATGGATGACCCCGACAGCGTAACCCGGTTATGCTGACAACATTTTGTGTATGCCCTAACAGAAGGTTAATTGGCCTTGTATCGTAAAGTTTTATGGTGTTTTGCTGGTGGGAATTTGAATTTTAAACACAAGTGACACACACGTCAGTACTATTCCTTCTAAGGAATTGTTTGCATCTGGCAGTTTTATGATCTGAACTTTGCATGCTCTTTCACATTTGGTTTAAAATTGGTTCGTTTTATATAAAAAGATAGAACCATAAATAAATTTCAGTGGAAAAACCACAAAATAGCCACTAAACAAATAAGGTCATAACATGTTAATACTCACCAAACGCAACCCCACCGAAACAAGTGGGAGAAGGTGTGGTTTTGCAGACCTCATTCACTGGAAGTCGCAGTGGAAATTTTTTCTTTATCACGAGCCCAGCTCCTTGTATCACCAAAACAAATAAAAGGAAAATTCCACTACCAATTAACAGACCCATCCCACACACATTCGCATCATTAGATACACAATTTCCCCGGATTCGGCCACAGCGAGTGGGTATCGCTCCGGGCCACACTCCGCCGCCGGTCGGTTCGGCCGGTTTCGATTGCCGTCATATGGGATGTGCGGGCACACTCAGTACATTCAGCCGCACACGCGACACATTCACATCTCATTATTATATGAGGTATATATTAGCCGGATAAGTACCAGGTGACAACCTTTACCCGACTTTTGTATGACACGTTTATTGTTATTTAGGCTATATTAAAGCCTGTTATGTAACAGCACGGAGCATGGTGCCACCTTTGCACGACCACTCCGTATCCAGTATATTGTTATATGAGTTAAGTATTGTCCGGTTATGTAAAATGACGTAACATGACGCCCATTTACACGATCTCTCCAGGCCGAGTATAATGTTATATGGACTATAAAAAAGCACACTCGTGTCAAGTGTATTATCCGGTTATGTAACATGACACGACCTTTGCACGCCCTGCACGACCTCTGCACGACCGGCACGACCTCTGCACGACCTGCACGACCTCTGCTTATCACCCTTATCCGGAGTATTTTGTTATATGGGCTATATTACTTATCATGGCATATCATGTCATATCATGTCATATCATGTCATATCCACTCCTCGTTCCATGCATCATACACTACTTATGTGTATGGGTTAATTCAGCGAATGTGTTCTAAATCTCCGAATATTTGATATGTATGAACAATTCAGTTGTTTGCATCTCAAAAAAAGTAATGTAGATACTTCAAACTAATTTAGATAATGTAGATAATTCAATTCTACAAGATGTATTTTTTACAATAAATAATACATCAAGGTTATGATTAAAGTAATTATGAATTACCGTAATATTTTTTTTAATACATCAGGCATACAATACACAACCATAGAGAAATTGGGTATAGTAGGTCTGGTTAACTTCTTGCTTTCTTTATTCGGGATAGTGTGAAACTCTGACTTCCAGTCGTGTTTCATATATCAGCATGTGACAGTTAGTTTACAATGGTGAAATGTTTGCCTGCTAGCATACCTAATTTGTGCATGAACAATTTACAGCCTCAGATTTGGTCAAGTCATCTTTGTCAAGTTCAACGCCAGCGTTACATAATATAGTAGCGTAATTATTTTCATATTAAGTGTCTGAGAAAGTTTCTTGGTGTGCGATGACAGGATCACATTCCTGATATGGTAATACTCGAAAGGACTAAGATAGAACGCATATTATCTTATTGATCAGGTCTCACACTTCTATGATTGATAACGTTGTCCACATACCAGACAAATGTCTTCTAAATAAACCATTTCATGATGAGATTTCACATTGACGCCAGAAAAAAACCCTTTCAAAAACTACGTGAAATAATCTCTCAAGCATTGCATCATTGACCTCAGATCTTGTGATAACATTTAACAGCTAAGCCTTGCGTGGTCAGACTAGTGAGTGTATCAAAAGTTTCGAACAGAGTAAAACACTACAGGCGATTCGAAAGAGACAAAAGCGAAAGGAGAGACCAGACTATTTTCAAAATTTATATATCTCAAGACCTTCTTCAATTATGTCACATTGTAACACCTATTTCAGTGTTCTGAGTGAATTCCTCAACCATTTCATGACTCACAAATACCAAAGCTATTTGGTACTTTTTTCAGAGTTATGATTATCTGTGCTTACAAAGTGGCATGTACTATTAAAGTTAAATAGCCTCCCTTCTCTCGTTAGCAGGAAAACATGCAGCAAAGGAAACGCTTCCTTTTATTTTTGTAGTTATTTATTTTACAGAATATCCTCACTGAAAATCGGTCCATATGTTTTCCGATCTCCATCTCCAGAGAACCCATACTGTGTAGCGACTGACCACCCCAACTCTGTAGTGTCTTACCAGTCTCCTTTGATTTCCTATACAGCATTCTTGTATACCCACATTCCTCTGTACAGGATGTTTATGTAGTCTGCTCAAAGTTGCAGATTCAAATATGGTATTCTCATTAGCAGCACTGTTACCATTGGAGTTTTAGAAATAACTCTAGATTCGCTTAGGGAAAACCCCAGCTTATATTCATGCCTTACATACGTGGCCTAGACCAGTGTTCATCAAATATTTTATTGCCACTACCTGTAATTTCTTTTCAAATCTGCTCGGTACTAGAGTGTACTGAGAGTCAAAGACTTTATATAATGGTATAAATACTTGCACTGACGGCTTGCGAGCTTGGGAACCAGCACAATAGGTCAAAGGATAACTACGTTTAGAGCCACTGGCCTAGATGAGGCTTAAATTATCTTTAAGTACTATTTTAAAGCAATTAATTTTTTAACTCTGACAAGCGGCTAAAACAGTCTCGTGAACAAACACTTTCTGCCGCTAAAATCTTCATTTCTATAGTTATTCTAAAAAAGAAGTTAATACTGTCTGTTTGTGCTTCTTTCCCCATTACGATTAATCTTTTTTACAACACAATAATAACAATAAAATATGAGTTATTAACAACACATTACCACCGTATGAACTAGTCTTATAAAGATATGAGTTTATTAACAACACAATACTACCGCATGAACTCTTCTAAACAAGAAAATAGTTTATTAACAACACAATACTACCGTATGAACTCTTCTAAATAAGATATGAGTTTATTAACAACACAGTACTACCGTATGAACTCTTCTAAACAACACAATACTACCGTATGAACTCTTCTAAACAAGACAATACTACCGTATGAACTCTTCTAAACAACACAATACTACCGTATGAACTCTTCTAAACAAGACAATACTACCGTATGAACTCTTCTAAACAAGACAATACTACCGTATGAACTCTTCTAAACAACACAATACTACCGTATGAACTCTTCTAAACAAGACAATACTACCGTATGAACTCTTCTAAACAAGACAATACTACCGTATGAACTCTTCTAAACAAGACAATACTACCGTATGAACTCTTCTAAACAACACAATTCTACCGAATGAACTCTTCTAAACAACACCCTACTACTGTATGAACTCTTCTAAACAACACAATACTACCGTATAAACTCTTCTAAACAAGACAATACTACCGTACGAACTCTTCTAAACAACACAATACTACCGTATGAACTCTTCTAAACAAGACAATACTACCGTATGAACTCTTCTAAACAACACAATTCTACCGAATGAACTTTTGTAAACAAGATACTTTAGATTCAACATATTCCCAATTTCTTCAACCATATGTTTCTTAAATTTATTGAAAAATATTAGTTATAGCTTTCTTCTGTGTGTCGCATGTCTCAATTATCAGATCCACAATGTCCATGATATCAATGAAAGTTAAAAAGAACCCAGATTTCCCAACACCTGGCCTACAAGGTACTTGTCGTTGTGGTTGTGACCTTGGTCCATCTTCCGTCACATTTTATTGGAACCTCTGCTACACCGACCTCCTCTTACTACGACACTGTGGACAGATGACCCTTACTTTGTCACCTACGATGCTACGACCCTCCACTTCCTCACATGATTTGGCTGTAACTCCGGGTCTGCCTCCTCCCGCTATGGTCTTCTTTTCCTGTCTCCTTATTCCCTATCTTCTCTGGTGCCCTTATCTCCGGCACCCTCTTCCTATGTCTCGCTATATCAGCCTGATACCATCTCACGACGTGCTTCCCCGTGATAGTCCCATACCCTCCCTTGTTGTACCCTCCCTGTGTCCTCTGGGCTCCCTCCCATCCGCACTTCACTTTCTTGCGTGACGTATCTCCGTCTAGGGGATTTCGTCGTTCCATCACGTCCCTTTTTTTTTTTTTTTTTTTTTTTTAACTTCTGCATTTGTCTTATACTCTGTCATCTTTCTCTATGGCTATTTACTAACGCCCCTTTACTCTCATCAGTTGGTATGCGCTGTGACCAACCCAGGAAATTGTCTTTTCCATTGTTCCACCTTTCGCGGGTGTGTTTTCTTTTCACTTCGGCGCCTCGGGTACCGTCTATTACTGTGGCATGTCTTAATTTTTCTAACCTGTACAAATACGTGCTATCATGACCCTTGATAGGAATCTGACTTTCACTGTCCATTCTTTACTTTGTTGCCATTATGCGTGTGCTCATTCACATGGGAGGACCATAGACTAGTCGCTGCATCAGTTAAGTTATTTTACTACTATTTTATTCTCATATATCACAATTATCTGCTCATATTCTCTTCCTGCTGTTTGCTCATTCTCTTCTGTTCCTGCCGTTTTTGGCCTCTTTCTCTCTCCCACCGATCCCTCGTACCATCTCATTTTGCTCTTCCCTTACATCACGATTGCTTGTCTGTAGCATTCATTCTCTGTTGCCACTTTTGAGGTGAGTATTTTTATTTTATTTTAATGTAATTTACTTGCTACCATATCTTTTCCTTTGTTCATCTCACATTCTTCAGTCTACTTTCTCCTCCCTACTTACTACTAACTTCTCCCCATACGTTTTTCTCACCTGTCATGCTTCCACATCTTTTCTTCCCTCATTACCTATCTGCTATTGTCCTCATTATAACCCTATTTGTCTCCATGTAAGACTTGTTTTATTGTGGTCATTTGTTTGTCCTGATGAAGGCTTTATAGTCGAAACGTCGTCTGTCTCTGTATCTCGTTGTTAAGTTGTTTTATGTTTCATTTTGGTAACACACCTACCTATTTTTGTATTTCTTGACATTTTGCCCTGTGTTACCCCAGCCACCTACTTCCTGTTTAGGGTTGTTACCCTACACTGGTTGATTTATCCCCCGTCCTCATATAACCTAATTGGACTTTGTTATCCGCTGGTTAAAGAGGCGCGACTCTCATGAACTACTTACCTACCATGTTACCAGTTTCCCCTTCGTAAAGATTTATCTAGATATGTGGCGTACGTTCCGAGTCATGAACATAACGCTGTCATCAAAGTCATTATGTAATCGTCTCGGTTCTGTGCAAGCAGCCCAACCTCCACCAGCAGCATGTTGAGAATATCTTCTATACATAGATATGTATCTTTCTTTTTAATCCTGCTCATTGTCACAACTTTTTTCTATCACCACCCCCGCCTCCACCCCCCCCCCCCCCCCGCCTACCAATCAATTATAGACACACACATTTGTCTCTTTATGATACTTTTAAAGTAAGGAGCCACTGTTTTATCTTTTACTTTTACAGTACGACCAGATGAAACAGGTTGAAACCTATCTTCCTGGATGTGTGATAGTTATTATCTGGCTCTGGCCCAGAGTGGGCCGAAATCCCCAGATTTCCGAGCCATATACAGCCATTTTTATGGCATTGGGTCAAAGGGATTGGTTAAAAATTGGGTCAAGGCTCATGGACCGTTGTATCAGTAACCAACCAGTCATTTCTCGTTCCTTTTTAGGTCGTACCACGGCGGGAAGTTAACTCATCAACACCAACGGAAAATTTCATAACTTACCATACTGGCAATTTGGACCAAACCAAGTTACCAAACACGGCGCCGGAATAATGCATGTACCGTCTGCAGCGCAAGCTTTATTTAAACACAGACATTTGAACTCACAGTCATTTCCATACCAGCCAGTGTCACAGCCCTGAGTCGTTACTGAAATATATCGTTAAAAGAATAATGTTATACGTATTACAATGAACTGTATTTGGACCCTATCCAGAGCACAGGAAAGTAAGATAACAGCTTGTGAGATAAGACATTTGAGAAAAACTGTCAGAATCACAAGAATTGATAGAATATAAAATAACAACATCAGATAAATCATAGAAACGGCACTACTCAATGGATACATCAAGAGACAACAAATCAAATAGTTTGGACATTTAATGATAATGGAACCTGATTACTTCCTGCCAACAGCTATATCATCAGAATATTCTGGACGGGGGCAAGAGGAAGACTAAAACGCGAATGGATCAGATTATCAGAGAAATTATACAACCCTACGGCATTACAACAACAGCGGCATATTTGGAAATAGAATATAAACTTTGGCTCTCCACGACATTTCACGGCGCAAGTGTGTGAGACAAGACAAGAAAACTGCCAAACCAGTTACGTCAGTTAACCAGTGAGTCAGTTAGTTCCATTTGGACCAACAATAGCTCATAGGCATATAGCTATTTCTTTCCATCGAGAGCTCCCTGTTTCAGGTTGAAGTAGTTCTTGCATATTGTTTATGACAAATATTGAGTTTTCTCTGTTCATTTCATTACATATAATTACGTATTTTCTGAAGTGGAGCGCACTGTCCATAGTGGGACTATTTATTTTATGTAGTTGTTTTTTTAATTTGGGGGGGGGGTGAAGGAGGAATTCAAGATTATTAACTAAACACCATTCCTGAGACATCAACTACAACGAAAACCCCAAGTTGGTATAATCATAGCATTAAATGTACATACCAACAAATGTTATCAATGTCAGACATGAACAATACTGTAGACATAAAATTAACTGTATAACCTTAACTAGCATATTTGAAACTGAATGTTTACTAGAAATATCAAGATTTATCCATTCGTTCACCTGGAAGGCGCTTATATCTGAAGTTTTGTCTCTTCCATAAACTTGACTGTTTTGTAACTCGTACAGAGGTGGGTAGAGTTTTATAACTCGTACAGAGGTCGGTAGAGTTTTGTAACTCGTGCAGAGGTCGATATAGTTTTTTTTCCTCCTCTGGGCCAGTGTGCTTACCTCAGCATTTCATATTCTGGTCATTCCTGAAGAATGTGCTCTGCTGTCCGAGGCTCCTGTCCAAGTATGCTGCACATGACTGCGTTGCTAATCTTTAACTCTCTACACACGTGTAGCTGTGGAGTTGATTGTATCCTCTTTCTGATGCGTAGAATGTCAAAGACTATAATGTTTGATAACAACTTCGCCCTAGTGAAGATCTATCTAGCTAAGTCAATTGACCTGTACAGAACGCTGTCCGTAAAGCAATCATAGCAACAATTAAAGAGTTCTGAATGTATTCATTGTTAATAATCATTTGTGGATAAATATTATGTGGATAATTAGTATGTTGATAAATATATTGATGCATATTTTGTGAATAAATATTATGGATTTTTATAATGTAAATTTATATCATTTCTCGGAATAATATTGTGTCATACTAGTAGCTTTGCCCTTAAGCAGCTAGACTGCCGTTCATTTTGATATTTTTATGGTTGTTTTTTTTTACTTCAATACAATGGTGAACTTTCTATCTGTTGTATGTAAGGCGAACTTTCTATCTGTTGTATGTAAGGTGAACTTTCTATCTGCTGTATGTAAGGTGAACTTTCTATCTGTTGTATGTAAGAAGAAACCAGCAGCCAATCAGAGCAGAACCTTTCAGAAAAACCGTCGTAAATAATAAGTCTACATAGTCTTTAAATAAAGAAATTATGGAAAAGGGTAGTATAATATCATGTATCGAACTTATTGAGAGACAGCAAGTACAATGGTTTAGTCACATTGTGAGAATGAAGCCAAACCAAATACCAATAAGAACATATAACACAAGAATATCAGGGCGTAAAGACAAATGTAGACTAAGAAAACGGTGGATAGAAAACATCAAGATAGCCTTGAACAAACATTGACTAAATGCAACCACATTGACACTGTGATAGATGAATGATCTGCACATCGTTGACAGAGTAACAAGTGACGATGATAGTGTTATCACTTTAGTGTGACAATAGAAAAATCTGCAGTAGCGTCACAATAGAGTGTGACAATAAACTAAAGATGCTTGTTAAGCGTCTTAGTCAAGTTCCTTTCTGGAACCTCTGGTGCTGTGGCCAGTTCTAAACCTGTGGAACTCTTCTTGACATCAAATAATCACAAAGGCACTTCCTGTCTCAATATAAGAACGACTTTTAATTTGAATAACAAATTTTGGAGTATTTGCTATCTCCGAGACGGTCATCAGATCATGACTATAAAATGTGCAAGGTCAAAGCATTAATGAAACAACTCTAACACTTCCAAATGAATAAGCACGTGTTACTGTATAAATTTAATGAGAATAATACAACATCTCATTCAACTCTAATCTCACTTTTTCCAATACTAGTGCTAGAAAGACCTATGACTGTACGCGTGGGGTTCCACGACAACCTCCTGTGCGTTTAGGAACTGTTTCATCAGGATCGAAACGCGACTGCCCGGCTCGGCAGTCGATAATCCAAGCTCTTCTTAACTGAACTCCTAACTTCCTCCACACTTCCAGAAACTTCCCACCAATCAAAGGCTTTAATTTCCCCAGAGGAACATCTGATTAATCAGCATTCATCAATTTGGTCTTACGATAAACTCACGTTGCCTCGTACAGACTTCAGACGAACCAGAACGTTTCTACCTGTATGATTCCCGTCTATCTATTATCTAACATGTTCTTATGTAATCAAACGTTGCATTTGATCGTCGCTTGACGCGTTCTTAGAAAAACACACCTTTGCCGTGTCAGCAACGTCCGTAGTGACAACATTTACACAAGAGATGCAATGTGTGGCCCTTTTTTCACTCCGTCAATATCTCGCTATCTGTGAAGGGTTCTCGCTTCTTACAGTGAATCCCCCTGCTTGAACGGTTCTCTATATTGTGAACTGTGCCTACAGGCTTGGCGGCTAGAGCAGGGTGTAATACTGTCACAACACATCTGGCCTTGGAACAACAACTTAAGCTTCCACCCCTACGGTTAACGGCAAGTGTGAATACGATCAACATCCTTCACATGGGGACAGGCAATAGTAAGTCTTTTCACTTGTAGAAATAACTAAACAGTCGACAGGGTGGAGAATGCGGCAGTAACAAAACAAAGAAGTCATACAAAAACTGTAATGATCTTATATTGCTACTAAAACGTCGTTGTTCCATTGTTTATAGTTTTTTTCTCTTTTATTTTTATATTACTAATTAGTAGTCAGATTTTCTAGTAACAATATTACAATAATACAGTTCTCGAATTTATGACTTCTCCCGTGGACACCTCGCAACACTTCTGCTATAATATTGTATTTGACACCTTCGAGTAGAAGGCTTATTCTTCAAACATTGTAAATACCGCTTGAATTGGAGTCATTGAATTTGTGTATTCTTCTTCTGCTGGAGATTAATATGATGTATTCTGGATAACGGAATGCGTTGTGTCATGGTTTACAGCTGTGTTGCAATATATACGCATTTCTGCCTGATAATCTTATTTTAGCATGACTTCTGGATTATATTCACCCTCTTTGGGAACTGACAACAAACTCCTCTTCCAAAAACCTCCATAGTTGCTTCCTATGACTAGCATTGTAGTTAATAGTGTTGTTACTCTGTCAGGCACGGATAACACACGGGCATTTAGTGTATTAAATGAAGCTCTAGAGTCGTCTGTGAGCTGCCGGAGATCGGAGATGTATTCTCTGGCTGGTACTTACGCATTACATTACGATGAATGTATGTATTTTCTATCAAACAAAAAAATCAACATAGACAATATAAAACTAGAATGTCTAAAAAAATGTTAATATCTGGGAGAAAATATAAACAATTCCGGAGATTGTTCAATCGAGATTAGAAGAAGACTCGCAATTTCAACACTAAAATTAACACAAATCAGAAATCTATGGCAAAGTATTAATAAAGACACTAAACTAACTCTTTTAAGGTCATGCGGCCAAGTGGCAACATATGGATGCAAGACTTGGACTTTAAATAAGACATTATTCAAAAGAATAAATTCATTTAAAATTAAGTGCTACAGAAAGAACCTACGAATATCATGAACAGTGAAAAAGAAGAACATTGAAGTTTTGAAATTACTGAAACTAAACGATGGGTGGCTTCTAAATACCATCCTAAGATGTAAGCTACAGTATTTTGGACACTTAAAACGACATAATGGTATTGAAAACCTGATTCTAGAGGGCAGAGTGCCGGGAAGGAGAAGAAGAGGAAGACCAATAAATCGATGGACCAGCGACATCGAAGAATGTATGCACATGGCCAATGCAGGCTTGCTTGCCTGAAACACAGAGGCGTTTAGAATATCCACGACGAAGACAGCGTTCTAGAAAGAATATGCCACTTTATATGCATTTTTTGGATGGTACCTACACATTACTTTAAGGTGGATGTATGTATTTTCTGGCTGGTACCTATACATTACATCAAGAAGAATGAATTCTCTGGCTTGTACAGACAAATTTCGTCAAAAAGAATGTATTCTCTGACTGGTTCCTGCACATTACACCAAGAAGATTTGTTCTACAATTACATGTCACGTTAATGTTCTGGCCAGACTAGTACCTTCCAAAGCGACTATTCTATGAACTGTGCGTAGGTGAACTTTCAAATGGAAACCAGAAAAACCGAAAGCCCGTTTAGCATGAATGCAGATGCATTGGAGGGGCCGCACTGTTAATGTCCTGATATGGGTAGATGTCGTTACGATATAGGTACGTGTGTGGTACGCATTGAATGCCTTGGAAAAGGCAACGCGAGCTAGAATACAGCGTTGTGTAAGGAAAAAGTTATCGTCACGACAAAGTCACAACTGACCGGTAGAGACGGACGGCTGAAGTGTTGTTCATAAGCTAGAAGTCAAAACGATGTGTCCGATAGCAAACGTCTAACCACATTAACCCCATTCAAAGTAGAGCCATAATTCATGTATCAGTCATTTAAAATGTACTCTTGGGTATGGAAAAAGCGTTGAATACAGCTCCCCTTTGTATCAAGGAAAATCTTACAATACACCACCCGATTCGACTACGGAAAATTTCAAAACAGCACCCCATTGCACATAGCTTTCAATACAGCATACGCACGCGGTTGCGTCTGTGGGTCTCACCAATGGCTCACTAGACAAACCAACCATGCAACAGAAAACCTTAGTAGATGACATGCCTTAATATTGAGGTTATCTTCTTATAGAAGCTTCATGGCACGTCATCTATACAATGCCGTAGGCGTAACCTTCGATAACAGTTACCATGTTGTTCCGGCAGGCCGATGTTGTGCTTGAACTAGTTACGGGATCGGCGTGGGTAGGCGGAACAACAAAGAAACCTGTCGCAAGGGCCACAGTTGTGCCCTGATGTCGACGTCTGTTTCAGTGTCATTATACTCGAAACACCATCGAGTCGGATGGCTGCTGAAACAGAGGGCGGAGCACTTATGGCAATGCCCCTTTGTGCTGTGAGGCCATTTTCTAATCAAGAAGAATCAATGTAGCAACCCATTGCACTAAGAAAAAGCTTTCAATACAGCCCACCCCCACCCCCCATTACAATAAGGAAAAGTGTTCAATATGGCTTCCCATTAGACAAAATAAAAGCTTTGAACACAGCTCCCCATTGCATTAAAGGAATGCTTTAAATATAGTGGCCCACAACACTATGGTAAAGTGGTAAAGCTTTGAATACAGCTCCCTATTGCACTAGGCAGAAGCTTTGAAAACAGCTCCCCATTACATAAAGGAAAATATTTGAATACAGCTCCTTTTTGCACTAGGGAAGTCCGTCTCTGTGGCGGTGTGGTTTCAGAGCGCGTCTGTGACGGCTGTGTTTGATCCTCATCAAAGGCAAGTATGCCTCCGAACCTTTAAGAAAGCAACTGCAAACACTGAACGTATTTATATTGTTTAGAAAATCACTACAGCCAAAAAATGCTCGATTGATGGCTTGGTTTCGAATATGATACGCTACTGATTTTTAAAACAAAATTGCACTAGGGAAAAGCTTTGAACAAATGCTCTGATCCAAGCAATGTTAAGAATCATACTAGGCGATGTGAGCAACCTAGACGGAGAGCAAGTCCTTGTCTTTGAGGATAAGCGAAACATTTCACAACATTACGAAACAGACTGTACTGATATCTATGCAGAAAGTAGACACGATCTGAAAGACTGATATTTTTTGTATTTCCGTGTTTTCATTTCGTTCGTCCCACCTTGACTCCTAAGTATATAAATACTGACCAACAAAATCACGCCAATAATGAATAACGTCACGAATGAAGTCTTGTTTACTGTCTGTACAGTTGTATATACTGTCGTCGGTCACGCCCTAGACTAACTCCACAGTCGCCGTTGTCCACCACGGCTCATATAAAGGAAAGGGCTCATAACACAAGGGAATATGGGCAATGATGTAGTCTTTCTTAACAAGAACTGTTCGCCAGTTGTTAAACTACTCGCCCAAGACAGGAGTAATCTACCTACTTCTGAACTCCCGTACTGAATTATAGATTGGAAGCCCATCACGAGCGGACGAGGCTAGTGCATGGGAAATGTGCAGGTCAAGTCTCCGACCGTGTTGGGTGACGCTGCAACATCGTATACAAAGATGCAGCAACACTAGCCTAGTTTGACTGTCAGTATTGTCGGTTCATACGAAGAAATGTGGACAGGAGTCTATAAACACAGGCGGAGATGGAAGCCTCTTCTTACATGAGAAACTTCGACGGTTGCATATCGCCTCGTCGCAGGAAAGATTCAAAGTTGGTAACCAGGCAAAATACCAGATCTGCTTGTAAATCAGACCTCCTTCGAATAGAAGGATTTTTCAATAGGCGTTGCATTACGCTGACAGTTGAAGTATCCTGGAAAGCTCATGGAAGAAACCACCAAACTACACATTCGGAATAAGAACAAATCTCTCGTAATTTATGGGGATAATCACAAACAAACATGTACATGGACACGTACACATAACAGTACGTTCATATACACACATATTTACTTTTACATACACAATCATACATTGAAGAAGAATAGACACAAATAGCAAAATTGTAAGCCTACATACCAAGCTTGTGTTGAAAGAGAATTATCCAGACAAGTATATACACAGTATGAAATGTGTGTCTGAATAATCCATGATTGGTCTGCAGTGCACGAGTTTGAGACGTGCTCATAACTATGTGGAGTAAAATAACAAATACTATAATATTATTATACAATATGCATATATAATATGAAGGTTAATATATACCAGTCAACCAACTGCCACACCAACCGTCGTAGGCGATCATGTTTCTCCACAACTCTCTATATCTTGTGTTGTGAATAGTTCAGTTGCTGGCATTCTCTCGTGTCAATGTGACAACCAATCCAGCATATTTTCTCTTTGTCTTCTTCTCTCTGCCCTTTTCCCCCTTAATCTTTTCAGTGGTTATAAATTATAATTGTTTTCTTATTATATGCCCTATAAATATTGACTGACTGCTTTTATTTTTTGCTATAAATTATTTTTTTGCTCCAGCATCTCCTAGGACTTCTACAGTTGTTTTCTTGGCTGTCCATGTAATTTTTAATCCTCTCAAAATTACATCACAGTTGCCTCCATCTCACCGTGAATTCTTTTGCTTACCGTCCATATTCCACATCCATTTAGAAGATTCGGTTCGATATAAAATACCAGTACACGACCATATATATATATATATATATATATATATATATATATATATATATATATATATACTACTATATATTTGCCTGTTAGAAACTTTTCTAGTTTTGGACCCCTGTGGTCTAGTATGTTTTTAAACAACATTACACCGTATATCGCATTGTAACATATCACATATATATATATATATATATTTGAATGTTACAATGCGATATACGGTGTAATGTTGTTTAAAAACATACTAGACCACAGGGGTCCAAAACTAGAAAAGTTTCTAACAGGCAAATATATAGTAGTAGTAATAATAATAATAATAATGATGATAATAATAATAATAATAATAATAATAAAATTAAACAAACCAAAAAGGCATTTAGACTATTGGACGTTCATAAATAGTTGTCCACCGATATTGTCTATTTTCTCCGTTATTACAGAACGTACTGGCTTCATATTTTGCATGAATGCATTATTTCTTAACCACATTACAGAATTATGATTAATTATTATTTAAATTGAACGGATTTATCGCAGCAGTCGTTACGAATACCGTTTTCAAGGTAGTACCGATTTTATTGTATGTGGAAAAGAAATTTTACAGTAATTGCTGGTATAGGCGTATCGTTAATAAGTCATAGCATGGGTAAAAATAAAGTACAGTATTCGGAATGTAATATTTTTCTTTGGTTGCATTGAGATTATATGTAGCGATATATACATTTAACAGTTAAACGTGTATATAATTGTAGAATTGTGGAAAGTCTTCGCTCTGTGTACATTCTTTACCATTAACAGTAACTCCGATTCCAAGTGCATTTCAGTAAATGGAGTATGTACTTTTTTAAGCCATATGTTAATGTCTTCCTTAGTAGATGAAGTTGTAAGGATCTTATCTTCGCATGCAATAACATTATGGTAGGAAGCTTGTCCGTAACTAGACAGGATGGTCTTACTAATGATGGAAGTACATTATTTTCTATCCAATCTCTAAATATATTACCATTTATTTCAGCATGGTAGGCTCGATTATCGGTAGATTTGGACATAAATTTGAGTCCACCATACTTCAAAAGAACATTTTGTCTGCGACATGCATTTTCCATTATTAATCTTTGACCTTTGCTGCTCGTTGCATATCTTTTAATAGTTCCATCTACAGATGGTCATTCCTTTTTATTAGTGTTATGGGCGTTAATCCACGTTTCATCCGTATATACAATATCATAGGGAGCCACGTAGCGCAGTGGTTAGTGCACTGGATTTGCATATAACTGGTCCTGTGTTCACTCCCCAGTTGAGGCGGAAATGTTTTTCAGATCGCAACGGCTTCCAGGTCGACCCAGCCTTAAATGGGTACCGGATTAATCCGGGAATTAAAGACTGCGAGTGGAAGGAGATGGCTACCGCCCTCATTGTAGAGCCACTGAAATATGAGATCGCTAACATCTTATACCTCTTCGGCATTAATAATTGTTATGGGTTACTTCACTTTTTTTTAAATATTATAATTTTCTTGACCCATCTCCCTGATATATCTCAAATATTTACTTCTCATAGTTACTAAATGTGGTTTTCTCACAAGACGCTTCTGCTACATGTATGTAATTTAGTTTTACAAATGTGAATGGCGTTGTTCTTTTCTGTATACATTTTCAATGTCGTTAATGTCAAAGCTTCTTTGCAATTCAAAAGTCTTCGAATTGTTCTCTTAATTATTTTCTTCAACAAAATTATCTACAACATTGTTTCATCGTCTCTTTCCTTTTTTTCACCTTGACAGTGTGTAATACTATGAAATCGAGTTATGCGTCTTGCCTTTTGTGAAAAATATTTATACAATCTCACAGTTATACTTTTTAGTGGAATAAATTTAACTTTCCAAGACATGTTTGTAATATACTTGTAAATGCTGCTTTATGTAATTATTTACAAAACCATGATATGTTGAAGACATCACACAATAAAGACTTCTCTAATATGAGATACACCTTTGAGGAATATGACATTCTGCTATTATTTTAATATAATTAACTAGGAAATCTCTAAACAATATGTTTACTTAACGTGTCACACATGTAAATATTAATTGACGTTCTAAGATCGTGCTATTCGTTGCATGAAGATGCTCACTTAAGACATTTCACGGTAATAAAATGTAATCAATGATGGCGTCTTCTTATATAATCGTGCATATAATTGGCTAGTACATTCACACTTTGCCTAACAGCCAATGAAAGGCAAGAATGCAAAATACAACAATACACAAATAATACGCAATTCTATTCATTAACAAATAAAAATAGTAATTTTCAATGTAAACCCGTCTATTATTACGACTATCAAAAGAAAAGTATTGCTACCTTAAAAACAGCATTCGTAGCGACTGCTGCGATAATTCCGTTCAATATAGATAATCAATCAATCAATCAATAAACCCATAACCCTTCAGGGTCGTAGGGGTACCACATTGGATGCTTCAGCACACAGAGTCCTCCAGCGAATTCTATCGTCAGCGATGCGGATGAGTGTGGAAATATCTAGCCCTGTCCTTTCCTTGATGTTGTCTGTCCATGTCTTTATTTGTCCTCCTCTGCTTCTTCCACCCTCGACAGTTCCCTGCAGTATTGTTTTTGACAAGGAATCGTGCCTGCATACATGTCCGAACCACGCTAGTTTTCGTCGTTTCACTATTGAAATCAATGGCTCCTGGACACCTGCACACATCTCTACTTTATTTCTTACGTACACATTGGTCTTATGTTCCCTATAGGAAATTCGTAGAATTCTTCTGTAGCATTTATACTCGAAAGCCTGTAATCTTCTCTCCATGTCCGCAGTGAGTGTCCAACTCTCACAACCATACAACACAACAGAAAGCACCAGCGACCTATACAGTTTGATTTTCACTCCAACACTGATGTTGCTTTTCCAAATCACAGTTAGCCTTGACAATGACGCTAAAGCCATCTCCAGCCTTATTTTAGTTCTGCTTTGCATTTACCATCGCTGCATATACTGGATCCGAGGTATTTGAAGGTATTCACCTCTTCAAGCTTGTGTCCATTCATCATGATATTAGTCTGGTTTTCTGTGTCTCTGCTGTTTACCAAAATTTTGCTCTTATCTGAATTGATTTCCATTCCGTACTTGCTGGTAACTTTTTCTAACTGATGTTAATTCTTGCAATGATTGTTCTGACCCAGCTAAAAGATCAATATCATCAGCGAAACGCAAGTTGCAAATAGGGCGACCTCCGATCGATATAGACGTGTTGTAGTCATGCAATGTTTCTTGATAATATATAGATAATAATTAATCATGATTCTGTAACGTGGTTAAGAAATAATGAACTCATGCAAAATATGAAGCATACGTTCAGTAGTTACGGAGAAAATAGACAATATCGGTTAACAACTATTTATGAACGCACTATAGAAAAGCATCTAACAAGCAAACACATATATAGTAGTCGTAGTAGTAGTAGTAGTAGTAGTAGTAGTAATAGTAGTAGTAGTAGTAGTAGTAGTAGTAGCAGTGGTAGCAGTAGTAGTAATAGTAGTAATAATAGTAATAATAGTAATAATAATAATAAAACTCACATGGGAGCTGTCCAAAATTTACGGCAACAAATATGGGGGTGGGGGTCAGAAAAAGTGTGACAGTTGTTGTCAAGTGGGAGGTGCATAGATACAAGTTGATTGTGTATACAGAGATGATAAAATCGTGTAGTTTCTTAGAATATTTTCTACTACAAATATTTTATTAGAAAGAGGAAGGGGGGGGGGGGGGTATTTCGACATAATTAATCAGGGGCAAATCTCAAATCTTCGCAATTGATGAAAAATTAGGAGGGAGGTTTATACAAATGTGGCAGTACATTGTTAACGTAACTTATGAACAACTGATAACCAGTCATTGGGGGGTGGTGCACATTCGAACAAAATTGAGACATTCTAACAAAACACCATCCAAGCATTTATATCAATGATATCATCAGCCATTAGAATAAGCATAGAGAAATCATGCCTGGAGCATTCCTTTATGTTCGCATTCCAAGATTTTGTTAGACCATCTATTCTCTTTTCTCAACAGACTGTTACATATCACGTCTAGTTACATATCACGTCTAGTTACATATCACGTCTAGTTACATATCACGTCTAGTTACATATCACGTCTAGTTACATATCACGTCTAGTTACATATCACGTCTAGTTACATATCACGTCTAGTTACATATCACGTCTAGTTACATATCACGTCTAGTTACATATCACGTCTAGTTACATATCACGTCTAGTTACATATCACGTCTAGTTACATATCACGTCTAGTTACATATCACGTCTAGTTACATATCACGTCTAGTTACATATCACGTCTAGTTACATATCCAAACTAAGCAAGTTTACACCGTTTCACTACGGCCAAAAGTGGTTCTTGATAATCTGAAGGTTTGTTTATTTAAAGCCGGATGAATATATTTGTCTTGTGTACTACATAACTGATTTTAACAGACGCCCGTAGCACTTATAATTCTTCTTCCTCTTCAACTTTCATTCTCAACCTCCTGCTGGATCTCTCTTGTAGCAGGAACATAGTCCTATTAGATTTCCAGCAGGATGTAATTCAGAGAATGGAAATGCGTGTGTCTCAGCTATATTTGCGCCAATGGTCCGACACACCTTTCTTCGGCGGACCACTTATAATAAAAATTCTGAATCGATCTTTCTGTGTCTGCATTGAGCAGCTCTCATATCCATGCGCGCGATCTAGTTAGCACAAGATATTTGTATAGATCCATCTTTACCTTCCCTTCAATGAATTCACGTCTCTAAATGCATTAAAACAGCGGCAAAGAAGATCAACGCCTTCGAGCTGAAATGCTACAGAAAGATACTTAGAATATCATGGAAGGATAAAATCAGACAGAAACTCAGATATTATAAACACACTGAATATTCCAGAGTGTTGGTTACTAAACACAATAACAAAAAGAAAACTACGCCTGTTTGGTCATATAAAGAGACATAACTGTTTAGAAAGACAAATAATGGAGGGAAGAATACCTGGGAAGAGGAGAAGGGGCAGACCAAGAAGACGATGGACTGACGACATTAAAGATAACATGAATACATCGCTAGAAAATGCAAGCCACATCGCCCAAGACAGAGAGAGGTTCAGAGAGTTCATTGGGAAGACAACGTTCTGGAAGGAATGCGTCACATGACACAAATGCATGTAAACATCTCTTTTCTGAATACGTGCAACCATCCCTTCTCTGAATCCATGCAAGCTTACCATCCCTACATGAAACTTTTCACTCACTGAATGTAAGAACCCATCTACTTCCAACATGTATGCACATACAAACACATACAAACAAATACGTACACATATACATTGTCATCCAAACTGATCTCCTGACAGACCACACAAACTGTTGAGTCACCTTTAATAACATCCTATCCCACATGCGTCATGTTGAATGAATGAATCATACAGAGCTGCAAGGGAAGACTTGCCGCCCCTAATTATGTGGTATCTACACGACTTGTAGATGACTGCTTGTACCATACGTTCTTCAGTGATTTAGATCTGTAATTGATTATGGATTAGGTATCTCTTATACTATTGCGTTTTCACTGTGAATGTCTGAAATGCAAACAAATTAAAGAAATATCGGTGCATTCCACGCTAACACCCAAACTGCATAGCCATGACTCTTTAGGGACTCTTTGATATCAAATATATATATATATATAATCAATCACCCCATATAAAAATAATTTCATCTTTAAACTAGCCTCGTTGATTTTTATAAATTAGCACTCATCCCCACTTGTACTAGTCATACATCTGTGAATTAATGTGGCGACTGTTGTCACAGCAGTCAAATAGTAAAATCTCACGGCATATCTTACGTTTCACTTTACTTAACACCCGTCTAAAAGGTTACGTCTACATAGAAGGCGTTTTAGCAGGAAAAGCACCGGAATACGTATTGTCTATTGATTTACTAGCTATACTAATATATTTTGAATATGCGGTATATGCATGGATACGAGTTAGATCCACTATATTCCCCAAAAAAGTCTTCCTCATGTCAAGAGATGCATATGTGTAGCTATAAACCAAGGGTGGACCAAATAATCTGGTCAAATTTTGTCCAACAGTTTTTAGTGTCCAGTAAAGCATAGTGTCCATTTAAAGTATCTTATGTACTATACCTAGAGTTGCAAGAAGTGATCGGAACAGCCCGTAAAAATAAACATAATAGATATACGATGATACTGATAAATCTGCATAGAACTGAAACTGTCATAAAAAACTGAGAGATTTATTGAGAAGGTAAACAGACCACCTATAGACTACCTACAGTGTACCTACTGCCATAAGTCATGCATTCTTCGGTGTCATTTATCTACTTTCCAGGTTTCGCAAGCATGTGTTAATAATTATAATATATTACTGTATGAACATTGAATATTACTGGAAAAATAGGCCATTCATGTGACAGCCTTTAAGTAATTATACTTTACTCTACATATTAATTCTATCAATGACGTATCTCTATTTTCGCTGTAAGGCGTCGCAGGATTGAATGACAATCGATTTGCGGGCTATGGCAAGTTCTGGATGCATGGTATGCAGTAATTATTGTGTTATCACCTAAACAAAACTCTCAAACACTGTAGCATCACTCCTAGCTCCGGGAGATTACAGCACTTGATCACTCTGCCTGGTACTCCCAGATTACTGCTGGCATCACGAAATTTGAAAAAGAAAGAACACTGTGGGCAATCTACAAGCGCAAGAAGCGGAAGGACAAATCCGAAAATTCTCCTACCCCCGAACCTTCGGCACTCCTGCAAGCACTGCAATAGAACTTTCCATGCACGAATTGGTCTCATCGGATATCTACGAACTCACACACAAAATTAGACAATTACCAATTTATTATTATTATTATTATTATTATTATTATTATTTTCATCGTATTTATTGTTTTTCATGACAAGATCATCTTCCCTTGCGAAAGAGGAATGTCATCATCATCAATTATTGTTTTGTCTCAGAACGTTAGTAACTTCTTCAATCCACCTTATTCTTAGTCTTTCTCTATATCTTATTGTTTCCATTTTCATATTGTATGCTCTTGCCGCTGACCAATAATAGGTCATTCTCATTAAGTCGCCAAACCATTTCAATCTCTTTTTTTCCCCAATATATTTGGTCTCAGACGTTGCTCCATCAGTTCTTGTAATATCTTCAATCCTCGCCAATCTATTCTATTCTTTGTCTGTTTGTAGCTTTTCTTATACATTTAACAAGTAGTGAGCTTTCTCTGTTGTTCATTTGTTAATGTCCATGTCTGACATTTATAACACAATTGACAACCTGTTCGTATGCAGGTTGAATTTATGCTTATATTTTTTGGTTTCCATATGGATATGTTCGTGTCTCAAAGTTAGGGTACAACTAAGGATCAACTCTTCACTGTGCTATAAATAGCACACGATGTTTACATTTTTATCTAGGCGACGTCACGGATTTCCGTGTAACACCGATGGAATTAATGGATGCCGTGAAGTCGCATCTCCCTACGCAGACGACATCAACTACATTTTTAATTATAACTTTTATAATTAATTAATTTTTTAATTTATAAATGATCCTAACCCTTACCCCCCCCCTTTCCTAATCTAAATGCTAATGCCAAATTAATGTTCCGTTAGAAATAAAATACTTTTAATTTTAATTACTACTTCTGCAATCACACTGCAAAGGTTAGGTTATACCTCGAAACTAGATCAAAGGTCATAGTCAAGAGATGATCCGTAGTTAAGCCAAAGTGGGTGTCATCATCATCAGGTGCCATGCCGGCTGGCGTAGGTGGTCATGGCTCTCCACAGCTCTCTGACCACAGTATTATGTATCAAGATCGTTGTTGTTTCCCTACCGTGCCAGGTTGTCAAAGTTAGCCAAACTGTCTAATATTTTCTCACGTTTTCGCCCTCTGTCTCTATTGCCTTAAATTTTGCCTATTGTGACTATGTTCTCCAAACCTGCCTGTCTCATGAAGTGGCCAAAAAAATAAGATGGTCTTTTACTTATATTATTGATTAAGGTATGTTTCACATTTGACTCTTTCAACACCTCTAAATTAGTTTTTCTGGCAGTCCATGGTATTCTCATCATTCTTCTGTAGAACCACATCTCTATTGCCTCTACTTTCTCACTTTCCAGTTTGTTTATTGTCCAAGACTCGCACCCATATGTTAGTATAGGTGTAAATACGTAAGCGGGTGTACATACATAATTTACGTGGTTATACTTTACTCGGATGGAAATAACACATCGTTGTACGCTCTACTTGCTTTTCATTCAACGCTGATGATATTCATATGATGTTTTGTTTTATATAATGTCAATATCTTTTCTGGAAATGAATTCCATAATCTATAGCTCCACAGACATTTAATGGAACTCAACTCATCCATGCAGCTTAATTGATGACATAACCTATAATATTGGAAGAAATGAATAAATAACCAAGTTGTAGTGCAAAATAATGGTACACCAGACTCAGCAACATGTGTAGAGAATGTTTGGATCTGCTGACGGTTACCCCTTGTAGACAAACTAGGAAACACAGAAACTATTTTGCAAAAATGTCCACTGTATGACAACACAAGACGAAGATGGTATTTTATATGTTGTCAGTATATTCAGAAAATATTCAGAATTGTTGATCATTTAGATATTGGATCAATAAGTGAAAAATCATAATCTGTATTTACCCTTATACATTGCTTACCTGATCTTCATTTAAATATAATGTGTGATCTTTGTCTTTGTGTCTCTGGAAACGGTGACGACAAATAATGACTATTAAGTTGTGTACAAACGCGTCACCTAACTACGCAGGACACGTCTATATCTATCTCATCATAATCATCAAGTACCGTCTCCGCAACGAAGGTTGACTGCAACGTATCTCCAACATCTCCTGTCTCTCGTCTTGGTGGTGCACTCTGCTAGACTGTAACCTGTTCATCGTGTAATGTTAGTCTCCCACTTGTATCTCTGCCTACCTCTTGCTCGCTTCCCTTTGACTTTGCCCTCAAGTAAGGTCTTCAATAGGGTGTCATGTCTTTTAATGTGTCCAAAGTATTTTATTTGCCTGGTCTTTATTTCTCTTAGTAGTTCTTTCTTCATATTAAGTGTCTTTAGCACCTCTTTATTTGTTTTCTTCTCTTTCCATGATGTTCTCCCTATTCTTCTATATACCCACATCTCATAATTTTTTATCTATCTATCTATTCGTTAAACCCTTTGTTGCCTTTCAGCGTCAGAGGTAGAAGAGTTTTCAGGAGATTTGCGTGCTGAGCGTATTATGGAGTTTGTCATCTCTTTATTTCGGTGGTTTTCGTGGTCGGCCTCTAGGCCTGCCTTCACTGTATCTGTGTAAGCACAGAACACCCACTTCTGTGGCCACACACTTCAATGGTCATCGTGGTGTTTTTTATATTTAGGTCACCGCCATCAGATCCTGCACCACTGATGATAGATCTAGATACGCTCTAGAAAATCGTCTCATTTTTGAATTGGGTATACTCATGCCTTATTTACTCAATTCCGACCACTCTTATGTCTAGTACTGGGTTGGTGTGGTCTTTGTCTTATTTTTTTTGTTCCGTCATTTATTAATTTTTTTGTTCGTTTCGTTTCCACATATATTTACGTTTTTATGTACTTCCTGACCTTCCTGCATCTCATTTCCATATTTCCGTTTGTTTGTTGTGATAATTTTTCCATTCGTCGCCTTGTGATGTTTTGTGTGTATCTTGATAAATACATTTTGGTTGAAACGTTGAATATGATTTGTGTATTGTAATGTGTACGTTTCAGTGTGTGCACATCATTACCCACTAGTTGTAGTTATAGTCTGTCGTGTCTGATTGAATCGATTATATAAACCTGTGTAAGTACAACTGTATCTGTGTAGCATAGCTTGGTGTGGTATGCTGTCTGATGGTAGTCTGTTGATGTGTACAATCCATTTGTACACATTTTTTTCCTGATGCAGACACAGATTCGTTGGGCAGGTCATTTGGTGCGTATGCCAGACCATCGTCTGCCAAAGATACTTCTCTATGGTGAGCTAGAGAAGGGTATACGATCTCAAGGTGGCCAAAGGAAGCGCTACAAGGACTCGTTAAAGAACTCAATGAAAGCCTTTGAAATAGACCACGATACATGGGAGGAACTTGCACAAAATAGATCTACATGGCCTTCTAAAATAAAAAAGAGCGCATCATCTTGTGAAAAGAAGAGAAATGCAGCAACTCAACAGCGGAGAGCAGCTAGAAAGTGACGGATAGACCAAGATCCGTCTACAGTCGTTATTCCATGTCCAAACTGTCCAAGGACATTTACAGCTAGAATATGGCTCATTAGCCATCTACGAACTCATAATCAAGGACATAATTAAAATTAAATTTTCAAAAGTGGATGTAACAAATTAGATGTCACCTAATGTCTTTATTTCTCACTCTGTCTTTTAGCGATATTTCTAGGATTCGCGCAAGCATGCCATTTCAGTTGTCACACGTTTACGTTTATCTTGTGCTGTCAGTGTCCATGTTTGACTTTGGTAACACAACGTTGGTATAATAATAGTTTTGAATAGTGTTATTTTGATGTTTAAATTTACATTTTTGTTTCTGATGATTGGTGTCATTTGTCATAGGGCTTGGTATACTTTACTACATCTATTGTGTATTTCTATGCTGCTCCTGCCGTTTGTTGTTATATTGCTTCCTAGGTATGTGAATTCTGTCACTTGTTGAAGTCTGTTTTTTTAATATATATATATATATATATATATATATATATATATATTGGTGTTTCTTTCTGTTCTTTCTGTTCTTCCTTTCTTTATTTCTTCAGCCTTCTCTATATTTATCTTCATGTTAAAGGTTTGGCATATTTTGTGTAATATGTCTAATTGTCCTTGTAGTTGCTTTTCTGATGATTCTACTAGTACTTGGTCGTCTGCACATAGCAATTCGTTTAAGCAATCCTTTAAATTGCGGAAAATGTTTACGGGATGTATTTCTTTTGACGATAATATAAATTTTTGATTTTAATTATGGTTGCGAATGTTGAAAATTAGAAATGGTTTGGTGAAGAAATTACATTCATTTGAAAATAGATGTCTTAGAAAACTTTTCAATATTGGTTGCGAAAAATTTAAGTCAAACAAGAGAAGTTATCAAACAGCAATGTATTTCTACCACAATAAGAAGAAAACAATGGATGTATATTAGACATGTACTTATACTGTTCAAAAAAAAAAAGAAACTCAACATTATTTCAAACCTGTATCAAAATGTTTAAACTACACCTGTTTGGTCATATAAAGAGACACATCTGTTTAGAAAGACAAATAATGGAGGGCAGAGCACCTGTGCGAAGGAGGAAATGCACACCAGGAAGACGATGCATTATCGACATTAAAGATAACATGAATACATCGTTGATGCAAGCCGCATCGCCCACGACAGAGTACGGTTTAGGGAGTTCATTGGAAAGACAACGATCTGGAGAGTTACGTCACATGACACATACAATTTTATTTTGCAGAATTAATGTTTCAACCTTGGCATGAAGAAATTTTCCGACTTTAGCTAAACCAAACCAGTCTCCCAACGGGTCCATTAACGTTGCTGATTGACCCACTTCAAATCTGGGTTGTATATGCATCATCATTAGGTGATTTTTTTTACAAATCATTGTGATTATCGTTTGATGTTATGGGCTACTATTACTTGTTATACGTAAAACACAGGTTTTTATAATAGTTTCACTCAGACACAACGGACTATCAATAAAGTTGGTTAGTTAGTTAGTTAGTTAGTTAGTTAGTTAGTTAGTTAGTTAGTTAGTTAGTTAGTTAGTTAGTTAGTTAGTTAGTTAGTTAGTTAGTTAGTTAGTTAGTTAGTTAGTTAGTTAGTTGGTTGGTTGGTTGGTTGGTTGGTTGGTTGGTTGGTTGGTTGGTTGGTTGGTTGGTTGGTTGGTTGGTTGGTTGGTTGGTTAGTTAGTTAGTTAGTTAGTTAGTTAGTTAGTTAGTTAGTTAGTTAGTTAGTTAGTCGTCAGATCATCATCACTGCAAACTGGACACGTCATTAGTTGCTTTGATCTCTCCTTGAGTGTATCCGCCATTTCCTAGCCATTGAAAAGGAATCATCATCCGCATTAGTCTCACTCTCGCATGTTATATCTCTTAAGGAGTTCAAAACGTCAGCGCGATCCATTGCCCCATCGCCCTGTGCCACAATCGCGCATGATGCCAGATGATCCGCTCTTTCATTGCCTCGAACACCAACATGTCGCGGCACGAAAATAAATATAACTACTTTCACCCTGGCCTTTCTCAAGGCCTCAATTCACTGTTCACGAACGAGACCCACATGTACCTTTCTAATCATACTAATAGAGTCACTCAAGACCTGCGTTACCTGCTGTGTCCATACCCACTCAAATGACCTGGTCACCGCCTTAGTCTCCATGGACATACTACTCGTAGTGACCGCAAAGGCACCAATCTCCTCCCTGATCGTTTTACCCGCGCACTGAGCTGTGAAGGCCTAAGAATACGAACACGTCTAATCACAGATCCATCTATGTATATAATCACATCCCCTTCTTTGGTATTCTCACTGACAAAAGCCTGCACTTCTTTCTCCACAGCTGTGGGACACCGTGCTCTGCATTCCCTGCTAAGGCACTCCAGTGCATGGCAATACTGCAATCTGTGCTCAGCTGTTCGACAGTCAAGTAGGTATCGCATAGTTCTTGTCGATGTGTCTCTTATGCACCCAAGTATGATGCACATTGCAGCATTCTGGATTCTATTCAGTCTTTCGGTCTGAGTTTGGATAAGAGTCAGAATTGCCAGTGCATATTCCACCACAGCCACAACCAGACCCTGTTACAAAAGAAATAACAATCTTTGTTCACACTTGCAACAAGCATAACCTTCATTGCTGCTAATCCTTTTCTTGCCCTTATGATAACGTGGTCAACATGTTTCCTGAAACTCAGACCTCTGTCAAAAAACACAACCAGATATTTGATTGTGCTAGTTCTTTCTAAACTTTTCCAGGACAACGAAACTTATGCATGGATGCCTTCACCATGTGATTGTTCAAGGAAAAACCTCGCCACGAATGCCTTAGAAGGATTAACCACTGCTCCCATATCTTGACCCCAATTTTCAGTCTTTCCAGCTCCTTCTGTAGTTCCACGACGCACTTTTCTCGATTTCTGCCCTGCCTATACAACAGGATGTCATCGGCGTACGACACTGTTCTGCCAGCACCTTTGATTTAATTGCAGGCGATATGTACTGTGTATACATTGAAAAGTACACGAGATAGAGGTGATCTCTCTGGCAGATCAGGGCTAATAACCGTTGGTGCAGATATAAAGTTACCACTTAAGAACTACTATCCTATGCATCAGGGCGACACTAACCACCGCACAATAAAATTATTTACTGCAAGATTTAACAGCTGGTCCATCAAGATATCCAAGGACACCCTATTGTAGCATCCTCAAGATCTATTGCAACCACATATGTCTCCATGCGCTACTCGAACCCTTCAAAAACATCCTACGCAAATATGGCTGCATTCTGCCATGTCTTCTTTCCTGAGCAATACCCTTGGTAAACACGTATTTCTTTCAAAATAACATGAGACCATCCAGGCTATAATTTTTTCCAAAAGATTGCCTATCGTATTCTACATTGTTATTGTTATGTAGCCTTGTATCCTGGTGTGGTCCTTCCCAAGTTAAAACTTTTGGATAATGATGTGCACACAAGAAAACAAACAAATGACAATAAACACAACATATTCAACGTTTCAACCAAAAGTTCTTTATCAAGATACACTATCAAACAAAACATCAAAAGACGACGAATGTAAATGATCACAACCCACAAACGTATCCAACGGATATATGGAAACACGGACGTGTATGTCGTATTTGTATCCGTGTGTGGTATAAAATTGTTGTTTCTATTATTACTGTTATATATATATATATATATGCATGTATCCTATCTGTCTTCTATGAGCTCGATATAGTGATAACGGTACACACAACTTCATATATAGTCATCAGTACAACATTAGCTCCACCAATCTCATAACAATTCAATAGATTTCATAAATAGATGTTGGAGAAAGATGTGACTTCCATGACGAACGTTGATTTGATGCTTCACACCACAAGCCAACGTTATCTACTCATGTCACATAGCACTTGAATAGATTATATTACAATATGATTTATTGTACGACAGTAGGACGAATCTCTCAACTAATCACAATAATAATTCTCCTTGAAAAAATCACACATCACAGAACAATGGTACACTCAAATCAAATCAGGCCACCTCCACCCTACATCTCTGATGATTTCTTCATACACTTGCTTTTCAAACTCCCACTAAAGTCTCGACCACTTACCCTTTTTACTACGCCCTACCGGGCTATATAGTAACATTTTACGTATTCAAACATTTCCTTTCGTTACAAGCTTTTGCTTAGTGAGTTGTTTTTCTTTCGATTAAAGAATCTAGAAATTGTTCGTCGTCACACAATTCATTTCCTAACACAATTCCCCTATTTTAAGTCACCGCGACGTCAACTCCCATGTCTTCTGTCAATTCAAATCAATATATAACCATACCTCATCAACACTGTTACACCATTACTAGTATCATAACCACCAACACTAGTATCACAATCATCATCAATAATCTCACCGCCAGCTTCACAAGTATCATAATTACCATCACTAGTGTCTTCACTAGTATCATAGCAACAATTACTAGTATTACTACCACCATCACTAGTATCATAACAATTATAACAAGTATCATAGTCTGGGTCTGTGGCGAATTGGTACAGAGCGCGTCTGTGATGACCAAGGTACCGAGTTCGATCCCCGCCACAGACAATTGTGCATCCTGACCGTTCTGAAAGCAATGGCAAACTACTGAACGTATTTATTCTGTTTAGAAAATCATTACAGCCAACAAATGCTGCGTTGATAGCTAAGTCCTGTATCGGATATGCTTCTAGTGTAACCAATACCGTAACTATTATCACCACTACCAGATTTAGTATCATAATTACCATCACTAGTATCATCAACACCATCACTAGTATCATCAACACCATCACTAGTATCATCAACACCATCACTAGTATCATCAACACCATCACTAGTATCATCAACACCATCACTAGTATCATCAACACCATCACTAGTATCATAACCACCATCATCGCTTATATCCTCATCACCATCCCTATTATCATCAACAACTTCACTAGTACAACAGCCACCAGTACTAATATCACTACCATCATAATTAGTACCACCACCATCACTAGTATGATAACAACAATCACTAGTATCACCACCATCATCCCTAGTGTCGTCACCATTATCACTAGTATCACCATCACCATCACTAGTATCACCACTATCACCAGAATGATAGCCAACATAAGTATTATCACAACTACCATCACTATTATCCGGTAAGTCAAACTTTTCATCATCTTCACTGCCATCACAAGCATCATCAACAACATCATTCGTACCACCACCACCATCATTAATATCACCACCAACATCACTGATATCATTGCCACCATCATTAATATCACCACCAACATCACTGATATCACCACCACCATCATTAATATCACCACCACCATCACTAATATCACCACTACCATCATAAAAACCAATACCACCATCACTAGTATCACGACTACCATCACTAGTATCATGCACATCATCGCTAGAATCACAATCACCATCACTAGTATCATCACCATCATCAATAGTATCACCACCACCAATAGTATCATTGCCATCATCACTATTATCACAATCAATAGTATCACAATCACTGTCACTAGTATCATCATCATCATCGCTGGAATCAACACTACCATCACTAGTATCATCACCATCATCAATAATATCATCAACATCATCACTAATATCACTACCACCATCACTAGTAATATCACCATCATCAATAATATCACCAACGTCATCACTAATATCACTACCACCATTACTAGTATCAACATCGCCATCATTAGTATCACGAACATCATCACTAATATCACCACCACCATCATTCGCATCACCACTACCATCACTAATATCACAATCAATAATACCACAACCACTGTCACTAGTATCACTACCGTCGCTATTATCCCCACCACCATCACTATGATAATAGTCGCCATCACTAGTGCTACCATTATTATTACTAAAATCAACACCACCGTTACTAGTATCATAGCCACCATCACTAGTAGCACCGCCACAATCACTATTATCACAATCACCATCACAAGTATAATTACCAACATTACTAGTATCGTAACCACTAGTAATAATATCATCACAGTCATCATTATCATCAATCGTATAACCATCATCACTAGTATGATACTCACTATCACGATTATCTTCACTAGTATCATAATTATCACTAGTATCACCACCACCATCACTAGTATGATAACAATTATCACTACTTTTATAACCACCATCATTAGTAAAATCAATATCATGACTAGTATCACCACTACCATTTTTAGTATCATAACCATTATTACTAGTATTAAAACACAATCATAGGTATCATAAAAAAAAATATCACTAGTAGCATAACCACATCTCCATTATCACCACCGTCATCTATCACCACCACCGTCACTAGTATCACCACCACTAGTATCACCATCACCAGTATCACCATCACTAGTATCACCATCACTAGTATCACGACCACCATCACTAGTATCACCATCACTAGTATCACCATCACTAGTATCACCAGTATCACCAGTACTAGTATCACCATCACTAGTATCACCAGTACTAGTATCACCATCACTAGTATCACCATCACTAGTATCACCATCACTAGTATCACCATCACTACTATCACCATCACTAGTATCACGACCACCATCACTAGTATCACTACCACCATCACTATTATCACCATAACAAGTATCACCATCACTAGTATCACCATCACTAGTATCACCATCACTAGTATCACCATCACTAGTATCACCATCTCTATTATTACCATCACTAGTATCACCATCAATATCATCACCGTCACTAGTATCACCATCACTAGTATCACCATCACTATCATCACCATCATCACCATCACTAGTATCACCATCACTATTATGACCATCACTAGTATCACGAACACCATCACTATTATCACCATAACTATTATCACCATCACTATCATCACCATCACTAGTATCACAATCACTAGTATCACCATCACTAGTATCACCATCACTACTATCACCATCACTAGTATCACGACCACCATCACAGGTATTACTACCACCATCACTATTATCACCATCAGTAGTATCACCATCAGTAGTATCACCATCACTAGTATCACCATCACTATTATCACCATCACTAGTATCACCATCACTATTATCACCATTACTAGTATCACGAACACCATCACAATTATCACTATCATCGCCATCACTATCATAACCATCACTAGTATCACCATCACTACTATCACCATCACTAGTATCACGACCACCATCACTATCATCACCATCACTATCATCACCATCACTAGTATCACCATCACTATTATGACATCACTAGTATCACGAACACCATCACTATTATCACCATAACTATTATCACCATCACTATTATCACCATCAGTAGTATCACCATCACTGGAATCACCATCACTAGTATCACCATCACTGGTATCACCATCACTAGTATCACCATCACTATCATCATCATCACTAGCATCACCATCACTATTATCCATTTCATATTATCACAATCACTAGTATCACCATCACTAGTATCACCACCGTCATCACTAGTATCACCATATTAGTATCACAATCACAAGTATCACCACCGCCATCACAATTATCACCATCACTATTATCATGACCACCATCACTAGTATCACCATCACTAGTATCACTATCACTAGTATCACCATCGCTATCACTAGTATCACAATCGCTATCACTAGTATCACCATCACTACTATCACGACCACCATCACTATTACCACGACTACCATCACTATTATCACCATCACTAGTATCACCATCACTAGTATCACCACTGCCATCACTATCATCACCATCACTAGTGTCTCCAGCGCCATCACCACCAGAACTGTCATTATCACCTTTGTCACAGTAATATCACCACCATCGCTTCACTAGTATCACCAACACCATCACTATTATCACTACCAACACTATTATCAACATCACTATAATCATCACTGCCACCACTATCATTTTCGCCATCATTTTTACCACCATCACTATTAGCATCACCACCATCACTATTAGCACTATCACTAGTAGCACAACCACAATATCTATCACCACCACGATAACTATTATCATCACGACTATCTTTATCATTGCCACATCATCACTATCATCATTACCACCATCACTATCGTCATCACCACCACCATCGCTTGTATCACTACCACCATCACAATGCTAAAAGCTTTAATGAAGTGTGTGCTTCGCTTCAGATCATCCATGGTGCCTCCCAGGTCTGAAAGTACTGCCGTATCAGTAAGACATATTTTCACAATCTCTTCGCTGTAGAGCTGAGATGTATCAAGAATGTGGTCTGTAGTATCTCGGCTCAGGATCAGAGTGACAGTTGCACAAGTCTGTCTCGCCAATTTTCAGCTTTCGGAACATGTGACTTCTCAGTCTGTTGTGGCCAGCTGAAGATGATGGTCCTAACGTGACATACGTTATCATTCGATAACGAGTCATTTGGTTTTGCATGAGTTGGTATAATATAATGTATCGAACATATTGAGAGACAGCAAGTAAAATGGTTTGGTCACCTTATGAGAATGAAGCCAAAGCAAATACAAATAAGAACGTATAATACAATAATATCCGGGCGTAAAGCCAAAGGTAGACCACGAAAGCGGTGGATAGAAAACATCAAGATAACCTTAAACAAACATGGACTAAATGCAACCTCGGCGACACATCTGGCCTTGAAACGACAGCTTAAGCTACCACATACGCTTAACGGCAAGTGTGAAGGCGATCAACAATCATTCACCTGGGGAAAGACAATAGACAATCCCCTTTTCCTAGCCAGGAGATCAGTTTTTTAATTTCTAAGTATGCGACAGCGACCAGGGATCCACTAAGCAGCTTTAGAAATCCCTCGCAGATATAGATCTACAAAACCTAAAACCACTGAACACCTTTATCACGCATCCAACTTGGGACAGGAAAAACTTCTCAAACATTATGATCAATACACTCAGCATTATTTCGAAAACAGAAACTCCTATACAAGTACTAAAATAGACAACTAAGAATTACATACAGAAAGCATACCCAAAAGATATGTGGATACATATATATATATACAGATGGATCAGCGAAAGAAGTAGTATTAAATTGGAGGAGCAGGAAAATATATAGCAACAACAGACGAAAAAAAAGGATAAATCCACATCCGCAAGCAAGCATTCGACAAATTTCTAAGCATAAATTGGAGTCATAATGGAGGCAACCAAAATGCTCATAAATTGCTTGCCTGGTGCAAATTCACAGATGCATATTCAGTACTGAAAGCATTGAAAGATCAAAAATACATAAGAATGAATAACTTATAATAATAATAATAATAAAGACCCCCTAACCCGTTATGGTCGTAGGATTGCCACATTGAACACATCAGCACAAAATCTCACCAAACAACTATATCTCCAGCCATTCGGAGTAGAGCAAAAAAATCATGCCCAGACCATTCCTTTATGTTAATAATCCAGGATTTCTCAAGTCGCTTCTCCTTCTTTCCCCTCGACTGTTCCATGCAAAATAATTTATAAAGTGAGTCGTGTCTCGTTACAATTACAAACCACGAAAGTTTACGCCATTTCACCACTACCAAAAGTATGCTAAATAAATTGTAGTAAAACTTTAGAAACATATTATGAACAAACGTATATACAAAACAAACAAAAACACTTAGTAATCTTTATTTATTAATTATAAACAAAATATGCATTTCGTATATCATTTCTCGGTAGTCTTTTTCTTACATATGACAAATAAATCGTTTCCCCTTTTTCCGGTCTGAGGCATATCTAGGAATATTCTTCGTCTTCTTCTTTCGTTCACTTGAAACATGTCTATACCTGTAATTTTGTCTCCTGAATAAAACTCACTGTCTTTTGTAGTAGATACAATGGCCCAGAGAGATTTGATTGCGGTGTTGTTTCTTCTGGCCAATATGTCTGCCTCAGCGTTTCATACTAAGAACACGTTTGAAGTGTATTTTAAGCACTCTGTGGTGCCTGTCCACATGTACACATGGCCGTGTTGCAAATCTTGAACTGTATGTACTTGTGACTGCGGATTCGGTTATGTCCCGTTCTGAGGCGTAGAATTACAATTTGTTCTGATCTTTTCATAATGTGTACTCATCTTGTGTTGATGTTAGCGGTTTTCTTGTTAAATTTTTTATCAAGGAATATGGTTTTGTCTCCTAATATTTTAATTACAATCGAATGATGTGGTGAGTGTCACGTCCGCCATCTTTACTTTCCCAGAAAAGATGGTACCCATTTCCATTAGTCGACCTAAAATCCATTAGTGATTTTAAAATATACCAATACCCTTTGTGTTGCCGTGCCCTGAAAGGTAGTCAAAGAATAGCAACACTGTTTACCTGTTATGCATGTCGTACGAAACGACTAAGAAGGGTTTGGGGTTAAGTTAACTGTAGCATCCCATATATAAGTACAGTGACCCACAAGCCATGTTAAGTCGGGTATACCATGTCCAACGTCGCAGACATCGCAGCTAAGCTATAAATAACGGCACGACGCATTCCATTGTCCGTAAAACATCATCATAATCTGCAGGAGTTTGAGAACAAACGAAAAATAAAAAAATATTTCCAATTAAACTAGGAATTGAACCTTGAATAACACGACTAGTAAGCCAATGCTCTAATCACTGAGCTGCCATTGCAAACAAATATGGCAGTTACTATTGAATTAACAGCAATAATGCACAATAAAATAAAGATAATTTAATAAAGTAAAAATACCCAGCACAGAGAAATCTTAGAGATTCAGCGTACCATTACATAAGTATGATTACTAAAAACATTACTGGCACTCTTCAATGCGGACATAATCTTTGACTGGCGTTCCGTATCAGGGTTGACCTATTTGTGGTCAAATTGCTGGTAACAAAACTGTCAAAATTTTCCAAATTAAAAAAAATATGTAAGAACTATTAAAAATATACTGAATTTACAAGAATTCTCATTTTTCTATGAACTGATATTACCTCTCTAAAAGTATCAACATTCATTCATTTCACAATTACAAAAATATATTGATAACTTCACATTTCCACTGATATTTTGAGTCATTTAAAAAAAAAATTCTATTCATGAAAGCAATGAAGGGACTTAACATTTTGTTCATAGTAAAATTATAACTAAATTATCAGTTTAACTATTTTCCTAACTATTATCTAATGCTTTTTGCTACTACCAATATTTTCTGCTCTTATTGCCTGCAGTATCATGGCACACTATGGAAACAAAACTTCCACTGAGAACAGTGTTATCAAATATCTGTAACGTGTAATATTCATTCTACATTTATACAGGAGTAGAAGAACAGTGTTTATGAATTAGTTAATAACCACAAATGAACATACCACACAATGTGTAGCCAAACACAAATAAGGAAATATGGGAAAGTAGATATCTAAAAATAAATGACCCCATACCCAGTAAAAAGGGCCAAAAGGTGGCTTAAACACATATCATTATCAGTAGTCTATACAAATCTCGTAGTCTCGGGATTGTTGTAGCGGCTGCAGTGAACCTTAGACAAGTTACTCTCAGAAAAGACGTGCTAGAAGAAAAGAAAGAACTTCTCAATATCCCACAGAATACTTCTATACGTGTTATAAGCATGAAAGGAAATTCCAGACAGGCATAAGACACTCTGTTGGCTCGGTACCAGAGTTAATAGTGTGCACGTCTCACAAACCCAGTTCGTCGAACTAAGGGATTCGAACTCAAACCATAAACATGGTACTGGCGATACGATTGCGTGTATTAGTGTCGTCTCAAAATTCAGCAATAGTTGAATAACAATGTGATGTAAATGAAGCGCTTAAATTATAATTTATCACCACCTAATAATTATTAGTATCTGTAAGACACATTAATCACAGTCTGACACACATCAACAATCATCATCTTAATTGATCCACCTGGTCGTTGTGTTGACTACAACCAACGAAATAAAATCCCCCCAGAACTGCATTATTTTTAATTTATTCATTAAAATAAAAATTTCCATTTAAGTCAAATTAATAATGATCCTACATATATACATAGAAGAAGATTTGACTGAATCGTGTCCGCTCAAAACCAATTAATACAAGCCAGCTTTTTGGACAGTCTGTAAGACAAATAAGACCACATAGTGAGGTTTACAAAATTATAACGTATATAACAGAACAAAATCATGACTTATACAGACGGGTCCATGGATTCCCCCCCCCCCCCCCCCGCCTATCCATTTCAAATTACATTTACCGTGGCCTAGCTTCAATTATGTGTGATCCGGAGGGAGGGGGAGGATATGGTTCCCATGTTAGGAATCACTGGTCGAGAGCTTCTAATATTGTTTTTGCCAAGTGCTTTGTGCTTCTTCTTCCTCTTCTACTGCATTCGGTCTTTAAAAAATCCAGTATTCGGGTAATTTGAGCTGGAAATCATGAAATACACTGTGCTTCTATTTTTACAGCGGATTTTCGGTGTGTATGTGTGTGTGTGGGTGTGCGTGCGTGCGTTCGTGTGTGTGTTTGTGGAGGGGTCTTTCATCTGATTTCAGCATGAATTTATTTCAGGTGAACATTGCAATCCTGTGACAGCCTTTCAATCTGAAAGATAGAATGATAAACAAAGAATGTGTATCTGTGCTAAGCCGAACTGATTATTGCCCACTATGCGTGTCGAATTTACTTGATAAAATTATTCAAAAGTATAGTTGGACTATGGTTGGTTCGTCCTTTTGACCAAGAGGTTGTACCGGAACGGTATGATATGCTGCCTTTACCTTGCTACACAACCTGCTTCCGTAAGACAGCGGAAAGTATATTCTCGCACATGAACATTGTATTCTTTATGTTTTCGATTTTCTATCATATTCTTGCACATATCGCTGCCCTTTAACGCTATGATACCTTTGTATGTACTCAATAAACGTGCTTTATTTCCCTTGCATACTTTCTCACATTTTTGCCTTCGTCAGCTTTCGGACATGACAACATGGCAGTTCCGCTAGTCGTCGTCTTACACTGTGCCGCCCCAGTGTTTTGGGTGGAGCGACTCAAAAGTGCTATTCAAAGATACTAATTGTCAGCTACAATTAATTGTCATTCTTTTTCATTGTTCGTTCTCAAACTCCTGCAGATTAGCAGAATGTAGACTGGAGATAGGAATGCGTTGTGTCATGGTTTACATCTCTTTCTGTCGGACACATTCAAATTCGATATGGTTTCTGGGTAACTTCAACCCTATATAAGATGGAACATGTATCATTATTATAGATGGTGTTAGTAGTGTAGTTCGAGCATCTCAGGACATAGATGCGTAATTACGCCTCCAGTATGACCCCGATGTTATGTACCTCAAATAACAAAGTATGGTTCATGGTGAAGGCGTGCGAATGTGGCGCCATGTGGTACGGTTACGGACGCGGCTGTTATTTACTAAGACCATATAAGCCCATTACTGTCGCACAGTGGTCTCTGTATGATCTTCAGCTATGTTCTACCATATTATCCGTATCATCTCGCTAGCTTCTAACATGGTCTACCTTGGCCCAAAATATTCTTAGTATATTCTCGCTAGGTTCTTCAACTAGATTCTCAAACGCTGTTTCACTTATGTTCCCTCATTTTTAAATTATTTTTATCTAGGGCCCTTATTGGGCTCTTATTGACATGGCTTTAATTGACATATTTCCATAGCGCAGACGTAATCTTTATCAGTTTTCTGAATTATCAGGTCGTATGTAATCTCATTTCAAAACTTTCACTTTAATGTTATAGCTTATTTGACAAATTTGTATTAGTGGAACACTATAACTTATCACATTTCACAAGGAAACATGTTTTTAGCACTTATCGAAATGATCAAAGACACTATTTGTCGCTTTCTATTTTTACAGGCACGCATTTTACGACTTTTATTTATCAATAATGTCATATTACCTTATTTTCATATGGAAACATGCACTTTTCATCAGTATTATAAAATGTCACACAAAAGCACATTTCAGCACGTTCTCGCTAACACCATAGCACATTTGACAAGTTTTTATTTTAGTAAACTCCCCATTTATCATTTTTTCACAACTACACAAACCACTTTTACTGATTTTCGATTGTTTTTTAGTTGTCTAAATTATCATACCATACGAAACCACATTTCAGTACTTTTGTAGTAACAACATAACAAATTCTGTCATGACTGCATCATTTACCATTTTTTCACAACTAAGCAAGACGCTGTTGGTAATTGTTGTTATTGTTTAACAATTTTCTAAATTAACACACCATACGAAACCACATTTCAATTCTTACACCATAACGCATTTGTGATTTTTTTATTTGTGGGCCTCCGTCATTTAACCGGTTTTTACAAATAAGCAAACCACTTTTAGTGTTTTACGTTATATTTTATCAGTATTCTAACATACCATACGAAACCACATTTCAATACTTTTTGAACAAATATCATAACAAATTTTGTTATGTTTTTAGTTGCGTGCCTTTATCGTTCATTTCTTTTTCAAAATTAGACAATCAGCTGTTGGTGATTTTCGTGTTTTTTTTAATTTGTTATCTAAATTATTAGATCATACGAAAGCGCATTTCAATACTTTTGCAGTAACAACATAACAGATTTGTCATGTTTTTATTTGCTCAAAGACATTATTTGGTTCTTGTCTATGCTTACAATTCAGCATAGCACTACATTTATAGACCAACATCGTTTTAATTACCCCATATCCATACGGCAAACTACATGTTTATCACTTTTCTAAATTAGCATACCACACGAAACATATTTTTCAACATTTTCGCACTAATCCCATAACGTATTAGACAAGTTTTTATTTGTGGAACGGCATCATTTATCACTTTTCACACAACTTGGCAACTTTCTTTTAACAATTTTCGATTTGATCAAAGACACTATTTTTCTCTTTCTATACTTTCATGGGTACAGTTCAGTATTCTCCCCAACTAACTTCATACATCATTTGGCATGTTTTCATTTGTAGAACTACATCATTTCTCACTTTCCACAGATAGGTAAGACGCTTTTAGCCGTTTTCCATATGAGCATCGTCATGGGTTTTCTATACTTACATGTGTTCATTTCACTACAATCCTCTACCATCATGTCTTATGTTATCATGTTTCCATATGGCAAACTTCATGTTTTATCGGTTTTCTAAATTAGCAGAGCATACGAAAACCCTTTCTCACTAACTTTAAACATCAGTTTATATGTTTCTGTTTATGGAATGTCATTGCTTTCGCTTTTCCATCTGATAAAACCACTTTCATAACTTTTCGATACACTAACAGTCACTGGTTATCGGCGTTTTATTTTTACAGGGGCATATTTCACTACTCTTCTCAACCAACATGACTCATATTATCATATGTCCATATATTCACAGGGGATATCAACTGCAGATCTTGACAGATGATATCAGCAGCGGATCTTGAAAGGGAATAGCAGCACGTGATCTTGACAGGGATATCAGCCAGGGGCATTGAAAGGGTATATCTACGGTAAGTGTTGGTATTGTCCATTATGCGAATAGTGATAAATGATGACGTTTCATAAATAGAAGCTTGTCAAAATTATGTATCGAGTTAGTGAGAAGTGGTGGCATGTTTTTTCATGTGGTGTAATAATTTAGAAAACTAATAAAACATGCAGTTTACCATATGAAAATATGGTCATTGGAACCATGTTTTGTACTTAAATATCGTGAAATGCGCAATTGTAAGTATACAAAAGAGACAAATACTGCCAATGATCACACAAAAAAGTGCTACTACCAACTTGCCTAGTTGAATATAAAAAATAAATGATGAAGTTCATCAGATAAAAACATGTCAAAATGTGTTATATTGTTAATGGAAACGTACTGAAAAATGGTTTCGTATGGTATGGTAACTTTGACATCTGATAACACATAACGACAATCACTAAAAGTGTATTGTGCAGGTGTGAAAAAGAGATAAATAACGCAGACCCACAAATACAAACATGTAAAAAGGTGTTATGTTGTTAGTAAAAAAAAAGTATTGAAATGCGGGTTCGTATGATCTGATAAGTTAGAAAATTGATTTAACAGTAAATAACGAAAATCACTAAAAGTGATTTGTCTAGTTGTGAAAAACGACTAAATGACGGAGGCTAACAAATAACAACATCACAAATGTGTTATGCTGTTATTGTAAAAGTATTGAAATGCGGTTTCCTATGATTGATAATTTCGAAAATTGATTTTTAAAAAATAACAAAATCACTAACTGCTAATTATCTAATTGTGAAAAAGTAATGAAACATGAAAGCACATATGTAAGAACAACAAAATTTGTTATGTTGTTACTGCTAAATTACTGAAATGTGGTTTCGTATGGTATGATAATTTGAAAACTAATAAAACATATCGAAAATTAGTAAAAGCGACTTGCCTAGTTGTGAGAAAAAAATGATAAATGATGAGTTTTCACAAAAACAAACTTTTCAAATGCGCTATGTTGTTAGTGAAAAAGTGCTGAAATGTGCTTTGGCTTGTTAATTTAGAAAACCTGATAACAAGTTCATTTTCCCATATGAAAATATTATATATTTTTAGCTATATATTATCATGATAAGAAACATGACACCACCTTTGCACGACCTTTCCACGGCAAGTATTTTGTTATATGGGTTTAGTAATTCACAGTCGGACCCGTAATCGCGCCACATGGCGCCAACTTTACACCATCTCACCATGATCAATATTATGTTTTTAGAGCAATATAACCTCAGAGTCGTACTTAATGCGTAGTTACGCATCTATGTCCTGAGTTGCTCGAACTACACTACTGCTGTTATTGTTGACGTTAGCACCGATGTTGAGATAGCCATTATTACAATTTTAATATTGGCAACATTGAGACTTGTGGATTTTTTAATTTAACAATACATTTCTCATCTATATTAATTATTTGATAGGTGATACGGCGCGTGTTTAGCCACAAATGGTTGAAAATTAAAAATTACAATGGCCTCTACCTGTTTAGGTCAATATACAGTAGAACGTCAATACGACAGATGGACATGTTATATTGTCTATTGTCTGACCCTAGGATAAGGATGGTTGCTCTTATTCACACTTGCCGTAAAGCATAAAGGTGAACGCTTAAGATGTCGTTCCAATGCCAGATTTACGGTGTGGTTGCATTTAGTCTATGTTCGATCAAGGCTGTCTTGATGTTTTCTTTCAACTGTTTTCCTGTTCTACCTTTGGTTTTACGCCCGAATATTCTTTTGATATATGCTCTTATTGGTATTTGGTGTGGTTTCATTGTCATAGGTGGCCGAATCATTTTACTTGCTGTCTTTCAATAGACACGTCATATCAGAAGTACAATGTTTCCCTTATGTTGTCGGGCCCAAAAGAAGAGTAAAGAATGGCAACAATGTTAACATTTCCATGCATGTCGTAAAATGCTTTGGCTAGGAGGCTAAGAAGGCTTTGGGGTGGAGCTTCTACCCCACCCATATAGGTTCAAGGTGACCCAGAAGCCATGGTGAAGTCGGATGTGTCCTGCCGATAGTTGAAAATAACGCAGCTTAGCTGTAAATCAAAGTGCTAGCTCTGTGAAAAATTAAAAATAATAAACAGTACTGGACGCTATTTTAATTTTTCATCGTGGATTCACGACCTCATTTCTCTCTTTATTTTAGCATCTGTGGTGAAATTAATGCATATATTTTTTTTTTCTTTAAATACATGAAGAAAAGTGACAGAACACTAAATTCTGAGAGTGTGGAATGGGTTTGAATTTCAAGTTACGAAGAGCCTCATGTGTAGAGCAATGCGTATGTAATACATGTGTATCGATGTCATTCCAAATGTTGTTCAAACATTACATTTGATGATTGCTATAAATTGCAAGGATGTATTTATTGTATAGACAAATGATGAGAACACCATGACCTGAAGAGCTGTTCAACTACATCAGCAGAGAATAGTCCACATTTTTAGATGCATTAACAGTAGCGGAAACTGCTGCAAATTGTGTCAACATGCAAAATGGATTTTGCGCATGCGAGTTAGAGGAAGACCAAGAGAGAAGATGCCGTAGAGCTTGGTATTGTGGCACAGAAAACATCGGCATCTGAAACAATTGATATCACACGAGACAGAAGAATGTAGACAGACATGATACCCAACAGCAAAAGAGACAAAAGACTATGAGCTGACATAATAACCAATGTTTTACTGCGAGGGTAAATACTAAACTTACACATATTCTAATATTTCTTGCACTTTGATTAGTCAACATGTTCTAGAATGCCCTCACTTTCCGATGATCTGTGGATATTTTTGAAAAGGCACGGATTACGATCTAATATACGTTGTATCCGGGAACAATCACTACCAAAAACAAATATCAATATTCCCTCATCCATGTCAGCCAGAATGGTTTTATGGTTACCCACTATAGAAACTAACTTTTGTAGTGTTTATAATGCAAAAATGCAAGGAGTCTCATATACTTTAATGAAGTATGAACGAGACAGCCCTAAACTTAACTTGTCGTGTGCATTATCTTCCAATTCTGTGATCTGACCCTTCTTTTTCCTCCGAAGCCACAGCCAGAGGAGCAACATAACTAAGCATTCTGCACAATTTTGCAGTTTCTATGATACCATACGCATTCATATTCCAGCAAGATGGAGCACTTCTATATTATACCAATGACATAAACTATTTTCAACAATTTCCAGACAGATGGAATGGAAGAGTAGATCACATTGAATGACTACTAATGATACAATATTCCACTAACTTAGATGTCTTCCCACGGGAATACGTAAAAGCGTATGTCTATCAGACTACGGTGCATGAACTGGATGATCAACGGCAGAGAATATTTGACGCTTCTTCATCCGTCACACCACGGATGCTTCACAACACATGGAGAGCGATATAATACCGTCTTCATATTCTTCGGGTCACTAAATGCGCTCATGTTGACATCTACTGAAACTTAGTGAATTGCTACTGAAATGTGCTGCGTTTGCCTACAGAATATAGTCAATCTGCCATTAATATAAATAGTAACATTAGTTATTGGTAGTGATTCTGCCGGACACAGTGTAGTTTGCTATGTTATATTACTTAATCTGAACCAATGACCAACCATATTTACCAATCAATTACAACCAGAAAAATAAATGATCAAATGAATCATAAAACCACATAAAACAAGACGACCATCAAATTATGAATAGACGAGAACAAGCTGCAATTCTACGCTTCGGAACAGGACAGCCGAATCTGAAGTTATTTGTACACAAATGTAGGATTGGCAACATAGTCATGTGTACACGTGGACAGGTACCACAGATTGCAGAATATATACTTCAAGAATATCCTGAGTATGAGAAGATGAGACAAACATACTGGCCCATAGAAACAACACTGGGATAACAGCTATATGGGACTCTGTATGAGCTGATGAGACATACTGGTGCATAGAAACAGAATTGGAATCAAAGCAATATAGAACTATGTATCAACTGATGAGATAATACATAATACGATGTAAATAAGTTGGTTAATCCCTGCGGCAATTATATTTCTTATTTTCTTTGTTGCGTAATATATATATATATATATATATGAAGGCTGACTATCGCATCAAAGATGCTGATAAAAATTAAAACGTATGGCTGAGCTGCTGAAGAACAATAAAACTGACATTCCTAAGAACTTTCATATTTCCAGTGGCAATATATGGGTTTCAATTCTGAACACTCACCAACAAAGTGAAAAATAAAACTGCAGCATATAAAACAAAATGGTACTGAAAAATCATCAAAATACCATGGTCCGAAAAGATTCCCAATATAGACATCCTGAGAGAAATGAATGTAAAAGAAAATTGGCTAAACAGCATGATTCATTCCAGAAAACTACAATATTTTGGTCATATCAAACAGCAAGACAGCCTAGAGAGGATCATAATGGAGGGGATGATGCCGAAGAAGATGATAAAAGCAAGATATCAAAAACCACACGAACTTGACACTAACAGAAGCAGGAAGACTGGCTCAAGATTAACAATAGTTTCGAGAGGCTGTGATGACTATTATGATAGCGAAATAATCTCTTTACCTGTGAGGTTTCTCTTGATTCCCATGACATTTCTGACAAATTCACAGGTTTTTCAGAGATGAGTAATTGAGGCGACACACAGACTCATACAAGACCTTAAATGCATGGATGTGTAAGGGGTATTTATGGATGCATGTTTAGTCCTCGAATGGAGATAAACCAGTGCGCAGGTAACCCAGATTGCCACGTCCTGCTAGAGACACAACACACAAATTTGGGCCAACTATCTCATAATTCGTTTGTCAGAATTGTTGACCCACCCGCAGTGATGGCGCATATAGCATTTCCCATCACTAAGAAATCTGCCGCAATAGAACAAAAGTGCAATATTCGCTGGCTTACATCTCTTCGCCATCGATGGAATGATTTGATAGAAGACAAAGGTAAGAAATTGAGACAATATGTAAAAATGGTGATATTGTCATAGGTGACATGTTACCATCCTATCACCTTTCTTTAATCGCCTCTTAGGGCACGCCTGGAAAGAAGACGCTGGTGCTATTCCTTGCACCCTGAACTAGAAGTCCAGGCTTCCGTGGACACATGCCGATTTGGTTATATCTATCTATCTATCTATCTATCTATCTATCTATCTATCTATCTATCTATCTATCTATCTATCTATCTATCTATCTGTCTATCTATCTGTCTGTCTGTCTGTCTGTCTGTCTGTCTGTCCGTCTGTCCGTCCGTCCGTCAGTCGGTCTGTCGGTCTGTCTGTCTCGGTCTGTCGGTCTGTCTCTCTGTCTCTCTGTCTGTCTATCTCTTTATCTATCTCTCTATCTATCTGTATATATATCTGTATATCTGTCTGTCTGTCTATCTCTCTATCTATCTATCTGTATATCTATCTTATATCTATATATCTATCTATCTATCTATCTATATATATGTCTGTCTGTCTGTCTGGCTGTCTGTATATATATATATATATATGTAACATGTATGTCCTATACAGAACGGTGTAGTCTCTGTTCTGTGCAAGCAAGTTGCCAAGTTTTTTCCAATGTCATGTTTATGTTCAGAAGGTTTTCGATAACCTGTTTCCATCTCAGTCTTGGTCTACCTCTTGTTCTCTTTTGTGAAACGTTTCCCTCGTCGATTAATCTTTCTACCATTTTGTTTCTTTATATGTCCGATGTACCTTACTTTGCGCTTTTTTTTAATAGTATTGAGGAGCCAGTTTTCTTTCTAACGCCACTGTGATTGTGATACTATTGTGTGTAATTCTTGCATGTTGTTGATATCCATAGTTATACTTCATTGATGGTTGTACTGCAAAGAGTCTCTCTCTCTCTCTCTCTCTCTCTCTTTCTTTCGTTCTTCATCTTTGAAGATTCGAGTCACCCCCCCCCCATATGCACGCCGTCCCTCTCAAAGAAGAAGCAGTCCGCCTCCCGAGAAGTACCAATCATAGCACGTAACTTCGTATCTTCATCCAGAGTAAATGAAATTATAACCTCCAGAGGTTTCATAAAAATACCCTTTGTAAACAAGGCGTCGCAAGACTGATTCGAACTCGCTACTTCTTGGGTACACAGCGAACGTTAACTATTACACTAGGGAATTCCTCATTTCGCATAGGTTATCATATTAAATGTCTGGTGACAGGCATTGCCTATATATGTGCGTTTATCTCTCCCACACACACTCTATCTCTCTCTCTCTCTCTCTCTCTGCTCGTACGTGTGTATGTGTATAACCTGTGAATCTGAATAAATAAAAATATCATTCTGAATGACAATCTCTCACTGAAGCACACATACCATGCTAACTTTTCCTCTGCCTCAGAAGAGAACGAGGAATGTTTGTTTGTTTGTTTTTCGTTCGCTCCATTGTAACCATCACGGATATCCGTGCGATTTCCGCCGGGAGCGTGATTACGTTGTGCCACTGTTATGCGCCTTGTAAGCCTAGCACATCCGATTTCGGCATGCCTTGACAATTCGGGTGGGCTACCCTTAGCCTGTGACAGCCTCTATGACTATCTCCAGGCACGCGTAGTGAAGACTCTTCGCCAAGACGATTTTCTTGCTCTCGTCTCACTCGGACGAGGTGTTCCACTGTCTATGAACTTGCCTCGTGTAATTGGACGTGCTGTGCCTGTGCCCATTGGGTACTGAACCGTTTCTCATCCATGAGCCTGGTTCCCCAAGGGGAAGAACTCAACAGAGGAGTTGGACCCTGGCTCTTTCGCCCTCTTAGCCGAGGTGTCATTCACCGACATCGTGTACCCCTTGTCCAAGTTTGAGTCTCACACCACGCGTTTGAGAGCAAGGCGTTCTCGAGCTGAGCGTCCTTGTCCCAATAGCGCCTGAGCCCATCAGGTACTGAACCCTTTCTCTCTTCAAGTGTATTTCCGGTGTAGGAAAACCTGACAGTAGAGTTGGGCCAGGGCTAAATCGTTGTCCCTTTTGTGCCTGAGCGCATCGATTACGGAACCCTTTCTCTTCGTGAGCATATTTCCGGTTTAGGAAGGCTCGACATTAGAGTTGGGTTAGGTCTTCTTGCTTTACCAAACGCCAATGAATGGGTCTGGGTCTCTGCCTGTAAGGAACACAGGTAACTAGAATCTCGTCTCGAGCTGACGGAGCTTGTAGTTCCCCTTTCCTAGGGACTTTTCACTTTCTACTTGCAGTTCGCGCTGCCCTCTAGCGCTGTTCTGCCCTTTCATTGATTCATTGTACTCGGTATGAAATCTATGTCTCTCGCCATGCATCTACCTTTACGTGCATTTTACATTGGCCGCCCCTCCAATGTTCGGACTGGACTGACTAGCTTCACTGTATGTCGACAGTGTCGCTATATGTGGTGATGCTGGTGGTGTCGGAGATATGTCTGTCTCTTGTGCAGGCAAATCTCTTTCCATCTGCTACCTCCACATTCTCGGACACGATCCCCAAATGATTTGGCCAGAATCAGCTCGAGCTGCTGTATTTCTGTTTCCAGGGTGCACCGCGTGGAGGTACATTTGGGATCTTGGTTATCTGCTAACCCTGGGTCCGCCTAGAGCAATGCGTTCCCTTTGCACCCCAGAGAACGTGGAATAAGACGGATTTGATATCATCATCTTTTCCTGATGGTCCATGACATCATATGTTTCCTGTGATGTCAATTTTTAGAGTTCATGTCGTGTGACTTTGTTTATCATGTTCTTTCAAAGCCTTCCGTTTTATTCTATGTCAATAATCTCCGAGACTGATTCCGTTCTTCCATGTCACAATGTTAGGTTGTCAAGCGTATTCTACCTTGATTTTCGTTCTTCCATGTCACAATGTTAGGTTGTCAAGCATATTCTACCTTGATTTTCGTTCTTCCATGTCACAATGTTAGGTTGTCAAGCATATTCTACCTTGATTTTCGTTCTTCCATGTCATAATGTTAGGTTGTCAAGCATATTCTACCTTGATTTTCGTTCTTCCATGTCACAATGTTAGGTTGTCAAGCATATTCTACCTTGATTTTCTCCTACATGACCTAATGTTCTTCAACTTGACTGTTGTTACCTTGTGTTCCATTTTTCCTCATCTCATGATGTGTCCAACAAAATTTGGACTGTCTCTTTCTGATATGTTTGAGCAGCTCTCTTTTTTTAATTAACTTCTGTCAAGATATCTGCATTGTTCTTGTATCTGCCCATGATGCTCTTAACATTTTTTGTAAAACCACATCTCTGTTGCCTCTATATAATGTTCCATTATTTTGCTGATTGTACAAGATTCACTTCCGAACAAATTGTTTCTATATAACTTCAGAGACCTCTCGTTCTCTCCTCAACTGACAAGGAGAGAAATAGAGTTCTTCATACGCCTAAAATATTCCCCAAAATGTTGCACAATCGTAATAGTGTCACATTCAATGAAAGTGCAGTATAGTGACCATCTTACCTTTGTTTCTTTTTGAACAGGAATATAAGTATTGCCACGAGCATCGCTACTGGTAGAAGGTATGGTATGTAGCGAAAAACCTTAGAATGCGTATAATCTATAGACATTGAAACACATATATTACCCACTTGTCGTAATAATTATGTATCATATTAACCGGGTGAATGATATCGCTTACATATATAAGATTATCTCTCTCTGCTCGTGCGTATGTGTGTGTGTGTTTGTGTGCGTTCGTGCGTGCGTGCGTGTGTTTGTGTACTTGTCAATGTGAATATATGCAAATATCATTCTGAATGACAATCTCTCACTCAAGCACATATACAAAGATAACTTTTTTCCAAAACCTCAGAAGAAAACGTGGAAAAAACGGATTTGATATCATCATTTTTTTCTTATGGCCTGGGACGTGGTTCGTTGGTTATCATGTCTTCAAATGCCATCTCGCCGTTGATTATCATGTCTAAAAATATCAATTCCCTGCAAATTTGTAACGGAAACATGCAATATTTGATAGTTTTCACCGTCGTAATAATTTAATTTCCAGAAAAACGCTTTCCAAGCGTTCATTCTCATACTCCCGCTGGAACTCTCATGTAGCAGGACATAGGTCCAACTAGATTTCCAGCAGGATAAAGTCCAGAGAAATAGGAAATATTGTGTCACCATTTGTGTGTGTGCGTGTACATGTACGTATCCGTACGGGTATGAGTGTGAATGGGTGTGCGTGCGCGCGCACTAATGTTGCGTCATATTCTACTTTATGTACATAAATATCCACCTGTCACTAATTTTCAAATACAATAAAACCTATTTAAACATATAGAAAAATAGAAAGTATAAGTACATTCAATATCAATTATGTGGGGGCTTAGGAAACAGTGTGTCCACCAAATCGTTACATTAAGAACTTTCGGTGTGTGTAGATACCCTGTTATGTTCTGTTAAATATTCGTTTGTTTTTTCTCTCTATTCCTTCATTTTAATATTACAATGTATTATTATCTCCATCCGGATTTTCAACATTGTGTTTTTATTTAGCATCGTGATGTGATCATTGCAAAGTCATCTGTTACAAGTCGTGTGCTATTTTGTGATTTTTACAAAGGTCCTTTGGTTGAATCGTCAAATTGTATGTGCTTTCTGTTGTGCGTCCATAGTTTATCATGCTTACAACCCATAAGTAACAATCTATTTCACTTTTAAATGTGTGCCATGTCCCACAAAATGTCTCATAAACTATTGCATTGGATTACAGATAACGCAACAATAACCGATGCATACACGAGCACACGTGACTTAGATTATGTACAGCTATACGTCGCTCAATATTCTTCTTCTATCTCAAACTTCTCCAGATTCGAAGGACGTAGTCTGGAGAACGTAATGCGTACATTGTATCATTGTGTACAACTTATCTGAGATGTCTACGCCTTTTGGCCGTACACATCCAATTTCAGCATAGCTTCTGAGTCGTGTTAAAACTATGTGGGATGCGGCAGAACATCCCTCCCAAACCTCCTTCACATAAACAGTGTTATATTCATTGCTCGCTTTCTCGCCTGGGTAACAAACGGATGTGTTCAAATATTACATCAACCTAGCACTTTTCTAATTATGTTATCAGGCTTCATTCTAAAGCTGCGGTCCGTCCATTTCCATCTGTATCTTTTATCTCTACCTCGACTGGACACGGTTGTGCTCTCTTCCACAACACATCACTTTCTATTAATCCTGACGATCTGATGATCTGATGCACGGTATACGACAGAGAGACTTACTAATAAATATATATAATTATTATATTTTCTGGCTTACAAGTCATTTTTCCTGAACACACAATATTACGATTTTACAATTGTAATAAACAATCTAACATCATTTTCCTTAGTTAATATAGCACAAATATATATATATATAAATTGTCAGCTAATAGTTTTACCAAGAATAATACAAAATCGACGTTTCGACCATAAAAGGTATTTACCACAGGACAAACAAACACAAAATAGGAACCATTAAATCAAACGAAGAATATATGTCAGCCATGCTGGAGCTGAAGGGTCAGGAATGTAAAAAAGAAAGTCGAAAGTAAGACCTGAATATAAATACGGCAACTCGTGATACATTTATTGTTGATCCGGCTAGGGTCAACAATTCTAAAACTGTCCCTGAGGCAATGCCGAAATTTTTTTTTTAATGTAACTAGATTTTTTTTTTAAATTATTCTTTATTTAGCTATACCTACCAAACAGCTCGCAGTGACCATCTTCCATGTTACATCTGTTACGCTCACACCTAGTAGAGCAACGGAATGAGCACATATTTCCATAAAATCCAGTGTCACAAGATAAACATGACCCATTTATACTATAGCACAAATTTTTAAAACATCTTCTAGGGCAGAGAAATGAGCAATTTCTTCCGTAAAACCCGACTATACAAGCATAGCAGTCACCATTATCGTCTCTACAAAATGTGTCAACACAATGTGAAGAGCACGATTTAGAGCAATCGTCTCCATAACTATTAGTCTTGCAAGAAATACAGTTGCCAGTGTCAACATAACACAAGTTGTTAACACAATCAATAGGACATCTATTTGAACAGTTATATCCATAAAATCCGTCGCTACATTGCAAACATTTTCCACTTTCAACATCGCACGATTTGCTATGACATTGATTAGGACACTGAATTGAACACTCTCGCCCATAAACTCCTAATTCGCATAAGTTACATGCACCAGTTGTGAAATTACAGAGGTTGTCTTTGCAACGAGTAGAGCATTTGCTTGAACAGTTTAGTTCAAAAAACCCTGGTTCACATGAGATGCATGTTCCATTTAATTGGCATGAATTATTCATGCAGTTCGTAGGACATGGTATTGAGCAGGTATTTCCAAAGTACCCACTAACACAAGGAGAGCAATGACCATCCTTGACAGAGCATGTTTTTGATGTACAATGAGAAGAACAGGGAGTTAAACAGTTATGACCATAAAATCCAGCGACACAAATAAAACATTGGCCAGTTTCATCATCACATCTTTTGTTGACACAATTCTGTGGACATGGAGTTGCACATTTGTCTCCAAAATATCCATTATCGCATGGTGAACAAGTACCATCTGTAACATTGCATGTCCCATTTAAACAGTGTACAGAACAATCCATATCACATCGTTTTCCATAAAATCCCAAGGAACAATCGTAACAGTCTCCGTTTGTAGAATTGCACGTTTCATTCACGCAGTTTTCTGAGCAGGCATCAACACATTTTTCGCCATGAAACGCACCATCACAAGAAAAACAATGTCCACTAACACTATCACACGACGAATTCTGACAGTTTTCTGGGCATGGACTTACACATGTCTCTCCATAGAAACCCTCGTTGCATGATATACATGTACCATTGTTCATATAGCATATGTTGCTAATACAATTTTCTGGACACTCAAATAAGCATTTTCGTCCGTAGAATGAATTAAGGCATTTCCAGCAGGTACCATAATTCTGATCACATATACCACTCATACAATTTTTCGGACACACATCTGAGCAATTAATCCCATAATATCCATTTTCACAAGAGAAGCATACACCATATGAAGAACATGAGTTGTCTAGACAGTGCTCAGCGCAAGGAGTAACACATTTGTGACCATAAAATCCATGTATGCAAGCTTCACAGTAGCCTTCAATCATTTCACAATTTTTGTTCATACAATTTTTTGGGCAAACACTAGAACATGTGTCTCCATAGAATCCAGTATCGCACGAATGGCAGTTACTAACAGTCCAATTACATAAATCAAAGAGACAGTTCTCATGGCATTCGTTTTGACATTTTTCTCCATAGAATCCACTATTACAAGAATAACAGTTACCACTAATGTCAACACATAATTTGTTTCTACAGTTTAGTGGACATCTCCTATTACACTTATCTCCATAAAATCCAGCTTTACAGTTTAAGCAACTCCCATCTTGGAAGCTACATTGATTATTCTTACAGTTGGACGGGCATTGAGTTGAACAAATGACACCATAAAATCCATTTTTGCACGACAAACATGTGCCCTGACCTTTTTCACATACATCATTACCACAGCCTGCAGGGCATGCAATGTTGCATTGATCTCCGTAGTAACCCGTTTTACATGATGCGCAGGCGCCAGTCAATACATCACATACGATGTCCTGACACTGTGCGGGACATCGAGATGAACATGTGCTGTCATAATATCCGCTGTTACAAGAGAAACAATTGCCTGTTGTAATGTTACATCTTCTATTGCTGCATTGACTAGAACATGGAAATAAGCATTTGTATCCATAAAATCCATTCTTGCAATCAAAACATTCCCCATCTGTCTCATTGCATAAGTTGTTCTGACAGTTTACTGGGCAAGAAGTCATACATTTATATCCGGAATATGTTCTGTCACATGAGAAGCACGTACCTTCCTGAAAATCACACCCATCATTATTGCAGTTAACAGGACAGGTAGACAGGCATTTAGGTCCGAAGTATCCCTTCCTGCAAAAGTAACAGGTACCATATGATGAATAACATGTATTATTGCCACAGTTAATAGGGCACACACTTGTGCACGCGCTTCCAAAATATCCCCTGTCACATGCTTGACATGTTCCATTATCAGAATGGCAGACATCATTTAGACATTTTTCAGGACATAAAAATTTGCATTTGTCTCCGTGATATCCTGGTTGACAATTCAAACATTTACCTTCTTGAATTTCACATTGACTGTTATTGCAGCGTGGTGAACACACAGATAGACACTTATATCCATAAAATCCAGTTTTGCAAGTCAAGCAGGTGCCATTTGCTTCATCACAAACATCATCACAATTTTCTGGGCATTCATCTCTACACTGAAATCCATAAAATCCATCTATACATGACAAGCATCTACCTTCATTGATGTCGCATGTATGATTCCTGCATTTCACGGGACATGTTGATCTACATTTGTATCCATAGAAACCATTTTTGCATGAAACGCAATCACCGTCACTTCTAATACAGGTGTCTCCAAGACAGTTTACAGGACAGGAAAGTGTGCAGGTGTACCCATAGAAACCATCTTTACATGAATCACACACTCCAGTATTATCATCACAGGTACCATAACAATTTTCATGGCATCTATCCAAACACAGGTCTCCAAAAAATCCACGGACACAATTAAAGCAGTGACCATCTGTTTCATTGCAAAGTCTATTCGTGCAGTTTTCCGGACATGAGGATAAACAGTACACACCGTAATATGTAGAAGAGCAGGACAAACAGATTCCTGTTACACTATCACATTCATTATGCAGACAATTGTGCGAACAACTGTATAAACATTTATTTCCGTAAAATCCTTTTACACAAAATGAACACATCCCATCTGCAAAACTACAGTTTCTGTTCAGACAATTTTCTGAACATTCCGACATACACTTATATCCGTAATACCCAATCTCGCAAGTATCACAGTTGCCTTCTAATTTATCACAAACGGCATCCACGCAGTGCTGAGAACAGTTATACGAGCAGGTATCTCCATAAAAACCAATATTGCATGAGATGCACATGCCAAAATCCATGTCACATGACGCGTTAAAGCATTCTTTGGGACAAGTTTTGAGACATTGTTCATCGTAGAATCCTTTAGTGCAGCTGAAGCAACTTCCATTTGTAAAATTGCATATATTTCCTTTGCAGTTTGAAGGGCAGTCTAAAAGACATTTTTTTCCATAGAAGCCGGCTGAACACTCTGAAGAACATAACATGTGTATAACCATTGTGTATATAACATTTTAGTTGATGATGATGGTGATTGTGGTGATGATGATTATAATTATTCTTATTATTATTCCTATTGTTATTATTATTATTTATTATTATTATTAAATAAACCCTTTTATACAGAAAGAAACATTTTACCTTAAAATTATAGTGTATTCATTCAGGTATCTAATGTGAAAGTTTCAACCATATAGCTTTAACGAGTTTTAAATATTTAAATATGTATTTTTATTGTAACCCTACCGTCTCCTAGGTGTACCCTCCACACCCCCCACACACACACACTTCTTGATTTGTCTTTTAGCTGTCCACGGCATGCGTACAATTTTTCTGTAGCATGTCATTTCGTAAGCAGTGATTCTCTTTGCTATTGTTTTATTTAACCTTATATTATCACTGGAAATACACATGTTCTGATCATACATAATTTATCTTTGCGGCTGGTACCTTTCCAAAGATTTTTCATATCCACAAGTTTCAATTCTTCTCTTGATTACGACAGTCTCCTCAGCTGTTTATGTTTGTGCCCAACTAACGCACGTGTGTTGCCGGGGCCCGAAAGAGGAGCATAGAATAGCAACACTGTTTACCTTCCACGCATGTCGTAAAAGGCGACTAAGGAGGTTATGGGATGGAGTTGGCTGTCCCATCCCATATAGGGTCAGTGACCCACAGCCTTGTTGATGTCGGATGTGTCAGGCCAAAAGGCGCAAATATCGCAGCAATGCTGTAAACCATGACAACAACGCATTCCGTTATCCTGACTACATCCTGCTAATCTGCAGGAGTTTGAGAACGAACGCAGAAGAAGAAGAAGTGCCCAACTGCAGGAAATTTGTTACCGCCTCTAGTTCGAAATTATTAATTATTATCTTTGGTTGTACTTTCACTTAAGAATTGGCATACTTTTTGTTTTCTTCATACTTAAATACAGGTTTTGGGCTTCACTGTGTTCTTTTGTTAATAGTAACAATTGCTTTAGACAATCTCCGTTTGTTGTTAAGAGAACTGTGTCGTCAGCATATCTGATTTCTGGGATCTGTTGACCGCCGATGGTAAGATGCCGGAAGTTTAATATTCAGTCAGTTCCTCTTTTGCCAAGTTTGGCACTTACGGTGGCTGCCATAGTTCTCCTTGTCTGTCAGTCAGTTGCTAGGGATTGCAGGTCCTGTGCATTTATGCCTGTTGATTTTAATTCATTCATAAATATTCTTCCGAGCGTTGTATTTGATCTTCCCTGTTTTCTTTTCCCGTCTCGTGTCCTCATGAAGGCTTGTCGTGTAAGTCTAGTTTAATATTACTAGATCTTGATTATTATCTAGATTATTATTATCCTGACTATTATATTGATTATTATCTAGATCTTGATTAATATTCCTTGATCTCGCCATACAAAACTCATAATGACCTGGAAGTCAACTAATTTTTTTTATCTTCCTAATTTTTTTTAGTTACCAGAGAGATACGTTGGGTAAGATTGTACATGTTTACTAAACATTTCGTAATACACTTGATTTTGTTTCTTGATAAAGGTAATTTGGCTATAACGTCGAATTCCCTTTCTCCTAACACGTTATAACTTATTGTATAGCTGTCATTCAATCTCTCTCTCTCTCTCTCTCTCTCTTATCTCTCCCTTAGCAATTATAAATTATTGGGAACTGTACCATATCAAAGGCCTATCAAATATTTCGTCAACTAGCGGAATGTGAAGCGAACTTCCATTGTCATGCGCATGTTCGTTGGAAGTGCGTTTTGGTTTGCATAGTTTTCGCACGGCCAATGAAATTACGTCACTTGCTAACAATAAAATAACAAAATGGCGATAAATATAAAAATAACGGAGTATCTTCTGTCTTTCCTTTCTTTTCTTTTTTGCAATACACCCTTTTATGCCTTGCAGCGTCAGAAGAGTTCTCTGGAGATGACGTTTTTGCATGCTTCATGTATGTTTGGTTTTCGTTGACTCTTTTTTTCTATAACAAATCGTTTGCAAGTTTTGCGCCTGACTTTGTATCCATCGTACCCGTACAGTAATGCTTTTTAAGATGCACTGTCTAATACTAGTCCTGAGAACTATCCATGTTTCCTAGGAGCGTTTTAGTTCTACAATGTCGGTTTGCTAGACCTGCCACAATGTTTTTTCCGCGTCTCCAAATGCTTAAACCGTGTTTTAATATATCACTTTCATAAAAGAAATTACATATTCCATTTTAAAATCATTTAGCGGGGTATGCCATGATTTTATATCACGAGTGCGCATTGCAAGAGTAGGGATACTGTTAGAGTTTAGATAATACATTCAAGATAATACATGAAAGAATTAAGAACAAGATAGACATGGAGGTCGGTGAAGAACAATTCGGTTTTAGGAAAAACAAAGGAACCAGAGAAGCTATACTGAGTATCCGGCTAGTGATAGATAAATATATAGAAGTCCAAAAAAGTATCTATATTTGCTTCATAGACTACAGCAAGGCCTTTGACAGAGTCCAACATGAAAAATTAATCAAATGTCTTCAAGAAATAGGCATAGATGGAAAAGACATCAGACTGATTAGAAATATATATTGGGAACAAACTGCATCAATAAGGTGTGAAAACAGTTACTCTACGTACATAGAAATAAGAAGAGGGGTAAGACAAGGATGCATTTTATCACCAAGCCTATTTAATATCTACACAGAGAATATCTTTGAAAATATAGAAGAAATACCAGGAATCAAGATCAATGGGAAAATAATAAACAACATTAGATATGCAGATGACACTGTTCTTTTAGCAGAAAGTGAACATGAACTACAAAGACTAATATATCAAGTCAATAAATCAAGTAATGAATATGGACTGGATATAAACATTCAAAAAACAAAAACCATGATAATCAGCAAAGACACAGAAGAACAGGAGGTAAACATAAACATACAGGGAGAGAAACTACAACAAGTAAAACAGTATCAATATCTTGGACACATAGTCACAAATGATGGCAGATGTGAAACAGAAGTTAAAAGGAGAATAGGAATGGCTAAAAAAGTACCTTCAATGACATGAGGAAATTATTAATATCTAAACAAATTACAAACAAGTTAAAAATGAGAATTATAAAATGCTACATCTATTCCATATTAATGTATGGCTCAGAAACATGGACACTAAATAAACAATTAGAAGACAAAATTGATGCCTTTGAGATGTGGGTATATAGAAGAATAGGGAGAACATCATGGAAAGAGAATAAAACAAATAAAGAGGTGCTAAAAACACTTAATATGAAGAAAGAACTACTAAGAGAAATAAAGATCAGGCAAATAAAATATTTTGGACACATTAAAAGACATGACACCCTATTGAAGACCTTACTTGAGGGTAAAGTCAAAGGGAAGCGAGCAAGAGGTAGGCAGAGATACAAGTGGGAGAGTAACATTACACGATGGACAGGTTACAGTTTAGCAGAGTGCACCACCAAGACAAGAGACAGGAGATGTTGGAGATACGTTGCAGCCAACCTTCGTTGCGGAGACGGCACTTGATGATGATGATGATAGAGTTTAGAGGGTATTGGTTGGATGAAGTAGTAGAACTAATCATAGCTCTAATTTAGACCCCCCCCCTTTTCCTAAACTCAAAACGTCTCTTTCATGCTGGGGTTAGTGAGGTAGGGCTGTCTTGTCGTGTTAGGCGGGTTAGTGCCGACTTCATGTTCATTCGTATATAGTATTTTTTCTGCGATTTATATCCTGCGAACTCCTCCGTCAGCAGCGCAGCAATTTTTCATCACGCATATATTTTTCAATCGTAAACACTCCTCGTTTCAGAACAAGCGTTTTGTATCCTTATTACCTGAATGTAAGTTCACCATCGTTACGGTAGCCATTGTACTCACAGAAAGGGATACACCGGAAGATGTCGTCACACAACAATATTGCGTTCCACGATGACATTACAAACTAATAAAAAATACGATCTCTTTAAAATTTCTTTAAAACTGTGAACCGGATGTGCGAGGTAGGCCCTTAATATTTGAGGTAGTACAGTTTCAATTATTGTATGTATATATATATATATATATGTATATATATATGTGTATATATATATATATATATATATATATATATATATATATATATATATATATATATATATATATATATATATATATATATATACATACATATATATATACATATATATATATACATACATATATATATACATATATATATATATATACGTATTTAGGATTTAGGCTTTCCTTACCTCTCAACTATCACTTCATAAATGATTATTTAGCTATCCTTCCATTTCACCTAGCACGTTATAAAGTAATGTTTAGCTGTTTTTCCATTTCACCTAACTCTTTATAGATTCATGTTTAGTTACGTATTTTCTCATTTAGCACGTTATAAATTAATGATTAGCTACCGTCTTTCTTACTTGGCCCGTTAAAAATGAAAGTTAAGGTGTTTTTCCTTCTGATTTAGCACGTTATGAATTAATGTTTAGATACCTTTATTCTCACCATGGATGACGTGAGGAGCGCGGTATCATAGTTAATAGTGAGCATGGCTTACTGTCACCGTGATTTCTTGCCTGACACGGCCTGTCCTCCATGCTCACAAAACCTAGCTATAAATGGGTTTGTGATCCGTGATTTAAGGAAGATAAACACATATAGGAAAAGAACTGGCCACCCCACCTAATAGTTACTGCGGCTTTGTAAATAAAGAGTTAATTTCATCCCGGACGGCAGGTTGCTGTCATTGGGCATTTAACTTCTCCCCTCAATCAATCAAGTGTCATGTCGAATGGCGTAGGCGATCATGTATCTCCACCATTCTCTTTGTGTTGTCAATAAGCTGGGTTGGTGAACTTCTAACGTGCCACAATACTAGTCCATATAGCAACTTTTCTCTCTGTTGACCCCTATCTCTTCTCCTCTTGATATGTCCAGTGGTTATTAAGTGTTAAGGCTGAGTTCTTCTCAGTCCCTCATTTTTGATGATTGATCTTTTCACGTCAGCATCAATAAGAACCTCTGCATTAGTTTTCTTGGCTGTCCATGATATTTTTATCGTTCTTCTCAGAAACCACATCTCTGAAGCCTCTAATTCGCTTTGAATTTTTTTGTTTACAGTCCATGCTTCACATAAATAAAAAAGAATCGGTTCGATATAACATATCAATCAATATCAATAAACCCATAACCCTTCAGGGTCGTAGGGGTACCACATTGGATGCTTCAGCACACAGAGTCCTCCAGCGAATTCTATCCTCAGCGATGCGGATGAGTGTGGAAATATCTAGCCCTGTCCATTCCTTGATGTTGTCTGCATAACATATCAGCACTCGAATTTGGGTCTGCATTGATAGTCTTCCATTGCACAAAATGGTTCTGTTTTTTTGGAATGCTGATTCGGCTTCTGCTGTTCTGCTCTTTATCTCAATTGAGCATCTACCTTCTAATGTTAAAAGGGTGCCAATATATTTCACTTTTTTCAATTTATGCTAATTTTATGTCGTTAATCATTATGTTTCATCTTGGCGGTGTATGTCTTTTCGAGACAACCATTATTCCTGTTTTCTTCTTGTTTAAACTAAGCCGTAGTTTTCACGTTCTTTCACCACTTTATCTAACAGGGTTTGTAGTTCCTATTCGCTTCCTGCGATTAGTACTGTGTCGTCAGCATATCTCGAGTTATTTATATTGCATCCTCCCACTTTTATTCCTGGCATATCTTCTGTATTTCGCATAATGTTCTGTATACAGGGAGAAACGGTCCGGTGACGTTACACAACTTTGCCTGACACCCATTTCTATCTTTTGAAATCTACCTATAGTATTGTTAACTTTCATCGCAGCCGTTTGTTTCCAATACATATTTCGTACTATTTTTAGATCTTTCCATCAACGTTACTATTTTCTAGCAGTTTTCAAAATCTCTGAATGCTTCACCTTGTCAAATGTTGTGCTATAATCTATGAAGCACAGATTAAGTCTTGCTGTACTTCTATATCCCTCTTCATTAATGTTCTTACTATATATAGAGCATTTCTTGTGCCTTTTCCTTCTACGAATCCGCATTGTTCGTCTGCTATCTCCGGTTTTATTTTTCCTTGTATACGCCTCATTATTATAGGCAGTAGAATCTTGGTCATCTGACTCATAAGGCTGATTGTTCTGTGGTCCTCGCAGTCTACTGCACCATGTTTCTTTGGTAGGGCTATGAAAATTTATTGTAGCGTATCACATGGAATATAGCCACTGTTGCAGATATAATTTAAACTTTTAGTGATAATTTCAATTCCATGTTCTTCTAGAGCTTTTAATTCTTCTTTTATAAACTTATCTGGACCTCATGATTTGTTGTTTTTTAAATGGTGTATAGCTTCCTTACCTCTGCCTTTAATATACTTGGAACTTCATTGTTATAATTTAAGTTCATTTCTATCATCTTCGTACAGTTCTTTAATATATTTTTCACATCTGTGCATGATTTCATTTTCTTCCAAGTGTATTTCTCCCTGCTTAGATTTAAGGCACCCAGTCTCGTGAGTCTGCCCTCCGCCTGTTAATTTATTTATGTGTAGATGTGTATCACTCGTATTTCTATGGCTATTTTTCTATTTTACTGTACTATTTTACCAATCCTCTTTAGCCTTGTTGAACTTATGTTTAATTTCTTTGTTCATCTTGTTGTATTCTTCAATGTTATTCTTCATCTGTCTTGTTTGCTTCATCATATTCAAAATATCTTCTGTCATCCAGTTTTTCTTATTGAGATGTTTCTTAAGTGGCAGAATCTCTTTAGATGTTTGCTGCAATGATTCTTTTAACATCGTCCACTGTTCTCCAATGGTTTCTTTTTTTCTCTCGCATTGTACCTATTTTGAATTGCTATATTATACTGTTCTTGTAATTCTGTATTCTTTGTCAGCATATTCGTATTAGGTGTGTTATCTGCCTTTGTAGTTTTTAATCTCTTTAGCCTAATGTTGATCATTCTTAGCACGTTATAAATTACTGTAAGCTAACGTTTTTGTTATTCCTGTAAGAGATAACATATAAAGATGAGCAAACAAACATGCCATATATAGTATATGTGTTATTGATCGAAGACAATATATGATTATGAGTAGGTGACCCAAGTTTACTTAGTATACTACAATAGTAATAATAATAATAATAATAATAATAATCCATAACCCGTCAGGGTAATAAGGGTGCCACACTAGAGACATCATCATAAAAATCTCTCCAAACATACGATTCATGAAACACTGCCAATTTTATAGAAGAGACAAACCTTCAGATATAAGCACATTCCAGAGGAAAGAAAGAAAAAGAATTGTTTTTACAGTTTCTTCTTTTTTTTTAAATAATAATAATTAAAGAAAGTATATCTTGGGTAAACTGTTGACAAAGCAGGGAATTGTTCGGCAAACATTTCTTTGATGCTCATTCTCAAACTCTTGCTAGATCTCTCAAGCAGCGCAATGATCCTACTATATTTCCAGCATATATTTGCGTCAATGGTCTGAGACATCAATCTTCGGTGGACTGCAGAGATCAGAAAGAGATTAGTAATGGGTGTAAAAAAAATACAGGACGGAAGAAACATGTATGCAAAGGGTAAAATACAGCTACAACTATCTAGAAATTATGTGGTTTTTTTTCAGTAGCAATGTATGATTCTGAGACTTGTGCAACGACATCCGCAGTGGAAAAGAAAACATCAGCATTTGAATTGAAATGATACAGAAAGGTTCTAATAATATCCAGGACAAAATAGTCGAATCTCATTATAACAATTTCGTTCGGACTCACGAAATATGTGTGCAATAACAGAAATTCGCTATACACAGAACACAGCACTAAAGAATAAATATAATTAGGAATCATGAGAAGTGTTGTTAAATAGGAACATTTGTTATAAAAGAATTCACTAAAAAGGGATTCCAGTACGTAGCACCTGTACAAATAAGACAAAAAGACAAAATTGGGTGGTTGGTTGCTGATCCACCGGTCTAATTACTCATGCCCTTTGACCCATCCAATGGTTGGTTTCTGAGCCATAGGCTCATGCCCTTTAACTCAGAACCCATCCAACGGTTGGTTAATTTGTTGGTTGGTTGGTTGGTCGGTTGGTTGGTTGACATACTGGTTGATTAGTTGGTTGGTTGACACACTATTATGATGAGGGGGCATAAACTTGAAGACGTCAATGTTTCAAAATGCCTAGGACAATGCATATGCAGTGATGGAATATCAAAATACAATTTACGGCTGAAGATGGACTGATTGCTGTGTCAAGACTAAATATAATATGAAAAAGCAACATCAGTTTTGGAGTGAAGATCCGAATTTATAACTCACTAGTGTTACATATTATACTGTGCAGTTGTTAGAGTTAGACACTAACTGCAGACACGGAAAGACAGATCAATCAATTAATCAATCAGCCCGTAATCCTTCAGGGAAGCATCCACATTGGATGCTGTGGATGCTTCAGCACACACTCTTGCGATTTCCATCATCGGCGATGCGGATGAGTGTGGAAATATCTTGTTCTGTCCATTCCTTGATGTTGTCCATTGTAGTATGTATAAGACAGATATAGGTCTTCGAGTAAAAGTGTTACAGTCGAATTTAGCGCATTTCCTATAGATAGTATAAGACAAATGTGTACGTAAGAAATCAAGTATAGACTCTTACAGGTTCAGAAGAATCAATTCCTCCAATAATAAAGCGGCAAACAAATTGTTAGTTTGTACATGTATGCTGACATGATTCCCCGTCCAAAACCGATCTTGCAATGTACAGTTCAGGGTGAAGAAGAAGAGGGACCCAAAGAATAACAAGACTGGATATGTAAAGATTTTTCCACACTCGTCCGAATCTCTGACCATAGAAATTGCTTGATGACTATGTCGTGCTATATGTAACTCTAGGCATGCAGTGTAGTACTCCTCCGACCCTGACCTGTTTTGACTCATACAATGTTGTACCATTACGACCCCTGACAAGTAATGGGTTAATGGAAATCATTTGTATTATTCGACCCAACCCCCACTTCAGTAATGAAAGGAGTTCAAAATATCTCCGAGTACACACATCAATATATTGCACATATTGTCTATGTGATGCGTGAAGAACTGATGAGGGAAGCAGAGAATTGCAACACTGTTACCTGCAATGATTACCACACGTAGCGACTAGGCAGGTTTTGGGATGGAGTTAGCTGTCTCATTCTATGGTTAGTTGGTTGCTTGGTTGGATTGTTGCTGATCCATCGGACCATGGGGTCGCGCCATGTGTCGCAGGTCGCAACCAATAGAAAATCATTGGCCCATGAGTCATGATGAAATCTGGTGTATTCGGCCGAATGTGCAGAAATCGTAGCCATCCTGTAAACTATGGCACAACGGATTCCGTTCTACGAACAACGTTCTGATCATCTGCAAGAGTTTCAGAACGAATACAGAGGAAGATAAATCATGTATTACTTTGGTCTATCAATGTAAAAAACATTACATATTTACTAGTTACCAGTATCACATTTCCCTCCTATGTAACCATCCAAACAGCTCTGACATTCACCAGTAACCATATTACATACACCAACGCAGTGAATGGAACACGGCTGTGCACATGCATATCCATAGAATCCAGCTGGACATCCTATACCACAAACTCCAGTAACGGCAAAACATGTCTGGTTAGACTCACAGTTACAGACTTTCGAACATTCTAGACCCCATTTATTAAGTGGACAGGCTGGTTCTGAAATATAAGAAAGATTGTGTGGTATGATGTCTAAAAGTATTTTTAGAAAGTTGCTGGGCAATACCGCTGAAGATGTACGAAGTGACGTGATCTGAGCGGTATCTTTAGCAATCAGTGCGCTGTTCTGTTGAATGTGATCAAGTATTTTTTCAGGTATTCCCAGTCTAATCAAGCCCATGGAAATGGGAGACGGCTGTTGAAGTAGTGTTCAACGCTTCACTTCAGTGGCAATAGAGATATGGAAATAGAGTAATGGAAATAGAGATAGTGAAATAGAGATATGGAAATAGAGTAATGGAAATAGAGATAGTGAAATAGAGATATGGAAATAGAGTAATGGAAATAGAGATAGTGAAATAGAGTAATGGAAATAGAGATAGTGAAATAGAGATAGTGAAATAGAGATATGGAAATAAATATAATGAGACTATCATTTAAAGTTTAATATCAGTGTGATATAAGATACATTAAAAAACAATATTGGGACTATCCTCATCAGGTACCGCCTCTAAACGAAGGCTTGCTACAACAGACCTCCAACATTTTCTGCTTCTTAGCTTGGTCTTTCACTCTGCTAGACTGTAACGTGTCCTTCTCGTGATGTTTCTCTCCCTATTGTGACTCTGTCTACCTCTTGCTTGACTCCCCTCGACTGTGCAGTATTGTTTTCAACAAGAAGTCATGCCTTTTAAAATAAATATACAATATCTTGTTTGATTTGCATTTCTTTTAATAGTTATTTATTTTATACATACCATGATAATCAGCAAAAACACAGGATCAGAAGAACAAGAGATAAACATAAACATACATGGAGAGAAACTACAAGTAAAACTTTATCAATATCCTGGGCACATAGTCACAAAAGATGGCAGATGTGAAACAGAAGTTAAAAGGAGAATAGGAACTGCTAAAAGCACCTTCAATGATATGAGGAAAATAGTAACATTTAAACAAATTACAAGCAAGTTCAAAATGAGAATTATAAAATGCTACATCTATTCTATATTAATGTATGGATCAGACAAATGAACACTAAATAAACAAATAGAAAACCGAAATGATGCCTTTGATATATCGGTATATAGGAGAATAGGGAGAACATCATGGAAAGAGAAAAGGCAAAGATGTTCTAAAAACACTTAAAATGAAGGAATAATTACTAAGAGAAATAAAGATCAGACAAAAAAAATGTGTTGGACACATTAAAAGACATGACACCTTATTGAAGACCTTACTTGAGGGTAAAGTCAAAGGGAAGCGAGCAAGAGGACACACGTGGGAGAGTAACATCACAAGATGGACAGGTTACAGTCTCGCAGAGTGCACTACCAGAACAAGAAAACAAGAGACAGGGGGAGTTTGGAGTTTTGTAGCAGCCAACCATCGGTGTGGGGACGGCACTTGATGATGATGACGAGTCATACGCCGTTTTGTCAGAAACACCTCTTTATTTTCTTCCCTTCTATGAAGTTCTCCATATTCTTCTATATATTCACATCTCAAATCCATCATTTCTGTGTGTGTCTTCTAGTTATTTGTTCCTTTTCCATGTTTCTGAGTCATACATTAGTGTATAGTACATTTAGTATTATATAATTCTCATCAGTCCGTATGGAAACCGAGGTCATGTGCAGTGAGACATTAAATACATGCCATGTTCTACGTGAACGATGATCAAGTTTGTGCAAGCTGAATTTGCACAACTATACCACTAACCTGTGCAATTAGCATAAGATTGTATAGAGAGATTGCATAAACTGGGAGTAGCACGGGGTATCTCACGAAAATTTCAAATAGAACACTCAAGCAACTTAGAACAGGAACCATCAGCCGCTACCCTTTGAGAGATTTACTGAAATGAAATTCTGAGCACTTATGGATATGGATGGTGTGCGGAGACGATAATCAGAATTCCTAACAATATACTACTAGCCTCTGTGTTGTGGAAGCCGGTTTTCTGTATCGAATCCAATTGCAAAAATATAATATATATCGTACAAATGTTAACGTTCCTTGCTATGACCAACTGATAATGTTTGCACTGATAGTTGACAGTTTGACGTAATTACTACATGCTATTCAGATTATTAGACATCAACATATAGAAAACTTGTAATGGTAGTTTTTTGTTAAGTGGGAATACACATTTAACAAAACAAAGTAGAACGTGAAACGATGCATATCGTAACCGATTAAGAAGGGAAACAACGTAAGAATACAAACACAACAAGAGGAAGCAATCAATTCAGAAATATAGGTTTATTCGAGATTATAATATTCTCTTGTGACCAGTGTTATTTTATTACATTCTTAATAGCATCAATAGGGTTCTGCTAGCTGATGTGACTTCCACATATATTCAACTAGAGAACTTTCCAGGTGTTGTCTAGACATTCTGCTATGTTTTTTGTTTGCCAGTTTGCACTGCCATTCCACAGTTTCAATATTTTGTCATTGGACTCACTTCTTGAAATGAATAAGATTTTAGCGGTACTGAATTTAAAGTTTTAAAAGCCAACAATTTCTAAAATCTTTGTCTGGTAACCTTTCTTGGTTCGAAGTTAGCTCATATATAAACACGGCATTCATATTCTCGGCTCGAAGTAAACTCATAATATCAACGCAACGTTCATATTCTTGGTTTTAAGTAAGCTCATAATATCAACGCGACATCGCTTATTCTCGGTTCGAAGTAAGCTCATAATATCAACGCGACATCGCCTATTCTCGGTTCAAAGTAAGCTCATAATATCAACGCGACATCGCCTATTCTCGGTTCAAAGTAAGCTCATAATATCAACGCGACATCGCCTATTCTCGGTTCAAAGTAAGCTCATAATATCAACGCGACATTCATAGAAAATAATGTTTTGTGAATCAAGAACAACGTCCTATTAACATGCGCTGTAGTCAACACACGTTTTATCTAAAACAGCTTTAAAACGTTTTAAAAAATATAAAAACACAAACGCATGTGCCTGTTGAACAGGAAAGTAGAACTTTCTAACATTAGAAGCAATTCAACCTTACCTCCAAATGTTTCGAGCTCGCAAATTGATAGAACATTATCTTTATTTATGGTCGTTATGGTCAGGTTACCCGTTTTCTCTAACACCATTGTAAGATCCACTCTATACAATTCTAACTCATGTCCTGATTCTCTGTAAGTTTCTATTAATTGACCGTCCGGTCTAAAGGTTCTCAGAATAAAACTTTTGAGACTTTTTGGATTAGCTGGTACAACCACAAAAAAAAACAATCAATATTGCAGTTTGATTTGCATTAGCAAAAATTCAACAGACTAAAAATTATGTAAACGCCCTTGTCATAAATTACGTTATTGCACTATAATTGCAAACATTATTGTGTTCTGTGTTTGTTTTTATGATTCTTCTTCTTCAACGTTCATTCTCAAACTATCGGCGGATCTCTCTTGTAGCAGGGCATTTTTACTGTTGATTTCCAGCAGGATGAAGTCTGGGGCCGCGTGAATATACTAGCTTCACATGAGTTTATTCCCCAGTTGAGGCGGAAATATATGTCAGATCGCAGATCGCAACGACTCCGGGGTCAACTCAGTTAATTGGGTACCGGATTCATCCGGGAAGTAAGGACTGCAAGGGAGAGGAGATAGATACCGCCCTCACACAGCAGAGTCATTGAAATGTGAGATAGCTATCATCACACATTTCTACGGCACTAATTAATGCTATGCGTACTCCATATAATCGAAATGTGTTTGTTGTGACGCCGTTTTATTTGCACCGATGGCTCGATACATCCGTTTTCGGTGGGTTTAAGGTTCTAGATCAGGGTATTGAATATATGATTCTTTGAATCAAACAAAACAGTTAAGTTTGAAATATATTACTAAATTGCGAAAACCCAAGATAATGAGAGACATTGTCATTTGTGTCCCTGCAGACGATCTTTAAGCATAGAGATGTGTTGTTTATGATTAGCCTTGACAGTTATTTAACAGTCTGTATCGAACACAATATTCACAATCAATGTTGTATTTCACAAGCATGAGCTGCTTCAAATTCCTGGAATCGATTGAAATTGCCGGATCAGAAATGATGTGGGATCGCACGTCCAAGTCGCACCTTTCTAAACTCAATTTAATAAGCACCACTGCAATTTGGCGACACAAATAATGACTAACACGTAAAGTGTAATCAATAACAAAACACTTGCAAATAGTGATGAATATTAATATCCTAGAAAAGTATCAAAAACGTCATATTAAGGGATGGTCATAAATTACGTCAACAATATTTTTGTCAATGTTTGACCCCCTCTCTATCCCTGTCAACAACTAAAGAACTCAGGGACCACCTGCCTGTCAAACATGTATTCTGCACCCCAAAAACAATTTTAGCAGACAACATTCGGGAAAAAAAAACATGGTTTGTTTCATATTTTCTTTACATTTTTCAGTCTCACACAGTTTGTTTGCTGTATATAAAACAAAACAGTAATGTTGATGTACACTTTTGTCAACCCTCCTCCTCCCTCCCCCACCATCCCTTCACCAACTGTGAAACATGTTCAGCTTCTTCACCCTTCCCCTTTCTAACTGTTGAAGTAATACTTGGACATCACCTTACAGCTTAAAAGAAATTGAAATAGAATACTCATTAACTGTACTAAACACAGGCATATCTATCTATTTTCTTCTCCGTGAGACAACCGGGTCCTAGACTTCTATCCAGTTCATGGTTCAAATAATGAGGCAACTGTCTTCATCCATGCGCGTCACAGGAGGAGAATAAGTAAAGTTGAGAAATATGCTCACAGCTTATCATCATTAGGTGGACAAATCATCATTAGGTGGACAAATCATCATAGGTGGACAAAATCATCATTGTCACCTCTTGTCTCAATTTCTTGCTTTTATCGTCAATCACATGATCCCTATATAGGATGAAGAGTTGCAGGCCAGCAGTTGTTGCTCTGTTTGCTTTGTTTTTTTGGTATATTCCTAGGTGACGGAAAATGCTAGATGCGCCATGCTTTCACTGCGGATGGAGTAACATATCCGACAAAGAATAATTAGATAGTTGGCTTAGAAGTGTATGTTATGCTCCTGGCAGGACGTGATAATCCTGAGATAATAGTACGCTGGGCTGCACTTCGAGAACTAAATATGCATCCATAAACCTCCCTTAAACAACCACGTTTTTGAGTCAACACTATATGAATCAATGTGTCAACTAAGTTCACAAATGAAAAGAATCTGTTCTTTTGTGTGTAAGACTATGGACTGTCAAGAGCTACCTTCTCACAGCTATAGGGATTATTTCACCATTATCATCACAATCATCTACTGCTTTTTCCCTGCTTTTTTTGTTAGTCGTCTCAGGATTGTATAGCGATCGGTTTTCGATATGTAGTTGGTGTAGTCACTTAATGTTGTGTTATATTGTAAAGTCGTAGAGCAACGGTAATTCCTTCAATTCAGCTACATCTTGATCCTTCTCTTCGTTTTTTATATTCTAATATTGCTGATTCTTGCTGTTGGCTAATATGAATTAATTCTCATTGAGAAACCTAACAATTTCGGTCTACTTTATTGCACACAGACATTGTTACAACATTTCTTGCAATCTATTAAAGTTAAATTTATTGAAAAATAAGTCTTTATGAAGGATAATAGTTGGCATCAAATCTATTTCATAAGTTACTGATTAATCCATAATTTTTTGCATCAATTATTTTCTGCAATGTTAAACCACTGAACATAAATACTGCCAAATAATTACGACAGCCTTGAAATTATTGGTTTATTGCTACATCCTCAATAGAGAAAGATATGTCCCATTGCAGCTATGTAATAGAATTACAGTATATCACAGAGACAAATCAGCTTTCTACTTGACCTATATGCTGTTTACAATAATTGAAACCGAGACTTACACAGAAGTTTAGAGATAGGGCGAAACAAACATTGTGTAACATTTTGATTTATAAATTGGATGAAGTGATTTTCAAATATGATTGATATGTTATTATTGGAACTGAAGCAATCACAAACCAGGCAGTACCAAAATGTGAAACTTTTAGAAAGAACCTTGTATTATGATATTGCAAACTGATCGACGTTAGCTGAACCAATGGAGAGGTATGGTTCGAGGTAGTTAAACTAACCCTCCATCCCTTTTAAATGACCAATGTGATTAATGCTGACAAAATAGATTGTCTCCTGACCTATGGAATGTGAGTGACTAAAGAAGAATTGCCATGTTGACCTTGACATCGTAGAACGTCAGCACACTTAATTTATTATTTGACTCGAGAACCATACTTGAACACCATATTTTTAAAATAAGCTAGTTTTTTCTGTCACATAAAGAAACACGGCAGCATGGAGAGAGTGTTACAGGAGGGAATGATAGGAGACAACAGGAAAAGAGACAACCAAAGACGCCGTTGGATAAAAGACATTTAAGAATGCCTGCGCATGTCACTAAAAGAGGTGGAACAACTTGCACAAGACCGCAGAGAATTAAAGAGTCATAAGGAAGACTGCGTTCTTGAAAGAATATGTCACCTAAAGATGAGAAATTTCGCTAGAATCCCCATAAATCGCGAATTTCAGGACAAGCAGGGATTTGTTCTATTAAATGACTGTCGAACTTGATCATCGTAAAACTCGTTCCTATCTCCTCCCCCTTTATATTTCTATACCAACGAAGTCTTTATATGTGAATAATATACGTTGTATGATTCATTTAGTGATGTGCACCTTTGTTTAGAACTGTTGATTAATTAGATGTTATTTAGACTTGTTGATAATGAAATGTATCGTGTAGAAATCAATAATAAATATATCCTATGGTTTGAACTGTGTTAGTTCAACTCTAGAATTAAGTCTTCTTTCCTAGCTTCCGAGGTCACACAATCAAGCAAAGTATTAATGTTCACAGAACGGATGATGACATCCCACGTGAATTGACCATGTAAGTCATAAAAGAAAATACAAGAGGAGATCCAATGAAAATAAATAAGTTGAGAATATCTTACAGCAGCTGATGTTGGTAATGAATATAACTCATTTTCTAAATCACAACTATTAGATGTCGTAACCAGTTCCCTTCCTTGCTGTGTTTATCATCATTACCTCATACATCCGGTACCCAATTACAGCTGTTTGAATGGAGGGACAGTCGTGTGAGGAGATAAATCATTTTTGTGTTTGTCCCGACGAAGTTTCGAACCTGTACATGCTGAAACCTAGTGATAGTAAGCAAGTTCAATATCAACTAGGCCATCGCGCGCCCGACAGAATATGCTAACAAATAAAACAGATTTTCTAGTCATTAGTTTCTCATACCATTCAGAATTGTCTGGCTGTTCATATGTCTGTACCTAAAATTCAACCAGGTACCTAGACAGTTCGGCCAACGAACATTACATTCATGCTATAAAATCAAACTATTGCAAGGTACTAACAGAAAATGCACGAACTGAATGAATGGGAGACTAGTAAATCGGTTGTGTTTAAGTAATATGATAAATATAAGTAGTATTTAGGTAGTAATAGTATATAAGTAGTAGTCTGCACTCGTAACTCAGAGTTTTACTGCAATCTCGCTCACATTCAGTCTAGGACTTACTGTGACTTTTATAAATATTTGCTCTGGTGAGAAAGACTGGCTGACGATAGGTTAACGTTAGAAATGGATCGACACTCTGGTTACTAGTCTGATTGCACGACCTTCTCAGGACTGTATTGCTAGAAAATCCATCCACATTTGCAGGGAATAATGCATCGTGATCAAAGCTTTGGGAAGCGACTTGTTTAATTGCAAGATTTCGTCCTGAGAAAATATACATTTTATGACCTGCAGATGACATTTTATATACATTACATGATAACAAAATAAATTAACATTTGTTTACATACTTCTTCTTCAACGTTCATTCTGAAACTCCCGCTGGTTCTCTCTTATATAAGGTCCTCACGGTCAAAATATTTCAGAGCCAACTGTATCACTTATCCACACATTCTAATTGAAGATCCATATCGGAATAGGCTCATAGAAGAAATGAAGAAGTTAGGTTGATCGTTGCAAAAGAAGACGAAGAAGCTAGAAGATGACGTCAACTGGCATGAAAACATATCCATCAATAAAATGAAGTAAGCAGAAATCAGGATTAGAACTTATTTCCCTTGTTCCTCATTGGTCATTTGGTGTATACTTTATGTAAATCCAATTCTTCTTCTTCTTCTTTCGTTCACTTGAAACATGTCTATATCTGCAATTCTGTCTCCTTAATAAAACTCACTGTCTTTTGTAGTTCATACAGTGTCCCATAGAGCTTTGATTCCAGTGTTGTTTCCTCTGGCCAATATGTCTGCCTCAGCGTTTCATGCTCAGAACACTCTTGAAGTATATGTTTGGCACTCTGTACTGCCTGTCCACATGTACACATGGCCGTGTTGCCAATCTTGAACTTTGTATACATGTGACTGCGGAGTCGGTTGTGTCCTGTTCTGAGACGTAGAATTATAACTTGTTCTGATCTGTTCATAATGTGATAGTCATCTTGTGTTGGTGTTTGTGGCTTTCTTATTGACTTGATCATCTGTTTTTTCTGATGGTAGGTGATTGGTATATCTGGTTGATCTTCGGCAGCACCTTCCTTAGCCAGTTGGTCTGCTTTTTCATTTCCTGGTATTCCACAGTGAGAGGGTATCCACTGCATGGTTACCCTATACTGGTAAGACAATTCGCTAAGTAGTTTTTTCAAGTCTGTTAGTTTTCCAGACTGGAGAGCTTGAAGCACTGACCTTGCATCTGTCAGGAATACCACAGGCTGTAGGTCAGAGTTGGAGTTCAGCAGTTTTTTAGCTGCCACAGTAATTGCCTGGATTTCTGCATCATAATTATTGCAGAATTTTCCTGTCGGTGTTCTGATTGTATCTCTAGGCTTGTGTGGATATTCTGTATATACACCTGCACCTCCATTCCTCACAGCATTCTGTGCTGACCCATCTGTGTATACTCTGACCCATATATCTTGTGGATATTCCTCGTCCAGGAAACTGAGGGTGACTGTCCTCCGCTGCACACTGTTCTGTTCGTCCTCGCTTAGTATTCCTTTCACATGGGTCTGAATGTATATTGGCATTCCATGCCTTTCACTCCATGGGGTTTGTTCTGGTACAGACCTTAAGGGGCTGTCAACTTCAGGTAGGTCTGTAAGTTGTCTACGGAGTCGTTTAGCTTGATGGATAAAGCTGCTTCTTTTCAGTCGCCCCATTGCTAGGTTTTGGAATCTTTCCTTCATTGGATGACTTGGCATACACTGAAACTTTTCCGCTTGAATTAGTACTTTTGTGTCTCTGCGTTCGCCAAGTGTTTGCATTCTTCCCATTTTCTGCATCTCTGCTATGGGTGTTGATTTCATTGCTCCCAACATTATTCTAAGTGCATGTAAATCCAATGAAAGCTAATGAAAATCCAAGGATAGGCAATGAAAATCAGGGGAAAAGTAAAATAACATTACTTTGACAAAATGATTACGGATGAATCCGCATGACTGTATAAACGTGTTTTTTGTCATTTAAACAGATCTACTTGTTCATTCGAAATAATCGTTTAAAAATTACGCATTTAACTTTGTATTTTAATTGGCCACTTGCGTTGTGTCGACACTAAAAACAATTTACGAAAAAATAAGATAGCGTTACCTTTGAAAGTGCATCATATGTGTCCACAGGACAGTATAACTAATGAGGTACTCTGACGAGCTCACGAGTTTTATCTCGACATTAATCTCAGAGATAAAACGTAAGATACAGGGACAAATTATTATATGGCATGAACAGCGAAAGTGCAGATGAAAGGATAAACTAAACCTGTGGTGTGCTATGATGATAGCTTTGCGATGCTACCGGAGAGCGTATCCGGCGCTGAAAGAACATCTATCTATCTATCTATCTATCTATAAACCCTGCAACACGTCAGGGTCCTAGAGGTACCACATTGGATGCTTCAGCAATCAAGAGTCCTCCAGCGATTTCTATCTTCAACGATGCGGCTGAGTGAATCAATCTTGTGCTGTCCGTTCCTTGATTCTGTTTGTCCATGTCTTTATTTTCCATAATCTGCTTCTCCTCCCTTTGACTGTTCCCTGCAGAACTGATTTTGACAAGGAATCATGTTTGCATACATGTCCAAACCTTGCTAGTTTTTGTCGATTCACTATGTACACCTGAATACATCACTATTTTATTTCTTGTGTACACATTTGTCTTATGCTACCTTATAGGAAATTTGTAGAATTCATCTGTAGCATTTGTACTTGAAATCCTGTAATCGTCTTTTCCATGTCCGCAGTGAGTGTATAACTCTGACAACAATACAGCGCAACAGAAAGCGTCATCGACTTATACATCATGTTTTAACTCCAACAACTGATGTTGCTTTTCCAAAACTCCCTTTGCCTTGACATAGATAAAGGCATCTGCAGCCTTATTTTAGTTCTGCTTTCATTTGTATTGCTGAATATGCTCGATACCAGGTATTTGAAAGTATTCACCTCCAGAAGCTTATATCCATTCATCATGATGTTGATACGTTCTTTTGTGTCTCTGCTGTTAACCAAAATCTTGCTCGCTTCTGTATTGATTTCCATTCCACACTTGCTGGTAACCTTTTCGAACCTTGCTGTTAATTCTTGTTCTGATCTAGCTATAACATCTTTATAATTAGTGAAACGCAAGTTGCAAATAGGGTGACCTCCAATCAATATAGACGTATTTTCATCATGTAATGTCTCATATATGATATACTCTAGGTATATGTCGAAAAATACTGAAGACAGTATGCATTCTTGCCGAACTCCCACATTTGTTTTAAAGAACTCTCCAATTGTATTATTTGATAAGACAGCAACTACGTGAATTTTTTAAGTGATTCAATAATATCTGTGATTGCGGTGTCAATATTAAGTTGCCTCAGTATGTGCCACAGATCATCACGCCAAACACGGTCAAAGGCCTTTGTAAAATCAATGAAATTGTGGCACAGATCTCGTTGCTGCTGGATACGTTTTTTTCCAATTAATTCTCAGATATTAAATATTTGTTTATCAGTGTTTCTGTTTACTCTGACGCTAGCTTGTTCTTCAGCAATTACTTCTTCCGACTGGTGCTTTATTCTGTACAGTAGTATTTTGAACATCACTTTACTCTGGTGCGTTATAAGGTTAATGGATCTATAATTCTTACACACTTTCAAATCTCCTTTCTTGGGAATTGGTATTATTAACGACTGTGTCCATTCAGTGGACCATTGTTTTGTGCTCCATATATTCTGACAAATTATGATCATAATATTTACCATATTAATTCCCCCGTATTTCAAGAGTTCTGCTGAATGTTATGTTCACCAGGTGACTTCTCTCCTTTTAATGTTCGTATTCTCTCTTTTATTTCATCTGCTAGGATTTTGCATTTCCTATTTCTCTGTTACTTAGTTCATAGTTCTGTAATATAGTGTAGTCCGGATTACACTTACAGTCGCCCGTGTGTTGCCGGGGCCCGAAAAAGGAGTAAAGAATATCAACACTGTTTACCTTCCATGCATGTCGTAAAATGCGACTAAGGAGGTTTTGGAATGCAGTTGGCTGTCCCATCCCATATAGGGTCAGTGACCCAAAGCCGTGCTGAAGTCGGATGTGTCAGGCCGAAAGGCGCAGATATCGCAGCAATGCTGTAAACCATGACACAACGCATTCCGTTCTCCGGACTACATCCTGCTAATCTGCAGGATTTTGAGAACGAACGCAGAAGAAGAAGAACACTTACAGTTATACGGCTCCTTGAAATACTCTGCATAGTATCCTTCCGTGTTTGTCTTCTATTGTAAATATTTTTCATAATTTTGGCTGTGTTATCTTTCTGAGAGTGTCGTATGCTACCTTGCTGTTTCCGTGTTTAAATTATGCATTAATTGAAAGAACATTACTGATAGATTAAGAATCAGAACACTGATTCGAGGGGGAAAAAACTCTGCACCAAAGATAACCAGCACGAACTGAACATGTCTTTAGTCAACAAGAAATAGCAGTATCTAAGGTGTGCGGTTAAAAATAAAAGTTATAAACGCGTGTTGCCTTTCAGAAATCCCCAATACTTCATGATCAGAGTCTCAATTGGCAGACATTAGTCAAGAAAGCCAAAAGACTATGTGAGACGTGAAACAATGAATAGTATACGTTTTCATGAAGAAATGTTTGAAGACGTGTGAAAAAAAGATTAACGTAAAAAAATAAGAAAATACCATTCACAGCTTCTATACACAGCTATGACTCATCTTTGATGTGTACTGACTACAGAAACTGAAATCCAACATACAAAGTTTGGAACAGGGCAAAGAAGTTTTGCAAATCACTGGAGACACACATAAAAACACACAAAAATAAACTCTCGGCCAACAAGTAGTTATTCAGATTATTCAGGTGAATGTCATTAAGTCGTGCTTCTCTGACGACTGGACCTATAATGAGTTTAAGAATCGCCACATATATAAATTTGGCCCGATTGAACCTGTTGCGATAAATGTACGCTAGGCGTATGGATGACATGATGTTGTTTCGTCGTTTCTCTGCTGGTCTCATTTAACATGCATTTGGTGTATTTTGTATATTTTCTGTTTGTGTTGTTCCACCTCTAACTTAGTGTCAACCATTATGTATTATTTTGATATTTATATCAGTCATGTGGACGTCAATAGTGTCGTTCTTGCTCGTCGTTTCTTTGATGTATGTAGTGTGGATAAATGTTTCTCGGTCGAAACGGTTATTATATGTGATTGCAGTGATTTGAAAAGCTCTATTACCCTGCTACAATCTTTCCCTGTATGATTCCTCTTGTGGGTCTTCTTTCCATAACCAAAAATACAGTAATTAAACCAAGCCCGTAGATGAGAACAGGAGTTCAATTCCCCTTCCCTAGAAAATGTTCATCTGACACTGACGAATGCGAAAACGCGGATAATCTTCCTTGCATAGTTAATAATCTATACCATACCGCCCCACCACACTCTTTTTCAAAATAATTATTAAAACTTATTGTTCAGTTTTGTTCTCAAACCCCCGCTGGATCTCTCTTGTAGCAGGACAATGATCCTACTAGATTTTCAGCTGAAAGTAATCCAGAGAATGGAAATGCGTTATATCATAGTTGTCTTTGTGCCAATGGCCCGTCTTCAGCGAAAAAAAAAAAAAATATTACAACGTATAAAAGGAATTTAAATTATTTTACAACCAAGAATACAATATCTTTCGCGAAAAGACTGTTGAATTACGTGCGTAATCGCGATATTGATCAACATGCAAAGATACCGCGTCCTTTGCAAGCGTAAGAAATCAACTTGGTAAGAAAGCTAGCAATTCGCGGTTTCGTAGTACCCTTTGAATTTAAATTAGTCGCACGATTACGCACGTATACTCGTCTTATTCTTGACGCCTGTAGTCGCTTCTTGTGGACGGCAGACATCCCTAAAGTTATCCCTCACAACATATATCTCAATGTAAAACTTACCAGCGCTAACGTACAAGTTGCACATACGACCAACTATATCTCCAGATATCTCAAGTCTAGTTACAGGTTCTACAAAATCGCAGGCGACGTCGATTATCCAGGGGGTATAATTGTAATCTTTTCGGTTGACACATTTCTGACCATCATCGAAGGTAATGAGAAATAGTGAATTTCCTTAAAATAAAAAGAAAGGATACATTTTCGTATACACTGTGTCCAGATCTGGTACAAGGGTTATTGGTATACATTGTGTTACATTCAGACAAACCATTAAGAAAATTGTTTGGTGTTATTCTTAGACACTTGTTGCAGCAGATACTGTTTTATTCATTTAAAATGTGTATTGTATTTGATGGCGATTATTATCATGATGATAATGAAGATACATTATAAAAAGATGATGTTGATGATACTCATGATGATGATGAATAGTGATAATGACCATGATGCGAATGCTGATAAAGGCAATACTGCACTTAAGGATGACTATGATGATGATCATCATGATGACTGTAGTGGTGATTATAATGATAATGCTAACGATTGTTATGATGATGATAATAATGACGATGATGATATTGATGACGATAGTGATGATGACCATGATGATAGTGGTGATTTTGATGACGATGATGGTAATGGAAATTGTGATACGTATCAAGGTGATAGTAGCAATGATGATGATTATAATGATAACGACAGTGTAATGGTGGTGATGATAATTATTCTGAACATTATGATGTTAATAATGATCATGTATGGTGTGTAGTGTGTAAAATGTGGATGATTTCTGGTGGTCGTAGTGATGATGATGATGATGATGATGATGATGATGATGATGGTGGTGATGATGATGATGATGATTGGAATTGGAGTAATACTAGTTTGACATCTCTTGTTCATTATTTCATATGCATCTTTACCATCAGCACCAAATGATTATCTCTATGGCGTTCTTTGATATATATTGAAGTTTCACACAGTTTATGCAAGTTCCAAATGTTTGTTTTATTCACTGTGACTGCATAGTGTAGTGCCAGGAGCTGAACAGTCTTCTAGCCGAATATGGATGTGACGGGTTATTTATGAAAATAAACCGGCGACACAATGCATTTCCGTTCTCTGAACTACATCATGTTTGGGAATCTAGGTTCATTATTCTGCTACAAGAATAAGCCAGAGAGAAATTAATGAACGTTGAAAACAAGAAAGAGACATATTCCTGAGGAACTTTGTTGCAATCTCAAGACTTGCTGCAGAAGAAAGGATTGATGCCCATCCAGCAGTTCCTAAATTTGTAATATAACTAGGAAGTGTAGATGTGTTATAGAACAAATCAGATAGCATTAGACGTGATTGAACCATGTTCGTTCATTTGGCACCTATTAACCTTGCAATTTTGAGTCAATACGTTTTCCGAATATCATCACAAAGCATTTTTCCAATACATACGACATTTTCACGTTTTTCCGAGGCACATTTTCTTCAAAAATGTAGTGTGGTCAAGTTTGGAGCGTGTTAATTCAAGTTGCGAGGCGAATAGGTGCCAGCTGAACGAATCTAATTAAACTTCTCTCTAATGGTTTCTAAGATTTTCTCCCAGATGTCCAGGTAGAGTTTACTCAGTAACATGACACTTTGAGACAATTGATAAGTGAGACTGCTGTAAATCTATATAACAATAGTACTTTGTAGAACACACGTACTGTCAATGATCGCCGAAGAAGAAGAACACACGTACTGTCATAGAAATGCGCATTAAAAAGTTATTCTGTTCCAAAAAAAAGAAACGCAATTTTTTTGGGATTACTTTTATAAATAATTATTTGCTGATTAGATATCATTCAACCTATTGACTGTGGCCACCTGTTCATTAACTTCTCCTGGCTACTTGAAATGTACTCACATCGTGATTTGTGGCGTCATGAAAGAGGTCCCGGTCAAAACAGCATTTTAGCAATAACTCGTGACAGGATCAAGACAATCTCGTGAAATTTACTGAACACAAAACTCTCAAAAATCATATTATTATTATCTATCTGTTGATACGCTGTGGCCTTTGTTTGTATTGCGACGTCAAGGGTAGAAGAATTTCTGGAGATCGCCTTCTTGTGTGCTGTTTGTAAGCTTGTTCCCGTGGTCTCTTTGATTTCTGTTATCCATCTTTTACATGGCCTGTATAGTATTGACCATATTATTGAATGTTTATAGAGTTTTATACTGACGATTGGTAGCTTTTATACTTACGATTGGTAGGTTTTATACTGAAGTTTGGTAGGTTTAATACCTACGATTGGTAGGTTTTATACTGAAGTTTTGTAGGTTTAATACCTAGGATTGGTAGGTTTTATGCTGAAGTTTTGTAGGTTTAATACCTAGGATTGGTAGGTTTTATACTGAAGTTTGGTAGGTTTAATACCTAGGATTGGTAGGTTTTATACTGAAGTTTGGTGGTTTCATTCAATTTTTTTTATGTAGATCATTTTTTGTTTATTTCTGTGTTGTATAACTCTTTGAGACTGTCAGATTGCAATCGTTGGGAGGCTATCATTTTATAGTCAATTGTTTTTGTTTAACTTGATGTTGATTTTCGTGATACAGAGGTTGTGCTCGCTGTTTATATGTGCTCCTCTAAATACTCTAATAACTTGTACTGCCAATAGAAATTTCCTTGAGATGCAGAGATGGTGGATTTGGTTTTTTGTTTCATTATCGGGAGAGTGCCATGTGATTTGTGTGAAAAAAAGGTACTGGCTAATGCAAGATTAGATTTTTCACAGTTCAAGTAGTCCCTCCTCGGTTTGATTCATACAATTAGAACTATAACATCCGTTACAAAAACACTGGGAGTCTTACAATGACAATGTGTTAAATCGTCGATTAATGTATCAAAAAAGAATCAAGAACAGAAACACACGTCCGCCATCTGGAAAACTGGTTACATATGTTACAACTGGAAAAAATATATTTTCTTAATAGTTTAACTTTGTTTTTCTAGTTTTCTCTTTGCCATAGGTTTTTAATCTGTGATTTTTTCTTTTGTAAGGTGAATTAAATGATAATGTTCCATAATTCATATTTTATAATATTACTCGTGCGTGAAGCATGGAGATTACATCATATACTTTTGTAAATAACAGAATTAATACCAGAATAGGAAATAATTCATACACCTACCTAAATAATAAGTAGAAATTCTCATCCAGGTAAAATGGAAAGGATACTTAAAATTCACAACAAGTGAACGGTCAGTGGAATCATCATTGCAGGTCACATCCAATCCATCAATCAGCCATATATTGTTGCTCACACCTTGTGTTTTAGCAATGTCTTCTGCAATAATGAAGTTACTATTTTAAACTGAATTTAAAATACTGAATGTGTATGTCGAACTCCGAATGTATCATGTGATTGAAACAAACAAAAACGATGACAGAAAGCAATCACCGTTTTCTGGACTGATTCTGCTAAAAATGTAGCACGACTGTAGCAATGCTACACAAGAGACCCAGTTGGAATTTTGAGAGCAAACGTTAAGATGAAGATGTTATATTTATAGCTTATTAATTTTCAGAAGCAGAGTACAAGTAAAATCTATCCATACATAAATCCATAACCCGTCAGGGTTGTAGGTATGCTACATTGAATTTTTGGTTTGTTTGCGTTCGCCTCTGATACCCACCACGAAAGTTCGTGTAATTTCCGTCAAGTATCGTGAAGTTGTGATGCTAGTTTACAGCAGAGCTTCGTATTTGCACATTTCGGCCCAGCACATGCGATTTCGTTATGCCTTTGATTCGAGTGGGATTTGCTAACCTGTGACAGCATTCCGGTCTGTCGACAGGTGACGAATGTGTATCGACTGTACACCATGACTGTTTATCACCCACTGTGCCCTTGACCTTTTTTGGATCAAAATATGTCCTGGGTGGCACATCCTAAATAAAGTAAACAGGTTACTGTGAATACCTAACTCTCGATATAAAATAATAATAAATAACAATAAAACATAGAACAAGAACAATTATCAACGTATCGGTCCAATTGGGACCTTTATAAAGAAACAAATAACGGTTAAGACAACACAACCATACAAATATTGATAACCAAAGTGACTGGGACAATGTCTTCCTCACCAAACAATATTACCCAGCATGGATGCTAACGCATGTCTTGTAAAAGGCACAAAAGTAGAGTTCAAAATGTTGGCTACAATTAGCACAATATTGATAGACAGAAATTGGCATGGCATAAAGGATCAAATTAAAGCCCAAAGTAAGAGATTAAAACTGTACAAATAAAGATAGGAGCAAACCAATGAGCGATGCCAAGACGGGGGGGGGGAGAATAAAAGGAGAAAGGATATAGAAAGACATTATTCGCAAAAGGGGGGGGGGGTAAAACTACCGATAGATGCAAAGAACATAGAAATGTGCACGAAATAATTTTTTTTTTTTTTATAGCAATAGACAGCATATGGGATACATTTATATCAACATTATATACATCCACATACAATCACACAATTAAACAAATATATATATATATATACATTTCATTTGAATATAAATATCAATACCTATATATACATGCACATACACATAGAAATATCAAAACATATATAAATGTTCATATAAATATCAAAGCAAACATGTGCATACAGACATATGCATGTGTATATATGTATATATATATATATATACAAGTATGCAAGGAAAACACACGTAAGCATATATCTACCATGATCAATACATAGATGTAAGAAAGTTACCCACACAAAATGCACAAGCATGTAAATGTATCCACATATAAATAAAGCTTCACACATAAATATGTGTACAATCCTGCGTGGCAGTCTCCGAGAAGATGGTATTCAGAGATTTAGACGTGAATCGAGAACATCCATCTGGCACGACGTTTTCAGCTGCCAGTGAACTTGTCTAGCGTATTTAGACGTATTGTGCATGTGCCCATCAGAGACTGAACCTTTCCTCATCCACCAGCATGATTTCGGCATAATAAAAATTCGACAGTAGAGTTGGATCCGGGGTCGTTCGCCTTCTTAGCTCAGGTGTCAGTCACCGATACCGTGAACTGAGTCTGAAAATATACACATATGTAGGAGCATTGGGGACTAGAAATTTGTTCTCGAGCTGAACAATACTTTATTTTCTATCTCCAGGTAACGTTTTCCTGTTCTAATTTGCAAGTCGCGCTGCTCTCTGGCACTGTGCTGTCCTCTTATTGTACTCAATATGTTATCATTATGACGACTAGCGTATGACTTTCGATGTTCGTGATGACATCTACCGATATCGTGACATTTGCATTGACCTTACTCCAATGCATCTGAATTTCTGCTGCTGAACCGAATTACATAGAGAATTCCGTCACTGTATGTTGACCGTACCGCTGTATGTGCAGAGGTGTTGGAGATGTTACTTGTCTTTACGCAGCAATTTTCATTCCATCTGCAAGCTTCACATTCACGGACACGTTCCTTAAAAGTGTTGTCTATAAGCAGCACAAGCCTCTGTATTTCTGTTTCCAGAATGCATTACGAGGAGGTATATTTAGGATCTTCGTTTTCTGCTAACCCTGGGTCTGCACCATAACAATGCAGTACATTTAACACCCCATAATATTTGATTCGTCAACACAGAGAGTCTTCTAGATATTTTTATCCTCTGTGATGCGGATGAGTGTAGAAAAATCCTTAACCATATCAATGACCAGTTATTGATATCGTCTTCCCATGGTTTACTTTGACCGCCTTTGCTTCTACTAATGAACCCTACAATCCTATTCTTTTTAAAGGGAAGCAAGTCGGCATACGTGTCTACACTATGAACGTTTGCGTCTGTGATTCGATTCATATATGTTGTGAATTATGTGCAGTATTTCTAAGGTCGTATGATATTTTGCATTTAAATATTAAATTTAGAAATATTTTTTAAATGGTCTTCAAATTTAAAATTGGAAATTTCTTGTAATTATGAAAGTGTTCTTATGTTTTAAGTTAACGTTCGTTGATAATAAGTGTCATACTTTTAACACTTTTAGTTTTTTACGTTTAAAAATTACATTTTTCATTTTGAAAGTTTTGTTTTGTGTTAAGTTTTACGTTTAATTATGAAATTATTAAATTTGTAAACGCTCATCCGCACGCGTTAGAGGTAATAATGCTTAAATGTATTATGCCATGTATGTTTCTGTCGGCTTGCTACCTCCGACTTTAGCATAGAAACTTACCATATTGACAGCTTGGACCAAACCATCCACTCCAACAACGTACTCCATCTTTACATCGGCCTTCAGCATCGCAAGAATTTAGTACACACCTACATTTAAACACACAGCCTGTACCGAACCAACCAGTATCACAGATCGTGTTTGCTGCTGAAATATATTTGTATACATATCTTGTTTTCGTTGTATAAATTTTTCTTCACCGTTCATTCTGAAACTCCCGCTGGATCTCTACTAGATTTCCAGCAGGTTGTAGTCCAGAGAGTTGGGAGTCCGTTGTGTCACCGTTTTATTTGCGTCAATGGAACGAGACATCCATCTTCGACGGATTCGTTGCAATTAATTTCTGGTTATCCAAACACAAATTACGTTGTTCTTAACCAGATTTTAATATATGACATGTAGCACACGTCATTCCCTCGTTTTGAGTTATCGAGGTTTTTTATTGGTCACTTCGTTCATATTTTGTGTCTACCTATTGTCATTCCCGGGGTGGTTTATTATCCACTCTCGCCTTTAAACGTAGGGTTATTGCAACATTAAACAACTTTTTAAATGTATAAACTACGATCATCATTGATCACTATATGGGGACCTAAACTTGGTAGCTGTTTTGCTTGAACTACAGCGTGGATACACCAAGTAGTTGATTTCTCTGTAAGTGGGATAGGTGTGCTCTACGTTACCATTACATCAGAAGACATTGGCCAATCAGGCAGTCATTACAGCGTGACATTAAGAACGTGGACAACCCAGTGCTTGTTGACAGTAGCAAGATTTTGTTGCCACCCTTGCACATTAAGTTGGGTCTCATGAAAAACTATGTCAAGGCAATTGATAAAGCTGATAATGCTTTCAGAAACATATTCATAAAATTTCCAAGATTGAGTGAAGCTAAAATAAGAGAGGGAGTATTTGTTGGTCCTCAAATTTGAAAACATCTTTGCGATAATCTTTGCGCTTTTCTTTGCTTGTTGCATGAAAAGGAAAAAGAAGCTGGCTAGCATTTAAGTCAGTGTTGGACAATTTTCTTGGAAACAACAGATCTGATAATTACAAAGATATTGTAGAAAATCTCCTTTTGTAGTATAAGAGTATACGCTGCAACATGTCTTTAAAAATGCATTTTCTGGTTACTCACCTGGATATTTTAAAATCAAACTGCGGAGCGGTCAGTTATGAACATGGTGAACGATTTCACCAAGACATTGCTGCTATGGAGACAAGGTATCAAAACAATTAGAGCCCATCAATGATTGGTGATTACTGTTGGACTGTGAGAAGAGACAACTACAAGACGCAAACAAAGAGAGCTCGAACAGCGACTGAATAATGACATTAGGGGTTCGAATGTGCCTTTTAGAAATATAATATGTGAACTTTAGATAGTGTTTTGTGGTGAAATATCACTTAATTTAATTTTTAATAACAATTTTTATAATGCTTAAATGTAAAACATAACTGTTCACAAAAGATATTAAACAAGTATACATGAAATTTGTATTGCTGAAATTTCATTATTAAAAAAAAAAAAACAAAGCTAATTGGGGAATGTCATTATGATATTTGAAATTAATGTGCCAAAATCAATAGGAAATGATGTATTTAAAGTTTGGTCCAAAAACTTTAGAAAATTTGTTGACCAGTGTATTTGTTGTATGTTGGAGATCTCTGTGTGCCCGTGTTGGCTAGACCAGAAGAGACAACCACAACTGAGATATAATAGTAGCTGTAAAACAGCTTTAAAAAGAGACCTAAATTCGTGCGAAGAACTGGCCAATGATCATAGGGTATGGACATTTGTTATACGTCGAAAAATGCAATCGCTTGAATGGACCCTGCACCGAAGACGGGTATATGGGGCCAATAGTGCAAACAAAACTCCGGTACACAGCATTTCCATTATCTGGACTACATCCTTCTGGGTATCTAGCAGGACCATTGTCGTCCTACAAGAGAGATCCCGTGGGAATTTGAGAATGAAAACAGAAGAAGAAGAGAATGGACCTTGAGGGAACAGTCAGAAGGCAATAGTCATTAACATAAAACACTTGCGACTGTAAGCTAAGATCTATATCGTATATTATGTTCTCTTCCCATCATAAATAATCAGATCTGTCATATATATTCTGATCTTGTCCCTCTATCCATAATCAGATCTGTCATGTACATTCTGCTCTCGTCCATGCATCTATAATCAGATCTGTCATGTACATTATGCTCTCTTCCCTGCATCTATAATCAGATCTGTCATTTATATTCTGATCTTGTCCCTCTATCCATAAACAGATTTGTTATGTATATTATGCTATCGTCACTGTATCTACAATTAGATCTTTAACGTATATTATGCTCTCCTCTCCTTGTATCCATAATACGATATGTAATATATATTATGCTCTCGTCAATATTATGTTCAAAAATATTTAGATAAATATTATTTATTATTTAGATATTATTTAGATAATAAAGTTTATACTCAATATATATTATGCTTCATAATCAGATATCTAATGTATATTCTGCGCTCGTCCCTGAAAATCGTACATCGGCAAATTCAGGCGAGAGAGACATTGAAATGTGATGGTTTCATGATCAACATTGGATTACAAAGTCAACTTCAGAATGCTTTCACTTTTTAAAAATGGCATTGTGGTGACAAGAGAGGAATTATCAGCAATTTTATATCGACAACAACAACATGATAAATTTGAAATTCTACACTTTGGTTCCTGGTCGTCTGAATGTTTGTGTGTTTGATTGCTTGTTTGTGAACCCCAGGAATTGTGAGCGATTAGATCTTACTTCCTATATGCAGTGGTGTTGTATTTACTGAGCTTTCTTTCATACCCAGGAGACATCAGGTTTCAGCTTAGTGCAATTTATATTGAATGAGCTTTCTACTCAGAGGTAATCTATAATTATATAGATGACATACTGCAAAGCTTCCATAAGAGATTCTCAATGTAAAGGTATGTCATCTACAAAGATTTTTTTTGCATGGGCGGTGTGCCTAGTTGACCATTGGCGAGACCCACAGACGTAACCGCATGCATGCTCGTCTGTATAGAAGTAAACAGCCATAAATTTTGGTCAGAAACACACAAGAGTTATCTAAATGGTGTTCATAAGAATTATATTTAAAAGAAAAGAAAAAGAAAAACGGACACACGACAATGTGAAACGTACATACCAAGCTTTGCATATAACATAATTGTCAAGGAAATAATATCTACATTGTGAAATTTGTATCTGAACAACTCATGTCTCTTCCGCAGTACTTCAGTGTGAGATGTACTCATTTCTGTATCAAAATAGAACATGTTAAATAAATATGTTACATGTTAAAATATAATGTAGTTTTGAGTTCGCACTATCATAAATGCACACCGAAAACGTCTATAAGTGCTTTGATCCCAGTCTTGAGTGCACGTTATCATTAACGTACATTATACACGTCCATATTTTCTCAGATTCCTGTCTTGAATGCACATTATCATCAACCCATAACAAACATGTCTATAAGTGTTCTGATTTCTGTCCTGAGTGTACGTAGTCATCAACGTATATTGAACCCATCCATAAGTTCTCTGATTTCTGTCTTGAGAGCACGTTATCATCAACGCAAATTGAACACATCCATAACACTGGTCAACATTAAAATATTTACTTACTTAAAACGTCTTACTGTGTAGTATCATGGTGTATTAAAAACGAATGTAACCATAAAGATATTTTATTCGCTCTCTTTTTTAAGATATTTCATGTAGTTAAATTTCTATGTTTCGCGGTGTACATTTATCCAGTATGAATGCAACGAAATCATTAATAATCTAGAATTATATAAAATATATTGCATAATACGATCATGAGCACATCATCCAGAGTTGATTACATCATTTGCTAGTGCAATGCATTACTACTACAAGGCGGCTGCTGAAGTAAGCTGACGTCAGCAGTGTATTATATAAAGTCCGGTCGGAAAGGTTGATCATTTAAAATATTTCAGATTTGTGCGAGACAGTTTAAGCTACTGTTACTTAAAACTGTTACAATTTATCCATTCATCAATCATCTTTACTTCGGATGCAGGGTTGGTTATCAAGACAAATCTTGGAAACCACACAAATAATGTGCTACATGTATAACACAGCTTTCGCAGTGGTTGAATGGCAAAATACCGTCATTTTTGTCTGCAGTCCCCATGGTGTGGAGAGAGCCAAGCAACCACATAACTGACTTAGTTATGCTTGGCTCCTTTCCATCGGAATAACAAAGCAAAAGAAAGAAGTCGATAATTGTGTACCCAAACATTCCGTATGCATTGAGACCAGTTCCACATGGTGAGTGATGAACTACGCTTTCCAGAACCTCCAGCAGAATATTCTCTTGATTCAAGTGAAGAGGACAAGAGTGAGCCGAACTCATGCATCCAGCATGCAGTGACCCAGATTTTCACTGTGGTGCATCATCAGCCCCACACAGAATAACACAGGTAGAACTAAATGATTCGTTATTTAGATGTATCCAAGAACAAGGAATAATTTCTAGAATCAAGAATCCAACAATGGAATCTCCTAGAAGAAAATGTCACAATTACTTCATATCGAAAGAGCCACCAGAAATTGGAGCCTTTCTTCAGAAAGGAAAGCAAGTAATTTGGTATTCTGTTCCGATATTGAGGGCCTCATGAATGTCTTAAAAATAACTCATGACACACAAGAATTTAGACTATTTGTAGACTCGTCGAAACTGAGTCTTAAGGATGTGCTTTTACACAATGGAAACCGTTTTCCATCTATTCCAGTAGCGCATGATGTCCACATGGAAAATACATAGGATAACTTAAAACAGATAGTGAATTACATTGAGTATAACAAGTACAGCTGACACCTATGTGGTGATTTGATGGTACAGCAGCAGAGATATACAAAATACATGTACTTTTTATATGAGTGGGATAGCCGAGCAAGGAAACTGCACTACTTTCGGAAGGAATGGGTTTTCAGACAAAATGTAGTAGTTGGAGAGAAGAATATCTAGCACCCAGCTGAGGTCGAGTCTCACAAAATCCTGCTACCACCCCTTCACATCAAACTAGGTTTGCTGACGAATTTTGTGAAAGCCATGGACAGGACTTCGCAAGCTTTCCGATATCTGCATGAATAATTCCCTAGACTCAGTGAAGTAAAGATTTAAAAGGGAGTTTTGGTGGGTCCTCAGATTTGAGAGCACTTTAAAAAAATAACCGGTTCAACAACTTGTTGCAGAGTGATGCGAAACAAGCATGGAATGCTTTTCGCCTATTTCCCACCAACTTTCTCGGTAATGTTAGGGCAGAAAATTAAATTAAATTAAATTATATTAATGAAGTAGAAGACATACGGATGAAGTGTCAGATACTTGGCTGAAATATATCTCTAAAGTTCCACTTCCTTCATTCCCATATCAATTTCTTTCCTGAGAACTGTGACATGGTTAGTGATGAACATGACGAACGTTTGCATCAAGATATCGCAACAATGTAACAAAGATGCCGGGGAAAATGGTCAACTACAATGTTGGCTAACTATTGCTGGACTCTCCCCAGAGATGCTTCCACACAGCTGTACAAGAGAAAGGTGAATAAATCTAAGAAGTAGTCCATGATTTGATTTTATACAGATGTTATGTTATGTTCCTCCAGGGCCATAGGCGACGCATAGGGCAGAAACCATAGCTTTCCATTTCTGTCTTTGTGTTGTCAAGTCTTTCAGTTCTTGGGTGTTATTTATGTTCATTGACATGCCTTCTCTATTAATGGTTCTTCGTAGAGTTTCTCTAGATCTCCCTCTTCTTCATATGCCTGGTGGCACCCAATATAGTGACTGATGGGAAATTCTTAGGCTGTTCATATACAGATATACAGATACAGATACTAGAAGGTATACCCGGCTTTGCCTGGGTGAATAGAAAAGAAAAGTTTTTATACATTCTTTCAACCATGATGTTTTAAGAATATAAGAGTTTTTGACTACTGGAGAACTGACGGTGTAGATAGTTTGATTTTTCCAAAGAATATGCAAAAACTTTCATCAACATGTATTACTTTAACAAATGAACTAAAACGTGAAACTGAACATAATAATCATTTAACTGACTATATTTTTGGTGCTGCGACATTTTTGAAATATATTTTTTTTTTAAAGGTGAATTGGATGAACAGTTAAATTTCTATATAAAGCAATGTCTAATTTGATTTGAAGATAAGCTTTATCTGGATCACATCTCTGTGTTGCACTACAAAGTTTATTGTTCCACGTGTAACAACATTGGAATTTGTAAAGCAAAGGAGTTTTAACAAACACATAATCCTGACACATTTTAACCAACGTATTGAGATTACTATCTATGGATACAGACATTACAGTTCAGTTCTTTCATTAGTAAGTAAAATAAATGTATTTCCTGTGTTGCAAATGAATTTCAAGTTGCTGTACTGTCAGATATATGTCATGGATTTGGGTGATAAAAATTAGTCAAAGAATGTGCATTAATTCTCATATAAAAGATGTAGAATAATAGTAGCGTCTTCATTTACATTATGCTGGTTTTAGAGCTATCACAGTAGGCATAAGATACCTTCTTCATAATGGTCCACACATATTTAATTGACTTCACAGTTACGTTGAGCCAAGTTGTAGTAAATGGATAACAACTTTATTGTGAATGTTAATACTCAACAAATTTTAAAAATCTCATGTTAGTTGCAAGTTTGTAGGTAACAACATGTTTGCATAAATTTGATTGTTTGAAACATACTTTATATCTCATCAGTTGTATCTCCTTTTGGTATTCCTGCCAGAGTGTTGCGAAAATCTACAGATAGGACAACTGTTATATCTCCCATAAATGCTTCGCTGCCTTAAATATTGAATAGTGTTGTTAAGTGCTTACAATGTTCTTCTGTGTGTCACTGTACATTCATTCCATAACATATGAATACATTTTCTAAATACCTCTCCCATTCCTGAATTTTCGTTAATTGTACATACAGCTTCATCATGTGTTGTTAACTCTAGTGTTGTTAACTCTAGTGTTGTTAACTCTAGTGTTGTTAACTCTAGTGTTGTTAACTCTAGTGTTGTTAACTCTAGTGTTGTTAACTCTAGTGTTGTTAACTCTAGTGTTCGTTTGAATGTTGAATGAGCTGTACGATCACCATGCAACAATACTGCAGCTAATATTTAGTAATAAATTGATGACAAATGTTTTTCCAGTGCCGCATGGTGCATCCAAAAAGAAACATTATGTGTGTTTCCTGTGGTGACATATGGATGTGAAGCATGGACACTAAATAAAACAGTGACCAAGATAATAAAATTATTTCAATTAAAGTGCTATAAAATATTTGATGTATTTTATGTGCTATAAAACCGATCGGTATTGACATTGTTGATGAGCAACTACAAAGTCATGAAAATGTCGGAGTAGCCTTTCGCACTCGGGCCTTTTAGGTTACGAATGGCAATGCAACCTTTCATTCAGTGGTAGGCGACACAAAACATATTTTACGCAATAATGTCGTCAATCCAACTAAACATACCTTGCAATTTGCCTATGAATTAATCAGTACTTTCATACACTACGTCTGTATTCCATAGTATAGCCAGAAGACGTGTTTAGAAAAGTTCTCTAACTTTTCTACACCACATACAACTGTCTTTCCTTGTCTTTGATGAACTCTTGTTTTTAACGTACTCCTTAGATACAACCATTTTCTTCGCACCGAAGCCTTGTTCAGTTCTCTCGGGTTCTGTTTGGTGCAGATTTCACTCTCATCCATCGTCCCGATTTTTAATCAGTCTGTTCTTTCAGTGAAAGATGCTTTATCTAGTTCGAATAATGTAATGCTACAGTGTGTTATTCTTGCATGTATTTTAGACCCATAGTCATGTCATCGTTCGTGGTTGTACTGAGAGGAAGAGTTTCTTTTTATCTTCTTCTCTTTTGCCATACGTATGCTAATCATGCATGTATCCTGTTATGTATTTGCATAGAGAGAATTGTATGCCATGTGATACCCATTTACTGTAGGCGAACGTGACCTCATTACAAACACCATATTTCAAATTCCAATCCAAAACTGGACTTTCAAGATGCAACCTAGATCAAGACACTGGCATCTTATAGATTATGCAACTGTAAGAAGAAAGGGCTGCCAAGATGTCGAGGCAAATTCTATGTCCGGTGCAGACTGCTGGACTGACTATCGTCATATTGTGTCAAAACTAAAAATTCGCATCCAGCCTGCCAGACGCCCACAGAGAAACATATCATACAACGTAAATACGTCACACAGCTATCAAATATAAACACACAACAGTCCCTATCCTATGCTCTAGATGAATGTCTGAAATCTGCACTAGCAGAGCAAGATGGGGATACAAACCGAACATATTTAAGCAAACAAATTTATGACACTGCTACGGAGAAACTAGGACATTCCATTAAGAAACAAAATGACTAGTTTGATGAGAATAATAATACAATTTTAAAAAATGTTGGCAGACAAACAACATCTTCTCAAACCATACTTAAATGATTCAAAATCAATGTCTAAATCAAATGCACTCAATTGCAAGCGGAAAATAATACAAAATAAACTAAGCCATAAGAGGGACTCGTGGCTGAGTAAGAAATCAGATACCAACGGCTTAGTGAGATACAAAGATTTGCAGATATCAATGAATTGAGAAACTTCTATGATGTACTTAAAACGTTATATGGTCCACCTAAGACAAAGATGAAGTCAGTGAGGCTGAGAACGTACATATGCTGAGAATGTCAGAAATTTTAGTATCTAGAGATGAGGGAAGGAAAAGTAGATTTTTTGGAAAGTCCCGAAGGTCACACAATCAACACCTGACCGGGACTCTGAGTCTATATACACTGGGATGGCTGCTGGAACGGAGTGCGAAGCACTTATGAGAATGCCCCACGTGCTGTGAAGCTGGTTTCTAACTAATAATCAAGAATGACCCACCTTCGTCAGGATTTTCCCCTTCTCAATGCAAATGAAACACAATCGTTAAGAAAGATATAATTATGCTGCGCTTGGTAGAACACTTTGAGCACATTTTGAATAACCCATCATCAATAAATGAGGAGGCTATTAACAGACTATCGCAAGTCCCTCTCAATGGAATGCTGGATGGCATCCCTACCTTTAGAGGACACTCGTAAATTAAGAGATAAATGTTCCAGTGTAGGGTAACAACCCTAAACAGGAAGTAGGTGGCTGGAATAACAAAGGGCAAATATCAAGATCAACAAAAATAGGTAGACGTGTTACGAAAATAAAACATACAACAACCTAACAACGTGACACATAAGACGTTTCGACTAAAATTCCTTCATCGGGATAAACCAAATACCACAGTACAACGAATCTTACCTTGAGACAAACATGGTTATGATATGGAGGAAGGAAAAGGAGAGATAGTGAATAGATAGCGGAGGAAGCAAAAATGAAGCAGCATGACATTGCACTATCTCTGTGTTTTCTTACCCGGGGAGCCGATCACTTAGTTTTGGTATTCATCACAATAGTATTTTCTATTCACTACTCTCTTTATATGTTTTCTTATCTTATCATGATGTTCTCCCTATTCTCCTATATACCCACATCTCAAAGGCATCAGTTATGTATTCTAATTGTCAATTTAGTGTCCATGTTTCTGATCCATACATTAATATAGAATAGATGTAGCATTTTATAAAAATCTACATTTTTAACTTCATGTCATTGAAGGTACATTTGGCCATTCCTATTCTCCTTTTAACTTCTGTTTTACACCTACCATAATTTGTGATAGCGTCCAAGATATTGACAATGTTTCACACGTTGTAGTTTCTCTCCATGTATGTTTATGTTTAGCTCTTGTTCTTCTGTGTCCTTGCTGATTATCGTGGTTTTTTTTTGGGGGGGGGTATATTTATATCCAGTCCATATTACTTGATTTACTGACTTGATCTATTAGTCTTTGTAGTTCATGTTCACTTTCTTCTAAAAGAACAGTGTCATCTACATATCTCAAGTTGTTTATTATTTTCCAATTGATCTTGAGTCCTGCAATTGCTTCTATATTTTTAAAGATATTCTCTGTGTAGATATTAAATAAGCTTGGTGATCAAATGCAGCCTTGTCTTATCCCTCTTCTTATTTCTATGTATGGAGAGTAGCTGTTTTCACACCTTATTGATGCAGTCTGTTCACAGTATATATTTCTGATCAGTCTGATGTCTTTTCCATCTATGCCATCTTTTCCATCTTGAAGAAATTGTTATTAAAATTTCATGTTGTACTCTGTCAAAGGCCTTGCTGTAGTCTATGAAGCAAATGTAGATACGTTTTTGGACTTCTATATATTTATCTATCACTAGTCGGATACTATGTATAGCTTCTCTGGTTCCTTTGTTTTCCTAAAACCGAATTGTTCTTCACCGACCTCCGTGTCTATCTTGTTTTTAATTCTTTCTCGTATTATCTTGAGGAGTATTTTAGTTAAATGACTCATTATACTTGTTGTTAAATATTCTGTACAGTCCACAGCACAGGGCTTCTTAGGTAATGGAATGAATATTGATGAAGTTAGGTCTTTAGGTATGTGGCATGTTTCATATGTCATTGCAAAGTTTTGTGATAAAATCCAAACCAAATTAATTTAGATTTGTTATTATGTATGCTGTTATATTGACAGAGCCAGCAGCCTTTCCACATTTTATTGATTGTATTGCATTTTATACTCCTGCTTTCAGTATTTCATCATTGTTGGTTTTTTTGTTCCGTTGGTCGTCAAACAGTTATGTCACATAATATGTCCATCTTGTAAGTACTTCTGTTTTATCACATATTATTTTTCCGTTTTTATCTTTAATGCAGGCTTTTTATCTTTAATCCATTTATAGAATTTCGGGTAATCATACATTCATTCATTTTCATTTTGCGATGAAGTTAACGAATAGGACAGAGGTCACATCTCTCCAATTATGTCTGTTCAAAGCCATTCTGTGTAGTTCCTGGATAGTATGGATGTTGATTGTTTTACCTTCTCCAAGTATTGTTATTCTGAGTGATTCTTTTGGTCTACCCCTGGCTCTTTTGCTTGTAGGTATCCCATTCAAGAGATTGGTGATGTATTCTGTTGATGTCTGTTGATTAAATTTCGGGTATTCCCGGACTTTAATAATATCAGTATCAGCTCATCATAACCATAACCAATCCATCAACAAACTCAAACCAAATTCATCATCATCATCAAGTGCCGTCTCCGCAACGAAGGTTGGCTGCAACGTATCTCCAACATCTCCTGTCTCTTGTCTTGGTGGTGCACTCTGCTAGACTGTAACCTGTCCATCGTGTAATGTTACTCTCCCACTTGTATCTCTGCCTACCTCTTGCTCGCTTCCCTTTGACTTTACCCTCAAGTAAGGTCTTCAATAGGGTGTCATGTCTTTTAATGTGTCCAAAGAATTTTATTTGCCTGATCTTTATTTCTCTTAGTAGTTCTTTCTTCATATTAAGTGTTTTTAGCACCTCTTTATTTGTTTTATTCTCTTTCCATGATGTTCTCCCTATTCTTCTTTAAACCCACATCTCAAAGGCATCAATTTTGTCTTCTAATTGTTTATTTAGTGTCCATGTTTCTGAGCCGTACATTAATATGGAATAGATGTAGCATTTTATAATTCTCATTTTTAACTTGTTTGTAATTTGTTTAGATATTAATAATTTCCTCATGTCATTGAAGGTACTTTTAGCCATTCCTATTCTCCTTTTAACTTCTGTTTCACATCTGCCATCATTTGTGACTATGTGTCCAAGATATTGATACTGTTTTACTTGTAGTTTCTCTCCCTGTATGTTTATGTTTACCTCCTGTTCTTCTGTGTTTTTGCTGATTATCATGGTATTTGTTTTTTGAATGTTTATATCCAGTCCATGTTGTAGTAAAATTGAAAGATCCAGAAATAGCAGAGATATTTGAGGCAACAGTGGGAGGAAAATTTGCAGCTTTAAACCTTGTAAATGAAGATGTTAATTCTCTCACAGAAACCATGAAAGGAACTTTATTAGAATCAGCAACAGAAATACTAGGGACAAGAAGAATAACACACAAACCTTGGGTAACAGATGACATCCTAAAATTGTGTGACGAACGGAGAGAAATGAAAAAGATTAAGAAAGAGGCCCCTGAAATGTCAGGGCAATATAGCAAAATAAACAAAAACATCAGAAGGAAAATGAAACAAGCACAAGAAGTGTGGCTAGAGGAAAAATGCGAAACCATCAATGAAGGTATTAAGCGCGGAAACAGTAAGGTAGCATACGACACTCTAAGAAAGATAACACAGCCAAATAGACCAACGATATCTACAATACAAGACAAACACGGAAAGATACTCAATGAAACAACAGATATAGTGAAAAGATGGACAGAGTATTGCAAGGAGCTGTATAACTGCAAGTGTAATCCTGACTACACGATACTGCAGGGAACTGTCGAGGGTGGAAGAAGCAGAGGAGGACAAATAAAGACATGGACAGACAACATCAAGGAATGGACAGGGCTAGATATTTCCACACTCATCCGCATCGCTGACGATATAATTCGCTGGAGGACTCTGTGTGCTGAAGCATCCAATGTGGTACCCCTACGACCCTGAAGGGTTATGGGTTTATTGATTGATTGATTGATCCAGTCCATATTCATTACTTGATTTATTGACTTGATCTATTAGTCTTTGTCAAACCAAATTAGACAAGCACAAATTTATTTTTTTCTACTTGGTTACCACATTTTTATTGTTTTTCATGCCATGCTCATCTTCGCTTACGAAGGAGGATCAGCATCATCAACAAATCTACCACAAACAAAGTTTGTTTCAGTAAATGTGTCTGGTAACTAAGGACGCAATTTTGATACGCATTTAGGCGAGAATGTCACTAAGCGCCGTCACACAAGATACATATTTGAAGATATGGCGCGTATATTAGTTTTTAAACAGTATCCTAGTGAAACCCAGGTATAAAATAGTAGTGATACATAATTAAGTATATTTCGTAATATGTTTGTGTAGTTCCTATGCTGCAAAATCTCAGTAGTACTGACTATCTGTCTATATAGGGCCTTAACTCTATATACAAAAAAATAGGGCCTTAACTCTAAACCTGTTTTCCTTACTTAAATGTGTCCATCACAAGTGATGATAACCATTTTGTTACATCCACTTTTGAAAATTCACTTGGAGTTATGTCCTCGATTATGAGTTCGTAGAGGGCTAATGATCCTTACTCTAGCTGTAAATGTTCTTGGACAGTTCGGACATGGAATGACGACTGTGTACTGTAGTCTACTGTACTGTATAGTCACTATCTGTCGTGTCTCATTGAAGCGATATATAAACCTGTGTTTTACGTAAGTCAATTGTTGTTACGTTTCAGTTACCTTGTATTGAAAACTCATAGTCATCCTCTCTTTGATGGTTGTTCTGCAAAGAGTCTCTCTTGGTCTTCCTATTTTTCTTTTTCCATCTGCTACCCATTTTAATGCTTGCAGTGGCAGTCTGTTTTAATTCATTCTAAGCACATGTCTGATATAAGTCCATCGTTTTCTTCTTATTGTTGTAGGAATGTATTGCAGTTTTGTGTTTTCTCTTACTTGCATGTTTGACTTTAATACTTCCCAATCAATATTTAAGAGTCTTAGAAGACTTCAAACATTTATGTTCAAATCAGTTCAATTTATTCTCCAGCGACTTTGTCATTTTCCAACTTTTGCAACCATATGTCAACACAGGATATCATATTGGAGTTGAACAGTCGTAGTATGGTATGTTTACTTATTGTTTTTATTTCCAGATGTTTGTTAGTTGGTGGAACGCACTTGATGCCAACACAATTCTGGTAGAGATCTCTTTTGTTGCATCTACATCTTGTGTCATTTTTGTGTGTCTCTTTTTATACTAACACCATAATGCATCTCTAGATGTAGAGAAATCGTGTTATGCTAACACCATAATGCATCTCTAGATGTAGAGATCTCTTTTTATACTATAGTTCATTCCATAGTTTATCTTACTCAGTTGGAATTATTTTCCTCCAAAACTACTTGTTAGATCAAAAAGGTTCTTTTGGATCCAACTTGATTTTCTCCACGACGCTATGAAACTATTTTTGTCCTTTAGAAGTGTAACTAGATTAAAACATTTTCTCTATAAAGTATACATTTATAAAATCTTTGTGAATGTGTATACTGTGCCATTTTACTGTACAGCCAAGTTTATCAGACAGTACCAATTGATTAGGGGAAATACGCCTTATTTTTTTTTCTCTCCAACTCTTCATTGGCTGTGAAGCAAAATATAAATATACTGGCCAATTAAAAGTATGATAAAATCAGAAGTCATCATTTATTGAATTAAACTTCTGTGAAATGCAACTATTTTTGTATTTCAAACACTTCAGTTCGACTCGCTATTGAACGAAAATCATGTTTTCCATGAGTGCGAAATGTACAATTCATTTGCCATTTAGTTAGAGATTTCATTGTTATTGACAGACTTTGCAAATTTATTTTGCAGAAATATCGTCAACTTTTTCATTGGTCATTGTGATGCATTGACAAGATAGTCACCAATGAAAAACACAGAAATACTGTGGTATGCTTTAGAAGAGAATATTTATGTCAGTTTTGCTGCATTTTGTTTGTTTGTTAGACGACTTGACTGTTCAATTTCAAAATAATAGCTAAATTACAGTTTACTCAACGACATACCATATATTCAACATGTTTTTATTGTGGTATCTTATGTGGTTTCAACAATTAATATATGTAGTTAAGAGTTTTATTACAATATGAGTTTGAAGTGTAAATTCACTATTATGCTAAATATGACTGCACAAGTGTACAATTATTTTTGCAGAGAAACTAGAAGGGGCTGTTTGTCTTATGGCATACAAAATCCTAAAAAGCGAAACAGCTTGCTCTCGGTTTAAATAGAATGAAATTTGGCCATTGGATAAAACAGGACAGTAATTATGTAAATCTTGAACGACAGCAAGATGTTATTGTACATGAGATGTTTAAAATGTTTTTAGCAAATAATGTGGTAAAACTACGAAAACTGAAAGTTCATCTGTGCAGTCATTGTGATATTAATATTTCTAATACCGCATTATTGGGGTGGGGGGGGGTGGGGGGGGGGGGTTGTTAAGGGTAGCAGTTTCACTTTTCAGAAATCTCTTACTGGCAAGAATATATTATGCTAGAAAACGCACCTCATAGCTGCAAGATGCAAATATCTTAGATAAATATATGTGCTTAGGATGAAAGGTTATGACATAGTATATTTGGATGAATTGTGGGTAAATGCTCACCATACACTTGATAAAGAGTGGCAATTATTTGACGGAACTAAGAAAAGGGAAATTTCAAGCAACAACTGTAAACGTATTTTAGTAAGTCATACACGCAGTAACGCAAATGGTTTTGTCAGCAGGACAGAACTTATTTTCCAATCATTATCTACAATTGGAAGAAACTATTACGCTGAAATGAAATGACCTATCAATTTATAAAACATGAATTCCTAATGTCGTGCTGTATATAAGACTATTGGCTATTGTCTATCCCCAGGTGAATGATTGTTGATCGCATTCACACTTGCCGTTAAGCGTAGGGGTGGTATCTTAAGCTGTCGTTTCAAGGCCAGATTTATCGCCGAGGTTGCATTTAGTCCATGTTTATTCAAGGTTATCTTAATGTTTTCTATCCACCATTTTCTCAGTCTACCTTTGGCTTTACACCCGGATATTCTTGTATTATATGCTCTTATTGGTATTTGGTTTGGCTTCATTCTCATAAGGTGACAGAACCATTTTACTTGCTGTCTCTCAATATGTTCGATACATGATATTATACCAACTCTTTTCCTAATTTCTTCATTTCTTATTTTATCTAGTTTAGTAACCATTGCAGCTTTCCTCAGACACTTAATTTCACATGTGACGATTTTTCTTTGCTGCGAAGCTGTTAAAGGCCATGTTTGACATTGGTAGCACAGTGTTGGCATAAAAATTGTAGATATTATTTGTTTTTTAATTTCCATCTTGATCTTTGGATGAAGAAGTAATGGTGAAAGTTGGTTAAGTCACTGTGTTTGCTTTCTGGCACCTTGTTTCTATTTCTCTGTCTAGTCTTCCATCTTCAGAAAAAATGCTGCCTAGATATTTAAATTCTTTGGCTTGTTTCACTTTGTTGTTATCTATTGTTATATTCATTGGTGCTGAAGACTTGTTAATTTTCATAACTTCTGTTTTTTGTACATTAATTTTCATGTTGTACTTCTGACATGCTAACAACAATGCATTGATGTGCTTTTGCAAAGTTTGTATATAAGACTAACTGTGAAATATGGTTACTATGCATCAGGTAATTTTCATGAAAATTGTGCTCAAGTGAGTAAAATGAACTATGGAACAACTTTTTAACACCATAATGTATCTCTAGACGTAGAGATCTCTTTTTATACAAACACAATAATGCATACTAAGAATCTGTCCAAAAAAATGAAGATTTAACTGTGATTCAGCCTTTAACAAAAATCTTTAAACTTTAGCTTCACACATCATGCCTTTATTTACTATTTGAAATATTGTACTGATTATGAAGAATCAAATAGATATATCTAGACACGTTCTCTTCTGCGTTAGTTCTCAGATTCCTGCAATTTAACAGGCTGTTGTCTCGAGAACAGAATGTTTTGTCATGGTTTACAGCTTTGCTGTGATATCTGTGCCTTTAAATCTGACATATCCTTCTTTAGTATAGCTTCTGGGTCTCTTTTACCCTATGTGGGATGGAATAGCCAACCTTCACTTAAGAATCTCCTTACTCGCCTCTTATGTCACGCATGGAAGGTAAACAGTGTAGCTACTCTTTGCTCCCTTCTCAGGGGTCCTGTCAGGACATGGATATGAACACATTTCAATCCTTTTAAGACAAGATTTTAGTTTAAACACCATATCAGCACATTGAAACATAGTAGCTTTAACGATGGCCACCACAACGGGTTCCAATCCAATAAAATGAAATCACAATTGTCACAAATCCACAGAAATGTGAAACACGACTTATTAAAGATGCCATCTTGAATCAAATACTTGGATGACAGATACCCTACTCAGAGTTTATGAGCTGGGGGAAGTGGGAAGAGACTGTGAATGGGTGACATTTAGCAAAGAGTGACAGATATTGACAACAGTTGTGATACAGATGAGAAAAGAGTGCAGTGACTGGGCTGCCAACAGAACAGAGGAAATTATCCAAGAACTCATACTGCAGCACTCGAAGCCACAAAATACAATAATTTACACAGATGGCTCATAGCTGCAAGATGCAAACATCTGAGATAAATATGTGAACGTAGGATGGAAGGTTATGACATAGTATATTTGGATGAATTGTGGGTAAATGCTCACCATACACTTGATAAAGAGTGGCAATCACTTGACGGAACTAAGAAAAGGGAAATTTCAACTCGAGACTACATTTTGTTAAATTTTCAGGAATCTGAGAACTAATGCAGAAGAGAACGTGTCTAGATATATCTATTTGATTCTTCATAATCAGTACAATATTTCAAATAGTAAATAAAGGCATGATGTGTGAGGCTAAAGTTTAAAGATTTTTGTTAAAGGCTGAATCACAGTTAAATCTTCATTTTTTTAATTGATTCTTAGTATGCATTATAGTGTTTTTATAAAAAGAGATCTCTACGTCCCTAATAAGACAACAAACAAACAGGTGTGGTTAGGGTTTCGTGGCCTACCAAAATGGTAAGAAATTCGCTGAAAAGTCAGCTTCGTACCCTACTACAACATTGAGTATGAGAATGGAAATAGAAACGGTGACAGCAGCTCTCACTTGACTAGCAAGTGATTGACTAGCAATCACTTGACTCAGTGATTCTATCGGAGTCTAAAAGTATGCTGCGTAAGATAGAAAAGTGTAGGATCAGAAATGAATGAGTCACTCTTCTCTACAAGTCCAGAGCAGTACATGGATTACTATCCAGGTCTTGCTGGGGTCAGGGAAAACAAAAGAGCCGATATGTTGGCTGATAAAGCCTTGATGAACGGAGACATAAGAAGAGACAGGATTGAATTGATTAGAGTGGTTATGGATACCCTATGGGAAGACAAGAAGGTCGAACAAGACAATGCACATTTTAAGAGAATGATAGAATTGGGTGTGACTAGAGGTTATGGGAAAAAGTGCTTCCTCTCCGAAAAGATCATAAGAATGCGTTATCAGCAACTGACTGGGACACTGAGCTTATAAAGTTTTAGATGACTGATGAAACGGCAAGCAGAGAATATATGGGAATGCTATGACGCTTGCTCCTAATCAAGAATCAAGAAAACAACAATCCTGAACATTCCATTTGTTTATTCTATTTTAAATATTTCACATTGAGCACAATTCAGTATATGAATGTTTTGATAAAAATAACTTTAACAGATATGTCTTTGTTGCTACATACAGCCTATTGTATCTCTCATGCTTTGTTACTACTGATGGGATTTATGACATTTAGCACAAAGATACACACGCTCCATTTCATGACCTTGACTGCTCTTTTCTGTTGGTGCTCATGTGGTATGTTTATTATCATTTACAATCTTGTCATATTTTGTTTTATGATATTGAAACCAATAAGTACTTCATCAAGAAACACTCATTCTCAAATCACAAATCCATTATGATTGAAACCAAAAGACAAATCATAAACTGAATCTTCATGTCAACTTTGTGTTATCAATGACAGACATTAAGTAAAGAACAAGATTTGGTCCTACATCGGGCATGTCCTACGCTCAGACAATAACAGAATACACCACCAATCTTTTGCATGGATAGCAACAGCTAGAAGAGCCAGTGTAAACCAAAGGAAACACTCAGAAGAACAATACTTAGGGAATTTAAAACAAATAATATTCATACTATTCAAGAATTGCACAGAATAGCTTTGAACTGACAAAATGGGAGAGATCTGACTTCTGCCCTATGCGCTAACTTCAGCACTAAAGGAAAATTAATGAAAAAACAAGAAAAAAAATTTGCTACATGCGAAATGAGAAGCCTAAATAAATGCAGCAAATAAAACAAGAAGAGAACATGTTAAGAACAAAGGGATTACAATAACTCTTGGAATGCCTGTGGTCAATATATTGAGAAACAGAGACTGAAATGCTTCAGTCACATAATGATAATGTACACATATTAGCCAGCAGCTAGAGCATACAACATGAGAATGGAAACAGTAAGAGGCACATGAAGAAGGTGCATTGAAGGAGTTACCAACGTTCTGAGATGTCACAATATTACTGCATGTCAAATGACCAAACATGCTCGAAAACCGAACATCATTCAATCCTGCAACTCCATGACAATGGATCAAGAAACATTTAGTTAAATGGTTCACGCAGGTAGCACATTTACAATCTGATAGCATCTCTCAAAAAGCAATGTTCATAAATTCAATGGTTTTAAGACTAAAGGTTGTCCACGCAAAAGATGAATGACATAGACTTGAACATCAAAAGTTTTGAATACTATTGGATATGAGAGACACACACAAAGCCGCTATCTGTTCCTGCTCTGATGCTCTAAGGTCTACAAGGCATCAGCAAAAAAGAAAGATGATAACATTTTCTTAGTCAGCGTTCATTCTCAAACTCCCACTGGATGTCTCTTGTAGCAGGACTACAGTTCTTGTATATTTCCAGCTGGGTGTGGTCCAGAGAACAGAAACATGTTGTGTTACCTATTTTATGTGCTCCATTGACCCAATCAATCCGACTTCTGCAACATATCTTTGTCTATTTCCACTGGTAATATGTTTTGTTCTAATTCTTGCATTGTATCAGTGTCATCTGTTATATCTCCACTTTTTAACCTGCTACATCTGATAAATAACATAATACCAAAATTTTGCTGGAATTTCCATCTAATTATATCACATGAAATACTCAATCCAGTTTGGTTTCTAGATCACTTTGACCCTATATGGGATGAGACAGCCAGCTCCACCCTCAAATATAACCTTCTCAGCTGCCTCTTATGATATGCATTGCTGCTCATGGTATTCTTTGGTTCCCTTTCGGAACTCGGCAACACACAGTGGTATCAGTATATGCGCTGTCTTCCTTTTTCATCTTATAGGTTTACCAGTTCTGTAAAAGTATTATTTCTATTTTTCCATTATTCTTTTCGGATCATTAGCTGCATTTCAATTTGTATCATTTATTATTTCAGTAATATATGTGATATTAAAATTTTGATGGAATATGTAACTTCTTTTCTGAATGTGATAGATTAGAGAACGGTTTAACCATTTGGAGACTCTGAAACAACATTGTGACTGATCTAGCAAACCGACAGTATAACTAAAATGTAGTAATTTAGCCGAGTAATTTAGCTGTGTGAGACTTGGATTAATAAATGTAGAATTTAAATTATATAATATAATACAATTCAGAAACACACATATGAGATAGGGGAAGAAAGAATGCTTGCTAGGCAACTATCAAACTTTTTAAAGGCGCATTACATATATCAACATTTTAATTACTATTTTGATTCCATGAATTGTGTTTGTGTGTTATATCTCGGGTGGAGGGGCGGTAACCGGGGGGAGGGAGGTGTTGCCAGTAATAATTAGGTACTTTATCCTGCAAGCTAAGCCTGTACCTACCTTTTTTCCTAGGAAAAAAAAAAGAACTGTGAATAAGAGTTAGCAATTCTTAACATGACATGTTAGTAACAAGTCACAAGCGTAACTGTCAACTTATCTTTTCATAAATTCATATGTTTTACAATTTATTTCCATATTTAAATAAAAATGTCGGTATTTAGCACCCATTAAAAGAGGAAGACCAAGAGAGATTTCACAGAACAACCATCAAAGAGAGTATGTCTGGGTTTTCAACAATATACAAGAATTACACACAGTTGCATCACATCGCTCAAACTGGAGAGCTCTGGTTTCTGCCCAATGCACCGTGTTCGATGCTGAAGGAACATAGATAGACAGCTACCAGTCGATAGATTTTGCACACACACAAATTTTGAAAAAAAAAATAAATTTATTTTTATTTTTTTGCAATCAATACATGCGTGTAAATTAAAAAGAACATCAGCATTAGTAATAATTTTTTTTTTTTTGGCAGGGTTTTTTTGGGGTTCGAAATCCGTATCAATATGGAAAATGGGTACTAGAAGATACCTAAGCACAAGTACAGATGACGTTTTGACTAGAAAGCATTCATCAGGATGAAAGATTCCATAGAGACACATATAAAATAGGAAGAAGAGAGGAGGAAAAGCAGGGAAGTGTTGAGTAAAGCAAAAGTAGAAAGAGATAAGAAATAGACTATAAATTAGAGAAGAAAGAGGGAGGAGGGAAGACAAATCCCATTTAATTGGAAGATAAAAGCAATGAGCAGAGCAGAAGAACTAAAGAAAGGAAATGAAAAAATTTAGAAATAAAAGATGAATGAAGAACTATAAAAGAATACTTATCTCGGTCGATGCACACAACCTGTATCACACTCCAAAAAAAGTAATGAATAACTTTTTGATGGGTGTCTATACACATTTGTTATTTCTCTTCACCCTTTAGCTGCTAGGGTCTAACTACTATGGACGAGTTAACCTGTTTATTTTTATCCATCTCCTCATTACTATAAATGATCTAACTCTTAAACCACAAAGCAATATGTGTAAATCATCCCATCCATGTTGTATGTATTTTCTGGTGTCAATAAAAAGCTAGCACAGCAAAGGATCTCTTATTTGTGTAGGACAAGAGAAGAATCCAGAACAGGGGGTAAGTAATTGTAGAAAGAATTTGCACAGCTGGAATTAGTTTCTGATGTATGGAAGTGAATCATTGAGCTAGCAGAGATGTAGTTGTATAGAAGAATGTTAAGAACATTATATTACTTGTTTTAGTTATTCTGAACCTGAGTACAAAATACAGTAAATCTGGTTAAGTTTTAGTTGACTGGTACTATATGCAACTGTCATCTGCAGATTGTGAAATTGACTGGTTCGGAGAAAATTGTGAATTCAGATGTAATTGTCTGTTGAGTTCTTGCCGGGATGATGGTGAATGCATGCATGGATTACCCTGCCTGCTAGGCTGGTTTGGCCCAAGTTGTCAGTATGGTAAATATTTCTTTTGCGGTCATGCCCTAGCACATAAATGACCAGCATGGTGTCACAGTTTTTGTTAAATGAAAGAAATTATTTGTAGCAGTCTGATGCCAGTCTTTATCATATGGAACTAAGTCATACCATTAGTACAATAACGTAATAATTAAAGATCTTATAATGTATAGGAAATGACCAGTACTTTTCAATTATTGTTAAAAAATTAGGAGAGGAACTAATACTTTCAGTAGTATTACCAGTGCAATCTCAGAAGTGCTGAAAGCGCATGAATCCCAAGCAAATTCATGTGAGTTATGGAGTTGAGATCATGAACTTTTCCAACTAACCCTTCAGTTACTGAAGCCGATCATTGGAAGGCACTGAGAATATGTTGGAGAAATGATAAGAATGACTGTTACAGTCAATCAATGGAAGTTGTCCCTGGTTGTTGAGCATGTTAGAAGAAAGTGAAAGAAACAAATGGCAGCATATATATCTTCATCTCTGTTCATTCTCAAACTCCTGCAGATTAGCAAGATGCAGTCCAGATAACAGAATGCATTGTGTCATTGTTTAAATTTTTGCTATGATATCTGAAATTTTGGCCTGACACATCCAACTTCATCATGGCTTCTGAATCACTTTGACCCAATATGGTACAGGCCAGTCAACTCCAAACCCCCCCCCCCCCCAACCTTTTTAGTCGCCTCATACAACATGCATGGCAGATAAAAGTGATGCAATTATTTTCTCCCCTTTCATGCCCTGGCAACACACGACATATATAAAGTAGTCTGCTCAGTATTTGAGTAGTTAAGATATGGCCCGATATAACCAACATAGATTCCGGTCTTAGGTTGAAAGAGTGCCTATGCAAGAAGCTATAACACCCCCCCCCCCTCAGTTAACAAACGAAAAAAGACAGAGTAGTTAGTGATCGTATCTTACAAACACTAATAAAACTAAATAGCCACATTGCACCAGTCGGCAATTGCAAGTACTAATGACACCTAAAAACTCAGCAATAGTTCAGTTGCAATATCATATCAAGCAAGTAAAAGAAGACATCAGCAATATGTTTCTACAACAGTAAGTAGAAAATGATGGATATGTTTTGGGAATGTACTTAGAACGAATAAAAATAGACTACCACTGCAAGCATTAAAATGGGTACCAGATAGCAAAATAAAAAGAGGAAGACCAACAGAGACTCTTCGCAGAATAACCATCAAAGAGGGTATGACGATTGGTCTCAACAACATACAAGAATTACACACAGCAGCATCACATAGCTGGAACTAGAGGGCTCTAGTTTCTTCCCTATGCCCATCGCTGAAGAAACATAGATGGATAGAATATCCTAAACAAAATATGATTCAATTATTTGATGCAAAGTATATATAAAGAGAGAAATTATAACAAATGGGAAAAAGATACTAATGTTAAAGAGATGCAAAATTTCTCTTGCAGTTAATTATCATCATCAAGTGTCATGCTGGTTGGCGTAGGCGATCATAGCTCTCTACAGCTCTGTGTCTCCAGTATTATGTATCAGAATTGTTGTTGGTTTCCTTGCCGTACCAGGTTGTTAAACTGTCTAATATTTTCTTCTCACGTTGTCACCCTCTGTCTCTTTTGCCCTTAATCTTGCCTGTTGTTACTATATTCTCCAAACCTTCTTGTCTCACAATGGGGCCAAAAAAATGAAGACTGTCGTTTTCTTATTGATTAAGATCTGTCTCGCATTTGTCTCTTTTAATACCTCCACATTAGTTTTTCTGGCACTCCATGGTATATATTCTCAGCATTCTTCTGTAGAACCACATTTCTACTGCTTCTAATTTCCCAATTTTGTGTTTGTTTATTGTCCACGAATTGTATCCATATGTTAGTGTAGGAGTTATATAGCACTGCGAGCTCTCTTCCTCACCTCTAATGACAAGATCATGTTACACAATATAATTTTCATTTTTCTAAATGTTGTTTTTGCCTGCCCTATTTTGTTTCTTATTTATGTTGAACTTCTTCCATCTGCTGTAGTAGTTGTACCCAGGACCGGCCCTAACAATTGCGGGGCCCAATGCGAAACGTATTGCGCGGGGCCCAGTCTGGGTAGGGAAGAGGATAATAAAATAAATTATACTATTATTTATGGGCCTATAAAGTGTGGGGCCCAATGTGGCCGCATAGGTTGCAATGGCCTAAGACCAGCCCTGGTTGTACCTAAATACTTGAATTAGTGGACCTGTTTTAATACTATATCATTCATGTTATCTAGCAAGTTGTGTATTTTCTTTGAAATAACTATTACTTCTGTTTTCTTGATATTTAGGAAGGGGTCTTTCTTTTTACTTTATCAAATTGGTCTTTATCAAATATGTGTGTCATTAAAACAGTGGTACAGGTCTGCGTTTTACCTCTATAAACCTCTCTATTATTGTTCTCAAAATATATATAACATTGTTGGTACCTTTGCCTTCTACGAAGCCACATTGTTCTGGACTTATTTATGTTTTTCTTTTGTTTCTCATTCTCATCATGATGACTCTGAGAAGTATTTTTTTTATTTAGCTCATGAGACTGATTGTTTGATGTTCTTCACATTCAGTGGTCCTTGGTTTCTTTGGTAAGGCTATAAATATGGATCTCATTAAGCCACCGGGTATGTGTCCACTATTATATAGGCTACGTCATTCAGCAATTTGGTGATTAGTTATACTCCATTATTATTGGAAGTTAATAAGAAATCTATAAAAACACTTTAGTTTCAAATGATAAGTTAAAATCTTCTCTCGTGTGATAATTGAAGTCATAAATCTTCTTCTTCTTCAGCGTTCATTCTCAAACTCCCACTGGATATCTCTTGTATCAGGACTATGGTCCTATTAGATTTCCAGAAGGATGAAGTCCAGAGAATGGAAATGCATTGTGTCGCCGTTTTATTTGCGCCAATGGCCTGACACATCCATCTTTGGCGGGAAAGTCATAAATGAATTGTTAAATTTTACATCATCTACGAGAAGTCTATATAAGTAATGTAAGCATTTGCTTACAAATTTCAATTTGATTATATAAAAAATAACAAGATGTATAAAATTCTATCAGTCTTCTGCCATTTTAGAAGAGTATAAATTCTGTCAATATTAATATTTGAGTAATAATTTCAAAGCATGTGGGAAAAGAAGAAAGAATGTGTATCTTTCTATGACAAGCTATTGTATCTTGTAATCAGTTTCTTTGGCCACTTACATCTTGCCAGTAATACAATTAATGCTGTTATGACCCCAATATTTTGCAGGAAAAATTATTAACGGATATCATTGTCACAATTTCATATTCAAAGCGCACCATTTTTTAATGCGATGACAAAACATATACAAATGAAAAAATGGCTGACAGCGCAACTGTTGAGAACATGTTACGAGATATTAATGCATTTATGCTACATACAAATAAAAAGGCAGCAGAACATTTCTGCAATGATACAGCATCTTGCCCAGAGAAAATATTTAGTATGGCCCACCCTATGAAAATCTACATTTTTGCCAGTAACAATTTGTGTTGGGCATGTCAAGATCGTCAACACAAGCAGAAGAAGGAGATTTCCAACAGCACATGTTTAATAAAAACAAATATGTCACATGTCAACGTTGTTGCATTCCTATATTATTGGAATTTGGAATGCACGTTGGTGAAGCATTGCGCTAGGGAAATGAGAATTTCTAGTCACACAGTTGTTAGTTGGAACGCTTTGCTTCGAGAGGTTTGAGTCTATTCACTGACCCAGTTGCAACAACGCAAGATAGGTGGCCATGGGTGAGTAGTTGAAATCAATGAAAATTTATTTTCTAAATGGAAAAACAATATGGGAAGAATCCTACCATAACAATGGATTTTTGGCGGTGTGTGCCATGAAACTCATAAGGTATTTTTGTTCCCAGTTCCTGACAGCAGTTGACCACCTTCCTGTAAGCAATTATTGATAATATCCAAGAAGGAAGGTCCATATATTCCGCTAGTTGGAAAAGTTTTAAAACCACTGACATCGAAGCAGCAGTCTTTGCTCACTTCCAGGTGAATCATCATTACCACTTCATAGATCCGAGACCAGAGTGCACACTCAACCAGTGAAAGATTGTGCGGGAGTGTAAAGTGGAGGAATAAAAAATACTATGGGACTGCTAAGCACCATTCGATAAGCTGTCTCGTAGAGTTCATCTGGCACTCTACATTGTTGGCACACACAAGTGCTTTTGAAGCCATTCTCCACAATATTGCAAAATATTGGCCTTCAAAAAATGTTTAGTAAGATGAAACCTTAATCCTAACACCTAATCCTAAGATCTAACGCAAGATGAAACACAAGGGGCTTGTAATTATATCCCACGATGACGTCATCATTTAGTGTGTGGAATTTGGCTCGAAGAAGGTATGCTCATAAACATGTGACCTCATCTCATCGTGTCAAAATTGCACACATTATAGGCCCTAAACCCAAAAAAAAATAATTCATTGGTGCGCAATGGAGGTTGGACTGCAATTATAGTACAGAAAGACATTCACAGATAAATTACGGTAACCTATGGATTAAATTGTAATATTTAGCATAGGAATAAAAGAAGTGCATGGTTCCAAGGCTAGATAGCTGGTCTTCGAGTTGAAAGGTCTTGCATTCAACCCTGATTAGGATTGTTGCTTTTTTGACAGTCTAGAATATGTCTTTAACATATGTGTAAATATTAATTAATATTATGACAGTATATATCATGAGGCAACCTTTGTTGTGGAGACTTGATGATGATGATGAGATCATGAGGTTGTGCAACCACGCCTATGCTCAACTAATTTAGTCATTTCTTATGACTTGTATGATATCTGGTATTGTTATTACATTTTCTCATCTTCCGTTAATAATACCAGGTAATATCTTTTTCATTCATTGTCAAACTCCTGCAGGTTAGCAGGTATATAGTTTGTAGAATAGAATGTGTTGTGTCATGGTTAACAGCTTCGCTGTGATATATGTGCCCCTGACTTCAGCATGAAATATAATTTATTTGACCATATTGACATCATGCAGTCACAAGGGATGTGTGCTCAATATTGATGCTACAAAATATTTCAGACTTTCATGTGATAGGATGTTTGCATACAAAATGGTGAAACACATCTTCAGCATACACACTCATAGAGAACTCTTCTGTGTATGTGGCTTCTTTTCAAAGCATTTATTGCTGCTGACAGTTGAAGTCTTCTGGGTATTAAAATTAAGATGAACAAAAATAGGTAGAAGTGTTACCAAAATAAGACATACAACAACCTAACAATGAGATACAGGAATGAACGACATTTCAACTAAAAAGCACTCATCAGGACAAACCAAACACCACAGTACAACGATTCATGGATACAAACATGGTTATGATAGGGAGGAAAGAAAAGGAGAGATAGCGAATAGATAGCGGAGGAAGCAAAAATGTGTACGAAATGTAAATCCAGCACCCCTTACTGACTTCCATAATTTAGTTTTAGAAATGTTAATGTTGTTCTTTTCTAGGTACATAATCAATATTGTTAATGTCAATGCTTCTTTGCCATCCACAAGTCTATGAATTGCTCTCTTAATAATTTCTTCATCAAAATTGTCTACAACATTTTTTCTTCCTCTCGTTTCCATTGTATTAATTATGTTATTTTTGTCTACGCTTAACCACCTTGATAGTGTTTTCTAGGTTATACCCATGGCATGTTGTGTTCTTTTTGAGAGCTTATATAAACTATGAAATAGAGTACTGCATCTCGCTTCTTGTGAAAAATATTTGTACAATCTCACAGTTATATATTTAGTGTAACACATTTAACTTTCAACGACATACTTATAATATACTTGTAAAAGCTGCTTTATTATACACTGTATTTATTTACAAAAATGTGATATGTTTAAGGTATTACAATATTAACACGTTGAATTTGAGATTCACCTATGAGGGAAATGACGATGTACTATTATTTTCAGATATTCAACTATGAAAACTCTAAAAAAAAAATAATCTTACTTAATTTTGTACAAATTACAATTTTTGTTTCCGTTTTAAAATGGTTATAAATCATGTATGATTTGCCTTTCATAAGCAACATGTCTTGTCAAAACAATACCAACACAAGAAGATGTGCACTCTAAATTTCACGGGAATACTATGCAATCAATGATGACGTCTTTGTATTTCATCATGCTTTCAATTGGCTAGCACATTCACAATTTACAAGAAAAGAATAGTATTTTTAAAGAATAGCAACAATGTAACCTGCCATGCATGTCATAAGAGGCAATTACAAACGGATTGACATAGGGTTGGCTAGAATGCTTTCTGTAATTAGATATCATTGACAGATATTGCAGCAATGCTGAAAACTATAAATGTAACGCATTATGTTTTCCAAAATAATTATGCTGGCTGGCTGAATTTTAAGAAGGAACACAGAAAAGATGAAGAAATAATGTTTATCTAGTAGATGATGTTAATAATTCTAATTATTCTCATAATTTTTATTACATATTCCTTTTAGAAGACAGGGTTAGTAAATATGCCACTCTTACGCCACTTTGGATAAAAGATGGAGACGATTTGCTCTGTAATGTAAACACCAGGGAAAGGATAGTCGTTGTTCCATTTTCTGAGCCCTTCCATTTCACATGGATGAGAATTGTTGTCAATAAAGAAAGTAAGCATGATTTCTTCTTCTTTCATTCTCTAATAATGTCTATATCTGCAGTGTTGTTTCTTGTATAAATTGGACAGTGTTTTCCAATACTTGTTTTGCACCATAAAGTTTAACATTCATAGGTGTATCAGAAGGCCAGTATGTGCACCTTAATGTGTCATTCTTGACACATTCTTGAAGGATATATTCTGAAGTCTGGTTGGCTTGCCTGCATGTACACTTTGGGAGCCGCGTAGCCCAGTGGTTAGCGCACTGACTTCGCATATGAGTGGTCCTGGGTTCATTCCCTAGTTGAGGCAGAAATGTTTTTCAGATCACAATGGCTCCCAGGCCGACCCAGCCTTAAATGGGTACTAGATTAATCCGGGAAGTAAAGGGAGATGAGATGGCTACCGTCCTCATTTGCAGAGCCTCTGGAATGTGAGATCGCTAACATCTCTTTTGTTTGTTTGTTAAATGGGGGATTAAAGCCTCTTAGCTGAGGCACGACCTTTTCAACCTAAGACAGAAGTTTGGAAAGCCGTGCGTGCTATTGCTATGTATTATCTATATTGCTAGGTGGAGTTGATGTTTATATGTGGCCAAGATGCCTTTTATCTAAGTGTGACCTATGGTCTGGGCGAATTGAGAACCGTGCGCGCTATTATTGCAAAAGAATGTTATGTTGCTAGTTGTTTTAAACTGTTTATTTCCTGTGGTATTGCTTTTTTATTTAAGAGTGACACTAATGCCTGGGGGAGTTTGAAAAACCGTGCGTGCGATTATGCAAAAAATTGTCCATATTGCCAGTCGTATCCTGTGGTGAGCGTTCCTCGGTTGTTATTTGTTGAAAGCTGTGGAGAGAGACCTGTAGAAAGACTGATGACAAACAATGACTTATTTTGTTTTTGACTTGCTTAGATTTTTAAATTAGGGCTTTAGTCCTGGTTATAAATTGTTTAATTAGTTTTAGCCTATCTGGTGGTACATCATGGCCCAGAAACTTTTCTAATTTATATGGTATTTTATTGTTTAGGTAGTAATCTTTTAGGTCTTGCCTATGATGGTTGTATTTATGACAATGGAGTAGGAAATGATCTATTGTATTTTCCTCTTCACAGTCTTCACATATTGGTTCAAGTATATAAAGTAATGATTTTCCCAGTCTAAGTCGTAGTAGTTTCCTATTGGCAGGGATTTTCAGCTCTTCCTTTATTTGAGTGGTCCTAGTGGGTTCTTTTTAGCATTGCATGTGCATGTCTTCCTTTTGCACTGTTGTCCCATTTTTCTGTCCATTCCTTAAGTATTGTGTCCTTTATTATGCTTCTGGTTTCCGATCTGCCAAGTCCTACCTGGATTTCTGTTCCTTGTGTTCGTCCTTTCTTGGCTTCCTTGTCCGCTGCTTCATTTCCTGGTATTCCGACATGGGCTGGAATCCACATTACATTAACCCTCGTACCAACGTGAACTAGGTTTGTTGTTATGCGTAGTATATCTTCTACTATATCTGGCCTTTGGCTGTCATGTTTATTTTGAATAGCCTGGACTGATGATAATGAGTCAGTCAGGATTGTTAAATTTTTAGGTGGGTTATCATTTATTATTTCTAGTGCTTTTAGAATTGCAACTAGTTCAGCCGTGAATATTGATGTATGTTCTGATAATTTAAAGCTCTTATTGATGTTCTGTCAGGTATTACTATTCCTGCACCAGTTGGGCCTTCCTCTCCTTTGGACCCATCTGTGAATACTTTTAGACTATTTATTGTTCTATCATTTATGTGGTTTATTACTCTATTTTTAGCTGAATCCCTATTTTGGTCTTTTTTCCCTATATAAGATAAGGAAATGTCAGTTTCTGGTGATATTAATTCCCAAGGGGGTATTATTGCTTTATATTGGTTTTGATTACCCGGTACATATTAAATCTCTAAGCTCTGGTATTTGGTCAAGCTCTGCATTTGATCGCCAACCTGCTGGTGTTCTGTAGCTTTCAATTGAGAACTTGCCTGTGTTATCAAAGCTATTGAATGATTTATATGCAGGATGTGTGGTATCATTTCCTATTTTAGAACTGTAGCTAAGTCTCAGTTCTTTCCTTCTTAGGGATAATGGCATTATTCCTAGAGCTACTTGAACTGCTTCAGCAGATGTTCCCCTGGTCGCCCTAGCTATTGTTGAGAGAGCCTTATTTTGAATTATATCTATTTTAGAGATATTGGCTGGTGCTGTCGACTCATACACAATGCTGGCATATTCTAGTTTACCTCGTATAAAGGCTTTATAGAATGTCGTCATTGTCTTAGTCGACGCTCCCCAACCGCTACCACTCATGTACCTAAGCATGTTTAGGGCTCATCTGCTTCTGTCTACTATATAGTTTATATGTTTATGCCATCTGAGGCTTTGATCTAATACCATTCCCAAGAATTTGGTGGTTGGTGAGAATGTAATTGGTTCGTTATTTATAAAAATATCCTTAATTTTATTTGTTTGAACCCCATTTCTGCTGAATAGCATTCCTACTGTTTTGCTAGCATTAATTTTGAAACCCCATTTTGCCATCCAGCTTGTTACTTCATTTATTTGTCTTTGTATTCCTACTTTTAGATAACTGATGTTATTGCCTGAGCGCCAAATTGCGGCATCGTCTGCAAATTGTGACAGGCTGTTCTTGACATCTGAGAATTCTTCTCCTAGATCATTAACCATTATTGTGAATATTGTTGGAGATATTACAGACCCCTGCGGGATGCCATTTTCCTGTTCATAGGAGTCTGATAAGTCATTATTTATTAGAACTTTAAATTGTCTATCTTGCATGAAGTTTTTAATGTAGTTGTATGCTCTACCATCTATACCTATGTTCTTAATTTTAAATAGGGCTCCTTCTCTCCAGCACTCGTCGTATGCTCCTGCTACGTCGAGGAAGACAGCCGCTGTTTTTTCACCTTTTAGGAAACCCTGTTTTACTTCATGCTCTAGTTTTAGTATATGGTCAACCGTGCTCCGGCGACTCCGGAAGCCCGCTTGAGTTGAACTATATATATTATGTTTATTTAGGTGAAATACTACTCTTTTATTTAGTATTGTCTCTAATATTTTACCTAGGTGAGAAGTTAGTGATATTGGTCTATATGAGCTTACTTCTTTAGCTTCTTTATCTGGCTTTAGTATTGGTATTATGGTGGCAGACTTCCATGCCTTTGGTATGGTGCCAGATTCCCATAAGTTATTGAATAGGTGAGTTATTATCATTAATATATTAGTAGGTACTTTAAGTATTGCATAGCTTAGGATGTCAGGACCTGAAGCTGTGTTTGATTTCTCACCTATTGCTTTAATTACTTACCCTATTGTTATATCTGCATTTATATATGATGATTCTGCATTATTTATTGGTTTAGTGTTTAGTTCCTGCCGAATTGTCTGCCGTCTATTTATCTCATTTAGGTTTAGGTTGTTATTAGCACTAACTGAGTAAAAGTATTCGGCCAGTGCATTAGCCTTCTCTTTATCAGTTTGTGCTTTATTTAATGCTGGCATTATGCTACGTTTGGATTTGCCTCCACTGATAGCTTTCAGTTTATTCCATACTTCTGATGATGGCGTTCTGAAGCTTATGGTTCCACAGAAAGCTCTCCAGTGGAGTTGTTTAGCTTTAAAGATTAGTTTATTTGTTTGATTTCTTATTTCTTTATAGTTTAGTATATTCTCTTCTGATCTCTTATATCTAACTAATTTTAGTGCTTTATCTCTAATTTTAATCTGCTCATCCAGTTTAGGGTTCCACCATGGTACTGGGTTTTTAGGTTTATGTCTATTAGTTCTTGTTATATTTACTGGTTTAATATTATTAGGCATGTTTTCATTTGGTATATATTTTACTGCTACTTTGAGTAGTTCATTTGTGAGATCCTCAGCAAATTTTGTACATTGTTGGTATTAATATTATTTATTCCTACTGTCATTAGCTCTGTTGTTAGTGCCTCCCAGTTGGCTTTTCTATAGTTAAATGTTGTTTTTTTGTTTACTTCACTGAGATTACATTTAGCTCTAATATTAATTTCAATTGGTAGATGGTCAGATCCACTAGCATTTAGTGTCTGCCACCTGGTTGTGAATAGGTTAGTTGTTACAATGCTCAAGTCTAAGGCTGAGTCTTTGCCATTTACTATTGGATTAATTCTGGTTATAGAACCATCATTTAAAATGACTAGGTTATTATTATCACAAAAATCTGCTATAAGTTCCCCTGTCTTGTCTGACTTATGACTGCCCCACATTGTGTGGTGGGCAATGAAATCACCAACAATAAGGGTTCTCCTAGTTAGTTTTGATGTTAGCACTTCTATATCATTGCTGGTTAGTATTCCTTTAGGGTTATATATGTTAATTATTTTAGTTCCTACTGGTTTGCTGTCTATGGTTACACTTATTCCTTCTTTGTTAGTGGAGTTAAATCTTTCCCAGTCTACTATTTTATACGATTCGTTAATAATGAAGGCAACCCCTCCACCTTTGGAGTTGCGATCATTTCTTACTATTTTATGGCCTGGAAAGTTTAGTTTTTGGTTAATATTTAGGTTTGTTTCCTGTAGAGCATAGATTACTCTCTCAGACTGATATTTAGTCATTAGAGGAGCTATATTCTGTCTCACACTGGTAACATTCCACTGAATGATCTTTATTTGATTTTTATCCATTATGGTTTATTGCTAATTGTTATTAGGCTCTGTAATTTAAGTTTACTTATTGGTGTTTGGTGGTTTTGGTAGGAGTGCGTTTGGAAGTTGCTGCCCGAGCCAGTATTCTAGTTATTCTTCTGCCTGTCCGTTGTTCCTCTTCCTGGCGGTTCTCTACTATTAGTTTCAGTATGTTCCTAACTTCTCTTAGTTCCTTTGTGATCATATCCTTCCACTCTTCTTCCTTTTCATGTTGTTCCTTCCTTTGTCTCCTTTCCTCATTTTCTAGTTGTCTCTCAGTTTCTATTCGTTTGAGAAGTTCTTCATTGTCCTTCTTTAATGCATTGAGACTGCTGATTCCTTCCTGGATCCTTTCCAGTATAACTTTGTCTAGATGGTCCGTTTCAGCTTTGTCTTTCCTTGTTTGGTCCTTCAGCCTTCCGGCTGTTCTGAAGTGTAATAGGTTCCTGACTATGGCAGCATTCCTTTGGCACTTTTGGTGGTTTATTTTCTTTTAATTTTTGTTGTTTGACATGTTTATGTCGTAGTTCATTTTTAATTTTTTGGTATGCAGGGCATCCTAAATATTTTGCACTATGGCTGCCAGAGCAGTTAGCACACTTTCTGTTATTGTTTGCTGTTTTGTAATCTTTGTCGTTTAATGCAACAGGGCATTGGTGAACTGAGTGGGGTCCTGAACAGTATCTACACCTGGTACTGTTCCTGCATGTTGCCTTCATGTGGCAAAATTGCTGGCACTTGGAACGCTGAAGTACATCTGGGATGTACACTTGTGTTCTCAGGGCCCCACCCAAGAGCACCAAATGTTGCGGAACAACATTTCCCTTATTAATGACCATGACCACTCTGCATGGTTTTTGATTTTTATAAAGTCTTTTGGCTTTTATTATGTCCGCTTTCGGATTCTCTATTTTTAATCTGTTTAATATTTCCTGGTCATTAATTCTGGTGTCTATGCCTTTAATGACCAGTTGCCTAGTCTCGTTTAATATTTGTATTTTAATTTGATGGGCCAGTGTTGTAGTTATACTTTTATGTTTATTAATTTTATCTATCACTGCCTCTGTGTGGTTGTTAGGGTTAAGAGTGACAATAACACCTCTTCTGATTTTTTGGATATTTTGTATTGATTTCTTATTGACTATGTTGTTGATCAGTTCTATTATATTATTCTCTGGTAGGGAGGTTAGTGCTACTTCCTGCCCTGCAATTTGCTTTATTATGATCTTTAGTTTATTTTTAGGATGTAGCTTGTTTAAGACTAGTTCTTTTCTGTTTTCAATGGCTGCCCTCTGGTTGCTGCCACGTGGTTCTATTCTAGGTCTCTTTACGTAGGTTTTTTTATTTAGATTACTTTTAGTAATACTGGCATAGCTCTTACTTTCCATTATTTATTTATTTGGTAGTTTAAAAGGTTTTATGTTATGTTAAGGCTAAAGGTAGTTTAATTTAATTTAATTAAGGATTAAAAATGTCTGACCTGAATTGAGTGGTTCCTTTGTTGTATGTGATGTCCACGTGGTGACTTGATGAATGAACACAAATAACTAAAATGTAGCGTTGATTCTCAGAATGAATTGGTATGCTTCTGGTGATGTCGCTGCACTGTCTAAGAAATACACAATTTTGCGTGGAACTAAATCACAACTTGGTAGTCTTTGGATATATATTGCAGAAGTGAGAGCAAAAATTGTGCGACTTGCTTGGGCAAAAGCTTGAACCGGAAGTGATCTTCTCACACCCCTATGGCATTAATAAATGCTATGGGTTACTTTACTTTTTTTTATGTACACTTTGCTGTTATACCAATTTTAAATTTTGTATACATATGGCTGTTTAGTCTATTGTGTCCAGTTCTGAGTTGGAATATGATGACCTGTTCTTGTCTGTTAAGTAGGTGGTAGTCGTCACATGAAGGTAAGTTAGGCTTTCGTTGTGCCTTTATCATGGATTTTTTTTTTATGATAGCTGGTTGGTACATCCGGTTGCTGCATATTAGAACCTTCCTTGGCCAGTTCTCTCATTTCCTGTTATTCCACAGTGTGATGGAATCCATTGCAGTGTAATTCTACACCTATTTTGCACTATGGACAATACTTCTTTTAACTCTGGTAGTTTATTGGAGTGTAGTGCGTCTAGTACTGACCTTGCATCTATAAGTATTACAATAGGGTGTGCTGTCCTGTCTGATGTTAACAGTTTTTCTGCAGTTGCACAAATAGCTTTGATTTCAGATTCACAGTTGTTACAGTAATCCCCTGTTAGTATACATATGGTATCAGTGGTTCCATCTGTGTATTCCACATATACACCACTTTCTCCATTTCTTTCTGCATTCTGTGCTGATCCATTCGTATACATTCTGTTCCATAGATCACTTGGGTAAGCGTCATCGAGAAAGCTGAGAGCTGCTACCCTTTTCTGCAGATTATTCTGCTGTTCATCCCCATACACACCTGTTATTGTTGTTTGGATGGTCACTTGTATATATATATAAATCTGTTTTTCCAATTGAGTGTGTACAGGTTGAGATATCAGTGGTATTGTTACCTCTGGAAGATCCGATACCTGTCTATGTAGACACTTGGCCTGGTGTACAAAGCTGCTTCTTTTAAGCCGTCCTTGTGACAGATTCTGGAATCTTTCCTTCATTGGATGACTATGGTGGGAAAGGAACTTTTCTCCATGAATTATAATTTGAGTATCCCTATGCTCTTATTGTTACTGCGTCCCTTGGATATTCTTCATTTCTACAATTCGTGTGGATCTCATTGCGCCTGCAATGATTCTAATTGCATGGTTCTGTACTCTATCCAAGTTCTGTAGTGCGGTAGTTGATGACTAACTCCATGCTGTAGAACCATATTCTAAGTGTAGTCAAATGGCTTGTCAGTATACATTTTTTAGAATTCTTACATTAGCTCCCCAAGTTGTCCCACTCAGTTTCCTTAGTATAGCTATCTTCCTTCTATCCTTTGTTTCTGCTTTGCTGATATGATGTTTCCATGTCATTTTGGCATCAAATGTTACACCAAGATAGGTGGGTTGGTTATCTACCTTTAAGATAGTTTCATTTACAAATATTTCCTACTCTTTGTTTTGGTGCAAGTGTGAATAGGGTTGCGGTTGACTTCTCTATATTGATATTTACACACCATTTGTCAGCTCAATTGGTCACAATGTCCATGACTCTCTAAATCATATTTGTGGCAACCGAGGTGCTCTCATGTGTGCATCATAGAACTAAGTCATCTGCATATAGTGCCGCTCTAGTTCCACAGGGTATTTCTTCAGTTAGATCATTGATAAATGTGAGGGAAAGAGTGGGTGATAAATTTCCTCTCTGAGACACTCCGTGGTGTAGTAGTACCTTCTTACTATTTTTACCATTTACTTGTACTTGTACTCTGGCTGTTCTATTGTGAAGAAAGGGTTTCGTCCATCTATACATATTACCACTTATCTTGTAGTTTCGCATTTTTTGAAGCAATCCATCCCACACCTTATCAAAGGCCTTCTGTAAGTCAATCCATGCCACATTATTGTCTTGGGAAGCATCTTCAATTTCCTGTGAGAGTTATGTGGTTTGATCCTCCGTGGATTAGCATTGCCTGAAACTGTGGTGAATTGCTGTGGTGTAAGGAATTTTCTATTTTCCAGGTGAAATTTTAGTCTTAAGTTTATGATGCGCTCCACTGTTTTGCACGGGCAACTTGTAAGACTAATTGGTCTGTAGCTAGTGGGTATTGTTCCATCTTTTCCAGGTTTAAGCAGAGGGACCATAATTGATTCCCTCCAGATTTGTGGAATTTTCCAAGTAGTCCAGCTAATATTTAAGATGTCCAATAGTTTCCTCCTTTCTGTTGTTCTTAGATTCTTAATCATTTCATTTGATAATTCATCAATACCTGGGGACTTATTTAGCTTTAGTTTAGAGACGCTAATTCCAATTCACTATATGTGAGCAATGTATCCATAACTTCATTGGTACTGTTTTCATCACTGCCTTTTTTCAGCACTAGAGGTAGAATAGCTCTTGGTTCTGGCCCTTTTTTTCAGTGTTAGGGGTAGAAGAGTTTTTGGGAGATTGTCCATTTTTTTGCAGCACCAGAGGTAGAATAGTTCTTGGTTCTTGGGCCTTTTTTTCAGCGCCAGGGGTAGAAGAGTTTTTGGGAGATTGTCCTTTGTTTTGCAGCACCAGAGGTAGAATAGTTCTTGGGAGACTATTTATTGCCCAGAGGTAAAAGAGTTCTTTTGAATGTGCTTATACCTTTATGTGTGCTTTATATATATTTGTTTTCATGACTTTCTGTAATCCATCTTTTGCATGATTGGTCCCGGGTGTGTATGTATTATGGCTTCATAGCATTTTTTATTCAGGAATGTTACCAGACAATAGTCTAGCGGTGTGGGAAAATTAAAAAATCTGTTATTTTCTGATGTAATCTAGAATTGGCATTATGTTAGTTGATGATGTTTTTATTTCTAACTCTGTCTCCAAATGTTACACCAAAAAAACTACGTACACATGCCATTTGTCAATTCTACATACATATGACATTTGTCTGTGAAATTCCTGTGTACAAGTAATACTAAATCCTGTCAGTGGTACTGCATGCACATCTGGGCCAACTATCTCATCATTTTTCTGTCAGATTGGTTGACCCATTTATGGTGCTGCATTCATCTAGCATTCCCCATTACCTTGGAGTCTGCCACAAAATAACAAAGATGCAATATCCTCTGTCCTGCATCTCTTTGTCATCTATGGACATTATTTTATTGAAGACAAAAGTAAAAAGTTGTGGCATAATGATTTTTGTGCAGGTGACTGGAAGCTATCAGCATATCACTCAACTTTCTTTAATTGCCTCCTACGACATTTGAACAAAAAGACAGCCCTATTTTTTGCACTCTGAAATAGACATTCAGGCCCTGGTTGCCAAACAGGCAAAGATATATGGAAGCAAAGAAAAAACTCATAACTCCAGACTACAGTAGAGTTCATCCATAAGAGTTGCCTAAAGGTCTAGTCTGATAGTTAATAAAGAACAAAAAAGATAAGTAAAAACGAATTAATATCTATTTAATAGTTTCCTCTATTCTCAGGTGTTGCTTTGCTGTTCAGAGTGGATTTCAATGACTTCATCCCATGTAAGCAGCAAAGGAACATTATTTTTAAATCAAATATTGTTGACGTCTCTTGCGCCATATCTGAAGATATTGAAAAATTGACAGTTGCAGGAGTCGCAGTTGGCTTTATGTGTAATTTATATGTCAGTGGTGGTGAGCATGCACATTTTCATATTGTGTGGACATTTTCCCTGTGTTATTTGTAGCTGGTCTAGGTCACAAGGTTTTCATTCATGGAACGATGGCATGTTGTACTAGTAATAGTATCAGTATGTGTCAATTAATAAATTCACAAGTGGTTTAACTGTTCAGAGTGATGAAAAGAAAGATATCTAAAGTAATAGACTATTTCTGAAAAAAGTAAGCAAGATTCAGAAAGATCAAAAGATGTGCAAATCAAATATTCACTAGCCAGTAACTTTTGATGTATAACTGTGAATGATTAGGACAACAAAACATAAACTTTGTTCAGAAGTATTCAGAAGTCCCACAGGATTAACCTCATTGTATTCAGAACCATTGTTGGTAACAGTGAATATTAGACCATCTGTGGTAACAGTGAACATTGGATTATTTGTGGCAACAGTGCGCATTGAACTATTTATGGTAACAGTGAACATTAGCATCTAGTGGATCAATTAACATTAACTTCTAGTGGTAAAAGTAAACATTGATTTCTAGTGGTAAACTGAACATTAACTTCTAATGGTAACAGTGAACATTGATTTCTAGTGGTAACAGTGAACATTGATTTCTAGTGGTAACAGTGAACATTGATTTCTATAGTGCGTTCATAAATAGTTCAGCACAGATATTGTCTATTTTCTCAGTAATAACTGAGGAAATAGGCTGCATAAATGCATTATTTCATAACCACATTACTCGCCGAATGCAGATGTGTTGGGCTATTGGCGCAAATAAAACGCGAAACAACACATTACCATTCTCTGGATGACATCCTGCTGGAAACCTAGTAGGACCATGGTCCTGCTACAAGAGAGATCCAGCGGGAATTTGAGAATGAAAACTAAAGAAGAAAAAGAATAACCATATTAGAGATTTATGATTAAGTATTATCTAGAGTGAACAGATTTATCACAGTGATTGCTACGAGTCGTTTTTAAGGTAGTAATGATTTTATTTTATGTGAAAAGGAAATTTTACAGTAATTGCTGGTATAGGCAATTATTTTGATCTGTTGTAGCATGGGTAAAAATGAAGCATTCTGAATGTAATATTTTTCTTTTGTTGCATTGAGATTATATATAGCGAGATATACATTTAAGGGTTAAACATTTATATAATTATATTATTGTTTACAATCTCGTCAATTTAAAATATTTGTAACATACATTGTACTTACCATAGTCATCTTCATCCTAATTTGAACATTCTAAGTAGTAGTGTTGGCATTCTGAAATCTTCTATGAAAACATTTTCTGAGTTCATTCTACATTGCAGAGAAAATTAAGTGTCCAACAATTAATATTATCCGTCTAGGCATTTCGTTTTTCACCTCTTATCCTAATACCTTTTAGTTTGTTCGGCATAAATGTTTTAGAGAGAAATTCCTTTCTCAGCAAAAGATTAAGTCACAACAGCTTACTACGTTTAACAATTGTTAGTATTATCTTGTTGTCCAGCAGAGCTAGGCTATATATTAATATCACATATCTTTACATTAGATATTTCACATCGGCTGTGTTGTTTTCATATGTTCACTATTGCACTGATGTTATCAAAATCCAACTTTTTCTCATTTTTCCACTGTCCTTGTTTAGAGTTCTTCTTATTGTTCTATTTATAATCCGATGAATCATAAAGATCAATAATTGTAGTTGGTTAAATGAAGCGTAAACCATAATTAATATTAACTATGCTATTTGATACATGAAATTCCTTTTGTAACCAACTTGTCTTGTCAAAACATGACAAGATGCGCACGAAAGACATTTCAAAGCAATATAATTCAATCAATGATGACATCTTCAGATTTCATCGTGCTTTTAATTGGCTAATACATTTACACTTTTCCTAACAGCCAATGAATAATTGAAGAGCAAAAAACAATAAACGAATAAGACGCATTTCTCCTCATTGACAAAATATATGGTAATTTGTACTGTAAACCCACCTACTTTTATGACCATCAACACAAAAATATTTCTACCTTAAAAACAACATTCGTAGCAACTGCTGCGATAAATCCATTCAATCTAGATAATAATTAATCATAAATCTGCAGTGTGGTTATGAATTATGCACTCATGCAAAATATGAAGCCTAGGCTCTCAGTAATTACAGAGATAATAGACAATGTCAGTGCTCAACTATTTATGAAAGCACTATAGAGGTAACAGTGAACATTTATTTCTAGTGGTAACAGTGGACATTGACTTCTAGTGGTAACAGGAACATTGACTTCTAGTGGTAGGAATGAACATTCAACTCTTGTGGCAACAGTGAGCATTAACTTCTAGTGGTAACAGTAATAACTAATAGTAGTAACTAATAGTTGAAATTAACTCCTTGTGAAATGCTATTTATTGAAGTGATAAATTTGAGTTTAGTAAACAGAAATGTTTTGTTACAAATGTCCAATGTTGTATAAATTTGCTTTTTTATCAGGACGAAATTTGGCACTGCGACAAATGACTAAAGAAAGCAGTAGCATTTTTCCCTACAATTCAACATTAGCTGTTGATGGGAACACATCTCCCGCTTTTGATAATGGAAGTTGCACTCGTTCAATGAATGAAGATGCAAACCCTACTTTCAGCCTGTTTTTTATAAGGCCTGTAAACCTTTACAGAATTGAATTATATAACCAAAATGGTAAGTCCAACACTTGTTTCTTATATCTGTCATAGGAAATTATCCCCAAATGTATGTAGAATTGACAAATGGCATGTGTATGTAGTTTTTTTGGTGTAACATTTGGAGACAGAGTTAGAAATAAAAACATCATCAACTAACATACCGGTAATGCCAATTCTGGATTACATCAGAAAATAACAGATTTTTTTATTTTCCCACACCGCTAGATTATTGTCTGGTAACATTCCTGAATAAAAAAAATGCTATGAAGCCATAATACATACACACCTGGGACCAATCATGCAAAAGATGGATTACAGAAAGTCATGAAAACAAATATATATAAAGCACACATAAAGGTATAAGCACATTCAAAAGAACTCTTTTACCTCTGGGCAATAAATAGTATCCCAAGAACTATTCTACCTCTGGTGCTGCAAAAAAAAGGACAATCTCCCAAAAAGTCTTCTACCCCTGGAGCTGAAAAAAAGGCCCAAGAACTATTCTACCTCCAGTGCTGAAAAAAATATTTCTCCCCAGAGTTCTCTTCTACCTCTGGTGCTGCAAAAAAAAGGACAATCTTCCAAAAACTCTTATACCCCTGGCGCTGATAAAAAAGACAGTGTCCCAAGAACTCTTCTAGAAGTCCTCAAAGTTCGTCATCATCATCAGGTGCCATGCCGGGTGGCATAGGCGGTCATGGCTCTCCACTGCTCTCTGTCCACAGTATTATGTATCAAAGTCGTTGTTGTTTCCTTGCCATGCCAGGTTGTCAAACTGTCTAATATTTTCTCACGTTGTCGCCCTCTGTCTCTGGTGCCTTCAATCTTGCCTGTTGTGATTATGTTCTCTAAACCTGCCTGTCTCATGAAGTGGCCAAAAAAATAAGATTGCCTTATTCTTATATTGTTGATTAAGGTCCGTTTCACATTTAACTCTTTCAACACTTCTACATTAGTTTTTCTGGCAGTCCATGGTATTCTCAGCATTCTTCTGTAGAACCACATCTCTGTTGCCTCCAATCTCCCACTTTCCAGTTTTGTTATTGCCCAAGACTCGCACCCATATGTTAGTATAGGGGTTATATAGCAATGCAGAACTCTCTTTCTCACCTCTAATGACAAGGTCATATTACACAGTATATTTTTCATTTTTCTGAATGTTGTTTTTGCCTGTCCTATTCTGCATCTTATTTCTGTTGAACTTCTTCCATCTGCTGTAATCATTGTACCTAGATATTTGAATTGGTGGACCTGTTTTAATACTATATCATTCACTATGATCTGCAAGGTGTGTTATTTTGTTTCTTTGAAATAACCATTACTTATATTTTCTTGATATTTAGGAAGAGGCCTTTCTCTTTACTTTCTGTGACTACTACTTTAATTAAATTTTGAAGGTATTCCTCACTTTTTGCAATCAGAACAGTGTCATCCGCATATCTCAAATTATTTATGTTATGCCCTCCCACTGATATTCCTGGGATATCTACTATTGCACGTAATATGTTTTCACTGTATAGAGAGAACAGGTCTGGTGAAAGCACGCATCCCTGTCTGACTCCTTGTTTTATTTGTTGAAAAGGGCCAAATTGATTTCCTACTCTTATTGCTGCTGTTTGTTGCCAGTACATGTTCTTGATTATTATCCTCAAAGTTGCTGGAGTAAAATGACAAATAATGAAAATTAGAACCAGACAATCAAGATTTTTAGGGCATGTGATAAGAAAAGCAAAACTTGAACATTTAGCAACTACCAGAAAGATCAAGGGGAGAAGAGACAAAGGAAGGCAAAGAGATACATTTCTGGATTTGTTGTCACTGTGGCACAAAAAGAAGTCACCAACTGGACTTATTCACAAGAGACAGAGAGTTGTGGAGAAACATGATCACCTATACCACTCGGCATGGCACTTGATATATTGAATAAGTAAACTATTAAATTCTCAAAATATTTCTGACAAAAGGAAGAATTTCTTTCATGACAATGAACAAAGTTTTATTGTTGAGGTACATCAAAATAAAAAATATATATTTGTATATATACTATATCTTTTGTTCTTTATATAATATGTATAAAATTTAAATAAAATATATAATATATATATATATGTATGTATGTATATATATATATATATATATATATATATATATATATATATATATATATATATATATATATATATATATATATATATATATATATATATATATATATATATATATATATATATATATATATTGATAGTCTTTTCCACTTGGAACATCAGATCTGATGTCACGTCTGTCAGCCTTTGTGTTGACTACTTACTATTCCAATGGGACAATAATAGAGAACTACAATGAACCAGGCACAGTTAGTTTAATATACAAAGTGCCATTGCAAAAATTGCTTGAAGCCGTCAGTTCTGTGACTGTAATAGCCATCAGCACACTCACACTGTGTGAGATTGTAACATTTGGAGGTGAGTCTGTGTTTTGTGTGAGATTGTAACATTAGGTGAGTCTGTGTTATGTGTGAGATAGTAAAATTTGGAGATGAATATGTGTGAGATTGTAACATTTCAAGGTGAGTGTGAGATTGTAGCATTAGGTAAGTCTGTTATGTATGAAATTGTAACATTAGGTGAGTGTGTTATGTGTGAGATTGTAACATTAGGTGAGTCTGTTATGTGTGAGATAGTAACATTAGGAGGTCAGTCTTTGTTATGTATAAAGTTGTAACATTATAGATGAGTCTGTGTGTGGTATGTTTGAGATTGTAACATTAGGCATTGAATCTGTGTCATGTGTGAGATTGTAACAATAGGAGGTGAAAATTTACACTATGTGAGATTATAGCATTAGAAAGCGAGTCTGTGTTATATATGTTTTCAAAGTAATTATTAGAACCTAACATTTGATTCATGCTAAACTCAAGTTATAAAACAACATTTAATCATTATCAGTGGTGTCTGCTTTGGGAATCTCCCTAGCACAGTGGTTTCCCCATTTGCTTCACCCCCAAAAGGTCATGGGTCAATACCAGATCATGTCTTGTTTACTAAATTTTTTTTAATATGATATTCCTGACGGATTTTCAATTGGAGTTCATAATGGAAAGGTGGGAAAAATTCCGATCTTAATAATTTTCCACAAAAGTGTCTTAAAATTTCTCATGAATAATAAGGAATTACACAAGAAGATTGGTGAAAGGCCTATTTCTTTTTTTCAACACCCCCTCCCTCCTTACTGAAGACGTATCTATAGCCATGAGGAACCCAGGTACAATGAAGTGAATCCTCTTTTTTTTTGAAATTTTGAAAACCTTTTTTGTACTTATCTCTTCATACATGAGACATTGTTCACATAAATACATCCATCTTGTTCTTGCTATTACTCAATACATCTTTCATTCCTTAAGGTGCCTCTTGCAGACTGATGCATATTTTTACCCAGTAATTGCTTTCCTTTAAATATTATGTAGGACAATGGCGAGGTGTGACATATTCAGATATAGGGAACCTGACACAATTTTGACTATCCACAGAGCTCTCTCTCTCTCTCTCTCTCTCCCTCCCTCTCCCTCCCTCCCTCAGGCATATATATCATTATTATGTGACATATTCTTTCCAGAATGTAGCTTCTTTATGGATCTTCTGAATACCTCAAGGTCCTGGGTGAGTTCATCTCCTCCAGGAACATGTTTAAACATTCAGATACATAGTTTGTCCATCGTCGTCTTGGACGGCCTCTTCCTCTGCTGCTGTTTACTCTGCCTTCTGCTATTAATCTTTCCATGCTGTTATGTCTCTTTAGATGACCAAAAAAGACTAGCTTTCTTGTTATGATGTTATTTAGGAGTCAGCCCTCTTCGACGTATAATTAATGTAATACTTCTTTGTTTGTATTTTTGCTGCCCATGGTACACGCACAATTTTTCTGTAGCATCTCAATTCGAAAGCGGCAATTTCTTTGTCACTGTTTTATATAGAATCCAAACCTCACAGCTGTATATTACCACAGGGAATATGCATGTTCTGATCATACAGTTTTACTTTGCTACTGATACCTTGCCAGAGATTTTTCATAGGCATATATTATACACACACACATATATATATTTGTGTGTGTGTGTGTGTGCGTGCGTGCGTGTGTGACATGTCCTTTGCAGAATGTTGCCCTCACTGCCACTCTGTAAGCCTCACGGTTCTGTGCGAGCTGTCCAGCTTCTTTAAGAGTCATGTTCAGAAGGTCTTCGATATCATGTGTCCATCATGGTCTTCTTCTTTTTCTCTTTTCTGAAACTTTTCCCTTCATGATTAATCTTTCCAAGCCTATTTATATATCCGAAATATGTAAGTTTGTGTTTTTTTTATAGTTTTGAGGAGCCAGTCTTCTTCTGTGTTCAGATCTTTGTGGACATCTGCGTTAGTTCTTTTTTTCTTTCTATGATATTTTCAGGTCCTTTCTATAGCATTTCATTTAGAATGCAGATAATTTCTTTTCCATTGTTGGTGTCACTTCTCAAAACCGCATGTTGCCAATGGAAAGATATAGCTTCTTAGTAGTTGTAACTTTGCTTTTCTGTGTGCTCCTTGACATAGATTTTTCATCTTTGTTGTTTTTTGTAGGGCCATTGCTAATCCCTTTCTCATCTCTGCTGAGAAATCTCCTGTGGTGTTGATGGTTGATTCTAGATATTCAAAGTTTTTAATATTTTCTAGTTGTTCTTTGTCAATGACTACTTTAGGTTTTGGGCCTCGCTATTATGTTTGACTGACATAATCATTTGTTCTAAAGCTGTGAGGCTTTTTGATATTAGTGTGGTCTCATCTGCATACCTAGTTTCTGGGATTTTATGTCCTCCAATATTAAGGGGTTGAAACTGTTCATAATATGGGTCTTCTCATATATTTCACATGATGTTTTCTACATAAATGTTGGACAGGTGTGGTGAGAGGATACATAAATGTTGGACAGGTGTGGTGAGAGGATACATAAATGTTGGACAGGTGTGGTGAGAGGATGCATAAATGTTGGACAGGTGTGGTGAGAGGATACATAAATACTGGACAGGTGTGGTGAGAGGATACATAAATGTTGGACAGTTGTGGTGAGAGGATACATAAATGTTGGACAGTTGTGGTGAGAGGATACATAAATGTTGGACAGGTGTGGTGAGAGGATGCATCCCTGTCTGACTTCTTTTTGGATCTCAAACCAGTCAGATGTTTCTTCATTGAGACGAACAGAAACCTGTTGTTTGTGATAAAGCATTTTAAAGAACGATAAGAGATGGTGTGGGAAGCCTATATTTTCCATTATGTTCCATAATTTTTGGTGTGTTACGCAGTCAAATGCCTTTGAGTAGTCAATGAAACAGGTGTAAACATTGAACTCCCTGCATTTCTCTATTATATTTTTCATGTTGAAGATGTGATCCCAGGTGCCTCTGTTCTGTCTAAAACCTGCCTGAACTATATTTATTTCTCTGTTCATGTGTAGTTCTATTCATTTCATGATTATCTTGAGAAGTTCCTTGCTGACATGACTGACCGGTGCATTTGTTCTATAATTTCTGTAGAGTTTCTTTGGGAGTGGTATATGTACTGATTTTTTCCAATATTTTGGACATATTTCACTTTTCCAGATCTTCAACACATAAGACATTGTAGATTATGACACTGGGTTCTCCTACTTGTATCAATTCAGCTACCAATTCATTGCATCCTGGTGACTTGTCAGTTTTTAAGTTCTTAATTACCCAGTGTACTTCTTCTATAATGGGTTCTGACTCAAGTTTGAGTCTGTTTCTATGTTTGGATCTTCATACATTTTCCTACAGTATTCCACCCACCTGTTCAGAATTTTCTGTTAGAGTGTTTCCTGACTTGCCTTCAATTGCTCGAGTAACAGATTGAAATTATTCTGTCAGCGTTTTTGCTTCTGTAAACATTATTCTGGTGTCGCCAAGTTCGTGGTGTTGTTCAATTTCTTTACACTTGTCAATGTAGTTTTTCTTGTCCTGTCTATTTTTTCTCAATTTCTTTAGTTTTTTCTTGTATTCCCCTCTTTGTCATCTTTTAATGATTTTAGTTTTTGTCAGTTGTTGATTTGTTGCAATGTTTCGACTATGATGTAATCTCTTCTTTTTGTCACTCTTCCTGATATGTGAGCCTGTACAGATGATAGTATTGAGTCTCTGATGCTGTTTGCTAGTTCATCTGGTATCATCACCTCTTGAACGGCCATTAATGTACTAAATTTGTTCTGCACCTCCAAGCTGTATTCTGTTGGTATTGCTCTAGTGTTGTATCTAATGGGTCTGACACTTTTCGCTAACCACTTGAGTCTGATCTTCACATCTGCTACCAATAGCTCGTGGTCGGAATCGCAATCTGCGCCAGGATAACTCTTACAGGACAGTAGACTGGATCTCCATCATGGTGTATAGTGATGAGGTCTATTTGGTTTCTTGTCTTGTACTCTGGTGATTTGTCTTGTATTTGTTGGAGCCGTGTAGCGCAGTAGTTAGTGCACTGGCTTCGCATATGAGTGGTCCTGGGTTCATTCCCCAGTTGAGGCGGAAATGTTTTTCAGATCGTAACGGCTCCCAGTAGACCCAGCCTTAAATTGGGTACCGGATTAATCCAAGAAGTAAAGACTGCATGGGAGAGGAGATAGCTACCGCCCTCATTTGCAGAGCAACTGAAATGTGAGATCGCTAACACCTCACACCCCTACAGCATTAATAAATGCTATGGGTTACTTTACTTACTTTTACTTACTCTGGTGATGTCAAGGTGTATAGGTGTCTAGGGTGTTTATTGAACAGGGTGTTGGCAATTACTAAGTCATTTTCTAGGCATAATGTTAGCAGTCTTTCTCCTCTTTTATTTTGCTGTCCTTATCCACATAGGCCTTTGACTGCATTCTTCAGGTCTTCTTTCCCTACCATCTTTTGCATTCATATCACCTATTATTAGTTTGACGTTTTGTTTGATTTGTGTATTATTTCATGCAGTTTATCATAGAAAACTTCTAGCTCTTGCAATGCAGATGTTGGAACATACACTTGAATTATTGTGCTGTTTTGTGTTTTTCATTTCAGTCTTATACTTATGATTCAGTCATTTATTGGGTTGTATCCTAGTATAGATCTTGCTATTTGTTCAAAGTGAAGCCTACTTCGCATTGTCCCCTCTTCTGTCTTCCTGAAAAAATTACAGTTGTTCCCATTGGTGTTGTGAAATGTCCTTGTGCTTCCCATCTGTGCTCTGATATTCCCATAATAACTGCTCCAGTTCTTTCCATCTCTCCCTGTACCATTTGAAGTTTACCTTGATACATGCTTCCCACATACCATGTTTCTATTCGTAGTCTGTTTCTCTTCTTTAAAGCATTGTCAGTGTTGTCTTTAATAACACAGACAGGCTTTTGGCCATCACAACATTTACCAGTACTAGCATTGCTTTCTTTCTCTTCCTCAGTTATTTTGAGTATGTCTAGCATGGGGGACCTGCCACCAGACCCCTGAAGCTTATTTCTAGTATTATGAACAATATGATGGAATCCCTCTATAATGCATCCTGCTATAACAAATTTCTCTATGTAACAACACTTTTCAAATTCCCAATTATATTTATTCTATATTGCTTGTACTGTATATAGCAAATTCTGTTATTACATACATATATTTTGTCAGTCTTGACCAAGTTGTTATAATGGGATTCCACTCTCTCTCTCTCTCTCTCTCTCTCTCTCTCTGTGTGTGTGTGTGTGAATGCATATGTGTATATGTTTGAATATGTAAGCCTATATATACACAAACACACTAACAATTTATACAATATATATACCTACATAACATAAGACTGTCCCCCAAAAAATAAATGACTCCTAACAGGAGCCGAATGCTGAACTTTTCTTTTTGGAGACCAGCTATCTAGCCATGCAGCTCTGTTATTATTAAATAACACATATTACTATTTAATTGATAAACAATTGAAAATTTTTATTAAAATATTTGTAGTATATCCAATTCAGGATGTAGCCATCAGCCCAGCATTTTTTGAAGTTATTTTCTAGGCAACATAATTACATTCAGTAGTTTGCCACTGCTTTCTAAAATATGTACTCACTGTGCAAAACTGAAATCCGACAGGTAAAGCTTCTAACACGAAACAATGTATGAACACACACTAATCGACATTTCAATCAAAAAGCCTTTATCAAGGATCACAAACACATATATATATACTTTGAAGTTTTATACTTTGTAAGAAATATAATCAAATGTTTATCCATCACAACTGATGATGACCATTTGTTACATCCACTTTTGAAATTCTGTCAAAGTTATGTTCTTGTTAATAGAGTTCGTAGATGGCTAATAAGTTCTGTTCTGGCTGAAAATGCCCTTGAACAGTTTGGCTTGGAATGACCATTGTGAATGGTTTTTGGTCTACCCTTGACTTTCTAGCTACTCTTTGCTGTTTTGGTGCTGCATTTTCACAAGAAGTAGCATCTATTTTGACTATAGCTCTATGTAGTTTTAATTTGTGCAAGTTCTTCCCATGTTTCTTGGTTTATTTTAAAGGTTTTGAGTAAGCGAGTCCTTGTAACGCTTCTTTTTACCACCTTAATAAAATGTAAATGTGTAAGAAAAGCTTATATTGATGCATCGCCCATGATGTAAGCCTATAGTTCAGATACAGTAATCAAGGAACTGAGTGGTACATCCGCACTAGTGATCAATAATTGATAGCTAATATTCCTTCTAATTTTCTTCTCACATCTTCCATAATCTAAAGATATCTGAATTGTGAATATTTCATGTGACGGTTTCTACCACCAAAAAAAAGACCATTTCTCATACTTTAGTGCACAGGTGGTGCATTTCATGATCATATGTTCAAATGATGTGTACAGCCACATATCTGCACATATTAGAGAGAATATTGCAGATTTCTAGTATTAGAAAATAAGACCAGTGAATCAGAGCTGCCAAGTCCATGCTTCACATGATGAACTTGGACAACAACCAGAAGGTGAACATTCTGACCAAAGGTAGGAATCACAGATTAAAGGCATACTGTACTGAAGTTGTTTTCTTTTGCCAAGGTGTTGTTGGGGCCCACAGTGTGAGCAAAGAAAAGCTTTACTGTGACATACCATGCATGATGTAAAAAGTGTCTAAGGAGTTTTTTTGGTGAATTTCAATGACAAACTTTGTAGGTTACAGTGGCCCAAAAGCAATTCTGAATACAATGGGAGGCTGAAAAGCCAAGATATCACAGTCAAGCAGTGAACCATAACACAATGAATTCTGTTCTCTTTACTACATTCTGATACAAGATTGATAATATGTACTTGATAAGCAAAATTGAAATCCAACAAGTAAATCCAGGAATAGGGTAATGAAGTTTTGCTAATAACTAAAGACACACATAATAACACACACAAATTGACATTTCGACCACAAGGCCTTTATGAAGACAAAAATTAAAACATGCAACAGAAAACGGACAGTAAGGATATAGACGTTCACATTGGCATGTGTGATATAGATTGACCAAAACAGGTGTAACAACACCAAAAAGAATATACAAAAATAACTACATACATGTGACATGAAACACACAGAAACTATGGAAAAACTAGAATCATACATGATCAAGGAGCTCTGATGCGTTGGGTTTAAGAGTGCCATATTGGTAAATGTAGCAGTTCTCAAATACAAGGATTTATGAACACCTTGGCTAGGGTCTATTACTTGTTCTATCAACAAACATCAAGAAAACTGCTATTTTGTCAAAATGTTGATACAAAATTTAATGCTGAACAACCTGCAACTTCAATCAGTTCATAACTTTAACTACATGGGATCCACAGTAACTACATCTTTATAGTCAGTTATCATCATCATCAAGTGCCTTTTAATTTTTTGTTTATTGATTATGTTTCTGAGCCATATATAGATATAAAATAGATGTAGCATTTTATAATTCTCATTTTTAGTTTGTTTGTAATTTGTTTAGATGCTAATATTTTCCTCATGTCATTGAAGGTACTTTTAGCCATTCCTATTCTCCTTTTAACTTCTTTTTCACTTCTGTCATCATTTGTGACTATGTGTCCAAGATATTGATAATGTTCTACTTGTTGTAGTTTTTCTCCATGTATTTTTATGTTTAGCCCCTGTTCTTCTGTGACTTTGCTGATTATCATAGTTTCTGTTTTTTTGATGTTTATATCCAGTTCATATTCTTTACTTGATTTATCAACTTGATCTATGAGTCTTTGTAGTTCCTGTTCACTTTCTTCTAAAATAGCAGTGTCATCTACATTTCTCAGGTTTACTATTTTCCCACTGATTTTGAGTCCTGGAATTCCTTCTATATGTCTAAAGATATTCTCTGTGTAGATTTTAAATAGGCTGGGTCATAAAATGCAGCCTTGTCTTGTCTTACCCTCTTGTTATTTCTATTTATGGTGAGTAGCTGTTTTCACACTTTATTAATGCAGTCTGTTCCCAATATATGTTTCTAATCAGTCTGATGTCTTTTCCATCTATGCCTATTTCTTGAAGACATTCCATTAATTTTTCATGTTGGAATTTGTCAAAGACCTTTCTGTAGTCTATGAAGCAAATATAGATACTTTTTTGGACGTCTATATTATCTATCAATATACTAAATATATCTTCTCTGGATCCTTTGTTTTTCCTAAAACCGAATTTCTCTTCACCTGCCTCAGTGTCTATCTTGTTTTTAATTCTTTCATATATTATCTTGAGTGGTATTTTGGTTATATGACTCATCAAACTTACTGTTATTTTATCCTTTTTTCTGTACAGTCCACAGCTCTGGGCTTCTTAGGTAGTGGTATGAATATTGATGATTTAAGGTCTTTAGGTATATGGCCTGTTTCATATATGTCATTGCAAAATTTTGTGATAGTTTCCACATCAAATCCATCTAGAGTTTTCATTATGCTGTTTGAGCTTGCGGTCTTTCCACATTTTATTGATTTTATTGTATTTTCTACTTCTGCTTTCAGTATTGCTGTACATCATTGTTGTATATTGAAGGTTTTTTGTTCCGTTAGTCATCAAACAGTTTGGTCACATAATCTGCCAATCTTGTAAGTACTTTATACAAGTCTCCTTATACATTGTGTACATGTGTACTCTAATGTTCTCCTTTATGGGTCTGAAACATGGGCACCATACTCACAACAAGAAAAGGGATTGAATATATTCTATTTACGGTGTCTCTGAAAAATTGTTGATAAAAAGTGGCAGGATAAGGTTACCAGAATAAATATCATGATTCCAACAATATTTTTGAAACTCAGTCACAGAAGACTCATGTGGCTTGGGTATTGCCAAAAAAGGATTAACAATATCCGTATCCCAAAATTACTTATGGGGAAGAGTAACAGAGTTCTAGAAGAAGAGACAGATCAAAGTTGTGTTACAAAAATGTATACAAATCATCAATGAATGCTTTTGTCATTGCTTCTGATGGCTGGGAAAAGCTGGCAGAAGATTGCATCACATGAAGAATAATCCTGTTTGAGGTGAATGCAGAGATGTGAGAATTCAATACTGAGCATAGCTGAAGAACAAAGTTTATAATTATTTTCTATACTCTTTATATTTTGTAATTGTTGCTTAAATTTATATATCTACTAATTATTGTTTATCCTTCATATATCTACTAATTATTGTTTATCGTTCTTATATCTACTTCTTAATTTTTATCCTTCATATATCTACTAATTATTTCTTATTCTTTACATATATCCTGTAATTATTTCTTATCCTTCATATATAAGCCTATCCTGTATTTATTTCTTATCCTTCATATAAATCCTGTATTTATTTCTTGTCCTTCATATATTCTGTATTTATTTCTTATTTTTCATATATCCACTAATTATTTTTTTATCCTTAATATAGGATAGCCGGGGGTAAGATGGCATGCGGGGCAAGACGGGGTTTCGGTTTTTTCCGAGTCTATGGATTTTTCCGGTAGGACACATGTCTAGGTCTGGTGGGAAATGTCCATTCTATGACACAATGAAATTTGACAGTTCCCGGACATGTCGTTTTCCAACTTTTTACTCCTTGCCTACTGTTATCATTACTGTCATGTTTTTTTACATGTTTAAACTGGAACATATATTGTATTGTTAAGTTATTAAGCATATTACATTATCAAAATACTTTGGTTTTTTTTTGGTGACATTTTATTAAAGTTGCTAACCATATAATTTGGGGAAAGATGGCGCACATTTAGTGGGACAAGATGGTGCATTCAAAATGTTATGGAAAAAATGCAGATGTCATGGATGCTGATCTAAGGCTGGGAGAGACTGATATATATGGTTATAATGATCAACCAAGCCTACAAAAGCATTATTAGCTTTAAAACGGAACTTACATACTATTTTTTTTAGAAATTTTGTTTTCAGAGTAAAGTTACAAAACTAGGTCTATCTATTTATTCTATCTATTCTTAACACACATTTACACACTTCCTGTGTGCTAGACCTGTTGCAGAGGTGATTGCTCTCATTTTATAATGGTTTGTATCACCTTTTTTTCTGCGCCATCGTGCCCCCAAAAATGGGGCAAGATGGTTTTTTTTTACATATGTTAGAAAATTCTCATTCTACTGTCTACACATAGTTGTATGTTGTCAATAACATCACAAATGAAGAATAATGGATAAGCTATACACTGATACCAGTTTGGTCTCTCATAATTTTGTCTAGTTGTCAGAATATGTAAAATGTGAAAAGTGCGCCATCTTACCCCCTGCTACCATATATCCTGTAATTATTTCTTATCCTTCATAATCCTGTATTTATTTCTTATCCTTCATATATCCTGTATTTATTTCTTATCCTTCATATATCCTGTATTTATTTCTTATCCTTCATATATCTTGTATTTATTTCTTGTCATTTATTTCATGTCCTTTATATATCCTGAATTTATTTCTTGTCCTTCATGTATCCTGTATTTATTTCTTTTAAATCATTATCTAGTATTTATTTCTTATCAATCATTATCTTGTATTTATTTCTTATCCTTCATATATCTTGTAATTGTTTCCTCTTCTCCAGATCTACCTTGCCCTGAAAATAAATGGGGGCTATACTGTTCCATGCCATGTTTTTGTGCCAGGAACCAATCATGTTTTGACGTTACAGGTCAGTGCTCCAGTAAGTGTGCTACTGGATTCTATGGACGTTTATGTGATCAATCCTGTCCCACAGGCTGTGATAGACATATTTGCAATGAACATACAGGAGACTGCAATAATTGTGTGAAAGGATACAGTGGAGTGAAATGTGATATAGGTAACTGGTAAAAGTAAGAAGCAATATTTATGGCATCTTAAACAAAAAAACTTTTTAGCAGACATTTCTGGCTACAACTAGATTCCTTCTTTCAACCAATGTCAACAGTTCATATACTGTTTTACCTCGTATATGATCGCAATGTATTTATGTTAATTTTACAGATCTATTTTGTATTCCACAATATTACATCTATTGTCTATCTACAGATGGATGTTCCACAATTGTGTAGGTGGAAGTTTCGGTACATTCCTAATATATGAATCCTGGAAGTCACACTTTTGAATATATCAACTTCTTATTTTTAATCATTTATATTACATATTCTAGTTTTTAATACAATTGGTAAACACAGCCGCAAAGATAGACTCATCAAATATGCCACATCCTTAGAGTATGTCAAACCTGCAATAGATTGAAAACATTGATTGATTTAATTTCTGCAAGACCATGAAATATTCACTACCTGAGTAAGGAGTACAAATTAATAAAAGCTGCTAATATACATGCACCCAGAACCACTAAACGTAACCTCAACTCCTCCCAACTAAACATGTAATGAATAGTATGAGTAGTGTCCACTGTCTGCTACTATACTTCTGCGTTTGTTCTCAAACTCCTGCCGTTTAGTATGATGTAGTCCTGAGAACAGAATGTGTTGTGTCATAGTTTACAACTTTACTGTGATATCTACGCCTTTCTGCCCAACACATATTCTGCTACTCTAATTTTCCAGCACATGTTTATCTCCTTTATGAGCTATACCTTGACATATAAATTATATTTGGATTCATTTTTCATAAACACTACATACATACATACATTAGTTTCACCAGAGTAATGGATCCCATATTTTAGGAATGTACCAAAGGTTCACTTTATGATTTAAAGCAAGGTATGGTGCCTTGTATCCATATTTTTGAGGTGTATCCTTGATGTTTATCTATTTTTTGGGGGTAATAGTTTATAGAAAATTATGATATTGAAAAACCATTCCAACAAACTTCTGTAGAAAATGTAGGCCGCTTAATTGATAATGTATGCATTGCACATGCAATTAATCATTCTAATTAATGGTGACACTAGTCTGTTGCAAGTACATGTGCAGTTTCTCACAAATATCTTATGACTTACTACTGTTAAAACTTTATGTAAGGCATTAACTTTTTTTGCCACAGATTGTATTGAGTTCTGCCATACATTTTTTATACATCCATCATGGGATCCAGAAATAGTAATCCTAAATATATTTTAATTATATATTTTTCAAAGAAAAGAAAGTAGAATATAATTTTTTAAATTCTGTTAAAAAATAGTTTACTAATAGATCAAGTGGACAAATCAAGCCAAGATTATGAGCTAGATCTAAGGAGTGTTCAAATTAAACCTGCCTGGGCTGCATCACCTTCTTCAGCACGTGAAGGGCATGAAGATGTCATCACTAATGTAATAAGTATAAATTGATGAACAAATTGTCATATGGTCATTCCCTTCATATGCTTAGTTTCTTGTGCACGCAGTCGACAACATGACCAGTGTGATAATGAATTTGTTTAAAATTTAACCAACAAACAGTGATTTAGTTTCTTACAGCCAAAGGATGTTGACCAACCAATATTTATCAAAACATACACTAGACAAGCTGCATACAGCCAACAATAATCAGCCACTTGACATGCAGTTGTGTGGTGTCATTATGTTGCATGACTGTGCTCACCCGCATGTCGTGCAGGAAGTGTTAGCACAGAAACAATTAGAATTTTTGCCACATCCAGCCAAGAGCTTGACCTATCTCCATGTGACTTTGATTTGTTTGGACCCTTAAGAAAATGTCTAAAGGGACAATGATTCCACTCCAATGAAGATTTCATGACAGCGGTGACCAAATGGTTCAATGAGCAAATAAAGTCATCAGGTAGAGTTCACCATCTACCAAGACAGGGAAGGGGTGTATGTTTGAATGCCTATGGTGACCTCTTCTGATGACTCTAGGTGCATAAATGTTCCCTAATAATTGCTTTACTTTCATTTGTTTCGCTACTTGACATCTATACCATCAGACAAGTCTTATGGATGAACATCATTGTCTGAAGCTCTTCTTTGGTTCCATATATCTTTGCTTGCAGAGCTGCTCCGTTCTGCCAGCAAGTCTCTCAGTTGTTCATACTGAGGACAGTTCTGCAGAATATGTTCAGAGATCTGATCCACTAGTGCACAATGGTGTGGCACACAATCGCATACCGAAGTCAGCAATACTTGACCAGTAGGCACACCCCACACCTTAGTATCATACTACATTCAACAATATGTTGAGTTAATTATAACACAACTGCTGATGTATATTTCATATTATAATGAACCCACTTGGACGGGTTTTATTAGAACACCCGAAATAAAAAACCATGATAATTTTATTTATAACTCACTCAGAGACAGAAGATTGTAATAATTATAATTATTGTTACAATCAGCTCAATAACAAAAACTGATTCGCTGGTTGCTTGTATAGGAGCTGCCAACACCTCTGAAACATAAAAAACAGTAATGGCATAACTATTTCACAAGCTAGAATACGTAGTTCATCTCAAACTAGATGTTTGAAAGTGATACATCAGTTTGGGGATGCATTTTACTAAATATACACAAATTACTGCAATTTGTAGAAAGTAAACAATTTTTGTAGATAATGATTCTTGATTAAGAACAAGTGCCACAGCACTGGGGACATTCCCATATATGCCCTATGCTCTGTTTGCCATTCCGTCAGCCATCTAAAAGTGTATAAGCTAAGTGTCCCAGTCAGTTGCTGATTGCACGTTCTTCTGATCTTTCCGGAGAGGGTGCGCTTTCTCCCATCGCCTCTAGTCCCTCCGATTTCTACCATTCTTTGAATATACACATTGTCTTGTTCTACCTTATCCCCTCATCTTTTTGTAGGGTATCCAAGACTGCTATAATTAATTCAATCCTGTCTTTTCATCTTATCTCAGTGTCGTTTACCAAGGCTTTGCCAGACAACACATCAGTTCTTTCGTTTTCCCTGATCCCAGCATGGCCTTGACAGTAGATCCATGGGATACTCTGCACGTTGTTAAGAAGAGTGACACGCTCATTTCTGATCATACACTACACTTTTCTATCTTAAGTAAATACTTTGCAAGTCTAATAGAATCAATGAGTCTGTTGGTGGTTGCGGTCCAATAGAATCACTGAGTCTGTTGATGGTTGCGTCGCCAGCCAAGTGAGAGCTGCTGTCATTTTCTCTATTTCCATTCTCATGCTCAATGTTGTAGTGGGGTACACAGCTGACTTCTCAGCTAATTTCTTGCCATTTTGGTAGGTCACTAAATCTGAACCTCACCTGTTTGTTTCTTGTGTTACTGAGCCGTCTATGTAAATTATTATATCATGAGGCTTCGAGTGTTACAGGATGAGTTCTTGGATCATTCCCTCTGTTCTGTTGCCAGCCCAGTCACGGCACTCTCTTCCTCTAGCTCTGTTATCACAACTGTTGTCGATAACTTTCTATTTTTGCTAACTGCCACCCATTCACAGCTTCTTCCTCTAGATCACAAACTCTGAGTAAGATATCTTCTGCTTCTGCCATCCAAGACCTTAATCTCTTGATACGCCTTCCTTTTGTGTTGTCTAGAGATTGGAGTATGAGGTGATGGCCATTGTTGGCGACTTTGAAGTATTCTTTAACCTGTTCTATTTTATGTCTTGCTTTGGTACTAGGTAGGTCTAGGAGAAACCTCATGGTCACGATAAGTGTATCTCTTGTGCATCCTAGAACAGCTATCATGAGACCATATTTGCATTGTCATCTGCAATGGAAAAGATAGCATTCAAAATGACATATTAGAGATAGGTTCCAAGAATATTATGAACAGAAAGACAAGCCAATGCAGATGTCCACACAGATCTGAACATAGACGATTGGCTCCTCAAAACTATTAACAAATGCAAGCTAACATATTTCCAAAATATAGACACAATGGTTTAGAAAGATTAATTATGGTGGGAAAAGATCCAGAGAAGATAGCAAGAGGTTATCGAAGACTTTCTGAATATGACACTGGAAGATTCTGCGCAGCTTGCACAGAACCAAGAATCTTACAGAGTATCGGTGACAACATCCTGTAACAAACTGATTACATAGATAGCATTAGTGATCTTGAATAGATTCATCTTTACTATAATACTGATCTTAGTTTTCCAGGTCATATTTCACATCCATAGAACAGGATGAATGAAGCTAATTTTTTGTGTGCATAGTTTTAGCTGCAGCACTGATGCTGTTTTTCCATATTCTATCATATCAGGACAGTCACCAAAGCTGTCTTTAATGCAGCTTAACTTCTTCAATGGATCAAATTTCATTGCATAAGCATGTTCCTAGGTATTTCTTTTCCATAATTCTCAAACTCCTACAGATTAGCGTAATGTATTCCAGAGAACGGAAAGCATAGTGTCATTGTTTACAGATTAGCTGCATTATCTGCACCTTCTCCTTCTGATCTGACACATCCGACTTCAACATGGCCTATATGGGTCACTTTAACTCTCAGTGGGATGAGACAGCCAACTCCACCCACAGAACCACCTTAGTTGTCTCTTACGACATGCATACTGCTAACAGTGTCACTATTCTTCATTCCCCTTTCAGATCCCAGAAGCACATAGACAATCTTAGGTATTTAAAAGTGTTCACTTGTTCTCTCTGTCTGTTTATCATAATATTAATTTTTTATCTCGACTTCTGCTGTTTAATTGTTGAGTATCTATGGATGCTGCTGAACTCGGATATTACTTTGAATTGTGTGTTTTCATGCCTAGAATACATCTATTACAATACCTCCAGGTAAGATCTACATTCTATGAATAACACTTATGTAGCCTTTTGATACACAACTATGGGTCTCAACAACATGCTAGAATTAAACAGTAGCATCACATAGGTCTAACTGGAGATCTCTTGTTTCTGCACTATGCACCATATTCGGCACTGAAGAGACATAGATAGATAGTCTTTTGATGTGAAGTGTAGTTTTTCAAAGCATGCAGAATGGCTACAGATTTGCTCAGAAATGAGATGATAAGTCTATCCTTCAAGATGGAACAGTATTTCTGATGATTTGACTTCTAATGTGTCTTAAGACATTTGCATCTTCATATTGTAACTGAATCATGCTATTTTATATATTCTAGTACATGTTATTTCTGTGTACATGTCTTGACAGTTTTCCTTTCCATCTTTGCAGAATAACTTTTTGTTTAGTTAAAGTATTTCATTTTTAATCATTTATCACTCATAATGAGTTTGAAGGTTTTTTTCTGCATTGTTTTTGCCGCAGAGAATACATCTTTACTTTGTCATATTCATGTAGCCTTTTATTTCCTTACAGGTGTTGATTATATATTGTTTTTTATCTTATGTTACATGTTTTTTTTAATTGATCTAGTGAGTTCTCTGTGTGTTGTCTGACTTTCTATGTTTTTTTCTTGTCTTATATTTTCTCCTGTCTTCAACCAACTGCATGGTTGCATCCAAACAACTTGCTTTTTAATATTTCTTTTAGGAATAAGTTTTCTGGCACTTGTGATATAAATCTTTTTGCTTACTTTGCTAGTAAGATCATCTGATGTCAACTTTTCTTGAACTTCTTCCATTACAACAGTAAATCTATTCTGGTTTTCAGTGTTGTACTGATATTTGTTGTTTCATACCAAGTTGAGTTACTATTTTTGCTGACTCTTTGTAAAATTTAAATTGAAAATTTGCTACAAGTATTCCATTATCAGAATCATAGTCAGCTCCTGGTAGTATTTTGTTTAAATATATATGTGATCTCTATTGAATCAGGATGTAATTTATTTGGTTGTTGCTTATTTTATCAGGAAACTTCCATGTATACAGTTTTTTTAAGATGTTGTTGGAAGAAGAGTGGCTATCTGTCATTAAAATCAATCAGTGCTGTACCGAGTGGCATAGGCAATCATGCTTCTTCACAACTCTATCTCTTGTGTTAATAAGTTCAGTTGGTGACTTCTTTTTGTACCACAGTGACAACCCATCCAGAGATTTCTCTCTTTGCATCCTCTATCTCTTCTCCCCTTTATCTTTCCAGTGATTACTGAATGTTCAAGTTTTACTTTCCTAATCGAATGTCCTAAAAATCTTTAAAAAGGAAACTATAATTCAAAAACTTAGCATTGAAGTCACGTCTCCTGGCAAAGCACCACAAATAATATAAAATTTTGGGGCATGGTATTTTTCTTTTCTATTACACTGGTGATAATATTTTTATTTCTATGAAAGAGGCTACTAAGGAGGTTTGGTATGGGTTACTAGCTGTCTCATCCAATTAAGAGACAAAGTCAAGTTGAAGTTGGATGCGCCAGACCAAAAGGTTTGATATTACAGCTAATTTAGAAACCATAACACAACACATTTCACTTTCCAGACTATATCCTGCTAGTCTGTAAGAGCTTGAAAAAACACAACAGAAGAAGAAGGGCCATCATTGTCACACTTTTACCAGCGGCCTAGTTTCTTTCATGCAGTAGCAAACACAGAAGTTATTATAAATTATGTGATATAAATCACAAACAAGTAGATTGCTTAATGAAGAATCCACTGACAAATGTGCAGGTCTGACTCCTTATGTTGCGTAAATGTATGTGCAGGTCTGACTCCTTATGTCACATAAATCTATATGCATACAAAATATGTTAGATTGTGAATAAATCAAAGTAAATGTGGTTATGAACCAATCTACATCATAGCACTCAGTTTTAAATAGTGTTCAGCAGCCAAACCAGTGGATAACCAGAAATCACAAGATTAGTGCTACCTTTATCTCATAAGTCTTTAGTGATGGCACCATTCCTCTAAATTCCCAGAGAATGTGGTCTGGTACCTATTTCCTGTGTGCTGAGTTGAATCATAGCCTTTCAACATAATTATATACACAGATGGCTCATTTAGCAGAAAACCAAATAAAAGCAGTTGGGGTTTTATTGCCTACAGAAACGGCTTAAAGTTGGTTGAGAAATGTTCCTCATACTCCAGTCAAATCGAGCATGAGGATGGAGATAGAGAGTTACAGCAGCACTTGATTAGGTGATAGCTGATACATCAACATAATCTTTAATATTCACATACTTTTAAAGCATGCTGCACAAGTTAGAAAAATGCATGCTCAAAAAGGAATGGTGTGATTTATTGAATAACTCAATTTGTCCTGTGCATTAAATGGATATACTGCATTGGTCATGCAGTGGTCAGAGGAAATAAGAGAGCTGACTTATTTGCAGTCAATGTGGGGTTAGATGGCACAATTCTAAGTAGAGATAAAGCAGACTTGATCAAGGCAGTAGTAAATTCATTTCAAGATGAAGATGATATAAATGAGGCTGAGAATGTACACATACAGAGAGTGTCAGAAATGGGAGTGTCTAGAGGGGAGGGGAGGATAAGTAAATGTTTTGGGAAGTTCCAAAGATCACGCAATCAACACCTGACCGGGACTCTGAGTCTACATACACTTGATGGCTGCTGGACCGGAGCACTTATGGGAGTGCCCCACATGCTGTAATGCTAGTTTATAATCAAGAACCATAACCTTTTTTTCAAATTCTCCTTCTTCAATATTCATTCTCAAACTCCCACTGGATCTCTTGTAGAAATCCAACGGTCCTACTATATTTCCAGCATGATGTAGTCCAGAGAATTAAATGCTTTGTGTCACCGTTTTATTTGAGATAATGGCCCAGCACATCCATCTTCTGTGGCACATCATTCAAGATGATTTAACTTAAATCTGAATCACCAAGTCAATAAGCGACTTCGAAAATATACATTTCCACGGCTCTCAAGAATATATCAATATATAGTAAATCTGGTAATGTAATTTGGGCCCCTTGTGGTGAGGAATGTCCAATCAACCACAGATATGAGTCATTAATATGCAGTGGAATCTCACTGTGGCACATCCTTTTATAACAAAATGTTCCTTTTTAACAACATTTTTCAAAATCCCTAATTATATTTATTCAGTATTGTTTGTACTGTATATATCAAATTTTTGTTATAACAGGATTTGACTGTATAAATATATGTATTATGTTCATACAGTTTACTCATCATTCATAGTATTGAATTAAAAAACTCATTTCAAATATCATCAGAAGGTCATTATGATAGAAGAATTACCTGAACTTCAATCTCTCATATTATTTAATGGTAATGTACTGAGTTATGACCAATGTGGCAACCATCGTTTAAATGGGTCTACCCTATCAAACCAGGCTGTGATTTCTCATCTGACATGACCGTTCCTACAGTTGACCAAGCTGCAAATGGGTACCTGATAAATGAGTTAGGGAAGCTACACACAGCATGGAAGGGAATTGGCGACCCCACCTAATCTTTGCTGTGGTTTAGTACATGAAGGGTTATCTTCATCCCCGACGACAGTTTGCTGCCATGAGACTTATCTTATCCTATCAAATATAGACCAAATAAAGTTTCTGGAGGTGGAGTTGATATCCACTCTACCTGCATTATGTGGTGTCTTCTCTGAAGTCATCATTCATGGCAGAATTCAAGGCCCTAATGATAGTACTGCAGGAAATGATGTAATAATCTATACTAGTGGGTCAGTCATTCGACATCAAAGCTGTGCTATGGCTTCTTCTACATGATCCAGTGGAAAAACTTCAAAGAATCCAGTGATGCCTTTATCACAACTACAAGCAGTCTTACGATGGAGATAAATGGTGTGATGGAGACACTGTCATGGCTGGTGTCACAGGACTATTCTCATGCATGCATACCTAGTGACTCAATGAACGGCACCGGAAAGTTGAAGCAGAAGTTGTCTGCCATCAGTGGGAGGAGTTCTTGACATAATCTCTTACCAGTAAGATTACAATGATATTAATGTCCACATGTGAGCTAGCTGATACTCTGTGAGAATGACTACATTGTCAATATGTACAGTCAATACACTGAGAGACATTGTCCACTCAGAAGATATTCAAAAATGTGAATGGTGGTCACTCACAAGATTCAAGGAGATTGGTGTAACAATTGGAGCGGCCTATAAAGAAAAACATAATAGTTATATGAATATACTGATAAATCAGCACAGAACTGGAACTGTCAGCCGCTATACTCTGTTGGATTTATTGACACTGTGATGGGAATGCCTATGGACTATGTGCTGACGATAACCTGCGCTCATAACTCATTAATACCTTAATCTCTATAACAGTTTACTTCCACATGTTGTAAAAGATTATTTCAGTTACAGCTCTCATATCTCTAATAACTAAAGTTAAAAGTTGGTAGGATATTCTATTCAGGACTTATAGATCAATTCTGCATTTTTTTAATGTAGTGATTTTTGAGGTAATATAACTACTTCAATAGTTTGCTAAACTTACAGATACTAAACAATAACTAAACTCATAAAAATGTTATAACATCTGTAAACATGAATATACATTTTTTTCCTACATTTCAGAGTGTATAGCCGGCACTTATGGAAAAAACTGTCTCATGACCTGCCCTGAGAACTGCTTGGAAGATACATGTGATTCTAAAAATGGAAGCTGCTTGCACTGTGATAATGGTTTCTACGATGAGTATTGTCTTACTGGTTGCCCTAGAGACTGCCAGCATAGATCATGTGACAAACAACATGGTCTGTGTTATACTTGCAATGCTGGTTCATATGGAAGTATGTGTTCATTTCACTGTTCTGAACACTGTAAGGATGATATTTGTAATATAACAGATGGGCAATGCACTTCTTGCGATGTTGGATATTATGGAGAAAAATGTATGTCAGAATGTCCAGTAAACTGCTTGGAAGAAACCTGTAATTTTACAGAAGGGACATGTTTATTGTGTAAAAATAAATTTTATGGAAATAAATGTTCATACAGTTGTCCAAAAAATTGTCGCAATGAAGAATGTGATATTGTAAGTGGAATATGTCATTCCTGTTCTGTGCCATTTTATGGAGAAAAATGTGCATCAATTTGTCCAATATACTGTGCAAATAGACATTGCAATGAAACAAATGGACAATGTGTTAACTGCATTGATGGTTTTTTTGGAGACTGGTGTAATGATGCCTGTCATGACAACTGTCACAACGAAATGTGTGATGATATAAGCGGAGTGTGCCTATCCTGTAAAGAAGGTTTCTACGGAAGCACATGCACAATGCTCTGTCCTGAAAATTGCAATGAAGCAGAATGCAATAGAACAGATGGTACTTGTGCATCTTGCAAAACTGGATTCTATGGATTCAAATGTAGATTAGTCTGTCCTGAATATTGCAAATATAATGCATGTGAAGTCGATGAAGGAAGATGTATATCTTGCAGAGAAGGTTTTTATGGAATTAAATGCACAGATGCATGTCCTCAAAATTGTGATGATGTTTGTGATGAAGCAAATGGCACCTGCTTGACTTGCAAAGTTGGATATTATGGATATAAGTGTCTATCTGTGTGTTCACCACGCTGCAATAACAGTCAATGTGAAATTCAAGAAGGTAAATGTTTGAATTGTCAACCAGGATATCACGGAGACAAATGCCAATTTTTCTGTCCTCCAAAATGTCTAAATGATGTCTGCCATTCTGATAATGGAACATGTTATTCATGTGACAATGGATTTTTTGGACGCACTTGCTCAAGCATGTGTCCTAGTGGCTGTGGCAATTCTACATGTGATTCAACGTATGGTACCTGTTACTCTTGCAGGAGGGGGTACTACGGACCTAAATGCCTATACTCCTGTCCAAGGAACTGTAAGAACGATGAGTGCGATTTCCAGGAAGGAACATGCTTCTCATGTGACAATACATATTACGGATATAAATGTTTGACTTCTTGTCCAGTAAATTGTCAGAATAACTTATGCAATGAGACAGATGGGGAATGTTTTGATTGCAAGAATGGATTTTATGGATACAAATGCTTATTTCCATGTTCTAGTCAATGCAGCAATAGAAGATGTAACATTACAACAGGCAATTGTTTCTCTTGTAACAGCGGATATTATGACAACACATGTTCATCTCGATGTCCTGTGCAGTGTCAGGGCGTTGTGTGTGACATATTGACCGGCACATGTGCATCATGTAAAACGGGTTACTACGGAGATCAATGCAACAGTGCATGTCCTGCAGGCTGTAATAATGATATATGTGAACAAAATCAAGGCACATGCTTATCATGCCAGACTGGATTTTATGGAGACATTTGTTCAGCTCAATGCCCAGATAATTGTCTGAATAATCAATGTAGTTTCCAAGAGGGAAGCTGCTTGAACTGTCAATCTGGATTTTATGGACATAATTGTGATGAAACGTGTCCCAATAACTGTCAAAACAATTCATGTGTTGACAGTAATGGTAACTGCTTATCTTGCAAGAGTGGATTTTATGGGGATAAATGTGACAGTGAGTGCTCTGACAACTGCCAAAACAAATCATGTAATTCAACAGATAGTCAATGCTTTTCATGTGAGCCTGGATTCTATGGAGACACATGCTCTTCTTTGTGCCCACATAATTGTAAGAACCACGAGTGTGAAATGATTGAAGGCTACTGTGGTACCTGTATAAGTGGATTTTATGGACATCAGTGTATTACTTCTTGTCCTGATAATTGTCTTAATAAATTGTGTGATGCTTCAGATGGTACCTGCTTCAGTTGCTCACATGGGTTTTATGGAGAAAAATGCATGGATAATTGTCCTAGAGATTGTATGAATAATACTTGTGATCGTGTATATGGCACCTGTTTTGAATGCATTGGCGGCTATTACGGGCTGATGTGCACATCTGAATGTCCAATAAACTGCCGTAACAATGAATGTTATATAGGCAACGGGACATGCATATCATGTAATGTCGGATTGTATGGAGAAACATGTGAAATGCATTGCCCTGAAAACTGTTTAAATGCTTTTTGCGATAGTTATAATGGAGACTGTTTTGCATGTGTCGGTGGTTTTCATGGTGGGAAATGTGTATCTGTCTGTCCTGAGAACTGCATTAATGAAATGTGTAATTCAACTAGTGGAGACTGTTATGGTTGTAATATTGGATTTTATGGAAATAAATGTGATTCTGTATGTTCTGAACACTGTTTAAATGATACCTGTAATTCTACTGATGGCACCTGCCAAATTTGTGATGCTGGATATTATGGAGATAGGTGTCAAATTGTGTGTCCGACCTCTTGTGCATATGGTCGGTGTGAAAAGAATACAGGTAACTGTCTTACTTGTGCGTTAGGATTTTTTGGTGGGAACTGTTCAATACCATGTTCTCCTTACTGTGCATCTAAAACATGTACATCTGAGGACGGTAGTTGCTTTCCTTGTTTGGGAGGATATTTTGGACCATATTGTTCAAGTGCATGCCCTGTTAACTGTGTAAATAATTCATGTTACTCAAATGGTTCATGTCTGTCATGCCCACCACGTTTTTTTGGATACAACTGTTCTTCTGTATGTTCTGAGTATTGTAAAAACGGTGCTTGTTATTATGCAACTGGCAATTGCATTTCTTGCGATGATGGCTTTTATGGAAATGACTGTTTACTAAACTGTTCAAACCAATGTAAGGAGGACAAATGTCATATGCATACTGGTATATGCTTGGCATGTCACACTGCTTTTTATGGAGATAATTGTTCAATGAATTGTCCTCCTAACTGTAAGGATGATTTATGTAATTTTAAAACTGGTGTGTGTTTGTCATGCGGAAGTGAATTCTATGGAGATAATTGTTCAAATCAGTGCCATATTGGTTGTAAGAACAAAATATGCGATAACATTAATGGTAACTGCCTCTTTTGTGAAGATGGATTTTATGGCCAGGACTGTTCAACTGTCTGTCCAAGAAGATGTCATAAACGTAAATGTTCTGCACTGAATGGCTCATGTATTTCTTGTGACAGAGGATTTTACGGGAATTTCTGCTCACTCCACTGTCCTGGCAACTGCTTGCAATTTATATGCAATATTGAAACTGGGGAGTGCACATTAGGTAGGCACAAAGACAGAATAATTTATTAATAAATATGCATACCTATGTACATACTGCCGCATGTGGAATGTCTGCAGGTCTCATCAATGGCCCACCAGACAAACCACCCATGCAACAGAAAACTTGAGTAGATGATATGTTTATACATTGCACTTTTTTCTTGTGGTAGCTTAATAACATTGCATCTATACAATATAAACTAAATGTAAACTCAGTGCCTCTTAATGATAGTTAGGCTATATTCAGTAACCTTTATAATTAACTTCGTATTTACCATCTATACAATATGTTTTTCATGCATTTTTTTTGAAAATTATTTTTCCAGTTGTGTAACCATATGCATACACCCTCTGTGGCTGGGAAGGAGTCAGAGATACACTGCACGGCATTGAGGAGGGGGAGCTTAACTACACTATGTCCATATGGCTAAGACCCATTATAAAGGCACAGTGACTCAGAATGTGTCACGCCTTTTGCCTTGGACATTTAGTTACATGCCTGAAGCCATATAGATATTCGGCATATCCATTAATCATTGTGTGGCAAGGAATGAGCACAGTTAATTCTATCTTTATTGCAATAGCATGCAGCAGTGCATAGATACAAACATCCTTTCCTGGTGGTGTAACAGTAATTTTCTGGTTTGGCCCTGGAAGTATAAAAAATCCAGACTTCCCTGTATAAAATTTATCAAAGAGCATTCGCCCAAGAACTGCTAGATAAGAAACTAATCATATAGGGTAGATCTACATACTAAGGTAACTTAATTTCCAATAGTCAAGTATTTCCTATTGTCGGTCATAGAAATGTCTATCTGTCTATCTATACGCTGTGTCCCTTGTTTGCCTTGCGGCGTCAGGGGTGAGAGAGGTCTCTGGAGATGGCCTTCTTGTGCGCTGTTTGTAAGCTTGTTCCTGTTGCTTCTTTGATTTCTGTGATCCATCTTTTACATGGTCTGCCTCTGGCTTTATAATCGTGATGTCTCTGTGTCATGCTATCTGTAGCTATCTCAGGTGTGTGAAAACCACTGGATCTGTTGTCTTTTGATGTGTTCCAATTTTGGCATTGTTTTGGTTATCTGTCTGATGTTATCATTTCTAATTCTATCTCTTAATGACACTCTGAGTATTCTTCGTAGACATGTCATTTCGGCTGTCACTATTTTGCTTTTGTCTTGTGATGTCATTGTCCAGGTTTGGCACTGGTAGCACAGTGATGGAATAATAATAGTCTTGTATAATGCATCTTTAGTGTCTATGTTTACATTTTTGTTCTTGAAAATATGTGTCATCTGTCTTAGGATCTGGTATGTTGTATTTATTTTTATCTCTTTACTGTTTTCCCTTCACATAGAAATGTTCACAAAGAAATAACACAGTCTGCATGTACAGATATTTCTTTTGTCGTTTCAAGTTCAATTCAGAGTATTATATTGCAGAGTCAGTTGTCTGTGCATATGCTTGTATAAAACCTATATGTAGTCTCTACATTGTCCACTAACAAGATTCAGTCTAATGCTGTCCTAAATTTCTATGCCACTTTGGTAGTTTATATTGGAAGCTTTTCCACTATGCAAGAAAGTGTCACCCAAAGTATGTTATACTTGTGTGATATGTTTCCAATGTTTAGATATTTCATATGTCCTTTCTGAAATACTGGTTTTTATGTCTATCAAGTGTTTACTGCCACCATGAACCATTTTCAGCTTTTGCTGATCCCTGTTAAGTTGGGACTCATAGCTGATAACAGTGTCTACTACCAGAGAGGTAATTTTGAAACCACACCCCATACTATGGGAAACAAGGTGCTACATCACAGAAACACAATGCCACAGGTTTTCGGTTAGAATTCCGTGGCTAGTGAAAAAAAACACCAAAGTGTATTTAATGGCCACAGTGATCACTTGAAGAGGAAATAAACACCATCAAGTTTAAACATCCCTAAACTTTTCTAATCCTAGTCTTCTATTCACCCCTCACTTGTGGATCATAACAGTTGTCAGCATGCAACAGCAGATAACCTCTGAAACTGCTATAGTGATTAAAATCTGTGAGGATAGTGAGATAGAAATGCACCCTGGTCTACTGCACCCCGACGAATACTCATTCGTCTTGATTTTGTCTTGTTAGTGAGACTATGTGCGTAGGGATGAGAGAGTGACGCTGACGACATTTAACACTCTCTCTCACTTTAATCCAATTTTCATTGCGCAAGTGATAGCAAAATTTTAAGGCCATGCTCATCTTCACTTGTGAAGGAGTAACAACATCTTGTAATCATATGCCAATTCTTCAATCTTCGTTTTCTTCACATTCACAGTTGTTTAACTATGTTTTCCAGGTAGACCTAAGTTAGGTTCTCTGAATAAATGTTCTGTATTTGAAAGCTTTTCAAGACTCCCATGCACCCTGTACAGTTTTCAGTGGATATGTGCTTCTAAAGGACAATGCTATTCTCACTTTAACATTTTCATATTTTTTAACTAGTCGTGCTGAAGTCGGATATTTCAGACCAAATACTGCAGATACTGAAGTTAAGCTGTAAACCATGACACATCACACTCTGTTCTCCGGACTACATCCTGCTAGTATGCAAAAAGTTCGAGAACGAACGCACAAGATTAAGCAACTAGAGTTAATGTCATTTTGACACATTTGTAACATCATCCATTTATTGCCAAAGCTAAGAAGGAAAGTAAATAGTAGCAGTAAATGTTGTAAGAGATGATTAAATAGTAGCAGTAAATGTTGTAAGAGATGATTAAATAGTAGCAGTACATGTTGTAAGAGATGATTAAGAAAGTTTGGATGTGGAATTAGCTGTCCCATCTTTTAGTTTAATGTAAACAAAAGCCATGCTGTAAACTGTGACACATTCCGTTCTTTGGACTACATTCTACAAAACAGCAGAAGTTGGAGAACAAATGCAGATGAAGAAGAACATTTGTAATGTCATTGTCAATATAATTTTCAACCATATTTTGTCAAGGCACGAAATAGAAGTAAAGAATATCAACACTGTTTAACTTCCATGCCTGTCATAAAAGCGACTAAGGAAGGGTTATGGGTTGGAGTTGGCTGTCCCATCCCATATATGGTCAAATTAACCCAGGAGCCACGCTGATTTTAGAAGTCTAGTAGAAAGGTGCAGATACCAGAGCAAAACTGCCACACACAATACATTCCATTCTCTGGACTATTTCCTGCTAATCTACAGGAGTTTGAGTACAGAAAAAAACAGATAAAAGAAGAAGAATATAATTTAACGTAGATACTGTTAGTGTGCGAAGATCATGTATCACCTGTAGCACATAGTAGTAGATATTAGACAAATAAGAACTCAATAGAGGATTGAATTCACTGTACTCCAGTTACCTGTAGCACATAATAGTAGTAGATATTAGACAAATAAGAACTCACTAGAGGATTGAATTCACTGTACTGAATTTACCTGTAGCATGATCAATGAAGTAGCATACATTTACTGAAAATACCACTCATGGAACATGCTTCGTAGCTTCACACAATAATCCCTAAGGATCTCCAACAAAAATCCTCTTTATAAACAAGATGATGCAAACTGAATTCGAACCTCCAACCCCTTGAGACAATAGACAAACTTCTTTTACAGCCTTTTTTTTCTTATATCTGAAGTTGCTATATAGGGCCTAATAGATGGTAGTCACAAGTTAGCAACTGAAAGACCAAGTAAAAGGCTACTTAACAGATGGTAGCCACAAGTTAGCAACTCTGAAAGACCAAGTAAAGTGCTACTTAACAGACGGTAGTCACAAGTTAGCAACTAAGAAAGACCAAGTAAAGTGCCACTTAACAGATGGTAGTCACAAGTTAGCAGCTGTGAAAGACTAAAGTGCTATGGTAGTCACAAGTTCATCATCAAGTGCCGTCTCTGCAACGAAGGTTGGCTGCAACAGATCTCCTGTCTCTTGTCTTGGTGGTGCACTCTGCTAGACTGTAACCTGTCCATTGTGTGATGTTACTCTCCCACTTGTATCTCTGCCTACCTCTTGCTCGCTTCCCTTTGACTTTACCCTCAAGTAAGGTCTTCAGTAAGGTGTCATGTCTTTTAATGTGTCCAAAATATTTTATTTGCCTTTTATGTTCATTTCTCTTAGTAATTCTTTCTTCATATTAAGTGTTTTAGCACCTCTTTGTTTTCTTCTCTTTCCATGATGTTCTCCCTATTCTTCTATATACCCACATCTCAAAGGCATCAATTATGTCTTCTATTGTTTATTTAGTGTCCATGTTTCTGAGCCATACATTAATATACAATAGATAGATCATTTTATAATTCTAATTTTTAACTTGTTTGTAATTTATTTAGATATTACTATTCTCCTCATGTCATTGAAGGTACATTTGGCCATTCCTATTCTCCTTTAATTTCTGTTTCACATCTGCCGTCATTTGTGACTATGTGTTCAAGATATTGATAATGTTTTCCTTGTCGTAGTTCCTCTCCATGTATGTATATGTTTAGCTGTTTTTCTTCTGTGTCCTCGCTGATTATCATTTTGTTTGGTGGATATTTATATCCAGTCCGTATTCATTACATGATTTATTGACTTGATAGTTCTTTGTAGTTCATGTTCACTTTCTGCTAAAAGAACAGTGTCATCTGCATATCTCAAGTTGTTTATTATTTTCCCATTAATCTTGAGTCCTGGCATTTCTTCTATATTTTTAAAGATATTCTCTGTGTAGATATTAAATAGGCTTGGTGATCAAATGCAGCCTTGTCTTACCCCTCTTTTTATTTCTATATATGGTGAGTAGCTGTTTTCACACCTTATTGATGCAGTCTGCTCCCAATATATATTTCTAATCAGTCTGATGTCTTTTCCATCTATGCCTATTCCTTGAAGATATTTTATTCGTTTTTCATGTTGGACTCTGTCAATGGCCTTGCTGTAGTCTATGAAGCAAATATAGATACTTTTTTTTGACTTCTGTATATTTATCTATCACTAGTCGGATACTAAGTATAGCTTCTCTGGTTCCTTTGTTTTTCCTAAAACTGAAATGTTCTTCACCGATCTCCGTGTCTATCTTGTTTTTAATTCTTTCATGTATTATCTTGAGGAGTATTTTAGTTAAATAACTCATTAGACTTATTGTTCTATATTCTGTACAGTCCACAGCCCTGGGCTTCTTAGGTAATGGTATGAATATTGATGAAGTCTTTAGGTATGTGGCCTGTTTCATATATGTCTGATGTTCGGTCTTCAGGTATGTGGCCTGTTTCATATGTCATTGCAAAGTTCTATGATAATATCCACACCAAATTTATTTAGATTTTGTATTATGTCTGCTGTTATGTTGTCTGATTCTGCAGCTTTCCACATTTTATTGATTTTATTGCACTTTCTACTTCTGCTTTCAGTATTGCTGGTCCATCATTGTTGTGTATTGTTGGTTTTTTTTTGTTTCATTGATCGTCAAATACTTCTGTCACATAATCTGCCTATCTTGTAAGTACTTCTGTTTTATCAAATATTATTTTTGTTTTTATCTTTAATGCAGCCACCCCCATTTATAGGATTTTTCTTATTTGTGATCAGCCTTATCTCCTTATGCATTAATTTTGTCTTATATTGTATGGATATCTCTATTTCCCAGAATTTTTTTCTAGCCATTTTTTTTCTCACATCTGCACATGTTACATATCTCATTATCTATAATTGAGTATTATTGGGTATTTTTTAGCTTTCTTTCTTTCTGACATTTGTTCTAATATTTCGTCTGTCATCCATGTTTGTTTGTTCTTGGCTTTTTTTTAAATTGGTAAATTTTCATTTGATGTTTGAATACTTTTCCCTAGGCTGTCCCATTTATTGTCTATTTTCTCTTCTGGATTTTCCTTTCTGTATTGTTCCATGCATTCTATCATTCACAAGTTAGCAACTGTGAAAGACCAAGTAAAGTGCTACTTAACAGATGGTAAAGTTAGAAACTGTGAAAGACCATGTAAAGAAGAAATAAAGAGTGAATTAAAACTAATGAAATATAGAAAAGCAGCCATTTTGGACATCATTCCAGTAGAGGCCAACACATCTGATAAAGATATTCAAAAGTTAATAAACAATCTAAATCTGATTTGGGCATGTGATGTGTCCTCTTTCAAAGACCGCCCTGCATGGGACAGTTGAGAGTGGAAGAAAAGGGAAAGTATGGATAGCAAAGGTGATAGTAATCAGTTTCTCCACTCTAATGAGAAACTGAGGAGAAAGAGAAGGTGGGATTATAATAAATAGGGCTTACATTCCTATATTTATTTATAGGGCTTATATATTTTAAGGCTATTTAAATCTAGAATAGGTAGGACCTACATTTTAAAAAAGTGTATAAACACCTAGTAATCAAATGAATCCAGAAGAGAAAATATACTTCTTCTTTAGCGTTCTTTTTCACACATCTGCTAGATCTCTCTTGTATCAGGACAAAGGTCCTGCTAGATTTCTGGTATGTTGTAGTCTAGAGAATGGAAAGGTGTATCTCCATTTTATTTGCGCCATTGGCCCAATACATCTGTCTTATGCGGATAAAATATACAATAAATGGGATACCCTAAGAAAAATCAATCAACAAATGATAGATTTCCAGTGAGATCTAAGAAGAAACTATCATGGTTGACATGAAATACTAGTTAAAAAGTCAGAAAGAGAGACAAAACATCCATTGTTATGGCTAAGAGATACCTAGCGTGATGAACCTCAAAAGAACAAAATGCAGAGAAATAACCACTTCAACAGAAGACTAAAGAAATGCACAGGGAAATAAGGCAGATTACAAATAAGAAGTGTACTAATAATGGATGCAGCTGCATTAAGGTAAATTGAAAAGTGGAAATGCAGCCTAGATACCAGAAGTATATGGATAGCATGTAAAGCCATACCTTCTCTGAAAATATACTCCTGTAAACATGTCACATTCCAGCTTTGAACTCATGACCTCTTGAGCACAAGGGAGAAGCTTAATCTTTGGCTAAATAAAATGTATTTCTTATGAGGAAGTAACGCTCCTTTAAACCATGGACATTGGTCCGATTTGGTGATATCAGAGCTTTATAATCATCAAAAAATAGTGGAATTTGAGGATCTGGTAAACTACCTGTGCATCATATTAAAACATAATGGCTTAATCAGATCAGTTATTTTTATATATGCATCTGCAGACGAAATCCCACATGTTTGGTGGGGTTTTTCCTAGAAAAAATCGTATCACATACATTTATGATGTGTTGTGTGCATGTTCAGAAAATTCTAGCAGTAAGAATGCACCAAACCCTACCTATATTAATAAGTATCCTTCTGTTTTCTTTATCAATGTGTGATTATTTCCTTTTACAGGATTTGTAGCCACATTTGGAGCACAATCTTTATTCATGTATATTGTAGTGCCATTTCTTTGCTGTGTATTTATTGCAATGATACTTCGCAAAAGAAAAAGGTAATGAGTATGTTACGACTTGCTGTGTAGAAATGTTACCCATGTTAATTGAATTTTAAAATAACACATTGTTTCCAAGAATCAAGTTTGTACTGTGGAATTCTTCTGTATCGCATCCTTTAATAACAAATTAAACCATATAACAACACTTATCAAAATCATCATCAAGTGACATATCCTTTCCAGAACGTAGTCTTCCCTATAGATCTCTTGAATTGTCCACGATCTTGAGCAAGCTTTCCTGCCTCTTTTATGGACATGTGCAGGTATTCCTGAATGTTTTTTGTCCAATGGCATCTTGGGCGGCCTTTATCCCTATTGCCTTCCATCATCCTCTCCAATAACACTCTCTTCATGCCGTTGTGTCTTTTAATATGACAGAAAAAGCATAGTTTTCAAAAGCCAACCTTCCTGGACATTTATTGTTCTTAATACCTCCTGATTTTTTTATTTTTTTGTGTGCAGTCCATGGTATTCTCAGAACTCTTGTTTAAACTTTAATTCAAATGATGTTATTTTGTTTTATTTAGTGTCCATGCTTCTCATCCATATGTCGCCACTAGAAACACACATGTTCATAGTAAACACAACTTGGTTATTATGTTAGTACCTTGCGATAATTTCTTTAGTTGTTTTAATTTTGACAAACTTCTCAAAATCCTCAGTTAATTATTTATTGTTTATACTGTATATAGCGAGTTTCTGTTATTACATAAAGATTTTGTTGGTCCACACCAAGTTTAAATTGGGTTTGACTGTTACCCCATATATTACAGCACCAAGTTGTAATGGGGTTTGACTTACCCCATATGTTACAGCACTAAGTTGTAATGGGATTTGACTGGGTTTTTATTTACAGTTTGTTTCATTATGATATAGACCTACTAGCATTTCCTTTAGTTAAAAGCTGCCTAGATGTTTCTGGGGCCTGAAAGTGAAGCATAGAGTAGCAACACTGTGACGACCTCTCTTTCCCCCTCCTCCCTGCATGTCATAAGTTTTTACCGAAGATTTTAATGGTGGTTGTTCACTGTCCCATCCCGTAGAGGGTTGAAATGGTCATGAATCAAATGTGCTGGACTGTAAGGTATAGATAGGCTGTAAATTCATAATTGACATCAAACCCTGAACCCTTCAGGGTTGTAGGTGTCACTCTGTAAACATCAACACATAAATTTCACCATACCTCTCTGTTATCAGTTCTTTGAGTGTGGAGAATCTTAATCCAGTCCAGTCTTTAATATTAATTATCAATCCATTCTTTAAACTATGTTATAATCAATCTGTTCTCCAAACTACATCCTGCTAATCTGCAGGGACTTGAGAATTAATGAATTCAAAATAAGGTTCTTTAAATTTTGTGAAATGATCCAGCAGTTAATTTAGTTGTGCAAACTACATGAATATTGAGCCTTGATATTCTTAACAATTGAAGACATTTGCACTGGTAACAGGGGTAAGGGGCTCCCAAGATGATGATAGATAAGAGAACTCAAATTGTTTAAACATGCACTCGTTTTTGACAGATCAACTTGCCCAGAATTATGAGATCAGATCAAACATTTAAAAAAAACATTCTGGAAAGAATATGCCACCTGAGAAGAAGAAAATCATTCAGTATTGTATTGTTAATTGTAATATTAAATGTGTCTCATGGACAGCTAAGCAGATCAATATAGAATGTCTTGCAAGAAAAATATACTCAGAAACTTCAGAAAGAAAAGGTCATCATTTTTAAAGCACATAAGGAAAGGTTGTGTAGAAACATGACATGTCAAATCCCTGAAAAAAGAGCAGGGAAGACAGAAAGAGAGAGAACATATTCTGGAAAATCTGGCAAAAGAGGCATGGTAGAGGTTCAGCATAATTTTAAGCCCATATTTGCACATTTTATTTTATTATTTCATCATGTGTAAAAAAAGTAGAAAGCAAGCAATATTGTGGCACATATAGAAATATTGTCCTTTTTAGTTTTGTCAGTAATATTCTCTAAGTTTGCTGCAAGTTGTAGTTCTTGTTTGGTGTTAATAACCATTGTCATTGTCTCATTCTTGATTGTTCTTCGAAGTGTTGTCCTGGGTCTTCCACGTTCTTGTTTTCCTGTTGCAGAGGTTAGTGGATATAGTCTTATCAAAGCACATGACTTAAATTCTGTTAACTTCCTCTTTTAATAATAGTTGACACATATTGTTTGGATATGTCTCTTATTGATTCATTTGTAACAAAGTTTTTCCAATATATGTTCAAGATTTTTCATAGACATTTATTCTCAAAATTATTGAGTCTTTTTTATGGTTTGAGTGGATTTCCAGTTTTCACATTCAAAGGTTAGTAGGCCTACAGGGATCATGCAGGAGTTAAAACGTTTGATTTTGATATGTGTCTTTAAGGATTTTGCTTGCCAGATGTTAACTACGTAGCTTATTAAAGACACTTGCTGTGAGCACTATGTGTGTCATTATTTCTTTTGTATCATCTCCATCATTTCTTTTACTTCCCAGGTAGGTGAAGTTTTCGACTGTCAATTGCTTGATTGTTTCATTTCAAAACTTGTATCTTACTGGTAAAATCCATGAATTTCGTTTTGGTACATTATGCTCTAATGTAATCATGCTTTTAGCTAAACAAACCAAACATTATTTAATGAAACTAACTTTCGCTAAAAGCTCATACAACGCAGCATCCATCGATCTGCACATAGCGCATTGAGGATTGTCCCCCTTCCCTGGAACATCTTTTGGGGGGAGGGGAACTCTCAGTGTGTTATGCGAAGATCAAATTAGCCCTGTCGTTTCACGTTTTTTATCTCCATGTCACGGAAGCTAAATCAAATCAAACCTAATATTAAAAAGATTAACTGTGGTCATGTGAGTTAGCCACAGACCGTGATGATCTTGTGTTGTCTTTGTATTAATCGGTAAGCCTATTTGTTCTGTGATACTATGTAGTTTAGTTATTTGTTCTTGAGTGTGTGCATATGTTGTGCTCAGAAGTGTGATATCATCTGCAAAGTCAAGATCTACTAATGACTTGTTGTTGACCCTGGTTATCCCCATGATATTTTAAGAATGTTAACACATGACCCAGTCAATTACCACTCCAAATAGCATTGGTAACATGACACCGTCCTCTTTTAACCTGGAATTAACTGTAAAATTTTCGAAATCACCTGTTTTAATTCTAACACAGAGCAAAATTTCTGAATAAGATGTCTTTATTGTGTTTATATTATTTTGGCTAAAGCCATAGTATATTTTTAGTATTTCCCTAAGTGTAGTACAGTATGGACTATCAAAAGCTTTTTGAATGCCTACAAATCTTATTATAAGTTCTGATTACATCTCTATAGATTCTTCTATGATAGTTCGTAATGTAAAGATGTGGTTGATGCAAGAGCAGTGTGGTCTAAAACCTGCTTGTACTTCTCTAAGTTTTTTGTTGACTGCTGTTTTTAATTTCTCCATTAGTATGCTACAGTACAGTTTGCCAAGTAGGACCTATGGATAATAGGGTTATTCCCCTCCAGTTGTTACAGTATGTCTGTAAATGTTTCAAAGTGTTATCTGCAACCTTTAACATTTCACCCAAGATTTCATCGTTGCCATAGCTTTGTTGTTTTTAAGCTTTTTATAGGCTAGTCTTATTTGATTTTGTGAAACTTTTGCAGGTTGTATCTAATAGTTGCATGTTTTCATCTGTGGACAAAATAGGTGTGTTTATGGGGTCTATTTAATAGTTTCATTCATAATTTCCATTCAACCGTCCAAGATGCCCAATTTTATATATATTTCTTTATTGTTAACAACCACAACCTTTGCATCGTCAAACTAAAAATTAAACTTAAAGGCTTAGGGCCTATATAAACAACCACAGTCTAAGAAGATAAACTCCAGATGCCTACTCTTGATCTACAAGCGTATAATGATGAAAATCAAATACAATCACAGCACATATTTACTGACTGTGGAATCAAGCATAAAGGAAAAATAAAAACCGCCGCTGTATAAACTGCCGCTGCAAAGAAAAAACAGATTATTGACCATTCATAGACTAAGATCCAAGAAAGAAAACAAGCAAAATTAAACCTACTATTGTCAAAAACTACCTCAATTATGAAAACAACAATCAAAAATACAAAAACAAATTGGATAAAGAAGTAAAATTTCAAACTAGAGAAGATAAAAGGAACTGCATAATAAACCTAGCTAAAGAGGCAGAAACAGCATCAAAGGAAAGAACAAGAAATGTTTTTTATACTAAACCAGCTGTGCAATCATCTGCCCACATTAAATATAAACGTTAAAAACAAAATCGAGGAAATACAAAATCAGACAGGGCTGAAAAGGAAAGATGGGCAGAATATTTTAGCGAATTGTTAAATTCACAGTTCATCCATGCAAAAACATAATTTCACTGTTTTGTATTTCTTGTATTCACAGTTCATCCGATCAAGAACATTTCTCATCTACTTGATCAATGAACAGAATGACTATCCTAGAGCACATTCTAGCTGAAGTTGGTTGTGCTGGACAGAAAAGTACAGTCATTGCAGTGTTGCTACAGCAACACTTTGGCTGAAATTGCTCAATGCACACAGAAAAATTAATGTAGCTAATTTTGCTTTATTCGACTTGATGGATGGTCTGAATCATGTCTGTATCTGATGAAGTTGAGCCGGCATGATTTGATGAAGTTGAGCCGGCATGATTTGATGAAGTTGAGCCGGCATGATTTGATGAAGTTGAGCCGGCATGATTTGATGAAGTTTAGCCAGCATGATTTGATGAAGTTTAGCCAGCATGATTTGATGAAGTTTAGCCAGCATGATTTGAACGTCTTCTCATGACTCAATCTGCTGACCCATAATTAATTGTGCGTGTCACAGAAGTATATGAACGTTTCAACACTGGACTGTTGTTCCTCGCATGTGAGCTTTCATTCTATTTTCTGCTTCTCAAAGTTCTCACGTTCCTAGCACCACAAAACATATTTGTTCCAGATGTGACATGATCTTCTAATAAGACATGCCTGAAAGTTCAACTTTGCTAATTAAATACACATGAGAGTTTAACTGTGTTAATTAAGCACATATGAGAGTTAAACTTTGCAAATTAATTCAGCATATATGAGAGTTCGACTTTGCTAATAAAGCACACATGAGAGTTTAACTTTGCTAATTAAGTACATATTAGAGTTCAAAGTTGCTAATTAAGCACTCATGAGAGTTCAACTTTGCTAATTAAGAACACATAAGTGTTCAACGTTGCTAATAAGTACATATGAGAGTTCAACGTTGCTAATTAAGCACACATGAGAGTGTGACTGCTAATTAAGCACACATGAGAGTGTGACTGCTAATTAAGCACACATGAGAGTGTGACTGCTAATTAAGCACACATGAGAGTGTGACTGCTAATTAAGCACACATGAGAGTGTGACTGCTAATTAAGCACACATGAGAGTGTGACTGCTAATTAAGCACACATGAGAGTGTGACTGCTAATTAAGCACACATGAGAGTGTGACTGCTAATTAAGCACACATGAGTGTGTGACTGCTAGTTAAGCACACATGAAAGTTCAACTTTGCTAATTAAGTACACATGAGAATTCAACTTTTACTAATTATTTAAGAACATTTAAGGGTTCATCTTCTCTATTCATTTCTAAACTCTTGAAGAAAAGCAGGAAGTAGTCCTGAGAAAGGAATGCATTGTATCATAGTTTACAGTTTTGCAACAAATACCTGAGCCTTTCAGCCTGACATGTTCCACTTCAGCATGGTTTCTGGGTCAGTTTTACCCTATGTGGGATGGACCAGCCAACTCTAACAACATGCATGGAAGGTAAACAATGTTGCTATTCTTTGCTCCCCTTTCGGGCACTGACAACACACAAGCAATTTTAGAGTTTCACATTGCTAATTAATTAATGAAAATATTAGAAATACATGAAAAATATGCACAGAAGGATAAATGAAAAAAATATTGACAAAAGATCAACAGCATCCATCAGTTGTCCGAAATCTAAGAACGGATCAGTTTTAATGGGACAAGAACCTATAATGCACAGATAGACAGAATATATTGAAAGAATTATACGATGACAATAACCTAACCCAACAAGTCAGAATATATATATGATGGTCCACCTATACTGAAATCAGAGGTAGAGCTAACAAACAATTCAACAAATGAAAAAGGGAAAGTCACATGGACAAGATAATATAATAATAGAAGAGATTGATGCAATATGTGATTTTGGCACAGAAGTAATAACAAAGCTATTGAATGATATTTACAACACTGGTTATTTACCAGATGATTTATTAAAATCCATATTTATAACATTACCTAAAAAACTAGGAGCTATTTAATGTGATGACCATCGCAACATAAGTTTAATGTGATGACCATCGCAACAAAAGTTTAATGTGTTTTATGACTAAAATTTTACTTAGAATCATCATGATGAGAGTAAGAAGGAAACTAAGGTCAGAAGTCGGCGAAGAACAAAATGGTTTTGTAGCGGGAAAAGAGACAAATAATGCCATATATATCCTTGAATGTTCATAGAAAGATCAATTGAAGTGAAGACAGATTTCTTTATGTACTTCATAGACTATACGAAAGCATTTGACAAAGTGAAACATAAGGAAATCATCAGTATGTTAAAGAATATCAAAATTGATAGTAAAAGTCCTTACAATAATAGAGAACATATATTGGCAACAAACAGCAGCAATCAAAACCAACAACCACATAGAGGAATTTCATCCAATAAGACAAGGAGTCCAACAAGGGTGTGTGCTAACCTGATCTGTTTAACTTATACAGTGAAATTAGTTTTTTAATCTATAGAAAATATGCCAGGAATAGCTGTTGGTGGGTATAATGAGAACAACCTGAGATATGCTGGCAACAAAGTTCTGGTAGCAAATAGTGAAAGAGAACTACAACAAGCGCAAACAAAGATCTCCGCTTGAACACTAAGAAAACAGAGGTAATGGTTACATCTGAAACATCTAACCCTTCTAAATGTAACATCAAGGTCAACGAGACAGTTCTTAAACAAGTAGACAAATTTAAATATATTGTAGCACAATTATTACTTCAGATGGTATATGCGTCACAGATAAAAAGTCAAACAGCACAGGCACAAGCAGCATTCCAGAAGATCAGAAAGATCTTGTGTAATAATTCATTATCCATAAAAGTAAGAAAGAATATACTCAAATGTTACATAGAACCCATACTGTTATATGGTAATGAAGCATGGACAATTGATAATATTGCAAGAAACCACCTGGAAGACACAGATGTGGTTTTATAGAAGAATGTTCCTGGGGGGGGGCTACCGACCCCTATCAGGCGCGTCCACAGGTGGCGGATGGTGGAGGACACTCCATATATGTCTATATATGGAGTTCTTGCTGCAATTATGCAGCCGCGGACCACACCGGTGTTGCTGCCCACCAGGACGGGGCGGGATATCAGTCGGTGCTGATATCCCCACTGAAACACCCCATGTGTCCAGTGACGGGCAGCTTCAAGCGAGTATGAGCCGCTATAAGCTCAAGCTGCTGGCATGGAGTTATTAACTCCAAGTCAGGAGCATGCTAGGGGAGTGGGGATTTTTTTTTTTAAATTGCTGCCTTGCAATCACCCTCGGGAGATGTAACGGCTAGGGCAGACAACCCAGACAGAAAAACACAACCCAGCCTGCCGAAGACGGAGTGTGTTAGCCAGCGATGGCGTAGATACTGGGATAAATTAGGGCACACACGCTTTTACAGAAATGTGGTCATGCGACAATCAACCCTGTCATCATGGCGTCGCTCCTATCAACGAAAACCGGGCAGGAGCGGAGCCGGGCTCCTTGTTCTCCTCGAAAGGGAACACCCAAGCGACCGGTGCCTCTGCTAACCTGGAGGTCAGGGGAAAGCAGAGTAGTGCTACTGACCAAACCAAATGCCTCAGAGTTGCTCAGTGGAATGCAGAAGGAGTGCGAAACAAAAAGCCTGAGCTACAGGAATTCCTGACGAAAACCCAGATTGACATAATATGCATTCAAGAGACGCACCTAAAGGACACACAGAGATTCTTTGTTCGAGGTTATGAGTCCTTCCGCCAAGACTCAGAAGAGTCAAAGGAGGTATACTGACGTTAGTAAAAACATCAATACCAGCAGCAGAAGTTAAAAGATCCGGAGAATGAGAACTGGAACATATAACAGTAAAATTGTTGCTACCTGGTGGAGAAATATCAATAACAAACTGCTACAGCCCTCCTGCCACCAAAATGGAACTTTGTAAACTTTATATAGAGGAATCGAGTCACCTAATAGTGGGTGACTTCAATGGCCATTCACCAAGCTGGGGCTACCAGGATATGGATCGAAGAGATTGAAGACTGGATGATGGAAAATAAACTAATTATAATAAACTAGCCAGATGATACACCAACATTCTACTCCAGAGTCTAGAAAAAAACTAGCGCACCAGACCTTGCCATGGCAACAGATGACATAGATAGACACATTACAAGAACAGTAGAAAGTCAACTGGGAGGAAGTGACCATGTACCAGTCATCCTGCAAATCGCCAAGTCAGGAAGTACAGGACATCACAGCATGTCCCCAAGCTGGAACTTCAAAAAAGCAAATTGGACCCTCTTCAGTGAACAAACAGACCAGCTTTGCCAGAATATCACCCTCACTAACAACATAAACCACAACATCTCACAAATAAACAACGTTATACTACAATCCGCACAAAAGGCAATCCCAAGGGGCAAACGAAGAGAATACAAGTCTTATTGGAGTGAGACTAGAAAAATTGCATAACGAGCTGAATGATGCAAGACATACAATGGAGCAAAACCCTACAGCAGAAAACACAATGAAATCAATCACACGTTCAATGAGCAGAAAAGAACAGAGATACAAAAGAGCTGGCATGAAAAGACCAGCAGTCTAAACATGACAAAAGACACAAGTAAACTATGGAACCTTACAAGAACTCTAAATGAAGAAACAAATAATTCACACTACAAGACTGTCATCGAAGAAGAGGGAAAATTCCACACAGGGAAAATGGCAGCAAACATTTTAGCTGACTTCTACAAGGAAGAAAGCACAACAACACTCTCTCATACACGTATCAAAGAAATCACACACAAAATTAAAAGAAAACTGAAGAATCAAAATCCAGAGCCCTGCATGAAGACTCCCTTCACCATCGCAGAACTAAATGGTGCCATAGGAAAACTAAAAACCAAAAAGACCCCAGGAAAATACAGCATAACCAATGATATGATCAGGAACCTAGGGCCACTCAGCAGAAACAAGCTCCTTACCATCTTCAACCAATCATGGAAAACTGGTAAAATTCCAGACTTGTGTCGTGAAGCTGTCATCATCCCAATTGGGAAAAAACAAAAAAGTAAAAACAAGCAAGTCAAGCTACTGACCAGTCAGCCTCTTGAGTTGCATAGGGAAAACAATGGAGAGAATGGTCAACTCTAGACTGATAAAATACCTACAAGAAAACCAAAAGCTCACCAAGACACAGTCGGCCTATAGGAAAAATCGAAGCACTGAAGACCAGCTTACATACCAAGCACAGGAAATCGAAAATGCTTTCCAAAAGAAGGAAAAAGTGCTGGCTACTTTTATGGACTTAAGTAAGGCCTTCGATAAGGTGTGGAAATAGGGAGTCCTATTCAAGCTTCTCCAAAACAAAATTGAAGGCAGAATGTTTAGCTGGATAAAAGATTTCCTCTGCTACCGTACTGCAAGAGTGAAAGTAGATGGTAAACTAAGCAAACGTGTTACTCTGCAACAAGGAGTACCTCAAGGAGGAGTGATCTCTCCTACCCTCTTCCTAGTATTCATCAATGATATGGGAGAGAAACTGTCACATCATATTTCAAAGGCTCTTCATGCAGATGCCTTTGCTGCCTGGAGTGCGGCAGGAAACCTATCCACTGCAAAAAAAAAACAGAATGCAGACAGCACTTGACACCTTAAGTGAATGGGCATCTGACTGGGGAATCCAGATCAACCTCTCCAAAACGGTGACAACCATATTCTCACTTTCAATCCACCAGGAAAAAGCAAATCTTAAAATACATGGAAGTGAGCTATCACATGTGGAGAACCTTACATATCTAGGGGTCACACTAGACAAGCGACTCACCTGGAAACCACACCTAATAACCATCGAGCAAAAAGCAATTAGGAGGCTATCCTTGATGAAGAAACTTGCAGGAACAAGCTGGAGAGCAAATGGAAATATTCTCCGAAAAGTATACATGGATACAGTCAGACCTGTAGTAGAATATGGAATGACAGCCTGGGCATCAGCATCAAAAACAAACACTAATTGCCTATCTAAAGTACAAAATTCAGGACTTCGACTTATCTCTGGAGGGATGAAAACCACTCCAATCCATGCAATGGAAAAACATGCAAACATCCGCCCACTGGATGACAGAAGAGAAGAAAGAGTGTTTGTTCAAAGGGAAAAAATTAAGCGCATGCCAAACCATCCGATGTATGCGCAAATTTCTAGATCAACCACAAGCAGGTTGAAGAGAACCAGCTTCTGTCACATCTCTAAAGATATCCTCACAAACCTCCAAATGAAATTGAAACACTAACGGAATTTGAAGAGCCAGGAAATAGTCTCCAGAATGTCTCCATAATAACACAGGTTCCTGGAATAATTAATAAGGAATACCAAACTCCACCTCAACTAAAAGCATTGACACTGGAGATGATAGAAATAAAATACAATCCCAAGGATTGGACACATGTCTACACAGATTGATCGGCAGAAGGATCAGTAAGGAATGGAGGAGGTGGAATTTTTATAAGACTCAAAGATGGGAAGACAATATCAAAAGCTTTTCCAACCGGGAAATACTCCTCTAATTTTAGAGCAGAAGCAGTTGCACTCCATCAAGCACTGAAAGCCTTCACTGAACCAGGACTGCCAAGACCAAAGAAGATAGCCATATTCACAGATTGCAGATCCCTACTGGAATCAATCCAGAGCAACAGAAACGAAAGCATTCTGTACAACATCAGACATGAGCTAAGACAGATCCAAAAATCAACAGCTATTGCCCTTCGGTGGAAACCATCACACTGTGGAATCATGGAAAATGAGAAAGCGGATGCTCTGTCAAAGGCAGGAAGTGAAATGGAGCAACACAGACACCAACTGTCTTACGGAGAAATAAAAACAATAATCCGCAACACATACTCAGCAAAGTGGAAGAAAGAAATGGAAGGGGAATACGAACATGATGCAATACATCTCCTCCAAAGATATCAACAGACCACAATATTTCGCCTTAGAACAGGCCACTACAGACTGTTGGGTCACCTTTATCGATTAAGGATCTCATACACAGATGAATGTCCATGTGGATCCGGAACCCAGACTCCAGAACATACTTCAGGACTGCCCAACATACAAAGAGCAAAGACAGCAGACCTGGCCAGAGGATACAGACTTAAGGCAAAAGCTATGGGGCATTCGCTCTGACCTGGAGAAGACAGTGGACTTTGTCGTGATGACAGGTCTGACGGTATAGCATGACCACATGCTGAACGCAGAAGAAGAAGATAGAAGAATGTTGAAAATATCATAGACAGCTAAAAAGAGTAATGCTATAATTCTACAACTGGTCAACTCAAATAGAGAACTTATTAACTGTGTTAGAAGACGAAAATCACAGTTCCTGGGTCATGTCATGAGAGGAGGTGGGCTGGAGAACATAGTAACAACTGGAAAGATCGAGGGTAAGCGAGACAGTGTAAGACAACGTGAGAAAATGTTGGATGGCTTGAAAGCCTGGCATGATGCAGAATCATCAGAAACTATATTTAAATGTATAACAGATAGAGGACTGTGGAGAGACATGATCACTTACTCTGGAAGGCGTGGTATCAATGAATGAAATTAATTAAGCACATTTGATAATTAAACTGTGCTACCTAATTAGTAGAACACCCCGGAGAGCTTAATAGTGCTAATTAATAGGACACTCCTGAGAGCTTAGCTTTGTTGTGTTGTTCGTGCATCACAGGTGATGATAACCACTTGTCACATCCACTTTAGAAAATTCAATTTTAGTTATGTCCTTGATTATGAGTTCGTAGATGGCTAATGAGCCCTATTCGAGCTGTAAATGTCCTTGGACAGTTCGGACATGGAATGACGGTAGTAGACGGATCTTGGTCTATCCGTGACTTTCTAGCTGCTCTCCGCTGTCGAGCTGCTGCATTTCTCTTCTTTTCACAAGATGATGCGCTCTTTTTTATTTTAGAACGCCCTGTACATCTATTTTGTGCAAGTTCTTCCCATTAGCTTTGTTAATTAATAGGAGACACTAGAGAACTTAACATTGCTAATTAATATGAAACACTGGAGAACTTAACATTGCTAATTAATATGAAACACTGGAGAACTTAACATTGCTAATTAATATGAAACACTGGAGAACTTAACATTGCTAATTAATAGGAGACACTAGAGAACTTAACATTGCTAATTAATATGAAACACTGGAGAACTTAACATTGCTAATTAATATGAAACACTGGAGAACTTAACATTGCTAATTAATATGAAACACTGGAGAACTTAACATTGCTAATTAATATGAAACACTGGAGAACTTAACATTGCTAATTAATATGAAACACTAGAGAACTTAACATTGCTAATTAATATGAAACACTGGAGAACTTAACATTGCTAATTAATATGAAACACTGGAGAACTTAACATTGCTAATTAATATGAAACACTAGAGAACTTAACATTGCTAATTAATATGAAACACTGGAGAACTTAACATTGCTAATTAATATGAAACACTGGAGAACTTAACATTGCTAATTAATAGGAGACACTAGAGAACTTAACATTGCTAATTAATATGAAACACTGGAGAACTTAACATTGCTAATTAATATGAGACACTAGAGAACTTAACATTGCTAATTAATATGAAACACTGGAGAACTTAACATTGCTAATTAATATGAAACACTGGAGAACTTAACATTGCTAATTAATATGAAACACTGGAGAACTTAACATTGCTAATTAATATGAAACACTGGAGAACTTAACATTGCTAATTAATAGGAGACACTAGAGAACTTAACATTGCTAATTAATAGGAGACACTAGAGAACTTAACATTGCTAATTAATATGAAACACTGGAGAACTTAACATTGCTAATTAATAGGAGACACTAGAGAACTTAACATTGCTAATTAATAGGAGACACTAGAGAACTTAACATTGCTAATTAATATGAGACACTGGAGAACTTAACATTGCTAATTAATATGAAACACTGGAGAACTTAACATTGCTAATTAATAGGAGACACTAGAGAACTTAACATTGCTAATTAATATGAAACACTGGAGAACTTAACATTGCTAATTAATAGGAGACACTAGAGAACTTAACATTGCTAATTAATATGAAACACTGGAGAACTTAACATTGCTAATTAATATGAGACACTAGAGAACTTAACATTGCTAATTAATATGAAACACTGGAGAACTTAACATTGCTAATTAATAGGAGACACTAGAGAACTTAACATTGCTAATTAATATGAAACACTGGAGAACTTAACATTGCTAATTAATATGAGACACTAGAGAACTTAACATTGCTAATTAATAGGAGACACTAGAGAACTTAACATTGCTAATTAATATGAAACACTGGAGAACTTAACATTGCTAATTAATAGGAGACACTAGAGAACTTAACATTGCTAATTAATATGAAACACTGGAGAACTTAACATTGCTAATTAATATGAAACACTGGAGAACTTAACATTGCTAATTAATAGGAGACACTAGAGAACTTAACATTGCTAATTAATAGGAGACACTAGAGAACTTAACATTGCTAATTAATATGAAACACTGGAGAACTTAACATTGCTAATTAATAGGAGACACTAGAGAACTTAACATTACTAATTAATAGGAGACACTAGAGAACTTAACATTGCTAATTAATATGAAACACTGGAGAACTTAACATTGCTAATTAATATGAAACACTGGAGAACTTAACATTGCTAATTAATATGAAACACTGGAGAACTTAACATTGCTAATTAATATGAAACACTGGAGAACTTAACATTGCTAATTAATATGAAACACTGGAGAACTTAACATTGCTAATTAATATGAAACACTGGAGAACTTAACATTGCTAATTAATAGGAGACACTAGAGAACTTAACATTGCTAATTAATATGAAACACTGGAGAACTTAACATTGCTAATTAATATGAAACACTGGAGAACTTAACATTGCTAATTAATAGGAGACACTAGAGAACTTAACATTGCTAATTAATATGAAACACTGGAGAACTTAACATTGCTAATTAATATGAAACACTGGAGAACTTAACATTGCTAATTAATAGGAGACACTGGAGAACTTAACATTGCTAATTAATATGAAACACTGGAGAACTTAACATTGCTAATTAATATGAAACACTGGAGAACTTAACATTGCTAATTAATAGGAGACACTAGAGAACTTAACATTGCTAATTAATATGAAACACTGGAGAACTTAACATTGCTAATTAATATGAAACACTGGAGAACTTAACATTGCTAATTAATATGAAACACTGGAGAACTTAACATTGCTAATTAATATGAAACACTGGAGAACTTAACATTGCTAATTAATATGAAACACTGGAGAACTTAACATTGCTAATTAATATGAAACACTGGAGAACTTAACATTGCTAATTAATAGGAGACACTAGAGAACTTAACATTGCTAATTAATATGAAACACTGGAGAACTTAACATTGCTAATTAATATGAAACACTGGAGAACTTAACATTGCTAATTAATAGGAGACACTAGAGAACTTAACATTGCTAATTAATATGAAACACTGGAGAACTTAACATTGCTAATTAATAGGAGACACTGGAGAACTTAACATTGCTAATTAATATGAAACACTGGAGAACTTAACATTGCTAATTAATATGAAACACTGGAGAACTTAACATTGCTAATTAATAGGAGACACTAGAGAACTTAACATTGCTAATTAATATGAAACACTGGAGAACTTAACATTGCTAATTAATATGAAACACTGGAGAACTTAACATTGCTAATTAATATGAAACACTGGAGAACTTAACATTGCTAATTAATATGAAACACTGGAGAACTTAACATTGCTAATTAATAGGAGACACTGGAGAACTTAACATTGCTAATTAATAGGAGACACTGGAGAACTTAACATTGCTAATTAATATGAAACACTGGAGAACTTAACATTGCTAATTAATATGAAACACTGGAGAACTTAACATTGCTAATTAATAGGAGACACTAGAGAACTTAACATTGCTAATTAATATGAAACACTGGAGAACTTAACATTGCTAATTAATATGAAACACTGGAGAACTTAACATTGCTAATTAATATGAAACACTGGAGAACTTAACATTGCTAATTAATATGAAACACTGGAGAACTTAACATTGCTAATTAATAGGAGACACTGGAGAACTTAACATTGCTAATTAATAGGAGACACTGGAGAACTTAACATTGCTAATTAATATGAAACACTGGAGAACTTAACATTGCTAATTAATATGAAACACTGGAGAACTTAACATTGCTAATTAATAGGAGACACTGGAGAACTTAACATTGCTAATTAATAGGAGACACTGGAGAACTTAACATTGCTAATTAATAGGAGACACTGGAGAACTTAACATTGCTAATTAATATGAAACAATAGAGAACTTAACATTGCTAATTAATATGAAACACTGGAGAACTTAACATTGCTAATTAATATGAAACACTGGAGAACTTAACATTGCTAATTAATATGAAACAATAGAGAACTTAACATTGCTAATTAATATGAAACACTGGAGAACTTAACATTGCTAATTAATATGAAACACTGGAGAACTTAACATTGCTAATTAATATGAAACACTGGAGAACTTAACATTGCTAATTAATATGAAACACTGGAGAACTTAACATTGCTAATTAATATGAAACACTGGAGAACTTAACATTGCTAATTAATATGAAACACTGGAGAACTTAACATTGCTAATTAATATGAAACAATAGAGAACTTAACATTGCTAATTAATATGAAACACTGGAGAACTTAACATTGCTAATTAATATGAAACACTGGAGAACTTAACATTGCTAATTAATATGAAACAATAGAGAACTTAACATTGCTAATTAATATGAAACACTGGAGAACTTAACATTGCTAATTAATATGAAACACTGGAGAACTTAACATTGCTAATTAATAGGAGACACTGGAGAACTTAACATTGCTAATTAATATGAAACACTGGAGAACTTAACATTGCTAATTAATATGAAACACTGGAGAACTTAACATTGCTAATTAATATGAAACACTGGAGAACTTAACATTGCTAATTAATATGAAACACTGGAGAACTTAACATTGCTAATTAATATGAAACACTAGAGAACTTAACATTGCTAATTAATAGGAGACACTAGAGAACTTAACATTGCTAATTAATATGAAACACTGGAGAACTTAACATTGCTAATTAATAGGAGACACTAGAGAACTTAACATTGCTAATTAATAGGAGACACTAGAGAACTTAACATTGCTAATTAATATGAAACACTGGAGAACTTAACATTGCTAATTAATAGGAGACACTAGAGAACTTAACATTGCTAATTAATAGGAGACACTAGAGAACTTAACATTGCTAATTAATATGAAACACTAGAGAACTTAACATTGCTAATTAATATGAAACACTAGAGAACTTAACATTGCTAATTAATATGAAACACTAGAGAACTTAACATTGCTAATTAATATGAAACACTAGAGAACTTAACATTGCTAATTAATATGAAACACTAGAGAACTTAACATTGCTAATTAATATGAAACACTGGAGAACTTAACATTGCTAATTAATATGAAACACTAGAGAACTTAACATTGCTAATTAATATGAAACACTAGAGAACTTAACATTGCTAATTAATATGAAACACTAGAGAACTTAACATTGCTAATTAATATGAAACACTGGAGAACTTAACATTGCTAATTAATATGAAACACTAGAGAACTTAACATTGCTAATTAATATGAAACACTAGAGAACTTAACATTGCTAATTAATATGAAACACTGGAGAACTTAACATTGCTAATTAATATGAAACACTAGAGAACTTAACATTGCTAATTAATATGAAACACTAGAGAACTTAACATTGCTAATTAATAGGAGACACTAGAGAACTTAACATTGCTAATTAATATGAAACACTGGAGAACTTAACATTGCTAATTAATAGGAAACACTGGAGAACTTAACATTGCTAATTAATATGAAACACTGGAGAACTTAACATTGCTAATTAATATGAAACACTGGAGAACTTAACATTGCTAATTAATATGAAACATTGGAGAACTTAACATTGCTAATTAATATGAAACACTAGAGAACTTAACATTGCTAATTAATATGAAACACTAGAGAACTTAACATTGCTAATTAATATGAAACACTGGAGAACTTAACATTGCTAATTAATATGAAACACTAGAGAACTTAACATTGCTAATTAATATGAAACACTAGAGAACTTAACATTGCTAATTAATAGGAGACACTAGAGAACTTAACATTGCTAATTAATATGAAACACTGGAGAACTTAACATTGCTAATTAATATGAAACACTGGAGAACTTAACATTGCTAATTAATATGAAACACTGGAGAACTTAACATTGCTAATTAATATGAAACACTGGAGAACTTAACATTGCTAATTAATATGAAACACTGGAGAACTTAACATTGCTAATTAATATGAAACAATAGAGAACTTAACATTGCTAATTAATATGAAACACTGGAGAACTTAACATTGCTAATTAATATGAAACACTGGAGAACTTAACATTGCTAATTAATATGAAACACTGGAGAACTTAACATTGCTAATTAATATGAAACACTGGAGAACTTAACATTGCTAATTAATATGAAACACTGGAGAACTTAACATTGCTAATTAATATGAAACACTGGAGAACTTAACATTGCTAATTAATATGAAACACTGGAGAACTTAACATTGCTAATTAATATGAAACACTGGAGAACTTAACATTGCTAATTAATATGAAACACTGGAGAACTTAACATTGCTAATTAATATGAAACACTGGAGAACTTAACATTGCTAATTAATATGAAACACTGGAGAACTTAACATTGCTAATTAATATGAAACACTGGAGAACTTAACATTGCTAATTAATATGAAACACTGGAGAACTTAACATTGCTAATTAATATGAAACACTGGAGAACTTAACATTGCTAATTAATATGAAACACTGGAGAACTTAACATTGCTAATTAATATGAAACACTGGAGAACTTAACATTGCTAATTAATATGAAACACTGGAGAACTTAACATTGCTAATTAATATGAAACACTGGAGAACTTAACATTGCTAATTAATAGGAGACACTGGAGAACTTAACATTGCTAATTAATATGAAACACTGGAGAACTTAACATTGCTAATTAATATGAAACACTGGAGAACTTAACATTGCTAATTAATAGGAGACACTGGAGAACTTAACATTGCTAATTAATATGAAACACTGGAGAACTTAACATTGCTAATTAATATGAAACACTGGAGAACTTAACATTGCTAATTAATAGGAGACACTGGAGAACTTAACATTGCTAATTAATAGGAGACACTGGAGAACTTAACATTGCTAATTAATATGAAACACTGGAGAACTTAACATTGCTAATTAATATGAAACACTGGAGAACTTAACATTGCTAATTAATAGGAGACACTGGAGAACTTAACATTGCTAATTAATATGAAACACTGGAGAACTTAACATTGCTAATTAATAGGAGACACTGGAGAACTTAACATTGCTAATTAATATGAAACACTGGAGAACTTAACATTGCTAATTAATAGGAGACACTGGAGAACTTAACATTGCTAATTAATATGAAACACTGGAGAACTTAACATTGCTAATTAATATGAAACACTGGAGAACTTAACATTGCTAATTAATATGAAACACTGGAGAACTTAACATTGCTAATTAATATGAAACACTGGAGAACTTAACATTGCTAATTAATAGGAGACACTGGAGAACTTAACATTGCTAATTAATATGAAACACTGGAGAACTTAACATTGCTAATTAATATGAAACACTGGAGAACTTAACATTGCTAATTAATATGAAACACTGGAGAACTTAACATTGCTAATTAATATGAAACACTGGAGAACTTAACATTGCTAATTAATATGAAACACTGGAGAACTTAACATTGCTAATTAATAGGAGACACTGGAGAACTTAACATTGCTAATTAATATGAGACACTAGAGAACTTAACATTGCTAATTAATAGGAGACACTGGAGAACTTAACATTGCTAATTAATAGGAGACACTGGAGAACTTAACATTGCTAATTAATATGAGACACTAGAGAACTTAACATTGCTAATTAATATGAGACACTAGAGAACTTAACATTGCTAATTAATAGGAGACACTGGAGAACTTAACATTGCTAATTAATATGAAACACTGGAGAACTTAACATTGCTAATTAATATGAAACACTAGAGAACTTAACATTGCTAATTAATATGAGACACTAGAGAACTTAACATTGCTAATTAATATGAAACACTGGAGAACTTAACATTGCTAATTAATATGAGACACTAGAGAACTTAACATTGCTAATTAATATGAAACACTAGAGAACTTAACATTGCTAATTAATATGAGACACTAGAGAACTTAACATTGCTAATTAATAGGAGACACTGGAGAACTTAACATTGCTAATTAATATGAAACACTGGAGAACTTAACATTGCTAATTAATATGAAACACTAGAGAACTTAACATTGCTAATTAATATGAGACACTAGAGAACTTAACATTGCTAATTAATATGAAACACTGGATAACTTAACATTGCTAATTAATATGAGACACTAGAGAACTTAACATTGCTAATTAATATGAAACACTGGATAACTTAACATTGCTAATTAATATGAGACACTAGAGAACTTAACATTGCTAATTAATATGAAACACTAGAGAACTTAACATTGCTAATTAATATGAGACACTAGAGAACTTAACATTGCTAATTAATATGAAACACTAGAGAACTTAACATTGCTAATTAATATGAGACACTAGAGAACTTAACATTGCTAATTAATATGAAACACTGGATAACTTAACATTGCTAATTAATATGAGACACTAGAGAACTTAACATTGCTAATTAATATGAAACACTGGATAACTTAACATTGCTAATTAATATGAGACACTAGAGAACTTAACATTGCTAATTAATATGAAACACTGGATAACTTAACATTGCTAATTAATATGAGACACTAGAGAACTTAACATTGCTAATTAATATGAAACACTGGATAACTTAACATTGCTAATTAATATGAGACACTAGAAAACTTAACATTGCTAATTAATATGAAACACTGGAGAACTTAACATTGCTAATTAATATGAAACACTGGAGAACTTAACATCTCTAATTAATAGAAAACATTAGGGAGCTTAGCATTTCTAATATGAGACACTAGCTAGCTCAACTTTGCTAATTAATAAAGAGAGCCTGGAGTCGCAGTTTAATCAATTAATAAGGCAAGATTATGAGCGCACTTTAGTTAATTAGACATAAATGGGAGCTAAATTTAATTCTAACTCTCTCTCTCTCTCTATTGTCATTTCCACTTGTGCCGGTAAGCGTTCTGTGGGAGGGGGATCTGGGTTTTTTTGTCTTTAGCAATTTGAGTTGCATTGGTCATGGTAAGCCCGTGTATATTTAATGTTTCTTTGATTGTCTCTGTCCATCTAGTTCTTGGTTTTCCTCGTGCTTTGTAGTCCGGTCTTCTGCCTATTATTGCACGATGGGCTGGTTGTGCATGTTCCATTCTCATGACGTGATCAAAGCATCTGGTTTGCTTCCTCTCGATGTAGTCTTGACCCGATGTAGTCTTTACATCTTCCCTGATATCTTCATTTCTCTGGCGGTCTCTTCTCGTGACATTTATAGCTTTCCTCAAACATCTCATTTCGCAAACTGTGATTTTTTTCATTTGTGTCTTTGTCAAGGACCATGTTTGACATTGGTAACACTGAATGAACGCAAAGACACAAGCGCCTTTTGCACCGTGTTTCAATCTCTATTCGAGTTTCCATCCTCCGTAAATATGCTTCCTATGTATTTAAACTCTAGGACTTGCTTTAGTTTTATACTATTGATAGATACATTTAACTGGCCAAGTGTTATGCTTATCTTCATGGTCTCTATTTTAGATGTGTTTGGTTTCATGTGTTGTTCGCAGGGTGCATGAAGCTATAGTGTGTGTGCCGCTGTAATTTGTTTTCAGATTCGTATAAACATTGATCATCTGCAAATAGCAGTTCGTTGAGTGAGCTGTGATTTTCATTTGATGCTTCTGCAGGGGTAAATTACTTTCTTGAGTCTGCTTCTGTAGTTATCCTGTCCATGTATGTTACGAACAGAAGTGGTGATAGTGCGGCTGTTTTGATCTCAAACGGGTCTGTTGTTCCTTCAGTAGGTCTATTTCGCTCTGGTAGTTTTTGTATAAAGCTCTTATGTTCTCTAGTAATTGTTCATTTACTGCATAGTTGAACACCAAGAAAACAGAGGTAATAGTTATATCTAAAACATCTAACCCTTCTAAGTGTAACATCAAGGTCAACGAGACAGTTCTTAAACAAGTAGACAAATAGAAATATGTTGGCACAATTATTACTTCAGATGATAGATGCGTAATAGATTAAAAAGTCAAACAGCACAGGCAAAAGCAGCATTCCAGAAGATGAGAAAGATCTTGTGTGATAATTCATTATCAATAGAAATAAGAAAAAACCTACTAAAATGTTACGATTTTTCGCATAAAGGTCACCACATTTTACATAATAAAGTGAATCTGAAACACGGAGACATATGAACTTTTTTATTTATTAGGTAAAACCCCTCCCTTGGGCAGAACATTCCTACGGTCCTGAATCCCAGCAAGGGTTTAGTCATCACGATGAGGGTATCATGCATATGCCTATATTTTATTTGTTCTGTTTAAAACATATAAGGTTGTTACATGACACTTTTTATGAGCCTGACGTCATCGTTTCCAAGAAGTTTTTGTTTGCTCAATTATCTAGTAACGGGACAATAGCGTAACAATTTTATATTTCATGATTGGTTCACAAAACAAATAAGGTAGGCATGTGTCTCATTCTGTATTCCATGTCTATTGTTTACAGCCAGAAATTCATTTTAATTATGAAAAGCAGAAGCGCAATCATGATCCTAGTTCTCTACATTACTGGTCAATCCTGAAGGTAATTTGGCGCAACTACGGTTTAAGTCTTCACTGTGACCTTTGTTCTAGTTTAGAGGTATTACCTAACCTTTGCAGCGTGATTAGTAACATTTGTATTTGAAATTAAGGTACATTAATTGAATGTAATATTAAAACTAATGTAGAGGTGTTGAAAGAGTCAAATGCGAAACGGACTTTAATCAACACTATAAAAAAGGCAAAATGATTTATAGGGACTATGCACAAGGATTCCCTGGACCAGTTCAGCTAGTGTATCTTCCCAAAAGGGTGGTCTATTTGCTATCACCTTCTCCTTTGTCGTTATGCCACTCCTGATATTTCCTCCATGCAACTTATCCCTTATATATATATATATATATATATATATATATATATATATATATATATATATATATATATATATATATATATATATATGCTATAAGCCTATATAACATGGACATAATAGAACTACTTTTGTATATATGTACTTACTGCGCAAAGCTCAAATCCAACAGGTAAATCCAGGAATCAATACTTGCACTCGAGACCCGCTATTGAGAACCGTTACATTTACCAATATGCTAATCTTAAAACCGACGGCATCAATGAACGCCTTTCTCATGTATGATTCTAGTTGTTCCATAGTTTACGTTTGTTTGTGTCACATGTATGTAGTTATTTTTGTATATTCCTTGTCCGGTGTCGTTTCACCTCTTTCGGTCAATCTATATTACACATGCCAATGTGAACGTCCGTATCTTTACTGTCCTTTTTCTGTTGCATGTTTTAATTTTGTTTTAATTTGTGTTGTCATAAAGGTCGAAACGTCAATTTGTGTGAGTTATTATGTGTGTCCTTGGTGATTGGCAAAACTTCATTACCATATTCCAAGATTGACCTATTTCTATATAGCTCAGAGACATGGTTGATAAAAGAAAAGCAACACAATATCGATTACAAACATTTGTGAATAAAATTGATAATGATTTTCAATATTAAATATAAAGATAAGAAGATAAATTAAAAGAGTATGATCCTTTTTTGCCTACGAATCAAATCTTACTTCTTCTGCTTTCTTTCTCAAACTCCCACTGGATCTAGCAGGATCATGGTACTGCTAGATTTCCAGCAGGATGTAGTCTAGAAAATGGAAATGCGTTGTGTCGCCGTTTTATTTGAGTCAATGGTCCGACACATCCGTCTTCGGCAGGGAATCAAATCTAGAAAATAGAGATGGGCTGGATAGTAATAATAGGCCTAATAATAATACTCGTAATAAGACGCATAACCAATCAGGTTCGTAGGGGTACTACACTGGAGACATCAGCAAAAAAGCTCTACAAACATCTCTATCCTCAGCATTTCGGTTGTCATGTGCCATGTCATACTTTGATCTTATAAATCTAGGATTTTCTTTTATCACTTCTTCCCTCCACCCTCGACGGTTTCTTGCAAAATAATTTTATAAAGTGAGTTGTGTCTCATTATATGTCCAAACCAAACATGTTTATATGGATTGGATACAGTTTGTGGATGATAGAAAACTATTGCAGGACAAGTATTGTATGGGATTCACAGGAAAAAAGATGACATGGATGACCTATAAAGATTGAAAAAGAATGATGATGAAATTTCTCAGCGACATAGTCTATGCATCACTTGAAAAGACGTAGAATGGAAATCTAAGAACATGCTAGACTGGGAAAAAATGTGTGTCATCTATGCAATATCGGCATGGCTTCTAGATCACTCTGATCCTTTATGAGATGAAACAACCAACTGTACCACTAAACCACATTATTCTCCTAATATGACATGCATGGCAGGTTGCAGTATATTTTTTACTCCCCTTTCAGACCCGGCTGTAAACATGGGCGATGTAATGTTCAACATATTGTATGTAAGGTAATAAATCAATCAAGTGCAATGTCGGGTGCCATTGGTATAACATTTCTCTAAAACTCTGTCTCTTTTATTGTTCTTAAGTTAAATCTGTGATTTCCTCATAAGCAACTTTTCTTCTTTGTCTTCCATGATTGTTCCGATGATTAAGTTCTGCTAATCTCATATGACCTATAAATTTTGAGTGTCTCCAGCAAATTTACTATTGACTATTTCAATTTGTTGTATCTCAGAAAACGTTTTTCTTTACTTGGTATATTTAATAGTCCTAAGAATGACTTTTTGTTAAAGAACTTGGTGGTCTCGTTGTTGGAGTGCTTGTGGTTTGTGTTACTTCATTTCAGCAATGTTTGTATTCTGATTATTTTATCTTATTTTATATTATATCCTTTCGTTGGTTTTCTTAGCTGTTATATTTGATATTTCCGTTATATTTTCAGCATCATCATTGGATAAAATCTTGGACAGGATGTACAAGTAATAAAAAATTACTTTTTCATCAAAAAACATTTGTCGATCTTCAGTTAATATTCCTGCTTCTGTATCACGTTCAGTGTCCTTTGATAACTTGCATCAAACTTCTTCATGATCTACCTTTTTTTGCACTCTGGTTGCGTCTGGGGTCTCATCAATGGCCCACTAGACAAACCACCCATGCAACAGAAAACCTTAGTAGATGACTTGTCGTTATATTGAGGTTATGTTCTTATAGAAGCTTCATGGCACGTCATCTATACAATTATGCTTCTCATGTTTTTAATTTGTTGTTGCAATGTTTTTTATGCTTTGTTATTTGTATATATGTATGCTCCCTCTGTGGTTGGGAGTGAGCCAGAGATGTACTGCGCAGCACTGGGGAGGAGGAAACTGACAGCACTGTTTTTTCTTATGGCTGAAGCCCAAAATAGAGGCACGGTGATTCGGAACGTGACAATCCTTTTGACTTGAACATTTGGTTGCATGTCTCGAGCAATAGAGAAGTTCGACATACCAGTAGTCTGTTGGTGGCAGGGAATGAGCACAATGAACCCTCTCTTGGCTACAGTGGTTCAGAGCAGTGCTTAGGTTGAAACGTACTTTCCTGGTTGTGTGATAGCTATTCTCAGGCTCTGGCCTGGGGTGGGCCAAACATCCACAGACTTCCCAGCAATATAATGCCATTTTAATGGCACTAGGTCAAAGGGCATGGACCGATGGATCAGCAACCAACCAACCTTTTTTGTCTATGCATTGTCATCATCTCTTCCATTATGGTCTTTTCCAGGCTGACGTGTCATTTGATATAGCCAAGATATTGTAATTTTCTTGAGAGAACTTTGTTGTTTAGCTAGATTTCTTTTAATTTCAGTTCTCTCAGAATTTCCCTAGTGATGATATGTTTGGTCCATGGTATTCTGAGGATCCTTCTGCAATGTGTTGTTTCAAAATACTTCATGCTTCAATTTTGTTCCTGTATTTGTTATTATCCAAGATTCACATCCATATATTTTAACTGGGAATAAGCAGGCTTTAAGGAAAGTTGGTTTTCTTGTTTTGTTACAGCCCAGCCATATGTTCTTTATTTATATGTGTTTATTTGATGCAGTCACCAACCTTCTTCCCAAGTGCTGCTTATAAGAGATATTAAATAATTTGAAATTGATAAATCGCTTTAGTTTTTCGTTATTGAGATTACACATGCGTTTCAGTTTGAAGGGTGGAGTTGCTGTCCCCTCTCATAGAGGGTCGAAGTGACCTTAAATCGGATATGTCAGGTCAAAAGGTGATGATATCACAGCAAAGCTGTAAACTAAGGCACAGTGCATTCACAGGACAACCTGCTAATCTGCAGGAGCTTGAGAAGGAATGCAGAAGAAAGAAGGTTGAGATTGCGAATTTGTTAGAGGTATTCACATCATTCTTCTCAAAAACCACATCAGTCTTCTTCTTCTTCTTCACGTTCGTAGTTTGACATGTCTACACAGCAAGTTCTTTTTTCATAATAAATGCTGCTGTATTTGAAAGCTCCATACCACATCAGTTACCTCGAATTCACTGTACACTTTTTTCACTAACAATGGCCATGCCTTACATCCATAGTGGAGTCTATCTATCTATTCGCTAAACCCTTTGTTTCCTTTCAGCGTCAGAGGTAGAAGAATTTCAGGAGATGGCCCTCGTGTGTGCTTATTATATTGTGGAATTTATCGTCTCTTTTATTTCGGTGGTCCATCGATTTCGAGATCGGCCTTTAGGTCTGCCTTCACTATATCTGTGTAGCATAGTTTGCTGTGGTATGCTGTTTGGTGGTAGTCTGCTGATGTGTGCAAACCATTTGATCTGTTGGCTCTTAATATATTCCGTGATTGGGGCGGGACCGGTTCTTTGTCTAATGTCCTCATTTCTCACTCTGTCTCTTAGCGATATTCATAGGATTCTGCGTAAGCATGCCATTTCAGCTGTCATTAGTTTATGTTTGTTTTGTGCTGTCATTGTCCATGTTTGCCATTGAGGACCCATAGTGGAGTATTGTTCAATAAAACACACTAGCACTCCAATTTATATATGCATCGACAATACTCCATTACAAGTGTAAACTTAGCCAAAATTCAATCGCATGAAAGCTGATGAACATTATTATTTCGTTATTGCCATTCTAACTTACAGAACCGGTTGAGACTAAGATTGCCAGATAGCGGAAAATGTTATGGCCAGAACTCAAGTAAACTGTGACGAAAAAGTGCCAAATACCTAAATTGTGTAAGCAATCTTATGAAAACATAATAAAATGCGCTAAGTTACGTGAAATGAAATGAAATGAAATGAACAGCTTGAATTCTGATATCTGCATTTAGGAGATTAAGTTGTATTCTGATTGATAGTTATGTTTTGACAGCAGGTATGAGAGAAATATTGATACCTGCAACAATATTACTTTCGTGACGAATATTTTGATGTTTATTTGAATGTACACAGAAAATATGATGAAGAAATAATCCCTTTAGCTGTGAGCAGGTAGCTCTTGACAGCCTATAGCCTTACTAACAAAAGTACAGGTTCTTCTCAGTTGTGCATCTGAGGTGACATCCAGACTCATATATGATCTCAAATGTATGGATGCATATTTAACCCCGAAGGGGGGCATTCCATTGCACCAATATCTCAGAATTACGATGTCCTGTCAGAGTCACAGTGCACTCATCTGGACCAACAATCTAATCATTCTTCTGTCAGATTTTTTGACCCATTGATGGTACATCTAGCATTCTCTGCCACCTAGAAGTCTGCTCCATAAGGATAAAGGTGCTATGCCTGCTGCCCTGAAAATCTTCTTCATTCATGGGATTATTTTATAGAAGACAAAAGTAAGAACCTGAGACCAAATGTGATGATGACTTTTTCATAGATGACTGGGTTGTCAGCCATCCCCCAACTATCCTATGAAAAAAAATAGTGGTCATATCTTCTTCACCCTGAACTAGAAGTCCTGGCCAGGGTTTTACACGGGTGAGCATAAAGGTGATAGAAATTATGTAAAAAGGAATGCATTATCAAATTGGCCAAACTTAAATAAAATGACAAAACATAAACTTAATAGCTAGCCGCATTTGAAAATGTCAGACTTATTATATTTGGTCATGAAATAGTCAATATGACAACCATGGTCTAGACATGCAAGAAATGTTACAAGACATTCAAAGCATATGTATTCAGGCAAGGTCGTAAATACGTTTTCATTAAGGAGGGGATTTTTTCTAGAATAAAAAGGTTATTCGTGTGTAATTCTCACATTTTGTATGAGAAATGCGATGACCATAGTGTGAAAGATTGTTAAGGAAGTGGTTATACTCACACTTTTGCTACATTTCCAAAACTAAAAGTCATGTTCGGGTTTTCTTGGGGGTTTGAGAACCCATTTGCCTTATTTTATGGACTAACATCTGCAGTTGACAGGTATTAATCTCTTCATTAGAGGTACGTATTATGATCTTAATAATAATTATAAAAACCAAAAGAGTTATTATTCTGCATCGGAGATTGGGATTAAATCATCTTTTGGTGAGACATGACAGCAAGTTAATCTTGGTGAAACTAAGGCTTATTGCTATGTTGATGGTTCTTCTTTTTCTTCTCTGTTCATTCTCAAAATTCTGCAGATTAGCAGTAGCTGTAGTCAGGAGAATGGAATGCGTTGTTTCATGGTTTACAGCTTTGCTAAGATACCTGCACTTTTCGGCCTGACACATCCGACTTCAGCATAGCTTCTGCGCCACTGTTACCTTCTATGAGATAGTATAGCTAATCAAACCTCTAAAATGTATCACCTCTTACAGCATTATGCATGACAGGCCACTATTCTTTGTTGCTCTTTCAGACTCAGGAACACATGACCGGTTGTTGATTCAAATTAAGGTAACCCTGTTACAATTTTATTCAAAAGAGATCAGAAATTTTGTAAAACATTTATTTAAATTTAAAATGTACATCTACAAACAAAACATTATTGTCGTTCTTTATATAGTATAGTAATGTTCTCAGACAGATGTGCTTGAATGAAGGATGTGATGACTTGGCTGAATCAAGAATGTGATGACTTGGCTGAATCAAGAATGTGATGACTTGGCTGAATCAAGGATGTGATGACTTGGCTGAATCAAGGATGTGATGACTTGGCTGAATCAAGAATATGATGACTTGGCTGAATCAAGGATGTGATGACTGAGCTGAATGCACTCTCTATCAAGATTGTTTTCCTGACACTACTTGTTCAGTACAGGACTTGCGGTGCATAATTTTTGTTTTCAATAATTTATGGTCTATGGTCTATTTATGTTTCTGTTTCTATTTTCTCTCTAAAACATCAATTGTAATTTGTTGATGCGTAATAACCTATATTAGATCAAATTCCCGCCGAAATACGTTTGTGTCGGGCCATTGGTGCAAATAAAACGGCGACACAACGCATTTTATTCATTTTCCTTTAGCTCTGAAGTTAGCGCATAGGGTGTCATGTGACGTATTTCTTCCAGAACGTTGTCTTCCCAATGAACTCTCTGAACCTCTCTCTGTCTTGGACGATGTGGCTTGCATTTTCTAGCGATGTATTCATGGTATCTTTAATGTCGTCAGTCCATCGTCTTCTTGGTCTGTCCTTTCTTCTCATCCCAGGTACTCTTAGCGCATAGGGTAGAGGTCAGATATCTCCAATTATGTCTGCTCAAAGCTGTTCTGTGCAGTTCTTGAACAGTATGAATATTATTTGCTTTAATTTCTCTAAGTTTTGTCCGAGTGTTTCTGTTGGTATACCCCTTGCTCTTTTGCCTGTAGGTATCCATTCAAGAGATTGGTGGTGCATTCTGTTATTGTCTGAGCGTAGGACATGCCCGATGTAGGACCAATGACGTCTTCTAATAACATCTGTGATAAAGTTTTGATGTGTCTCTTCTCTGATTTTATCATTTGATTTGAATTCACCCCAATGGGTGTTAGTTACCCTACAAACACATTTGTTCTCGGAATTCTGTAGTTTCTTTTCTGAGATAAAGAGCTTTTCCAGCACTCACATCCATATGATAGCACCGGAATAAGCGCATTTTCGTGCGTGTGCTGATTGACTTTGACCTCCAGATATTAGACGGTCTGTTGTGGGGTGAATTCAAATCAAATGATAAAATCAGAGAAGAGACACATCAAAACTTTATCACAGATGTTATTAGAAGACGTCATTGGTCCTACATCGGACATGTCCTACGCTCAGACAATAACAGAATGCACCACCAATCTCTTGAATGGATACCTACAGGCAAAAGAGCAAGGGGTAGACCAAAAGAAACACAATGAAATGCACAATGCGAGTTGTAATTTCTGTCATGACATCACAGTGCTAATTTTCTTCCTAGATAGGACAATTTGTATACTTTTTTCAAATTGTTGTATATTAAATTAATTGTATTAGGTGAACCAGTGCGTCCATAATTTTTGTTTTTGATGAATTGATTTGGAGACCTATTTCACCTGCGTTAAGTTTTAAGCGTTGAGTTTTAATGTATCAGTTTTTGTTTGTGCATCTTGATGATTTTGTCTTAATACAAGATCATCGACAAAATCAAGGTTTTCTAATGTTGTTTTATTTATCCATTTAATTCCTAAATTTACGTTTGATGTGATTTTTTCTCATTGCCTAATCAGTTGCGATATTGAATAGCAATGGTAACATGGCAGCCTTGTTTAATAGCAGTAATCACAGGAAACCATTCTGAATTGCCTTTTTCTGTTCTAACGCAGCATTTTGAGTTTGTATATAATGTTTTTATCGCATTTATTTATTTGTTTTGAAATCCATATATTTTTTTAATTGCCCAAAACGATGGTTGATCGATGCTGTCGAAAGCTTTTTGATAATAAACAAAATTTATTATGACATTGGATCTAAATTATAAACATTCTTCAATTATTGTTCTAAGAGTGAATATATGGTCAAGACAGGAGCGACCTGGTCTAAAACCAGCCTGCTCTTCTCTAAGTCTTTTGTCTAAGAATGTTTTTACTCTTGCAAGCAACATATTGCAAAGAATTTTACCAGATACGGATAGAAGTGTGATTCCTCTCCAGTTATCACAGTTTGTTAGGTCTCCTGTTTTTGGTAGTTTGATAATAATACTATTTTTCCATTGTTGGGGTGGGCATTCATTTTTCAAATCCGAAAACTCTCCTACTTTTCCAATCCTGCATACACTTCCAGAGAACTTTCCTGCCACAAATCTGACTCATCGGACATCTACTAACTCACAAACCCAAACCAAATTAAACAACCACAAATGTGTTTTTTTTCTTACTTGTTCACTTTTTTTTCAGGCCATGCTCATCTTCGCTTACGAAGGAGGAACATCACCATCATATACTCTAAGTGTTTTGTTCAAAGGATAATACAATGGTATTGTTGTTAATAAACATTCATGAAAGACAGAGTGATTGTAAAGTTGTAAGAGTAGGCCTATACAAATCCCTTGACCACGCTCAGCGACATATACAATTCTTTGGCGACCAGCAATGCATCAGTCTTCCGAGGATATTTGATCTAATATAGATTATTACTAACATATATATATATATATATATATATATATATATATATAGATATATATATATATATAGGCCTATATATATATATATATATATATATATATATATATATTACAAATTACTTGATCTAATATAAATTCTACTAATATATCTATTACAAATTATTAGATATAATATATATTATTACAAATATATCATTACGAATATTATTTGATCTAATATAGATTATTACTAATACATCTACAACATAGGCCTATTATTTGATTTAACATAAATTATTACTAATTTATCTATTATGAACTAGTTGATCTAATATATATTATTACTAATATATCTATTACAAATTATTTGATCTAGCATATATTATTAGTAATATATCTATTACAAAAAATACAAATGGGAGATAATAATTAAATATTCTGCTTTGTGAATGATGGACTGAGAAGCTTATGTCTGATAATTTTAGCCTTATTGTTATTTTCAGCTTGCAGCAGTGGCTGGTTTGGAAAGCAATGTGAATTTAAGTGTCGCTGCGGAAACAACAATTGCCAGTCAAATGGTAGTTGTCCAACTGGTATCAAGTGCATGCCTGGTTGGACAGGAGTCGCTTGTCAATTTGGTAATTCTGAGATTTTTTTTTCCTTTCCGTATGTGGGTTTAATAAATCTATTTCATCTCCATAGCAGATCACTCGCATTTCTCTCGGCTGTTTGTTGCCAGGGTACATAAGGGGGCAAAGAATAGCGACGCTTTCCTGCTAGACATATCATACGAGGCGACTAAGGAGGTTTTGTCGGGGTGTTGGGTGTCCTATTCTGGGCGAAGCTGATCCATAATTCATGCTAAAGTCGGACGTGTCAGTCCAAAAAGTGCAGATATCGCAACTAAGCTGTAAACCATACACAACAGACCACATCCTGTTAATCCACAGGAGTTTGAGAACAAACGCAGATGAAGGAGAATTCTGTGATTCTTTATTTTTGCTTTAACTTTGTGCCTTGCAGCATTAAATGTAGACGAGTTCTATGGAGATGGCCCTTCTGTATGCTTCATATATATTTGTTTTTGTGATTTCTTTTATTTCTATAATCCATCTATGGTCTGACTCTGGCTTTGTATCCATCGTGCCTGTATGAAATTTTTTTTTTAGTTCTTTGTAACCATTTAATCTGTTGTCTTCGTGTGTAATCGATGATTGGCATTGTATTTGTTTGTCTTCTATTTCTATTTTAATTTCTGACTCTGTCTCTTATTGTTACTCCGTTAATTATACGTAGGCAAGACACTCCTGTTGCAACAAATTTTCTTTTGTCCTTTGTTATTAGTGTCCACGTTTGGCACTGCTATCATAGTGATGGTATTATTATCATTTTGTATAGTGCAGTTTTGGTGTTCATGTCCACGCATTTGTTTTTGAATATAGGGAACATATGTCCTAAAATCTAGTATGCCATGCTGCATCTATATCGGATTTCTTTGATGTTTACCATTTGACAATATGACACTTCCAAGATAATGTGAATTACTTATTTAAGTTGTTGATCATCAACGAGAAAAGTTTTGAATTCTGTGATTGTCATATACTTGGCAGTCTGTATTAAGTGGGTGGCTTTTCTCAATTAATCCACTCATATGTAGGTGCCCCATAGCTTCCTTTCAATTGTCGTATCCTGGTGAATAGGTTTAAGCCTTCAGGTCACCAAAAGAGAGTATATGTATGAAGCATGTTCAAATAAAACTAGCCAATGTTGTGTCACCAATACATACGTGGTGAGCGTGGTGATACATGTATTCATCGTCTGCCACTATTCGCGACAGAAATTCATCATCATCTGCATGGTAAAGCTGCACATGGTTCCCACTCCATCCCACGCATTCCTTTTTATGATGTTCAGTCAATAACAAGACAATCATTTTAAGTGTTCCTAATGACAGCAAGAATTCATTAGCTAGCGAACTCAAGCTCCGGTAACAGTTAAAATGTATTGCTGCATCCATCTTGGTGATAGCTTCTGTCACAACAGCACATTCCTGACTCGGCTACAGAAGATTATTTGTTACATGTCACCTACCTTTCCGAAACATTCTTGTTCAATACTTCACTGTTGTCTTCGAAAACGTTTTCTGCCATACATCGTCGTCGGCATTTTTTGATGAATGTTAGTTAGTCGACATCCTTATTGCTTGTTGGTCAAATTTGGACGGATTCATTATCACACCAGCAATGTTGTCGAGACTGCCTGCACAGGACACTAAGCATACGCTGCGCTTTTCGGCTTGATACGTGTGACTTCAACAAATCACGAGAATAAAATGTGTGCCCAAGTAAAAAGGAAACTCACTTCCTTTACATCTCTGTATTTGAGTCTCAGGTAGGGCATCATGTTGAGACTGCCTCTCTCTTCCCAACATCCTAAACCAAAGTGTTTCGGAAGTTTATTAATCATATTTTAAAAGAATATAATGTGGGTGCATCTGTCATTTGGCGAATTAGAGTGTGATAAGGTTGGTACCATGCAGATAACACTGTTCTTTTGGCAGAAAGTGAGCATGAACTACAAAGACTAATAGATCAAGTCAATAAATCAAGTAATGAATATGGACTGGATATAAATATCCAAAAAACAAATACCATGATAATCAGCAGAGACACAGAAGAACAGGAGCTAAACATACACATACATGGAGAGAAGCTACAAGTAAAACATTATCAATATCTTGGACACATAGTCACAAATGATGGCAGATGTGAAACAGAAGTTAAAAGGAGAATATGAATGGCTAAAAGTACCTTCAATGACAGGAGGAAATTAATATCTAAACAAATTACAAACAAGTTTAAAATGATAATTATAAAATGCTACATCTATACCATATTAATGTATGGCTCAGAAACATGGATACTAAATAAACAATTAGAAGACAAAATTGATGCCTTTGAGATGTGGGTATAAAGAAGAATAGGGAGAACATGGAAAGAGAAGAAAACAAATAAAGAGATACTAAAAACACTTAATATCAAGAAGGAACTACTAAGATAAATAAAGATCAAACAAATAAAATACTTTGGACACAATAAAAGACATGAAACCTTATTGAAGACCTTACTTGAGGGTAAAGTCAAAGGGAAGCGAGCAAGAGTTGCAGCCAACCTTCGTTGCGGAGACGATAATTGATGATGATGAAGGTTGGTTCATTCGAATTAAAGTGTTTTTTTTAATTGGTTCATTAGAATTTGGAATATGAAAACGTTGGTGCACTGCAAGACTTTCGTGGTTGCATCTCTCTGGTGTGTGTGAAGATTACTGAAAACGTCTAGTGCTGGCATATAATCCCTTTGCCATATATGAGATACGTATAATCAGAATTGGTCATCTTTGTGCTTGTTGTTCTCTCATTTCAGACATCACGTTTTCTCAATGCCTCTGAGATGTAATGCTTCTCAGTTATGCAAATACCTCTGCTGATGTTGCTACGCCACATTGGGTGATTCTGAGCGACAGACTACCAGGATGTGGCATCCATTTTGAAGCTCTTTAGAAACACTTTAGCATATTTCCATTGCGTGGCACGTTGGGTGCATGGCATCTTGATTGCTGTGGTGCGGTTCTTGACGGCTGCCTCCGTCTTCAGCACCTGTACTTGCTAGGGCAGACTGTAGTCTTGTTCGATTTTAGGAAGGTCTGTTTTAGTTTTTAGCCTCTGTTGGCTATGGAGCGAATTATCAACCACAGGCTGCACTGGTGCCTTGAGAGAAAAATCCTTGTATATCAGCAACCAGGCTTCAGGCAATGCCACTCTACGAATATCAGACAACCTGCCTTTCTCAAGAGATAGAGGATGCATTTCAAGGAACTGGTCCTCGCAGCCTGGATAGACCAGAAGAAAGCTTTGACAAGCAGGACTTCTAAAGGATTTGAGAAATCGCAGAACGAATGGTAGGATGTATAAATGGATAAAAACATATCTACATAGCAGAAGGGATGGAGAACTACTAGATGGTTACACAAGAAAGAAAGTCATACTACGTTATGGAGTACCATAGAGAGGGATATTGTCCTCCACGCTGTCCCTGGTCTACATCAATGATCTGGTGGCTGACATGGTACAAGAGTGGCAATGTATGTTGATGACTTGGTGATGTGGCGAACGGAAGAACATGCGACAGTGACTGCCAAACACGTAAAGAGAGCTATGGACGCGTTAACCATATGGGTAAACAGATGGTTTGTCAGCATCAATATAGATACGTGCAGCACCACTCTTTCACCAAAACAAAGACATCAAGATAAATGGAGTGATCTTGAAGGAAGACAAACAACCAACATATCGTGGAGTCACTTTTGACAGTAGACTAACATGGAAGGAAAACATAAACAAAGCAACAGCAAAGGCCAGGAGAAGTTAGCCATCATGAAAAAACTAAGCATAACCGCATGGGGAGCAAATAGGGAAAAATACTAGTAAAGTTTACCAGCAGGACATACGACCACACATAATATGGGTCTACTGGATGGTGTCCAACATCAAATACTACATTAAATGAGCTAGATAAAGTGCAAAACCAGGCACTTAGGATCATCAATACCCGTAATAGAGATGGAGGAAACGGGGAGAATACAAACACTGAGTGAACGCAGAGACACACAGTGCTAATACATTTTAACTGAAAATGAAAAGTTTCACTGTATTCCAAGTCATCCAATGAAAAACAGATTTTAAAATTTAGCAGTGAGGCGACTGAAAATAAGTAGCTTTATCCATCAGGAAAAATGACACCGTATAATAAATATTTTAGACTTTCCTAAAGTTGACAGCCTTCTAAACTATGTACCAGAACAAGTCCCTTGGAGTGGGGATAGTGAATTAACTATTCATATCCAAACTAAGATAAAATAAATGTTCAAAGAAAGAACAGAATAGTGGACAACGTAAGACAGCTACTCTCATTCTACTGGATGACGAATATCTACAAGACTTTTGGATCAGGGTATATACAGATGGGTCAGCACATAATGCAGTGAAAACAAAATGGAGGAGCAGAAGTATATATATATATATATATATATATATATATAGAAAGAGAGAGAGAGAGATAACGAGTAGTGAGAGACAGAGAGAGAGTACCCAAGCAATATTAGGGATACAATTAATGTACCAACAGAGACATTCTGTCATAATTGCGAGGCAGAAATCAAGGTGGCAGCTGAAAATCTGATTTGCACCAATCTTGAATTACAGCCAGTAGTATTCCTGACAGATGCAAGATCAGTACTCCAAGCGCTCCAATCCAGAAAACTACGAGACCTACAAATACTACTGACTGAACTAAGCAATCAGCATAAAGTAGCTATGTCGTGGATACCATCACATTGTGGAATACCTGGAAACGAAAAGGCAGATCGTCAGGCTAAGGAAGGAACTGTTGGTGATCAGCGAGCTGTGTCAATAACGTACCATCAGAAGAAAGATGATCAAGGACATTGGAAAGCCACCTCCAACACAAGATGAATACCAAATTATGAAGAGAACAAGCTGTAATTCTGTACCTCAGAACAGGACACGACCGACTACGCAGTCACATGTATACAAGTTCAAGATTGACAACATGGCCGGGTGGACAAGCACCTCAGACAGCAGAGCATATTCTTCAGGAATATGAAATGCTAAGGCAAATACACTGACCCAGAGAAATAACAGCGGAATAAAAAATCTACGCACCTCTGTACGAGTTACAGATCACAGTCACGTTTATAGAAGAAACAAACCACATATTACCAAGTTCCAGGTAAACGAAAGAAGAAGAAGAAACACGTTGAGAGTGTCCTTGAAGTGTTTCTTCTGTCCACGGGTCCTTTATTTTCCTTATGTACTCACTATACATCAGCTGATTTGCGACGCATTTATCAGGCATATGTCGAGCCCATCTCAGTCGGGCCTTCTACAGCATTGTACGAATACTTAATATGTTTGTTCTAGTGAGGACTTCAGTATTGTATGAATACTTGGTATGTTGGTTCTAGTGAGGACTTCAGTATTGTATGAATACTTAGTATGTTTGTTCTAGTGAGGACTTCAGCATTGTATGAATACTTAGTATGTTGGTTCTAGTGAGGACTTAAGCATTGTATGAATACTTAGTATGTTGGTTCTAGTGAGGACTTCAGCATTGTATGAATACTTGGTATTTTGGCTCTAGTGAGGACTTCAGCATTGTATGAATACTTGGTATGTTGGTTCTAGTGAGTACTTCAGCATTGTATGAATACTTGGTATTTTGGCTCTAGTGAGGACTTCAGCATTGTATGAATACTTGGTATTTTGGTTCTAGTGAGGACTTCAGCATTGTATGAATACTTGGTATGTTGGTTCTAGTGAGGACTTCAGCATTGTATGAATACTTGGTATGTTGGTTCTAGTGAGGACTTCAGCATTGTATGAATACTTGGTATGTTGGTTCTAGTGAGGACTTCAGCATTGTATGAATACTTGGTATTTTGGCTCTAGTGAGGACTTCAGCATTGTATGAATACTTGGTATGTTGGTTCTAGTGAGGACTTCAGCATTGTATGAATACTTGGTATGTTGGTTCTAGTGAGGACTTCAGCATTGTATGAATACTTGGTATTTTGGCTCTAGTGAGGACTTCAGCATTGTATGAATACTTGGTATGTTGGTTCTAGTGAGGACTTCAGCATTGTATGAATAATTGGTATTTTGGCTCTAGTGAGGACTTCAGCATTGTATGAATACTTGGTATTTTGGTTCTAGTGAGGACTTCAGCATTGTATGAATACTTGGTATGTTGGTTCTAGTGAGGACTTCAGCATTGTATGAATACTTGGTATGTTGGTTCTAGTGAGGACTTAAGCATTGTATGAATACTTGGTATGTTGGTTCTAGTGAGGACTTCAGCATTGTATGAATACTTGGTATGTTGGTTCTAGTGAGGACTTCAGCATTGTATGAATACTTGGTATGTTGGTTCTAGTGAGGACTTAAGCATTGTATGAATACTTGGTATGTTGGTTCTAGTGAGGACTTCAGCATTGTATGAATACTTGGTATGTTGGTTCTAGTGAGGACTTCAGCATTGTATGAATACTTGGTATGTTGGTTCTAGTGAGGACTTCAGCATTGTATGAATACTTGGTATGTTGGTTCTAGTGAGGACTTAAGCATTGTATGAATACTTGGTATGTTGGTTCTAGTGAGGACTTCAGCATTGTATGAATACTTAGTATGTTGGTTCTAGTGAGGACTTAAGCATTGTATGAATACTTGGTATGTTGGTTCTAGTGAGGACTTCAGCATTGTATGAATACTTGGTATGTTGGTTCTAGTGAGGACTTCAGCATTGTATGAATACTTGGTATTTTGGCTCTAGTGATGACTCTAGTGATGATTTATTGGTGGCACAAAAAGAAAGAAAGCTAAAAATATGCCACAATACTCAATTATAGACAAGGAGATACGTAACATATGCAGAACAGCGAAAAAAACAATGGCTAGAAACAAAATGCAGTGAAATAGAGGATATGTCCATACAACATAAGACAAAATTAGTGCATAAGGAGATACGGCTGATTACAAATAAGAAAAATCCTATAAATGGGGGTGGCTGCATTAAAGATAAAAATCAAAAAATAATATTTGATAAAACAGAAGCACTTACAAGATGGGCAGATTATGTAACAGAACTGTTTAACGACCAACGGAACAAAAAACCAACAATACACAACAATGATGGACCAGCAATACTGAAATCAGAAGTAGAACATGCAATAAATTCAATAAAATGTGGAAAGTATGCAGGCTCGGACAACAAAACAGCAGACATAATAAAAAGTCTAAATGAGTTTGGTGTAGAAATCACAGAAATTTGCAATAACATATACGAAACAGGTCATATACCTAAAGACCTAACATCATGAATAGTCTTACCACTACCTAAGAAGCCCAGAGCTGTAGACTGTACAGAATATAGAACAATAAGTCTAATGAGTCATTTAACTAAAATACTCCTCAAGATAATACATGAAATAATTAAGAACAAGATAGACATGGAGGTCGGTGAAGAACAGTTCGGTTTTAGGAAAAATAAAGGAACCAGAGAAGGTATACTGAGTATCCGCCTAGTGATAGATAAATATCCGGCTAGTGATAGATAAATATAAAGAAGTCCAAAAAAGTACCTATATTTGCTTCATAGACTACAGCAAGGCCTTTGACAGAGTCCAACATGAAAAGTTAATCAATTTGTCTTCAAGAAATAGGCATAGATGGAAAAGACATCAGACTGATTAGAAATATATATTGGGAACTAACTGCATCAATAAGGTGTGAAAACAGCTACTTTCCATACATAAAAATAAGAAGAGGGGTAAGACAAGGATGCATTTTATCACCAAGTGTATTTAATATCTACACAGAGAATATCTTTAAAAATATAGAAGAAATACCAGGACTCAAGATCAATGGGAAAATAATAAACAACCTTAGATATGCAGATGACACTGTTCTTTTGGCAGAAAGTGAACATAAACTACAAAGACTAATAGATCAAGTCAATAAATCAAGTATTGAATATCCAAAAAACAAAAACCATGATAATCAGCAAAGACACAGAAGAACAGGAGCTAAACATAAACATACAGGGAGAGAAACTACAACAAGTAAAACAGTATCAACATCTTGGACACAGTCACAAATGATGGCAGATGTGAAACAGAAGTTAAAAGGAGAATATGAATGGCTAAAAGTACCTTCAATGGCATGAGGAAATTAATATCTAAACAAATTACAAACAAGTTAAAAATGAGAATTATAAAATGCTACATCTATTCCATATTAATGTATGGCTCAGAAACATGGACACTAAATAAACAATTAGAAGACAGAATTGATGCCTTTGAAATGTGGGTATATAGAAGAATAGGGAGAACATCATGGAAAGAGAATAAAACAAATAAAGCGGTGCTAAAGACACTTAATATGAAGAAAGAACTACTAAGAGAAATACATATCAGGCAAATAAAATACTTTGGACACATTAAAAGACATGACACCTTATTGAAGACCTTACTTGAGGGTAAAGTCAAAGGGAAGCGAGCAAGAGGTAGGCAGAGACACAAGTGGGAGAGTAATATCACACGATTGACAGGTTACAGTCTAGCAGAGTGCACCACCAAGACAAGGGACAGGAGATGTTGGAGATACTTTGCAGCCAAAATTCGTTGCGGAGACGGCACTTAATGATGATGATGATGATGACTTCGGAATCAGGCACTTTATATTGTCATTTTATCTTGAGAGTTTACGGATACAACTTGTGTGAATGTTATTTAACACTGTAGCATATCTGTTGTACAATGTCTAGTTCTCACAAGTGTATAGCGAGGTGATAAGCATGAGGAACTGCGCAAAAGATTAATAGTGTGTGGCGAAGCTAATGTCCTTCCCTCCTACACATAGAAATTATACTAAGATCTCTAACCACAAACGTATCTTTAGTAAGCATTGATCTGACATATGTACCACATGACTTGCCCAACGAATCTGTGCCTGCGTCAGAAATTGTCAATGCTAGAGATACCAGCTCTGTCAAGTACAGTAGTATCCAGAATCTTGTTTTGCAATCTTTCTAACAAAATTGTTACAGAAGGATACAACAATATAGCCACACAACTGGTGACTTGATAAAACACATATGTAGGGCTTAGAAGAACAATAATAACTGAAAAGCATTGTTTTATACGGGATATATTGGAATTATTTTTTTTCATTTATAGTGTGCTAAAGGTCTCATATGCTATCTTGTCCCCTTTAGTGTCAATGACATTATGGACTGTCCGTAAATTACATCAACTGTTTTTCCCCTCACACACACACTTTGTCAACGGACTGCCAAGAAATCAGGGATTCCCCAGTTCTCTCCCATATTTGTGCAGAAAAAATTATTTTAAAAACCATGATTTTTGTGTATTTACCAAATTTCTATTTCACACAATGAGATATGAATATACAAGAAATGTGTGTTGATGTCAACCTTTATCAAACCCCTTCCCCATGGCAACACATGTCAAACTTTATCAAACCCCTTCCCAATTGCAACAAATGTCAAACTTTGCCAAACCCCCTTCCCCATTGCAACAAATGTCAACTTTGCCAAACCCCCTTTCCCATTGCAACAAATGTTAAACTTTATCAAATCCCGTCCCAATTGCAACAAATGTCAAACTTTGCCAAACCCCCTTCCCCATTGCAACAAATGTTAAACTTTACCAAACCCCCTTCCCCATGGGAACAAATGTCAAACTCTATCAAACCCCTTCCTTATAGGAATAAATGTCAAACTGTATGAAACCCCTTCCCCGTGGGGACAAATATCAAACTTTATCAAACCTCTTCCCCGTGACGTCTGTATGAGCAAACTCTCTTAGCCACAATTTAATTAAGGTCTTCTTCTTCTTCAGCGTTCATTCTCAAACTCCTGCTGAATTCTCTTGTAGCAGGACCATGGTCCTACTAGATTTCTTGCAGGATGTAGTCCAGAGAATGGAAATGCGTTGTGTCGCCGTTTTATTTGCGCCAATGGCCCGACACATCCGTCTTCGGCGGGTTAAGGTCTAATACTTTGTTATCAACTTTCTTAATTTTAATTTCTTACAGCTGAATTAGCTCAACTACTTCGTAGCAGTTCGTCAGCTTCGTTTATGACAGATGAAAATGATAACACATGTTCTATAAGTATCTTTGCAACAACACATTCGCTTTATCTGTCACGACGTATTTCATTCAGTTGGATGGAGCTTGTGTTTGCTGCAGGAAGTAAGTGTAGTGTAGTAAATGATGTACGTTCCTAAAATATGGGTACCTCTACTCCATGCTGTTGTTCGTTCATCACACAGGATGATGATTAGTTACATCTACTTTGTAAAAATAGATTTATGTATGTGACTATGAGACCGTAGATGGCTAAGATGTCACATGCTGGCTGCAAAGGTCCTTGACAATTTGGACGCGGAATAACCACTGTAAATGGGGTTTGATCCAACCATGACCTTCTTGCTGTCATGCCTTATTAACTGTCACCCTTAAACTACTGCATTTGTCCTTTGTTCACAAGAAGCTGCGCCCTTTTTTTGTCTAGAATGCCATGAAGCTCTATTTTGTGCAACTTCTTCCTACGTATCATGGTTTATTTCATAGGTTTTGTTTTCAGTGAGGTCTTAAACAAATTCTTGTAGCGCTTCTCTTAGCCACCACGAAAGCCCTTCTGAAACTAACCATAGGGAAGTATCCTTGGAAAGCGATGACTTGGCATATGTACCACATCCCTGCCATCGAATAATATTCTGCGTCAGATTAGTGTCAAAGTTAGGAATACCAGCTCTGTCAAGGACAGTGGTATCCAAAATCTTGTTTTGCCAACTTTCTAAGAAAACTGTTTGAAGACACATGTAATGTTTACCCAAAACTAAGCACAATATAGTATATAGGCGATGCTCTCGAGTAAACAGGACTTCTAGCTAAATTAATTAGGACCCAGTCCGTTACGTGTTTCAACAGTTTTTCCACTGGAGCCGTCATGATATAGGTCAAGGTAAAGGGCGATAACGTGCTGGAAAATTGTAGTAGTTTTTTTATTATCTTCCTTTAATTTTATTTGAGTTAAAACTTCTGTTGCAAAGGCTAGGTCTGGAGTTGATTTTGTGTGCCATCTTCTAGCGTAGAAAGTAGTAAGATCTTCCAGTTCATTAATCAGTTGAAGTTTCACCACGCACTACCAATCTTCCACTTCTTCTCCTCTAGTATCTTGTTCTGCATATCCTCATCTCTATGAGTGGATATTAACGTCACCAATCACAAAACATGTATCGTTTCCTGTGTTAATTGTGTGCAGAAATAGGCTCTTGTGGATATTAATAGTTATATACTGTAACCTCTTTAGTTGTAAGGGTTAAGCAGGTTCCTATTATTTCAGCTTGCTCTTCAGTGATTTGTCTCTGATTTCTGAGGCAACGATGTTGTTTTTGACCAGTATGAGTATCCCTCCTTTATGTCTCTTTTCTCCATAATTCCGAAATGTATGGTAACCTCATATGTTGAATCTGTTGTTGTATGTGAAGTGTGTCTCCAATATGCATGCTATATTAATTTCTTGTTTATGTAATCGGTTTGCAAGTGCAGTCTCTTTATTGTAGACACTAGCATTCCACTGCAATATTTTCAAGTGCTTATTCTTGTCTTTGGGGTCTGCATCATGATCTTTATATTGTTGTTTTTTAAACCAGTAGTTGTTTTCTTCGGGTCCCTTTTCCTGGCTACACAAATTGAGATAGATGTACCACCAGTTGCTGAGGTACCACTTTCTTCGAAACCAAGAGCCCGGCCCTCCATCCGCCTGACGGGATTCCACAAATGAAGCACCACAACGAAACGTCTGTAACCTTTTATTTAATATATGAAGTCATTGCGTGGCACTGTGGTTTTCAGCCTTAGCAGTTATGAACTGACTGGAATATTTTGCACCTTTTGCCTCAGTGTATCTGTCTTTCGTCTTACTTTTGAGTATTGGTGTATTTTCCTAGCCCTTACCCATCCATGGATTGTCCACAGTGCAGTGGGTGTTATTTTGGAGTTTTCCTTCTCCTAGACAGCTTGCCTAGCAGGGTTAACGAGCACCATCAGCTCGGGGTTTGAAGTCAAGAGTTCCTCTCTCCTATGATAATTTTTTGCCATGGATTCATTATCCTTCCTCTGTGATCTATTTCTCGTGATCTAAGGCACCCACTCAAGGATGGCGATTTAAGAATATATTGCTATCTGTTTATCTCATTATCTCATTTTCCCATAATTTCCCCCTACCAAACCCTCTAACATTACCTGTCCCTGCCCAACACCCCTGCCCCCGGCACGTTCCTGGTGTGGTGTCAGTAGCCCCTTACTAGCAATATTAGCTTATAGTGGCTCACGCCCGCTTGATGCTACCCGTCGTTGGACACATGGGATATTTCAGTGTCCAGCCTCGACCTGGTAATCGGCAACACTAATTTGGTCAGAGGCAGCGCTTATTAATCCAGAGGCTTATATCATAGCTGACCTCTATATCTGAGACTTTTTCACTATCCGCCACCCGTGGGGGACACTCCTGGTATTAATCGGTAGCCCCCTCCCCCAGATTCTTTGTTAGTTATTATTGAATATTTAAACTCATTATGTTTACATTGAGTGCACAGTTGGTAGTGACAGTTTAACAACACCGAACCGGGTTGTTATTAGAATGTAGTGTGCAAGAGACAGTTTAACAACACCGAACCGGGTTGTTATTAGAATGTAGTGTGCAAGTAACAGTTTAACAACACCGAACCGGGTTGTTATTAGAATGTAGTGTGCAAGAGACAGTTTAACAACACCGAACCGGGTTGTTATTAGAATGTAGTGTGCAAGAGACAGTTTAACAACACCGAACCGGGTTGTTATTAGAATGTAGTGTGCAAGAGACAGTTTAACAACACCGAACCGGGTTGTTATTAGAATGTAGTGTGCAAGAGACAGTTTAACAACACCGAACCGGGTTGTTATTAGAATGTAGTGTGCAAGAGACAGTTTAACATAACCGAACTGAATTGTGAGATGAATGTAGTGTGCAAGTGACAGTTTAATAAAAATCGAACTGGATTGTCTGTGAGATGATGTAGTGTGCAAGGCACACTTGCGCACCTTTTTTTGTTTGTACACTGTCATGTTTGTTTTTGTCTACATTTTTCTTTGCTCAGTTGGTAGTGACAGTTTAACCTCACTCTGGATTTTTTTTTATTCAGTAAGTAGTGACAGTTTAATCTCACTCGGTCTAAATTTTGTTTACTCAGTCCATAGCGACAGTTAAATCTCACTTTGTCTATATTATGTGTGCTCAGTCGATAGTGACAGCTAAATCTCACTTGTCTATATTTTGTTTGTTAGTTTGCAGTGATCGTTTAACCTCACTTTCCCTACCTTTCGTTTTCTCAACTCTAGGTGATATGGAATTGTTTCGTGTGATGTTCAATCGCAATACTATTGCATGCAGTAATGAGGAGAGATATATTGTATCCACAAGAAATGTTATTATTGAATGTAGCTTTTCTACACTGATAAATGAGGTTTCTGTTACAGGAAGTTCTGCAGGACAACTTTGTAGTCTGCGTATCAGTGGTGGTAAAGTATATACATATAATTATTTCAATGTATTTTTTCTTATTTTTTCATCGCAATAACCGGGAGTAGCCTGGCGCAGTTTATCGCCAATTAAATTACAATAAGTCGCTTTAAAACAATTGTTGTTGTTAGTCCATCGCAAATGGTCATGAACATTCACATTTAAAATTCATTTAGCGTTGTGTCCTTGATTATGAGTTCGTATATGGCTAATAAGCCCTATTCCGGGGCAAATGTTCGTGTACACTTAATGCATGTGGTGACCCCTGTAGATGGTTTTTTGTATACCCATGACTTTCTAGCCACTCTCCGCTGTTGAGCTGTCATGTAGCTCTATTTTGTGCAAATTCTTCCCATACAGAAGTCTCTTTGGCAGGCATTGATTTGACATATATACAAGATTACCTACACAATGAATCTGTGTCTGCATCAGAATAGCATCAATACTATGGTTACCAGATATGTAGATCTGTTAAAGACAGTGGTATCCGGAAACTTGTCTTTGCATCATAGCTTTTCTGAGACAAGTTGTGTGACAGTGATTAAGTTTCCTCACATGTCGTCTGTAGATATTTAGTGTAATCAATTAAAATAATTAGTGTAATTATCACAATCAAGTACCGTATCTCATCACTGGTTGGCGGTGTTGGACATACACCATACTTTGTTTCTTATTTCGTGATATACTCGAGATATACAGTAACCTGGTCCATCTCATGCTTCCCTCCAACTTGTATCTCTGCCTATCCCTTGCTCCTATCATTTTTACCAAGTTCAAACAAGGTGTCATGTATTTGTATGTGTACAAAACATTTTTATGGCGTTACCAAAGAAACAAGGAGCAATAGAATGTGAAGAATACAGAACAATTAATCTTTCCTGTCACATAACAAAACGTTTGTTAAGGATTATTATGAGAAGGCTAAGATAGAAAATTAAAAAGGAAATAGCAGATGAACAATTTGGATTTGTTGAAGGGAAAGGAACACAAAACGCCACATATATTAAGAACTTTAATGGAAAGATCACTGGAAGTTCAGAAAGATATATACGTTTGCTTTATTGATTACACCAAAGCATTCGACAAAGTAAAACACGACCAGATTATCAAAATGCTAGAAAATATTAATATGGACAGTAAAGATCTTAGAATTGTGCGCAATATATACTGGCAACAAGAAGCAGCCTTGAGAGTGAATAATATAACTGTTAACTAACGCACATAATTCAACAATTTCTTGAATACGTCTCTCATTACTTGGAGCGTCTTGCTATAAGATTGACGTCTCCAAATAATCATTTATATTTCGATGTTTGTTTATGTGTTTCTTGATAAAGGTTCCAATTTGGCGTAGCGTGAAAAGAAGTGCTTGTTCTTTTATTTATTGCTATATATCTATTTATTTTGTTTACATTGATAGTTAGGCTTTAATAGTAACCTTTGTATTTTATGTAGTATTTATCACTTATTCGTTTGGTTACTGCGGCATTCTCCACTTTGCCGGACATCCCTCTGACATTTTGTTTATTTATATTATATTTCTAGTAGATGATATGACTATATAACAAGTTTTTTTCATCCTGTAAAATGCATCTTTATATGCTTCAAATTGTATGTCCTGTTGTTCCCCCAGTCATGGGTTCAATGCAGTTCTTGTCTCAATGTCTTACTTTTATATTCTTTAAAATAATCCCAAAGAATAACACAGAGATACAGACCAGCGGACATTGCACCTTTGTTCTCTGGTGGTAGATTCCTGGGTGTCATGGAATGTCAAATGTAACATCACTGGGCAATGATCAGAATATGTTATAAAGATGTCAGCCGCTCTATTTCTGTTTGTATTTGTAGTTGATCCATCCGTAAATGGATGCATCCACGACTGCTCAGGAAATTCTTCATTGCTCTGAAACAATGTCCATCCCCACAGGGACGTTATATTTCAACTACAATGCTGAGGTTCAAGCAATAGAACTAAACTGCCCTCATGATACCTGACTCTGCCCCTGAATGTCAAAAAGTGGTCATCTTTACAGATGGCCCTGTACGCTCTCAGGGGTGAAAAACTACACTTAAGAGACATACTAAACAACACTGCCAACAAACAGAGTAGAGCTTTACTTCCCGGGATACCATCACACTACTGTTTCACGAGAAATGGGAGGGCTGAGGGATGATGAATTGGTAAAAGATGGAGGAGAGTGTATGCAGGAAGACAATGAAGTCTCATATGAAGAAAAGAAGAAAGCTATACAAACCATCAGAAGGAAGTGAACATAGCATTACAAAAGACATTACCTCAATCATCAGGGAAAGGTCACCATACTTCGCCTGAAGACAGACTGAATAAACTGTGTGCTACATCACTGTTTTCTTATGAAACAGGTGAACAAACATCTGAACATATTCTGCAGAACTGTCCTCAGTATGAACAATTGAGAGAGACGTACAGGACCATCGGTACAACCCTGCAAGCAAAAATGAAATCATTTTTATGGAACTAAAGAAGAGCTTCAACCAACGGTGGAGTTCATCCATAAGAGGTGTAAACATCAAGTAATAATCAGACAATAACCAGGCAATAAAAAACATCAAGAAGTGAATAAATGAAAGAAAAAGTATCATCACGGCAGATGAGTCAAGGAATCTGACAGAAGAATTATTAAATAGTTGGCTGCGAAGTATATGCTACACTCGTGGTGAAACAGTTGGCTGAGAAATATATGCTATACTCGCCTTGTGTTGCCGGGGCCCGAAAGGGGAGCAAAGAATAGCAACACTGTTTACCTTCCATGCATGTCGTAAAAGGCGACTAAGGAGGTTATGGGATGGAGTTGGCTGTCCCATCCCATATAGGGTCAGTGACCCAAAGCCATGTTGAAGTCGGATGTGTCAGACCGAAATGCGCAAATATCGCAGCACTGGTGTAAACCATGACACAACACATTCCGTTCTCCGGACTACATCCTGCTAATCTGCAGGAGTTTGAGAATGAACGCAGAAGAAGAAGAAGAAGAAGAAGAAGAAGGCTATACTCGTGGTGAAATAGTTGGCTGCGAAGTATATGCTACACTCGGGGTGAAACACTTGGCTGCGAAGTATACGCTACACTTGGGGTGAAACACGTGGCTGCGAAGTATACGCTACACTTGGGGTGAAACACGTGGCTGCGAAGTATACGCTACACTTGGGGTGAAACACGTGGCTGCGAAGTATATGCTACACTTTGGGTGAAACACTTGGCTGCGACGAAGTATATGCTACACTCGTGGATGGACATGATTTCCTGGCATACTGTTGCACTGGAACGAATCCCTTTAGGGCCATACGTTCCCCAAACACAGCCATGCCTTTTTACAACTAACCTTATTTTTAGAAAAGCTATGGGCTATCGAGAGTTTTTCTATGAAATCTTTTTTTTTTTATAGGGAGTTTTTCTCAAGTCCTTGACAACAGTTATACTCATTATGGTTGTAGGGTACGATGTCATGAGCTAAGCAGGTTACTCTGGGAGGGACCTTGCCATGACTCTCTTGTAATACTGAGTCATGTTGCAGAAAAAAGGGTTTGCCTATTCACCGCTAAAAGTGAATATCATCAGCATCAGGAATAACCTTATTTATTCTTTTTTCTTCTGCATTCATTCTCAAATTCTTACAGATTCGAAGAATGTATTCTAGAGAATAGAACAGATGTGTCAATGGTTTACAGCTTGGCTTTATGTATCGAAGACAACTGGTTTGATTTAACCATTAATTCTAGGTATCATCTGTCATTCTTAGTAGTAGAGTCATTGCTAAAAGGTATGGATCGAAGACAACCTCCAGTATGAGAATGGAGATCAAGACAATTATGACTGCTCAAAAAAGGGTTAGTTCTTGTCTTCTACTTCCATTCACTTGAAACATGTCTATATCTGTAATTATGTCTCCTGAATAAAACTCGCTGTCTTTTGTAGTTCATACAGTGGCCCATAGAACTTTGATTCCAGGGGTGTTTCCTCTGACCAATATGTCTGCCTCAACGTTTCATACTCAGAACAGTCTTGAAGTATACTTTTGGCATTCTGTTCTGCCTGTATACCTGGCTGTGTTGCCATTCTTCAATTTTGTGTACATTTGACTGTGGAGTTGGTTGTGTCCCGTTCTGAAGCGTAGAATTACAACTTGTTCTGATCTATTCATAATGTAATAGTCATCTTGTGTTGGTGTTTGTGATTTTCTTATGAACTTCATTTGTTTTTTTTCTAATGGTAAGTGATTTTTCTTATGGTGCATTTGGTACATCTGATTGGTCTTCGACAGCAACTTCCTTAGCCATTTGGTCTGCATTTTCATTTCATGGTATTTTCCACAGTGAGAGGGTATCCACTGCACATTTACCCTATACTGGTAAGACAGATCATTAAGTAGTTTTTGTAAGTCTGTTAGCTAGTTTTCCAGACTGGTGAGCTTGAAGCACCGAACTTGCTTCTGTCAGGAATACCACGGACTATCGGCCAGGGTTATAGGTCAGATTTATTTTTTCAGTTGCCACCCTGATTGCCTGAATTTCTGCATCATAATTATTACAGAATTTCTCTGTTGGTGTTCTGATCGTATTTATAGGCGTGTGTGGATATTCTATATATACACACCTATACCCCCATTCCTCACTGCATTCTGTGCTGACACGTCTGTGTATACTCTGAACCATGTTTTGTGGATATTCATCGTCCAGGAAACTGACTGCCCTTCTCTGCATACTGACCTGTTCGTCCTCGTTTAGTATTCCTTTCACGTAGGTATATCTTTCACTTATTCACACTTCCTTTCACTTAATGTATATTGATATTCCAAGCCTTTCACTCCAAGAGGCTTGTTCTGGTATATACCTTAAGGGGTTGTCAACTTCAGGTAGGTCTATTAGTTTTCTACGGAGTCGTTTAGCTTAGTCGTGTAGTGTATATGGCATTCTGATTAATTGTGCGCCTTTTGGCTGGTTGCCTCCTTCTTCAGCGTCTTGCTTACTTGGGCTTATTGTGGTTAGGATTAAGAAGATATTCAATCAGCATGAAATGAGAAATGTCAGCAGAAATACCCGTCACCATCTTTTGACAGAGACTGAACTTACATGGGGATGCCTGAAGTGTACAACTGTTGATTCATAAAACCATTGAGATGCTACATGAAAATTAATGTACAAAAAAGCAAAAGTTATTAAAATTAGAAAGTTTGCAATACCAATAGATATAACCATAGATAACAGCAAAGTCAAACAAGCCAAAGAAGTTGAATATCTAGGCTGCATTTATTCAGAAAATTGAAGACTAGACAAAGAGTAATGAGTCAGGAAGCAAACACAGTGACTTACGAAATTTCACCATTGCTTCTTTACTCAAAGATCAAGATGGAAATCAAAAGATAGATACTATCTACAACTTTTAGATATCAACACTCTGATACCTATGTTAAACATGGGTTTTAACAGTCTCGCAGCAGAGGAAATGCATTACATGTGAAATGAAGTGTCTGAGAAAAGTTGCAATAGTTACTAAACTAAATAAAATAAGAAATTAGGAAAAGTAAGAAATTAGGTAAACTAAGTATAATATCACATATTGAGAATATCGAAAGACAGCAAGTAAAATAGTTCGTCACCTTATGAGAATGAAACCAGCACAAATTCCACTAAAAGCATATAACAAAAAAATATCCGGATATAGTGCCAACCAAGAAAATGGTGGGTAGAAAATATTAAGATAATCTTGAAAAAACATGAACTCAACAAAGTGACACATCTGGCCTTGAAACGACAGCTAAGGTACCCCTACGATTAATGGCAAGTGTGGATACAATCAACTATCATTCTTTGCCAGAGACGATGTGTCGGGATATTTGGAAAAATAAAATGGCGACACACCGCAAAGCATATCCATTATATGGACTACATCCTTCTGGAAATCTAGTAAGTCCATTTTCCTGCAACAAGAGAGATCCAGTGGGAGTTTGATAATAAACCCCAAAGAAGAGAATCACCATTCACATCGGGAAAGGCAATAATTACTAGCACTTATTAATTACTAGCACTTATTAATTACTAGCACTTATTAATTACTAGCACTTATTAATTACTAGCACAAAACAAACATTGACATCTGCTGAAAGAGTGTGCACTCACATAGAGGATGCTTGGAGTTTACTTATGTCCGTTAATAAAACCATTAATTACTAGAACCAAACAAACATTGACATCTTGATTCTTGATTTAGGAACAGGCGTCACAGCACTGGGGACACCCCCATATATGCTCTGCTTGCCGTTCCGTCAGCCATCTAAAGGTATATAAGCTCAGTGTCCTAGTCAGTTGCTGATTACACGTTCTTCTGATATTTCATGAGAGGGAATACTTTCTCCCATCTCCTCTAGTCCTTCCCATTTCTACAATTCTCTGAATACATACATTATCTCGCACGACGGTACATAACGGTTATAGAGCCAGAGGCAGACCATGTAAAAGATAGATCACAGAAATCAAAGAAGCCACAGGAACAAGCTTACAATCACAAGAAGGCCATCTCCAGAGAACTCTTCCACCCCTGACGCCGCAAGGCAAACAATGGCCACATTGTATAGATAAGATTGATACCTTTTAGATAGATAGATCTCGCTTGACCTCATCCTCGTTTTCTCTTAGGGTTTCCATGACTGTGCTAATCAATTCAATCATGTCTATTCTTATCTCGGTGCCGTTTACCAAGGCTTTACCAGTCAACACAACGGATTTTTAGTTTTCACTGACCTCAGCATGACCTGAACAGTAGATTCATGTAATGCTCTGCGAGTTTTTGAGAAGACTGATCCATTCAGTTCTGATTATACACTTTGCTATCTGGTACAGCATACTTTGAGAGTCCGATAGAATCACTGAGTCTGTGGTTGAATCGCCAGCCAAGTGAGAGCTGCTGTCACTGCCTCTATTTCCATTCTCATAATGGATGTTGTAGTGGGGTACGCAGCTAACTTCTCAGCTAATTTCTTGCCCTTTTGGTAGGCCACGAAACCCCAGCTAGACCTGTTTTTTTATTGTGTTTTGAGCCGTCTGTGTAAATTATTGTATCGCGTGGCTTCAAGTGCTGCAGTATGAGTACTTGGATCATTCCCTCTGTTCCGTTGGCAGCCAATTGGCATCTACTGAAAGATAGATAGAGGATACCTCTCACATAGAGAATACCTGGAGTTTACTTATGTTGGTTCATAAACCCATTAACTATTAGCACAAAACAAAAATATTGACATCTGCTGAATGAGTGAACTCACATGGGGGGGGGGATGCCTGGAGTTTACTTATGTCCGTTCATAAAGCCATTAATTATCAGCATTAAACAAACACAACAAAAACAATTGTAAATACTTCCTTTGCAGGTCGAAACTTTGCTATCAGACAGTTCACTAACCAATCAACTACTTTTTTTGATGGCAATTTGTATCCATCGATGTTTGCTGTTGATGGAGACACAGATGCAGACTTTAGTTCTTTTCACTGCTCAAGTACGCTCATTTACAGGAAGGATTTTCATGATAATGCAACATTTGATTTGTATTTTTCATATCCTCCTGTTCTCCATACAATTATGATATTCAATAGAAATGGTAATTTATTGTTTATACTATAATTGTAGTATTAAATATTGTTTTTCTTCAGCGTTCATTTTCAAACTTCCGCTGGATCTCTCTTGTAGCAGGACAATGGTCCTACTAGATTTCCAGCAAAATGTAGTCCACAGAATGGAAATGCATTGTGTCGCCGTTTTATTTGTGCCAATGGCCCAACACATCGGTCTTCTGTTGAGCATTATTTAATATAATCAGTATTTAAAATGGTGTGGTGGTGCTGGATGTATGGCTGGGACGGATGAATGAATGGAAGGAAGAAACCCAATGGAGTATAATTTTGCCACTCTTGGTTCTTGTACCAGATTGTGGTGTTTGACTTTCAACTACATAATAGTGTTTCTGTGACACTCTTTTGGTGAGAAGGGGAGCAAGTATGCCCCATCCAGGAGTTGTACCAACCATAAAAACATATACTTGCAACAACTTTAAACAATAATGTATGGATATGCAGACATGTCCCAACCAAATCCACACGACAGCATAAATAGGCTACATCGCAAAGATCAAACCACAATTTTTAGGCTGCGAACAACACATGTGCAACTTATCAAACATCTACAAAGAATTACCGCAGATCATACACCATACTGCAATCACTCAACAGACAAGAGGAGGAAACAGTAAAACCCCACTTCATTGAATGCCCTGCACTACAAGACCTGGAGAAACAACTATCAACATCAAACCCTTTCATCACTAACACTCTTTATACAGAAACAACACAGATGAAGAAGACAGGACCCTACTACCACTTAACATAGGAAAAGAATTGTAAGGTTCCCAACCCCTGGGATCGGATAAGTAAGTTGGCATTTTTTTTTTTGACTGAAAGGCTTTCCAGGGGAGCTTTTAGAGGCTCTAGATTAGTGTTTCTCTGGCATATTTTTTTTTAATGTGGCGATTCACCTGAGCTTTTACAAGCTCTGAATGAATGTTTCTCTTGCATTTTTTTATGGAGATATCTGCTTCTTTTGCGTTCGTTCTCAAAACCTGAAGATTAGCAGAATGTAGTCCGGAGAACAGAATGCGTTGTGTCATGGTTTATAGTATTGTTGCGATATCTGCGCCTTTCGGCCTGACACGTCCGACTTCAGCATAGCTTTGGGTTATTGACCCTATATGGGATGGGACAGCCAACTCCATCACATAACCTCCTTAGTCGCCTCTTACGACATGCAATGAAGGTAAACAGTGTTGCTATTCTTTGCTCCCCTTTCGGACCCCGGCAACACACGGGCGGTTGTCCTTTGTGTGCCTGAGCTCATTGGGAATGAAACTCTTTCTCTCCACGAGCATGTTTCCGGTATAGGAAAGCTCAACCTAAGAGTTGGGAAAGAGATGTTTTCTTTGCCGGCGCCCACGACTGGGTCTGGGTCTCTGCCCCTATGGAGCACCGATAATTAGAAGCCTGTCCCGAGCTCACAGAACGTTCTCCCTTTCTATTTGCACTTGACGCTGCCCTTTGGCGATGTGATAACATTTCACTGTACTCAGTATGGAGAGGTGATTGCAATAATAAATGTGGCTGTATGGTGCAAAACATCAAGATAGACAGGACTGTACATATAGTTGTTGTTTTGTTGTTGTTTTTTTGCAATCTTCAGGTATGCTGTAGATTTTCAAGTGATATATTCCTTCCGGAATGCAGTCTTCTTTATGGAAATTCTGAACTCAATATTCTGGGTCTAGTTGACTTCCGCAGCGAGGGATGTATTTAAACTATCTGAGGGAGATGTTCCTTATCCACCGTCATTTTGGGCAGTCCTTACCCCTGGAATAGAAAACCATATACCTTCCTTTATTAGTTTTTCAGTTCTGGTGTTTCTTTAAGTAACGAAAAAATCTCAGCTTCCTTGTTATAATGTTATTTTGGAGCCAATTTTCTGATATAGAATTGATATAGCAAGATATTCGTGACTTGCTAAACCAAGCAAGATCCTTGCGGGACTGTAGATATGCCCCTATGAGTACTTTAAGGAGAGGATTTACCTTGCAATAATAACCTCATTTGTTCATTTGTGTATGTAAAATTTGCTCTGTCGGAAAATTTGTAGACCTTATTGTGAAAAATTACTACTGGAGGGGTTTTTGCCGACCTTTTGGTTGTGTTCCTATCACTAAAATTCATGTTCAGATCTGCTTAGGGTGGGGGGGGGGGAGTGAACATCCTGAAACCTTCTCCCCTTATCTACGGATCTGATCACAGGAAAACCCAGTTAAATGGCTACAAACTTAAATAAGTTACCACATTTCAAATATCTATGGTCTCAAATATGTGATGATAGCAACTTGGGAAATGAGGTTAAGTTAAGACTCAAGATGGCGATGGCTGCCATGCTAAAGTTGAAAATGATTTGGGAAAGTAAGATTAGTACTACAGTAAAGATAATTTATAATCAGATCGCTAGTGCTAAGTATACTTTTATACAGATGTGAAAGCTGGAGTCTTAATGCAGACACAAAAAAGAACGATTAAGTCTTTTGAAAACAAGTGTTACAGACATTTGTAAAGAAATAGCTTTATAGAATACATGTCAAATATATTTGTCCGGCAGAAAATAAACAAACTTGCAGGATATCAAGTACTACTTTTGGCAGAGGTGAAACGGTGTAAACTTCTTTATTTTGGGCATATTTTGGACGATGACCCGACCCGCATTCTAAAAATGTTTGGCAAGGAACAATTAAGGGTGAAATGAGGATATTGGGCAAAATAACATCCTGAATTAATACCATCAAGAAATGGTATGGGCGGGATTTGTCTACACTCATCTGATTGCCTGATGGTAGACTTGTTTGGAGCGCTTTGTGTGTGGCATCCTTACAATCCTAACGAGTTATATGTCTTGTTATTGTTATTACCTATCTATTCATACATGCAACTCTATCTATCTGTCCATCCCACATCTATCTATCTATCCATCCATACAGCCATCTCTATCCATATCTATCTACCCATCCATCTATCTATTTGAAAAATTTAGAACCACTACGCTATGGGACTCACGTAAAAAAATGTTACGTAAGTCTAATTGTTGTTTCCATTTCACGCAGTTACCTTGTATTAATTGTCATACTCTATGGGAGGAGACAGCCAACTCCAAACTTCCTTAGTCACCTCTTATGGTGCATGAAAGTTAACAGTGTTGATATTATTTGCTCTCCTTTCAGTCACTGACAACACACAGGCAACCAGACAACCTAAATGTTTGTGACATCGTCCAGTACATAAATTATTACATTTTATTAAAGGTAAAGGTAGGAACTATGGCAGCAGCCTGCCGTCAGGGATGAAGATAACTCTTCATGTACTAAGCTGTAACAACTATTAGGTATGGTTTGCCAGTTCCCTTTCTTACTGTGTTCACTTTCTCTAGCTCATGCATCAGGTACTCATTTACAGTCCTGTCGACCATTTATTGGGTTATATATAAGATGTGATTATTGAAATCGATATATTATTATTATTATTATTTAACACATTTTCCTTACAATTTAAAATTACAATTCTTCTTTTGATCTGTGCCATGGTTTACAGCTTAGTTGTGATATCTCCGCCTTTCAGCTTGACACATCGGAGTTCAGCATGGCTTCTTTGTCACTTTGAACCTCTGGAATGGGCCAGCCAGCTTCATTTCTAAAACTCTTTAGTCAGCTCTTGGGTAATGCTTTGCAAGGTAGAAGTGTCACTATTCTGTGCTCCCTACCAGACACCATCAATGCTTGTGTATATTTTTGCCTTATATTAACACACTACTACTGTAATGTAAACATGTGTGTACTACCAATACTGTGCATGCACCGATATATGTATCGTACTATAATGTGTCAATGTAACACACGAACTATTGATGTTTCAGTGTATCAGTATCGCATATGGTCAACAACAGTGACCACATTCGATGAAGGTAACTCTGAAATAGAATCATTCACATTACCCGAAGTTGATGGGAACAGATACATAGTGAAACTGAGTAGTAGATTAATTGTCTACAGAGTGCAGTTAATATCAGGTAGCAACAAATCATTGACTATTTGTGAAATTGAAACTTATGGAGGTGAGTGCTTAACAACCACGACCATTTTTATGTTGCAATACATAGTGTCAAGGACGTAGACTAGGGTAACAACCCATCTCGCTCTAGCGAATCCGTTCATGATTTTTAGTACCGGAAACATCGCCTTAATCCAACAAACCCCGCCTCCTCCTCCCCCCACCCTTTCTTTTCAAACGATTTTTCACAAAAAGGGTCATAAAATCTTTCATAAAAAGGAAGACGTGTCACAGAAAAATGCAAGAATAAATTTTTTTAACATTTTAGGAATAACCTCCCCCCCCCCCCCAAGGAAAACCTATCTACGGCTTTGAATAGTGTCACTGTTTTATGTGTATGTGTGTGTGCATGCGTGGGTGGGTGGGGGCGACAGACGGCAGCAAAATTGTCAAGCATGTATTTATGTTGATAACGAACGAAAAGTACGGAAACCAAAACTCTTGTGCGGCTGGCCTACTCGCAATATGGTTACAAATATCCACCGTTTAGGGATAAAAATACTATATGTATTAGCAATCACTGAGGAAATCGGATGTGTCAAAACCATTAGTGCAAATACAATGGCAATATATTTATTTTCTCTGGACTACATCCTCCTAGAATGAATTGTACTATAAAGTGCGTTCATAAATAGTTGTCCACCAATATTGTCTGTTTTCTCCGTAATTACTGAGCCTATAGACTTCCTATTTTGCATGAGTGCATTATTTCATAACCACGTTACAGATTTCTGATGTATTATTTTCTTATTGAACTTATTTATCACAGCAGTCGCTACGAATGTCGTTTTTAAGGTAGCAATGATTTTATTTCATGTGAAAATGAAATTTTACAACTATTGCCGGTATATGCATATCGTTCATTTGTTGTAGCATGGGTAAAAATGAAATATTCCAAATGTAACATTGTTCTTTTGTTGAATTCAGATTATATGTAGCGAGATATAAATTTAACAATTAAACGTTTATATAATGTATTATTGTTTACAATTTCGTCAATTTAAAATAAACATAAACATACATTGTACATACCGTAGTCATAATCATCTTTGTCCTAGTTTGAACATTCTAAGTAGTAGTGTTGGCATTCTGAAATATTCTATCAAAACATTGTCTGAGTTCAATCTACACTGCGGAGAAAATTAAGTGTACAGCATTTAATATTATCAGCCTAGGCCTTTTGTTTTAAACCTCTTGCACTAAGTGGGTCATAAAGTACAATGTAAGGCAGTATTGCAAACACTAGCATTGCTTTTGGGCACAAATAGCAATGAAGACCTACTAATTGACGTTGTGGAGCTACGAGTCGCTATAATAAAGCATCTGATGGTATTACAGGATCTCATCGAATAAACTACAGCGTGCTTATTGACATATGCCTGAAGACAGGACTGGTAGAAGAATAATAGCTATAGATATTTTAGCCTCCTGAAACAAAATTAGGTAAAGATGCTACTGGCATAAAAGGTAATATTATTACGCTGCAAACCGTGAACGGCAAGATTCTAGAGAGGATTGTCACTAAATTTCTCATGACGAATCTGGGAGTCTGAGATGAGCTTGCAGACTCTCTAGGGGCATACACAACTGGACGATATGCAGTCACAAATACTGCAATTCTTACATACAAAAGTTATGCTTTCCAGACAAAAGAGGAAACTGTAGTCACGACAATAGACCTGGAAAATTCATACAGCAGAGTCAACTAATGCCATTTTTTTGACTTATTAAGGGAGTTCAATATTGGTCTCCTGATTATTAGCTGTATAGGAAGCCGCATAGCGTAGTGGTTAGCGCACTGCCTCCGCATATGAGTGGTCCATGGTTAATTTTAAAGCCTTAATTGGGAACCGGATTAATCCGGGGAGTAAAGACTGCGAGGGAGAGGAGATGGCCACCGCCATCTATATCATCTAGATGACACCCTCATATAGCAGAGCCACTGAAATGTGAGATCGATAACACAAGGCCAAAGATATGATTACCCTAAGGAGGGATTACCTTAAGCTTTACCTAATTTTGAAGTCAATTTTGTGAAAATTCACTATGGAGGGTGGGGGCGGATTTTATGGACCTTTTGGTTACGTTCCCAGTACTAAACGTCAACTTCAGATTTGCTACGGGAGGGGTTTGAACCCCAAACCAATCTCTTATCTACGGGCCTGCCGCTAACATCTCACACCTCTACAGCATTAAATAAATGATATGGATTAGCTTTACTTTACTTTTTACTCGCTGTATAGCAGACATGCTCATTTGTATACAAGTTGCTATAAACTGTGGATCCTGGATCTCAGAGATCTGAACAATAACACCTGGTTTTCCACAGGAATCTCCATTGTACTTTTCCATGTGGGCACCTTCTTCTTCTGCGTTGGTTCTCAAACTCCTGCAAATTAGCAAGATATAGTTCAGAATACGGAATGCGTTGTGTTATGGTTTACATACAGCTTTGCTGTGATATCTACATCTTTCGGCCTAATACATCTGACATCAGCATCGCTTCTGGGTATTTTTGACCTTCTATGGAATGAGACAGCCACTTCCATCACCCAAAACCTCCTTAGTCACCTGTTACGACAAACATTGTCGTCCTGGTAGGTAAGTGTCACACTAAACTTTGCCCCCCTCCCCTTCAGGCATGTCAACACAGGTATTTAAATATCTGTAACATCCAAAGTTGTTTTGTCTATCATGTCACTCACTACCTTCCAAATTTCCAACTTTCAAATTACTTTTGTTGGGCCCAGATTCAAGTATAATTTTATGACAGTCTTCTTCTTCTTCTTCGTTCGTTCGTTCTCAAACTCATGCAGATTATCAAGATGTAGTCGGGAGAACGGAATGAGTTGTATCATGGTTTACAGAACCGCTGCGATATCTGCGCCTTTTGGTCTGACACATCCGACTTACGCATGGCTTTGAGTCACTTACCCTATATGGGATGGGACAGCCAACTCCAATCCATAACCTCCTTAGTCTCCTCTTACGACATGCATGGAAGGTAAATAATGTTACTATTCTTTGCTCCCCTTTCGGGCCTCGGCAACACACGGGCGTATGGCAGTCTTACTTGTGTCTTATTATTATTATTATTAAAATAGTCGAATCTATTTAATTAGTATTTTTTTTAAATACCTAATTTTTTTTTTCGTTCGTTCCATTGTAATCAGCACGGGTATTGGTTTGATTTCCGCCGGGGGCGTAGTTACGTTCGGCCACCGTTATACGCCTTGTAGGCCCAGAACATCCAATTTCGGCATGTCTTGACATTGCAGATGGTCTACCCTAGCCTGTGACAGCCATCCTTTCTGTCGCCAGGCAGCGAATTTGTACTGACTTTACGACGAGACGGTATGTCCTTCACATATATTGTGCCCGAGGTGTTCCGCTGTCAGTGAACTTGTCTCGTGGAATTAGACGTATTGTTCCCTTGCCCGTCGGGTACTGAACCTTTTCTCATCCTCGAGCCTGGTTCCGGTTTGGGAAGTACTCGACGAAATAGTTGAGCCCCGACTCGTTCACCCTGTTAACCGAATTGTTGTTCACCAACATCGTGAACCACTCGTCCAAGTCCGTGTCTATACACGGAGACATATATTTAGGAGCGTCAGGAACTAGCTTTTATTCTAGAGCTGAACAGTGCTTGTCACCTTGGACTGCTGTTCCTGTGCCCATCGGGTACCGAACCTTTTCTCTCCGCGACCATGATTCCGGTTTAGGAAAATTCGACAGTAGAGTTGGGATCTGGGCTGGGATCACCGGTAACTAGAAGCTTGTCTCGAGCAAACAACACTTAATTCGTATTTCCTGAAAACTGTTTCTTCGCACATGCCGCTGCCCTCTAGCGCTGTGCTAACTTCTCAGTGTACTCATTGTACAACTATTATTCTTATGGTGACTGACGCACCAATTCTTTATATTTCTAATAACTTCTGCCCACTTCGTATCAACTGCATTGGCCGCCCCTCCAATGCTTCTTCCGAACTGACTAGCTTCACTGTGTGTCGACAGTGCTGCTGCATGTGTTGGCGCAGAGGTATCGGATATATTGCCTATCTGATTGCAATCAAATCTCTTTCCATCTGCTACCACCACATTCACGGACACGATCCCTAAGTGTTTTAGCCAGAATCAGCACGAGCAGCTGTATTTCTGTTTCCAGGGGGCACCACGAGGAGGTACCTTTGGGATCTTGGTTATCTGCTAACCCTGGGTCCGACGAGAGCAATGCGGTACCCTGTGCACCCCAAAATATCTTATTATATTTACATTTGTTACTTATACATTATATATCGAATTTCTGTTATTACATACATATTTCGTCTAGACCAAGTTGTTAGGTATAATATAATGCATAATATCATGTATTGAACATATCAAAAGACTTCAAGTAAAATGGTTCGATCACCTTATGAGAATGAACCAAATACTAATAAGAGCATATAACAAAAGAATATCCGGACATAAAACCACATAGTAAACTAAAATAAAACTGGATTAAAACATCAAGGTAACCTTGAACAAACACGGACTCAGTGCAACAAAGACAACACATCTGGCCTTGGAGCGACAATTAAAGCGTCTATCCCTACGTTTAGCGACAAGTGTGGATACTATCAACCATCATTCACCTGGGAAAGACAATAGACCAAGTAGTTATAATTGAATTTGACTGTAGGTGTATATTTTTGGCATTTATTGCAGTTATATCTTTATTTGAGTCCATTAGATCTCCCTTGTCCTGCAAATACATTTGGACTGTATTGTGAAGAAAACTGTACCTGTAACAGTAGGCAGACCTGTTCTCGCATTACTGGTTTGTGCACTGAAGAATGTCCTAATGGAACTTACGGAGTCCGCTGTGAGTATCTATGTCCTGCCAACTGTAATGATGGAAGAATGTGTGACCGCAAGTTAGGTACCTGCTTTGGATGTAGACCTGGATTCATTGGAAAATTCTGTAATAAAGGTATACAACATTGATTTTATCCATTTAAGTTTTGTTTTTTTATTCGTTTTCATAAATCAATGACAAACTATAGATCGCAAATACTGCCCAAAAAATAACTACAGCTAAAACGTGATTGCTACATCCTGAATACTACATGCTATATTGTGAAAGTTTTTGAAATGCCTGAAATGCCAACGTTGATGAAGAAGTGTATACAAAGATCACAAGGCAAGCAGCATTTTCGGCAGTATGTACGCAAATGTTTGGCGTAGAAATGGCATTAACCTACAGACTAAGCTGAAAATTTACAGAGCAGTGGTACTTCCGGTGCTGTTATACGCTAGTGAAACATGGACTGTGTACAGAGATCATATGAAAAAACACAACCACCTTCACACAACTTGTCTCAGAAAAGTTATGAACATCAGATGGCACGACAAGATTCCAGATACCACTGTCCTTAATAGATCTTGTATCCCCAGCATTGACACGATCCTGATGCAGACACAGATTCCTTGGGCAGGTCATTTGGTGCGTATGCCAGACCATCGTCTGCCAAAGATACTTTTCTATGGTGAGCTGGAGAAGGCTACACGATCTCAAGGTGGCCAAATGAAGCGCTACAAGGACTCGTAACTGAAAGCCTTTGAAATAGACCCCGATACATGGGAAGAACGTGCACAAAATAGATCTACATGGCGTTCTACAATCAAAAATAGCGCATCATCTTGTGAAAATAGGAGAAATGCAACAGCTTAACAGCGGAGAGAAGCTAGAAAGTCACGGATAGACCAAGATCCGTCTACAGTGGTCATTCTATGTCCGAACTGTCCAAGGAAATTAACAGCTCGAATAGGGCTCACTAGCCATCTACAAACTAATAATCAACGACATAACTCTAATTGAATTTTCAAAAGTGGATATAACAAATGGTCATCATCACTTGTGACGGACGAAAAACAATAACTATATGCTACAATGAATAGCGTGAATGGAACGGTGACACATCGCATTTCCATTCTCTGGACTACATCCAGCTGGAAATCTAGTGAGACCATTGTCCTGCTACAAGAGATTCAGCAGAAGTTTGAGATTGAACAGGGAAGAAGAAGATTACTATATTCTTCCACATTATTATTTTGTTGTTGTTCCAGTATTAGCTTCCTTCAATGATTCTGACAAGCTCAGATCAGTGAGAGCATTCAAAACTTTTTACAGAGTAGAACATTATAGGTTATTAAAGGCACACATAAATGAAAGGGGAAGTCTGACTGTTTTCTCTCAAGACCTATTATAGCTGAAGTCTTGGAAACATTTTTTATCATTCCTGCTCACACAGAAACATGTTTCTCATAGTCTGGAACTCAGAATCTTAACCATCTGAGGACACACAAACACCAAACCTAACTAAGTGTGTTAAATGTCATGCTCATTATGGCTTACGAAAGATGAACATCATCATCAATAATTTTCTTCTTCAGCGTTCATTCTCAAACTCCTGCAAATTAGCAGGATGTAGTCAGGAGAACATATTGTGCTGTGTCATAGTTTACAGCTTTGCTGCGATATCTACTCATTTCTGCTTGATACATCAGACATTAGTATGCGTGGCTTCTGTGTCACTATGACACCGTACGGATGGACCAGACAGATAATTCTAGACCATAAACTCATTATGTGCGTCTTGCGACATACATGGAAGGTAAACAGTGTTGCTATTCTTTGCTCTCCTTTCCAGATTCGACAACACACGGAAGATCAATAATTTGTTTCCTGTTCGGGAGTTACAGAGAAGGATTTTGTAGCTGTGATATTATATATCTATAAGATTATATATCTTGCTTTAAAGCATATCAGCTTTGCCATATTATCCTTTTCCTGACCAAATTTTTAAATTTTTAAATTTTGTTATCTATTGTTGTTCCCCAGGTGGCTTGTTATCCACTCTTGCCGTTAAGCGTAGTGGTTATTGGAGCTTGATCTTGTGTTCCAAGGTCAGATGTTTTGCCTCGTCTGAGCTATGACCGTGTTTGTTTAAGATGTCCCTGACGTTTTCTATGCACAGTTTTCGTGGTCTTCCTTTGGCGTTGTACCATGATCTCATTTGGTTATATGTCTGTACGGGAGACTTGTCGTGATGCACAATATTCTCATAATGTGGCCAATCCACTTGATCTCCTGCCTTTCTATGTATCCTGTGCAAGGTGTTATAACTATTCCTTCCCTGTTCTCTTCATTCCGTAATCTATCAAGCCTGATGACCTCTGCAGCTTTCCTCAAGCATTTCATCTCACATGTCACTATCTTTCTGTAATCTGAAGATTAGAGAGACGAGGTATGGCACTGGTAATACGGTGTTGGTAGGAATATACTGTAAATCATTTGTCTTTTAGCTTTCATCTCGATCTTGGGATGAAGAAATAGTGGTGACAGTTGGTATGTTACTGCATTTACCTTTTGGCATCTCGTCTATATCTATGCTTTCATTTTCTGTAAAAATATATCTATCTATTCGCTACACCCTTTGTTTCCCTTCAGTGTCAGGGGTAGAAGAATTTTCTGGAGATCGCCCTCGTTTGTGCTGAGTATATTGTGGAGTTTGTCGCCTTTTTTATTTCTGTGGTCCATCATTTTCGCGGTCGGCCTCCAGGTCTGCCTTCACTGTATCTGTGTAGCATAGCTTGCTGTGGTATGCTGTCCGATTGTAGTCCGCCGATGTGTGCAAACCATTTTATCGGTTGTCTCTTAATATATTCCAAGATTGGAATGGTACCGGTTCTTTGTCTAATGTCATCATTTATCACTCTGTCTCTTAGCGATATTCCTAGGATTCTGCGCAAGCATGCCATTTTATCTGTCACAAGTTTACGTTTATCTTGTACTGTCGTTGTCTATGTTTGGCATTGGTAACACAGCGTTGGTATAATAATTGTTTTTATAATAAATGTGAAAATACTACCGAGATATTTGAACTCCGATACTTGCTTTACTCCTATGTTGTCTGTCTGTATGTTTAGTGGGCTCGGTGTTCTGCATATTTTCATGGATTCCGTCTTTTTTTGTATTGATCTTCATGTTGTATTTTATACATGTTGCAGATAGTGAGTTAACATAATTGTATAGCTTTTCTTCGTTTTCGTATATGACGCTCTAGTAGTCAGCGAAAATCAGTTGGAGGGAGTTTGTTTAGTTCATTACTTAGTTGCTCTGAGCTATCTTGTTCTGAGCCGGTGATGTTGCCCTCTGCACTTTTTGCCTCTTTTATTATTCTATCTATGTATATATTGAAAAGCAAGGGTAAGAAAACGCAACCCTGACGCACTCCTATTGTTTGTCTCAAATGCGTCTGTAAATGTATCTGATGTTCTTAAAGCTCTTATACTTTTAAATAATTGTCCTTTGATACAGTACAATTCTAGAGTTTCCCATAGTACGTCTCTGTTCACTCTGTCAAACGCTTTCTCCTGATCTATAAATATTGCGTTTAGTTCGTTGTTGTATTATATTGCCCTCTTACTTTTTTGCCTTTGCATGAACAAGCTTATGTACAACTAACCCCTCTACTGAAGCCAAATTCAGAGGTGCTCAATTGTGGTTCGCATATTAATATGCTAGTTACAGTTGAGTTATTAAATTTAGAAATTTTTAATGCTTTTCGTCGTATTACGTTTGCCGTAGTTTTTATGCACAATTTAAGATTTCTGCCATTTTGTACTTAACATTTGGTCAAAAATGGTTCTAACTATCTGGCAACACTGAATCATATGGCTTATTTTTCAGTCAAATTTGCTCTGACAACATATACCTAGTGTGCAGTTAATCATAAAACACACAGGTACAATACCATTTCCACTATAGGCCTACTCTTCAATTGCATAAGATTTTAGTCACACGTCTTCCGTGGAAATATCATGTGTCTGGCCATTGGCGCAAATAAAACTGAACCACGGTGCAGTTCCATTAAGATTGTTGTTCTTCTACAAGGGAGATCCGGCGGAAGTTTGAGAATGAATGATGAAAAGTCAAATGTCTAGATTTGGTAACAAATGGTGGTGGTGGTGATGACTTTGGTGATGATCATGATGGTAATAATGGTGGTTGTAGCGATGGTGATGCTAATGGTGTTGGTCATGCTGAAGATCATGATGGTTGTGGTGATGATAAGTCCATCTCTGTATTTACTGTGGGTTCACTGATATGCTTGTATGTCATGATAAGCAGTATGGCTGCGGTTTTACTGCTAGTGTGTTTGGGAGACATTGTTGAACACAGCGGAGTAACGAGGAGAATCATATCCAGCCTGCGGTTATAAGTAAAATAAGTCACATCTTCTTCTGCGTTCGCTCTCTTATAATCACATAAGTACTTTCGGCAGATTGTACGCAAATGTTTGGCGTAGAAATGGCATTAACCTACAGACTAAGCTGAAAATGTACAGAGCAGTGGTACTTCCGGTGCTGTTATACACTAGTGAAACATGGACTGTGTATAGACGTCATGTGAAAAAACTCAATCATTATCATACAAATTGTCTCAGAAAAGTTATGAACATCAGATGGCAAGACAAGATTCCAGATACCACTGTCCTTGATAGATATGGTATTCTCAGTATTGACACAATCCTGATGCAGACACAGATTCATTGGGCAGGTCATCTGGTGCGTATGCCAGACCATCGTCTGCCAAAGATACTTCTCTATGGTGAGCTAGAGAAGGGTATACGATCTCAAGGTGGCCAAAGGAAGCGCTACAAGGACTCGTTAAAGAACTCACTGAAAGCCTTTGAAATAGGAATACATGGGAAGAACTTGCACAAAATATATCTACATGTTGTTCTAAAATAAAAAAGAATTTCCGTTTTCGTCAAGCATTTAATTTGGGTCGTAGGCTTCCCTAGCCTGTGACAGCCTGCCTATCTGTCAACAGGCGCACGGGTCTGTGATGACTCTTCACCGAGACGATTGTCGTTCACCTCTATCTCGCACGCGGTGTTCCTCCGTCGGTGAACTTGCCTTGTGTAATTAGAAAAATTGTACTTACTTTGCAAAACTGATATCCAACAGGTAGATTCCGGAAAAGGGTAATAAAGTTTTGCTAACACTTGATAACACACATAATGACTCACACAATTCGACGTTTCGACCAAAAAGCATTTATCAAGACAGACAATTGAAACAAAATTAAAACATATAACACTAAGCGAACAGTAATAACATCAAAGGTCACGTTGATATGAGTAGTATGGATTGACCGGAAGAGGCGAAATGACACCGGACAAGTAAAATTTTAAAAATGACAACAAACATGTGACACGAAACAAACAGAAACATGGATCGACTAAAGTCATAAATTAGACAGGCGCTCATTAATACCGTCGGGTTTAAGAGTGCCATATTGATAAATGTAGCGGTTCTCAAGCGCCAGACGGGCCCGGTCGTCAGAGAAGCACGACTTAATGGCCGTAGCCTGAATGTCCTGGGCGTCCCGATGGCCCGTGCCATTAAAGTGGACGTCAACAGGCAAACCCGAATGGTTTTTTGTGCTGTACAGATGTTCACAAAATCGGTCTGCGAGCCTCCTTCCAGTTTCACCTATATATGTCATGTCGCACCGATTGCATTTGACGGCATAGATGACGTTGCGGGACACACATGTGAAGCTCTCCTCAATGGTGAAGTTGGCTTTAGGGAATGTGACAGACCGGATCTGGGTGACATAGGCACAAATGTAGCATTTGCTGCGTTTGCATCTGATGGTGCAAAACGATTAGGAACGTCAGGCTGGAGGTGACTCCGGGCCACTAGATCCCTGAGGTTCTTGTCACGTCTGTAAGCAACAAGAGGGGGGGGGGAGGGTTACAGAACACTTCTAGCGTTACGGGGTCAAACTAGAAAAGGGGAAGGTAACGAACCAGGGCTTGGCGAACGGCAGCGCTATGGGGGTGGAAAGTGTGAACAAGCTAATTAGACGTGTAATTAGACTTTCTGTGCTTGTGCCCATCGGGTACTGAACTTTTTCTCATCCGCGAGCCTGATTCCAGTTAAGGAAGAACTCGACAGAAGAGTTGGACTCGGGCTTTTTCGCCTTCATAGCCGAGGTGTCGTTCACCTATATCATGAACCCCTCTTTCAAGTCCGAGTCTCACCACGCGTTTGGCATTAAGGCATGTTCTCGAGCTGAGCGACCTTGTCCCATTTGTGCATGAGCCCATCTGGTACTACACCCTTTCTCTCTGCGAGCATGTTTCCGGTATAGGAAAGCTTGACAGCAGAGTTGGACCAGGGCTGCCTTCGTTGTCCCTTTCCTTTTCTTCTTCGTTCGTTCTCAAACTCCTGCAGATTAGCAGTATGTAGCCCGGAGAACGGAATGCGTTGTATCATGGTTTACAGCATTGCTGCGATGTCTGCGCCTTTCGGCCTGACACATCCGACTTCAGCATGGCTTTGGGTTTCTGACCCTATATGAGATGGGACAGCCAACTCCATCCCATAACCTCCTTAGTCGCCTCTTACGACATGCGTGGAAGGTAAACAGTGTTGCTATTCTTTGCTCACCTTTCGGGCCCCGGCAACACACGGGCGGTTATCCCTTTTGAGCAGCTGTATTTCTGTTTCCAGGGTGCACAACAAGAAGGTCACTACGAGTAGTATGACCATGGAGACTATGACGGTGTCCAGGGCATTTGAGTGGGTATTCACACAGATAGTAACGCAGGTCTGCATCTTGAGTGACTCTATGAGTATGATTAGGAAGGTACAAGCCGGTCTCGTTCGCGAACAGTGGATTGCCTCAATCTTTTGAGAAAGGCGAGGCTGAAAGTGATTACATTTATTTTCGTGCAGGACATGTGGGTGTTCGAGGAAATTAAAGAGCGGATCAACTGGCGTCATGCGCGATTGTGGCACAGGGCGGTGGGGCAATTGATCGCGCTGACGTTTTGTACTCCTTAAGAGATATAGCACGCGAGAGTGAGACTAACGTAGATGATGGTTCCTTTTCAATAGCCAGAATTAAACATCAGGAGATTGAAATGCGGTTTTGCTAGAAGTGAACAATTTGGAGGGCGCATAAGAATGATGGTCAACCAGCATAGGATTGGTATTGTCAGCAGAAATGTAATGGTGGATACACTCAAGGAGAGATCAGACGTGTCCAGTTTGCATTGATGATGATCCGACGATTAACTAACAACGAGGAGATACTTTTGTGATCTTGGTTATCTGCTAACCCTGGGTCCACCGAGAGCAATGCGGGACCATTTGCACGCCAAATCAGTTACTGTCGCTCTCATGTTGCTCTCTGGAAGTTTATTTAATAAGACAATTATTGTATCAGGCTCTTAGTCTGACACATTTTAAAAATTAAGTTTTGTTAAGGAAAACGTGGCAGATGTCAATATTACTGGCTGGGATCCACAGCTACTTCAAACCCCCATGGCATTACTTCCCAGGACATGTAGGTATTCGTGGCAATGAGAGGGTAGGTGACTTACATCCAATGAATCAATAGACAGGTAGCTGGCTATAGATAAGGGAGACGTACTGAAGCTGCTTCATGAGCGCTGGCTGAATGTGAATACGGATTGACGAGACATCGAGGCCGAGATTCTGAGAATTTGATATTAAACGTGAAATAAATACAACTGGATGCCTACAGCGCAGAATGAGGAACGCATTTACCAGACGAGTCACAGGAATAATTAGCATGTGTAACCTTCGACATATGATTGGTGTGGGGTGGGGGGAATGAGTACATATGGGTTTGCCCAGAGTGCAATAAATTCGTTTCATAATTAATGATATGTTTTTAAAATTACCAGTTTATATTACACATGAACTTGAGCGGTATTTTATGTCTATTTTTAGGTTGTCCCTCAAAAATGTTTGGACAGAGTTGTTCTACTCCATGCTCAACAAATTGCTCTATGAGTGAATGTGAACCAGATAGCGGAGTCTGCTTATCATGCAATTATGGTTCTTACGGAATCTTCTGCTCTGAGATTTGTCCTCAGGGTTGTCGAAATTCTATCTGCAATTTTGAAAATGGAGCATGTGAGAATTGTATTGCTGGATTTTATGGTCCAGTTTGTTCAAACTCTTGTCCGAAACGTTGTCTCAACGGAGAATGCAATTCTTCAGATGGAGCGTGTTTGGCTTGTGAAAAGGGATATTATAATGTTAACTGTTCCTATACATGTCCACAGAATTGTCAAAATAGTTCGTGTTTTGCTACTAATGGTACATGCGAGTCTTGTAAAAATGGTTATTTTGGATACAGATGTACATCTCTTTGCCCTGCATTATGTGAGGCTAATGAATGTACTATATATGGTGTTTGCATTGCTTGCATTCATGGATTATATGGAGAAACGTGTTCAAGGCCCTGTTCTACAAATTGTCAAAACAATGTATGCAATTATACAACCGGCCTGTGTAAAGCATGTAACATTGGACTATATGGAGAGAGATGCAGTTATACCTGCCCTGTTCATTGCAAAAATAAGTCTTGTGATATGTCGGAGGGCACCTGTCTTGATTGCGACACTGGATATTATGGATTCAAATGTTTATCACAATGCCCCACTAACTGTAAAAATAGTATATGTGATATAGAAAATGGTACATGCAGTGCGTGTGCTGATGGATTATATGGAGAGAAATGTTTGAAGGTATGTCCAGAAAATTGTAAAAATAAAAGATGCAATATGACACATGGCAATTGCTTCATTTGCAATTCTGGATTTTATGGGTATAAATGTTTGTCTGTCTGTCCTAGTAACTGCATAAACAGCATCTGTCATATCGTGCATGGTAACTGCAGTAATTGTGTCCGGGGATTCTATGGTGACACATGTTCAACGGCGTGTTCTAAGAATTGTTATCTGAACAACTGCAACTTAAATGATTCCACCTGCCAAGTCTGTAATCAAGGATATTATGGAGATAAATGTTTATCATCTTGTTCTCCAACCTGTGAAAACAGCAGATGTGATAAGAGAAATGGTTCATGTTTAAGCTGTGTAACTGGACGCTACGGCAGTACCTGTTCTTTAAGTTGTCCAGAGAATTGCAAATATGGTGTGTGCAACTCTGCAAATGGTGTGTGCTCCATTTGTAATAGCGGATTCTATGGGGAGAAATGTTTGACGGAATGTCCTGAAAATTGTTTCAACAATTCATGCTCCACTCTTGATGGTGCTTGCATTCTATCCTGTAAAGATGGTTTTTTTGGAAGAAAATGTTATAGTGAGTGCCCAGTAAACTGTAAGGATCATAGATGTCATTTTATAGAAGGCGTGTGTTTAACTTGTGTCAATGGATTTTATGGTGAGATTTGTGATATACCTTGTGCATACCGCTGTGAAAGTACATGTAATGCAACAGACGGCAGCTGTTCTTTGTGTTCAATTGGATTTTATGGACACAAATGTTTGAATACGTGCCCTTCAAGTTGCTTAAACTCTGCCTGTAATCAAAATGGAGCGTGTATAAGCTGTAATGCTAATTTTTATGGAGAAAACTGCTTAATTCCTTGTCCTGAAAACTGTGAACTAGGTATGTGTGATACCCAAAATGGTTCATGCAGTTCTTGTGAAAATGGATTTTTTGGACATCAGTGTATGTTGGTCTGTCCAATAAACTGTCTGAATAGAAAATGTAATTCTACCAGTGGTATATGTCTGTTATGTAATGCTGGATTTTATGGTGATAAATGTTTATCACCATGTCCTGTGAATTGCAAATACTATAATTGTAATGCTACAGACGGTACATGCATTTCCTGTGAGGATGGTTTTTACGGGCAAAAATGCACACAAAACTGTTCAGAATACTGCCAGAACGGTAAATGTAACAAAATTGATGGTACCTGCACACCTTGTATAACTGGGTTTTACAATAAGAAGTGTCTAACACCGTGTCCAACACACTGTTCTCACGGTGTATGCAATGTTGATGGTTCATGTGGCACATGTGTCAGTGGATTTTATGGAGATAAATGTGACATTCCTTGCCCCGCTAATTGTAAAAATAATATATGCCAAATGACATATGGTACCTGTTTTGATTGTAACAGTGGTTTTTATGGATATAAATGTTTGACCGCATGCCCCATCAATTGCGAGAATGAAAAATGCATGGCCTCGGATGGTATTTGTGATAATTGTGAAATTGGTAATTATGGAGATAAATGCTCTAAGGTCTGCCCTACGCATTGCGCAAACAACACATGTGATCATAGTGATGGGACCTGCATTTCTTGTCAACAAGAATATTATGGACCACGGTGTAGTGTAACCTGCTCAAACAACTGTCTGAATAAAACGTGTAACCATGGAGATGGAAAGTGCTTTTCCTGTGTGGATGGTTTCTATGGAGAGTTGTGCTCAACCCCCTGCTCTAAACATTGTGCATCTACGACATGTAGCTTTACAAGAGGAACGTGTCCCAAGTGTAATAATGGATATTATGGCTTAAAGTGTACGGATAGCTGTAGTACAAACTGCAGAGACAGGAAATGTGATTCAGTATCTGGAAACTGCTTCTCTTGTGAAACTGGATATTATGGATCAAAATGTCTAATTGCTTGTCCTAAAAATTGCAAGGATAACAGATGCAATGCTTTAAATGGTAACTGTTTTTCTTGTAACAAAGGTTTCTATGGAATAAAATGTTTTAATCATTGTCCTATTCATTGCAAAGACAAGAAATGTGATAGTGATAATGGAAATTGTTATTCGTGTGACAGTGGATTCTTTGAGTTGAATTGCTCCGAAACGTGTCCAGAAAACTGTTACGGTAGAGTCTGCAGTACGAAAAATGGAACATGCACATCGTGTGTGGCTGGATATCATGGGATCTACTGTACAACTGAATGTGGGCAACAGTGTGATAACAGAATATGTAGTATACTAGGCAATTGTTCTTCATGTGTTACTGGGTACTATGGAGATTTTTGTTCAAATCTGTGTCCGAACAATTGTAAGGATAACAAATGTTATTACATAAATGGCAGTTGTGTTACGTGTGTTGATGGATTTTACGAAGAAAACTGCATGACTCCTTGTCCAAAACACTGCAGTAATAACTTATGTGCATCAGGTAATGGGTCTTGCACTATCTGTACAGAGGGATATTTTGGATATTGGTGTAATATGTCTTGTCCCAAAAACTGCAAGAAAACGAAATGTGACTTGATGACTGGTCAGTGCCTATTTGGTAAGAATACATTTTTGTTTGATTCAATTCTAAAATAATTTATTTACTTTTTCTAAGCATTATATCTACCAAATCCACATGCGAAAAATTTGCGGGTTTTACCAGTGGCCAATCAGACAAACAAGCATGTTACATTATACTTGTAGTAGATGATATGACTATATAGCAAGGTTTTCCTTCCAATGAAAATTCCTCCAATATCAGTCTTTACAGTTATATGTTTCATGTTTTATATCCAGTTCTCTCACTCATGGGTTAATGCATGTTTTATTTCCAGTTCTCTCACTCATGGGTTAATGCATGTTTTATACCCAGTTCTCTCACTCATCGGTTAATGCATGTTTTATTTCCAGATCTCTCACCCATAGGTTAATGCATGTTTTATTTCCAGTTCTCTTACTCATGGGTTAATGCATGTTTTATTCCCAGTTCTCTCACTCATGGGTTAATGCATGTTTTATTCTCAGTTCTCTCACTCATGGGTTAATGCATGTTTTATACCCAGTTCTCTCACTCATGGGTTAATGCATGTTTTATACCCAGTTCTCTCACCCATGGGTTAATGCATGTTTTATACCCAGTTCTCTCACTCATGGGTTAATGCATGTTTTATACCTAGTTCTCTCACTCATGGGTTAATGCATGTTTTATTCCCAGTTCTCTCACTCATAGGTTAATGCATGTTTTATTTCCAGTTCTCTTACTCATGGGTTAATGCATGTTTTATTTCCAGTTCTCTTACTCATGGGTTAATGCATGTTTTGTCTCATTTTTTTTAAATTTTTGTCTGTCAAATAATCCCTGTAGATGACTAAGATAAACAGGTCAACGAACATTTTACCTTTGTCCTTCTGTGACAGACTTCTTCTTTAGCGTTTATTCTCAAACTCCCACTGGATATCTCATGTAACAGGACAATAGTCCTACTAGATTTCCAGAAGGATGTAGTCCAGAGAATGGAAATGCGTTGTGTCGCCGTTTTATTTACTCCAATGAACCGACACGTCCATCGTCGGCAGTGACATATTTCTAGGTGATAGATAATACCAAATTTACAATCACCGCAGATAAATCAACAATTCTGATTTAAAAATTATGAACTAGCTGGTCCAGAAGTATATTCTAAGCTCCTAGCAGGACATGACGATCCTGAGATACTGCTGCACTGCAATGTCTCCACCGCGCATAGAACATGCATTTATAAACCCGTTAAGATATTGCAGCTGAGATATAAACCATGACATCGCTCTCTTAACTATATTCTGCAAACCTGCCGGAGTTTAATTATGAACGCAGAAGATCCTACAGCGTTCTGGACGTTCTAAAATTGTATTTAAAGATCAATATAAAAGAATAAACAAATATAATTAGTAAAATATGATTTATTCTCCTTCTTAAATCTGAGTCTTCTTTTCAAACTATTGCAAACTAGCAGGATGTAATCCAGAGAATGTAATGCATTTTTCTCAAACTCTTGCAGATTAGCAGTATGTAGTTCAGATAATGTAATGCGTTTTGTCATGGTTTTACAGCTCAACTTCAATATCTGTTACTTTCGGCCTGACACATCCGAATTCAACATGTCTCCTGTGTCACTGAACGTTTAACGAATGGGACAGCCAACTACACACCAAAATTCAATTAAGTCATCTCTTATGACATGTATAGCAAGTAACAGCAGTGTCATCATTCTTTGCTCCCTTCGAGCCCCGCCTACACAGACATATATAAGTACAAGTAGTGATAAATACAGGTGATAAAAAATTGAGATGAAAAACAAATGTTCAGTAAAAAAAAGATTACAAATTATTAAAACATAGGGTTCATTACGGGGAGAAGTGGCCAATGTTTAACGGAACAAACCATAAGCTCGCAAAAAGTAAACCTCCTGTATTTTACGGAACGGGGTTACATTTATTATATCTCTTTGTTGGTGCGCAGTAGCACGACCCTCTGCAGTAACGACCTATTGCTTAGAATTATCACGTGACTGGTGAAGGTCTCTTTTTTAAAAAAACAATATCTGCTATCGTGATCACAGTGTGTTATACAGTGTTTTGATTAATTTTGACTTGTTATGGTATTTTTAAGAAAGTATCTTAAATTTCTTCTAATATTGTCATTTAATATATCACACAATAATATTGTATGAGAAACGCAGCAGATATGCCTCTAACGTGTTGTGTTCCTGGCTGCAAATCTACCTAACATGATAGAAAAAAATTATTAAAACAATGACAAAAATAAAGAATGTAAACATATACATACAAATGATAAACACAGAAGATGTTTTCAATGGACCTTTGTCAAAGAACACACTGACACAAGAAAATTGTATTTGTATTATTCATATTTATTGCTGTTTATACTTATTTACTTGGAAGATTAGAAGAAACAGAGATGTTGTTATACATAATGATGTTGAGAGTACCATGGACAGCTAGAAATACTAATGCAAAGGTGTTGACAGAGCTAAATGCAAAATGGGGGTTACTTAATAATATCACAAAGAACAACCTATATTTTGGACAGGTTATGAGACAAAAAGATCTGAAGAACATAGGTACAATGGAGAAGATAGATCTAGAATGACAACATGATAAAATATTAGTCTAACATTGTGGCATTGCACAGAGTCAATGTCTGCTGATAAAGGATACTAGAAATAGAGAACATTTAGTTTGTAATCTTTGTGGTAAGGTATCCCTTTCATCATATTAGATAGTATGGTTCTTGCACACTCAGTATTACTTGTGGACAGTGCTCGCCAGTTGTAAAGGTTGAAAACCCCTGTTGTAGAATAATGCACGGTATACAGCAATTACTCATATTATTATACGAGGGCGAATTTGAAAGTAATGCGAAAATATGCAATAATTTTATTAATATTCAAGATACACATAAAACTTTACATTTTCTGAAAGCTTTGTCCTTATAAGTGAGGAATCATTACTTTTTTTCAACATAGTTCCCATTCCGGTCCACGCACGAACGCCAATGTCGGACTAGTTGTTGCATCCCGTCGATGAAGAAATCAGACGTTTTGCCCCGAAACCAGGTACGTACGGCTATTGCACCTCCTCGTCAGAAGCGTAACGGTGTCCCTTTAGTTTTGGGAAGAGAAAAACGTCTCAAGGTGCCAGATCGGGAATGTATGACGGGTTCGGTAAAATGTCATCAAACTTCAGACGCCCTTATGCAGCCACTGTTTATCTACTCGTGTGTGAGCAAACATTGACGTGCTGAAGACTGCGTATTTTCCCACACGAAAACGCAGCGGTCGTGTTCGGAGTTTCATCAAGGTTGTCACATAGAGACGGAGTTGACGGTATTGCCGTGCTTAAAAAATTCCATGTGGACTACGTCCTCACAATCTCAAAGATGGTCATCGACACTTTTCCCGCCACAGCCACAACCTGCAACGTTTGTGGTGATCGTGAGCTCTTATACCCGTACTCCATGGAGTGACGCTTGTTTTCGGGGTCATAATGATGTGCCCATGACTCGTCACTAGTGACAATTCTGCGATAAAGGCATACTTCCTGTTCATAACGCGTCAGAAGTTCATTTCACGCCTGCTGTTGCCGGTGTTTCATTCCGGTGTCAGCATACGAGTAACCCATCACACTTTTCTATACCCAAGCAAGGCATGGATAATGTGATGGACTCATTCAGTCGAAATCCTAAGCATTGTGGCAATATCTTTCTGATTGACACGGCGATTGGCACGAATCAATTCGTCCACGCGAGCTTGGTGCTGTGCATCCACTGCTGTGATCGGATGTCAGCTGCGTGCCTAGTCATGCAGCCTCGACGTCGTTGGATTGACGTCTTTTACAGTCCTTGCCCACATCCTGACAGTACTTACATCCACACAGGCGTAACCATATATGCGCAGTCGTTCTTCGATGCATGTAGATGGGCTAACAACCTTCCGCCATCAGGAATTCAATCACAGCACGTTGCTTCAACCGTATTTCAATAAACGTCGCTATTTCATGTCTGCTGTGCGCATGCGTCACATTCCAGGCGCATGACATTACGTGTCCAGGTGGTCACTTCCTTAGAAATTATTTTCAGGTAGGTATCACGTGCCTTAGAGGTCTGTTGCCTAAGTAATGGTTCTGAAGGCAAAACGTTTCAATTTGCCCTCGTAATTTGTATTAGCATTTTCATTCCGTTCTCCGGACTACATTCTGCTAATTTGTAAGAGTTTGAGAACGAACGCAGAAGAAAAATTATCATTATCTCATCACGGAGAAAAAAGGGGAGAGGCAAAAATGCTGCCCAACTATGGACTTTTTGTAAATGGCAGGGGTGTTTTAGAATGTTAATGGTTATTGGGAGACATAACGTGTGCAGAATTTACTGCCAACAGTAATATATGTTGCGAAAATTGAAGTATGTAAATAACTTATGGTATTATTTGTCTTCTTCTGTTTTCGTTCTTTTACTCCTTCAGAGTAGCGTAATGTAGTCTAGAGAACAGAATGCGTTGTGTCATTGTTACAGCTCAGCCGCAATATCTGCACCTTTCGGCCTGGTAGGTCCAACTTCAGTTTTGCCTTTTGGCCACCTTCATCACATATGGGTTGGAACAGCCAACTCCACCACAAAATCACATTGTGACGTGCCTGGCAGCTAACTGCCTCTATTCTTTGCCCCTTACCTCTCCTTTTTCAGGTCCCTGCAACACATTGGCGATATTATTATTTATTTCATCAATTTCCGAAATGAATTAATCTAGCTGTGATGAGAATTACTATTGCAAGTTCTAGTTCTGATTTTGAGTGTCATGCTTAAGGATATCCATAAATTATGTCAACAATTTCTTACCCGGCCCCACATTCTTAATAATTGTAAAGAAATTTGAGACACCCCTGCTTGATTATGTCCACAATAGTTAACCCACTCCACTTCACAAATAATTTTAGCAGAAAAAGTATGAAAATAACAGGATTTGGTTCACATTTTTTAGAATAATGTTTCTCCTTCAACCTATTTAAATGTGTATAAAAACTGTATTGATGATATTAACATTTGTCACACACACACACACTCCTTCCCCTTTGCCAACAACTGTCAAACTTTTTTCCCAAATTTCGCTTTCCCACCTTTTCCCAAATTGTTGACATAGTTTATGGACAATCACTATTGAAGTGGATGATCATTTAAAAGATGTTTTACTAAAGTTTAGTGTTGAGAAACCGTTGTATAAATTAATGTGCAATGAACAAAAGTTTCCCGTTTCTTTGACAGGTACAGTCGCGATCGCCTCGTCTGTGATGATATACGTTCTCTTTTCTGTGATTATAGTCCTTCTTATGCTTGTTGTACTTGTCTGTTACACCGTCAAACGGTAAGAAAATAATGCTTTTTTTTTCCTCATTTATTTTTTACGTATCATCCTCATCAGCGATTGTAGAATGTATGTAGATTGGTCTTACCTTACATAAACAAGAATTTCATTACGGTCAGCTCTTTGATATGGAAATGGGGGCATAGTTAAGCCACCAGAGGCTGGAATCTAAGATTGGTATGGGCATCCATTACATCAAGCAGGGCTACAGTCCTGCCCAAGCAAGCACAGGTGCTGAAGTCGAATATATCAGGCCAAGACGCGCTCTAGCAGCAATGGTACCATGCAACCTACTTAGTTAACATGTGTGCGAACGAGAAGAAGTAATAATAATAATTCGCTTGTGTTTTGGCGAGGCCTGAAAGAGGAGAAAAGAATAGTAAAATTGGTACCTGAAATGCATGTTGTAAGAGACGACTAAGGGAGTTGGCCGTCATCTAAAATAGGGTCAAAGTCAACCTTAGATCCACCACTTAAAGTATTTGGAAACAATGATAACAGCAGTTGAAAGTAGTTCAATAGAGATTTTAAAGAATAGAATATAGCAGGAAAAGGCAGCATTTTAAGAAATTATATAATATAGTAGGAAATGGCAGCAGTCTAAGAAATTATATAATATAGTAGGAAATGGCAGCATTCTAAGAAATTATATAATATAGTAGGAAATGGCAGCATTCTAAGAAATTATATAATATAGTAGGAAATGGCAGCATTCTAAGAAATTAAGAACATAACAGAGTGAAATCCTGTTAAAACAACTTGGACCAAGCCGACGAAATGTGTGTGTCTTCTTCTCATTCGCAGTTTGACATTTCTACACAGTGAGTTGCAATATTAACATTACATGCTGTAGATCTACTCCCTGTGTATCACCTTAACTTTCTTCTTGAGACAATAATTCGGTAGTTTCTCGTTGCTTTCCACATCCATATGGGGATATGAGCTCAGTAGTGCCACGTAACTCCTATACTAACAAATGGGCAATGAATACACACGATAGTAGGAAAAGTAGATGCTGCAGAGATGTGTTTCTATAGAAGAATGCTGAGATTACCATGGACTGCCACGAAACCAAGAAAAATAATGTGGAGGTGTTGAAAAAGTCAAATGCAAATATGTAGCGTAGAAATGCCATTAACCTACAGGCTAAGCTAAAAGTTTACAGAGCAGTGGTATTTCCAGTGTTGTTATACGCTAGTGCAACATGAAATGTGTGTAGATGTCATGTTAGTTAGTTAATCATTGGATCATCGTCACTACACTCCGGACAAGTCCATAGGTGCTCAGATCTCTCCTTGAGTGTATCCGTCATTACACGTTGATTGACCATCATTCTTACTCGCCCACAAAACCACTCCTTTCTAGCGACACCACATTTCAAACCAAGTTCCCTTATTCTAGTCATGGAACAAGAGTAATCGTCACATATACGGTCATTTATTCGGGCGTTTTCCCGTAGGCATTCAAAATGTGTGCCCGATCCATCGCTCCACCAACAGCCGTAGGAGCATTGTGTACGACCAATCTATCTGCTGCCTCACTGCCCCGGACTCCTGCATGTCCCGGCACAAGAATAAAAGTCACAGGAATTCTTCACTGCATCCAGCCGCTGTTCCCGAATGTGCACGGCCTGAACTTTCACAATCATGCTCATCAAGTCACTGAGTATACAGGCATACTAGCAGGCATTCTGCGAGCACGACCATTTCAAAGCTTTAGTTACAGCCAAAATCTCCATTGTCATGCTGCTTGTCGTCTGAGCAAATGCACCACACGCCTCTCTAATGGTCCCCCCCCCACCTTTGAATCATGAAGGCCCAGGCACTTCTAATGTGTCTCTCAACCGATCCCTTTTGTATATATAATCATATCACTTTCCCTGGAATTCTCACCGATCAGAACGAGTACCTCCGACTCCACCACTGTCGGAGACCATTTCATGCATTCTCTATTGAGTGTTATTATTACTTTGAAGGCTATCGAACAATATAAGGCGTCCGACTACATTCCGCACCAGGTAGCACATCTTCCAATCTGCACACACTCTGTATAATATCATCTGCGCGCCCCATTCACGGCTTTTCTCTCTTAAGTCAACTGCTTTTCACTTTGAGAATTTCAGGTTGTAGAGGATGCTCTTTATCAGTGGTGATTTGTAGGTAGTCCCGCGCCCTGCACATAAATATGTATTCTTTGTTCTGCAGTTCAATCAAGTAAGTATCGCATAGCCTGTATCTCTCGGACACCCTAAAATGATACGCATTGCCTCATTCTGGATTCTATCCAATCTTTCTGTTTGAGTCCGACTCAGTGTCAGAATCGTCAGTGCGTACTCTACCACCACCACCACCAATCCTTGATACAGTAGAAATAGCAGCATCTGTTAACATTGAGCAGCAGCCATAACTTTCATTGCCACAATAACTTTATAAGCCTTTATAATGATGTGGTCAACATGATCTTTGAATCTCAGACTTCGGTCCAACATAACCCCCATGTACTTCATTCTGCTGGTTATCTCGAGGACATCCACTCTCAAAGTAACCAATGGCGTTGACGTGTCTACTATGTGATTATTTAAGAAAAATTGTGATCGATGCGTCCGATCGATTAACAAAATCTCCAGAATTACTGCACCTCTCCCCTATACGATAAAGTTCCCTCTGCAAATTCCTGGCGCTCGTTTCTCTATTTATGTCCTTCCTATATACCAAGATGTCATCAGCATTTGACATAGTTCTCCCCGGTTCTTCAATCTGACAGCTCGCAATTTGAACTGTATACACATTAAATTGGGTGGTGGAGCGCATTGCCGTGTGGTTATAATGCCGTTCGCATACCCTTGAGGTCCCGGGTTCAATCCACGGTTGTGACAGAATTTTATCTTTCGGAGGTACAATCAAATCCTTCCTGTAAATGTCGCGTCGTCTGCTATGGCAAAGCCGCCTTTATTTCCGCAGCCCTTAGAAAGCCCCCCTGCACTCCTTCACAGGAAAACATGTAGTAACGAAATTTACACATTAAATAATACTCGGGACAGAGGTGACCTTTATGATAGTCCCGGGCTTATGAATGTTGGTGCTGAAGAACAACACTTAAGAACAACCTGTCTCTGGAAAAGTGCCAAGATAATCCACCTGATAACAAAAGGACTTACTTCGAAGCGTCTCCATTCATGCGTTAAAACTTTCGAACAAGTCTTGCGCGAAAACGGCGACGTTTTGCCACGTCTACTTACCTGGACGACAGCCTCCCAACGTTAAGGGTAGTTTCTAGATGTAATGTGTCTCTAGATGTATCTCTAGATGTATATCTAGATGATTCCTCTCTAGATATAAGGACAATTTCCACGCTACAATCTTTTCTAACAACTTGCCGATCGTATTCTGATGGTTATAAGCCTGAAACCATGTATCTTTGCATGCATCTTGCCAGACTTGGCTAGTAGAATTAATTAACTATACAACCAGTCTCTTCTACTGTGCCATTCGCTAGGCTCTTGTTGAACAACAATGCCAGATCCTTAAGGTTCTAGTCTGATCTGCCTCTGAGATAGTCGTACCTGATGCCGTTTCATCCTGGCGCTGAGTTTCTTGATCTTTTCAGTGCGGCTGTAATATCTTCTAGAGTAATTGTTTTATCGCTTTCCATAACTTGCTTATTGCACATGTCTATAACTGTTTTCATGATTTCATTGTAATTCCCTTAGTTCCTCTGACTAATTTGTGCCTTATAATTAGTCAGCATTGCTGCACCCATATTCTCATCTGTCTTCTGCCATGCTAAGTCTGTGCTTTGGAAATTAGGGATTGCTATACGCTTTTTTGGGTCGTTCCTTGATTTATGCAGACGCCAATACAGTTTTAGTGACTTTTCGTTTGCAATCTCCTGACAAGTCTTCCCATTTTTTCCTTTTCCTTTGAAGATTTGGCGTTATCTTTAAACTGTTGAACCCTGTCGTCTTTGGTCTGTTTTAGTTGCAAAACAAGATTTGGTTATGCGGTCAATTCTTTCCTTACTTTTTGTCACTTTGCAACTGCGCTGCGTTTGCTCTTCCATGCACATTGAACCTCATCATTCAACCAGGATGGGGGGGGGGTGTTGGTTCCACACTTCCACACATTTGCCCCGGTGACATGTGCCCTACGTTTTTCCTTCCTAATTCTTCTTACGATGGACGACCCGTTGCAATCATTCTGGAAGGACATAAGCTTAGCTCTCTGTTGTTTACGTTTTCCTTTGTCCACCAACAAGACACATGGCAAATGGTCGCTGCCGTGATTCCCCAGTACATCCCATCTACTTCTGGGTGAGATATTAGCCTCCAATAAGACCAAGTCAATTGCACTGTCGTTGTCCCTAGCAGCCAACCTTATCATGCGCCCGTCGTTTATGCATACTAAATTCATATCAATCAAAACCTCCTCAAGATCTCTTCCCTGTTGATTAGAGGCAATATAGCCCTAAGATCTGCCTTTTGCATTAAAATCCGCGCAGAAAATAACTTCTCTTTCTTCCTTGACTATATCACCTAGAGATTTCCAGTCCTGTACGTTCAGGCTGGCGTTGCACGCGTATACGTTGACGAACACGAAAGGGTCCTGTAAGTTTTGTACCCTGACAGCTTGCAGCTGAATGCCATCACTATCCAATTCAGGCATATCTATCTCGACAGCGCCAATGCCTTCTCGTACAAGAATTACTTGCCCAAAGGTTCGCCTATTGTAGAAACTATGAAAACATGAAAGCCGGTGACATGAAGATGGTTTCTCATTCCCAACCGCGTTTCCTGAATATCTGCTATGTACACCAACTTATCCAGTTCAGAACGTCTGTTTTCGCCACTAGCGACATTCCAGAACAAAACATGTTACGATTTCAAAGACAGACGAACTACTTTTGATCTGTGACGTCTTGCTCTAGCACGTCTACCTTGTCGTTTGGTCCTGTCCCGTTTCGGACGTTTATGTTTGCCAACCATTTTTTTGTGTACTAGGCTTTGTAATCACGTGAAATGACGGCTACACTCATGAAAATTTCAGCTCTGATGCACGTACTCCGTCGCACCGGCGAAGATCGTGATAGTGGACCTCCTTGCCAAAATAACTAACATCACATCTAGACGAAATAATTACATAATCCATCTTTCGGTGTCACACACGGTGTCACACAAAAACACAAGTGGATATGTCCGCCATTTTGACCGGAAATTAAGATGATAGTGAGATGCCATGTGATGAAACTCATCAATCATGTTCGCACAATTTGTCTCAGAAAAGTTATGAACATCAGATGACAAGATAAGTTTCCAGATACCACTGTCCTTGGCAGATCTGGTATCCCTAGCATTGACACTATTCTGATGTAAACACATATTCGTTGAGCAGGTCATTTAGTGCCTATGCCAGACCATTGCCTGCCAAAGATATTTATGGTGAGCTGGAGGAGGATACACTATCTCAAGGTGGCCAAAAGATACGTCATAAGAACTTGTTTAAGACCTCACTGAAAGCCTTTGAAATAGACCAAGATATATGGGGGAAACCTGCACAAAATAGATTTACATGAAGCTCTACAGTCAAAAAGAACGTATCATCTTGTGAAAGGAGGAGAAATACAGCGGATCAACAATGTAGCTAGAAAGTCACGGATAGACCAAAATCAGTATACAGTGGTAAATCCATGCACGAACTGCCCGAAATGTAAGGATGAAATGTAAATTTACAGCCCGAATAGGGTTTATTCGCCATCTACGAACTATTAGGCATGGACAAAATTCTAACTGAATTTTCAAAAATGGATGTAACAAATGGTCATCTCTTGTGATAGACGAACACACACAATTGTAGTTGTTGTTTATGGTAGTTCTGATAGTGAGATATTGATATTTCTCTCACGTAACTTGAAAAATTGTTGGTGTTATTTCTTTTATGTTTTCTAGTTCTTCCTTATATTTTCTGTTTAGGTTTTTGAATGACTGCTTTTTTTCTGTAATCCATCGTTTGCATGGTCTGCCTCTGGCTTTGTTACCATCGTACCTATAAAGTAATGCTTTTTTGTGGGACACAGTCTGATGGTAGTCTGGAAGCATGTGAAAACCACTTTAATATGTTGTCTTTGATATAATCCAGAATTAGCATTGTGTTTGTTAGTCTTCTGATGTTTTCGTTTCTTATTTTATCTCTTATTGTTACTCCAAGGATTCTGTGTAGACAAGTCATTTCTGTTGAAACAAAACAATTTCTGTTGTTTTATTTTTTGCTTCTGTTATTAATGTCCACGTTCGATATTGGTAGCATAGTGATGGTATAATGATCGTTTTATATAGTGTAGTTTTGGTATTATCTTCACATATTTGTTTTTGAAAATAGGGTACATCTGCCCTGGTATGCTATAATGTATCCATGTTGGATTTCTTTGTGGGTTTTTTTTCATTTGATGATATGATGCTTCCAAGTTAAGTGAATTTTTTCAACTGTTTAAGTTGTTGGTCATTGATGAGAATAGTGGTGATTCTTTCTGTTTTTTGCAATTGACATTACCTCGGTTTTTTTTCTGTGTCTACCTTCATGTTAAAGTCCATATATGTTATGTGCAATTTATTTATATGTCGTTGTAGTTGCTTTTCTGGTGTTGATATTATTGCTTGATCGTCTGTAAAACAAAAAGATTTTCACTCAGAAGTTGTTTATGTTGTCTTCTCGTTGGTGTTAGCAATTGCACATATACAATCAAAATATGTGATGAATAGCATTGGAGATAGAACACATCCATGTCGCACGCCGGAGTATATGTGGGGTTTGTCTTAACGTCCTACATTCGTTGTAACTGCACATTGACTACCTATGTAACGACTAAAAAGCCATATCCAAAAACTTCTTATACCCATAACCTGCAAGGCACAAAAGAATATAAAGCGAAAAAAAAAGAAAGAAGAAAGTTCTGTGGATCGGTGAGTAAAACTGCTTCTCTTCAGCATTCTACTGGCTAGGTCACAAAACTCGGTGATGATTGTCTGTGCTGGCATGATCTTGTACATTTCTGCATGGATGATAGTCTTAGTGTCCCGCCTGTATGGTGAGGGGGTGATGCCTGTAATTTGTTCCTGTGATAAGGCGAAGTGTTTGATTTTTTAACTTTGTCCAGAGCTTGCAGGTAGGAATGGGCTGCCAAAGTCCATGTTGTTGATCCATGTTCTAGTACTGGACTAATTGCACCTGTATATACGTTCTTTAATGGCGTCTCATTGGCCTCCCAGTGTGTTGCTGCCAATTTCCTCATGATCGCAAGTTTCTTTCTTGATATTTCATCTATTTTCTTAATGTGAGGCCTCCATGTCAGTTTCTTATCTAGTATAGGGTCCAAGTACACCGGCTCGTCTTATGTTTGGATACGTACATTTCCACGTTTTTTCTCTCCTGCTTTATCCTTATTTGAGATGAATTAAGAGTGTTGTTGAGGACTTTTCAGCATTGATCTTTACCATCCATTTCTGGGCCCATGCTGCTATGTTGTCTGCTGCCTTTTGTATTTTGTTGTTGACGATCGTTAGACATTCTGCTACACACCATACCATCAGGTCATCGGCATATATAGGTGCTCTTACACATTGTGACAGTTCGCAGATTAGATCATTTGTGAATACTACGAGTAGAAACAGGGTTGGAGACAGTACTTAGCTTTGAGGAACTCTGTGTTTTATGAGAACTTTTTTTGCTGTTGTATTGCTGTTGTGAACGTCCATAATGACTCTTGCTTTCCTATTATGTAGGAATGATCATATCCACTTACTCATGGTACCCTTAATTATATTTCTTTGCATCTTTACTATCAGTCCATCTTTCCAGACCTTGTGAAAAGCTTTTTTGGAGATTTATCCATAGGGTGAAAACTTTCTTCTTATCTTGAAATGCATCTTTAATGATATGTGGCAGGTAAATTATTTGATCTGCTGTGCTGTTACACTCTAAATCGAGGGTGTTCTGGCACTAATAGCTTCTCTTATTCTATGTGCCATGTCCTCGTCGCCGTCTAGCCGCCAACCTTGTCATGCGCACGTCGTTTATGCATACTAAATTCATATCAATCAAAGCATCCTCAAGATCTCTTCTCTGTTCATTAGAGGCAATATTGCCCCAAGATCTGCTTGTTCTGGCACTAATAGCTTCTCTTATTCTAGGTACTATTTCGATCTTTTGTTGACCACCCTTTCCATTATCTTGCAGACACAACTTGTTAGACTTATTTGACTGTAACTGCCAGGCTTCTGCTTGTCATTTCCTTTTTTTACTATTGGACACAAGAAAGCTTCTCTTCATGACTGTAGTACATTGCATGTATCCCAGCTGTAGTTGTTTAGCTGTAGTAATTTATACATTGCTGCATGTCCTAGGTTCTCAAGCATTTCATTGGTGGTGCCGTTCGGTCCTGATGATTTTCTATATTTTAATTTCCTTATAGATACGTTTAACTCTTCTATTGTGAATAGTTTAAACATGGTATATGGACAGTTTCTGCTGTCATTGTTTATCATTGTTTATTTCTTGACGAATACTTCATTGTCTACATGCATTTATGGTAATGGTAATTTCTTTTCTGTAGGATTCTGCTGCTTGCTTGCCAATTTCGAGTTAAGCTGAATCTTCCAGTATAATTATTTGTCATTGACAAACTATATGTCCGGTTGTGTGGCTGCGTGGTACCAAGATGTGAGTGCGTTTCATGACCAAGATAGTATAGATAGGGTTAGATAATTATTTATTCTGGATTTATTTTTTAATTTAAAAACATGATTGTTTTATTCCATCCATTATTCTAATTTTAAACATATTTTCTTAATTCCTACAGTGACTACAGCGATAACCTATATGAAGAAACTTATAGCCAATAGAATGCTTGCTTACAGTATAAAAAGTGTCACCGCAGCACTTGAAAGATGTTCCAAAAGACATTATCAGCCACAGTTTGATACTGCAATATAAAAATATATGGTTTTGTTTCCACATATCAATGTTAACCAAATGAATTCACATGTTGTAATTGTATATGTGACCACCAACAAAACTTTTACTGCTCACGGATTAAGATAAATGTATACACTAATGTTACCAGGAATTGCACATCCAAGCCCTTAATCCTTTCACCCTTTACAGAGCTGAAAATCAAATAATGAAAATATTCAATCATTTTACCGTTTATAAAGTTGAAAATAAAATAATGAAAATATGCAATACTTTAATGTTTACAGAGTTGACACTAAAAAATTAAAGCCCTGAATTTTTTTATGTTTACAGAATTGAAACCCCTCAATCATTTTATGTTTACAGAGTTTAAAACCATAAATCCTGTTATGCTTACAGAGTTGAAACCCTCAATTTTGTTATGTTTAAAGAGTTGAAACCCTTCAATTATTTTATGTTTACAGAATTGAAAATCCTCAATAATTTTATTCTTGCAAAGTTGAAAACCCTCAATCAGGTTATGTTTACAAAGTGTAAAAACAAAAACCCTCAATCCGGTTATGTTTGCAAAGTTTAAAAACAAAAACCCTCAATCCGGTTATGTTTACAAAGTTTAAAATAAAAACCCTCAATCCGGTTATGTTTACAAAGATTAAAAACAAAAACCCTCAAACCGGTTATGTTTATAAAGTTTAAAAACAAAAACCCTCAATCCGGTTATGTTTATAAAGTTTAAAAACAAAAACCCTCAATCCGGTTATGTTTATAAAGTTTAAAAACAAAAACCCTCAATCCGGTTATGTTTATAAAGTTTAAAAACAAAAACCCTCAATCCGGTTATGTTTATAAAGTTTAAAAACAAAAACCCTCAATACTCTATATTTAAGGAATGTCCATAAATTACGTCAACAATTAGGGGGAAAGAGGAATCAGAAAATTTTCGCAGTTGTTAACAAGTGGGCAGGGAGGGGTTTGTTGGAAAAAAGTTGACGTTAACTATAACTGTGTATGCATCAAATAAAATTGTTTAAATATGAATATTTCTTTTTAAAATATGAAATCATGTAATTTTTAAAGATTCTGCAAATTGGTGGGTTTTGTGTGTGTGTTTGTGGGGGTTTTTTGGTTGTTGTGTTTTTTTTTGGGGGGGGGGGGGTTTAATCACATTTGACATAAATAAAACGAAAAAACGAAGAAAGGTCTCGAAAAATTTAAAATTCGTGATAATTGACATGGAGGAGGGAGGGAAAGAGATTTTTAAAAAGTGGTCACGAAAATGTTGATATAATTTGTGTCCGATTAGCGGCTGTTCCTTCCCGAAAGTGATGGCAACCTACGGGAATATTGTGCCTAGAAATTTCCAATGGATTAAGGAAATGTGTTCTCTATGATTGTGGTCTTGTGGTGTAGCATTAGTTTAATATACATAGACAAGCTGTCGGTGAGCAGTAAGTAAGTCATTCATTCAACACCATGGATATCAACGTAAACAGAAAGGGCAAACACATTAAATTGGGAACATGGAACGTAAGAAGTTTAAAACATGGGAAGCAACACGTTGTAATAGAAGAGATGAAAAGAACACCAGTAGACATCCTGGACATAGCTGAAAATAGATGGGCAAATAAAGGGAATTTCACTTTAACAAATGAAGAATTGTGCATTTTCAACGGATCAGAGAATGGAGGGCTCATCGGTGTCAAATTTACCTCTCCAAAAATATCAAATTCTCTTTATTGGGATATTACCGCATAAATTAGCGTATATTCACCATCAGGAGCCTGAAAAAGTTCAGTGTGCAAATGATGTGTTGTTCTGCCATTTTATTTACGCTATTGGGGCTGTCCATAAATTATGTCAACAATTGTGTGCCAATATTTTACCCCTACCATACTATTTTACAAACTGTAAAGAATCCAAGGACTCCCCTCTCCCTTGTTCAACTATGTCAAATACCCCCACCCATCCACACACGCACATACACATACCCACACATCACACATTATTTAGCATAAAAAGGAATAAACACAGATTTTATCCAATTTTTTTAAATGCCAAATTCAAGCAACGTATGGTCATTGATGCCAAATTCCAGCAACTTATGGTAATTGATGCCAAAACTCAAGCAACTTGTGTAATTGATGCCAAATTCAAGAAACGTATAGTAATTAATGCCAAATTCAAGCAGCTTATGGTAATTGATGCCAAATTCAAGAAACGTATAGTAATTGATGCCAAATTCCAGCAACGTATAGTAATTGATGCCAAATTCAAGAAACTTATAGTAATTGATGCCAAATTCAAGAAACTTATAGTAATTGATGCCAAATTCCAGCAACTTATGGTAATTGATGCCAAATACAAGTAACTTATGATAATTGGTGTTTAAAGAAACGTTTTATTGATGTCAACTTTTGCCAAACCACTTCCTTCCCCTTGTCAACAACTGTCAAACTTTTTTCAGATTCCCTCCTCCCTAAGTGATAGCATAAGTTTTGGACAGCCCCATTGTTTGCAATTAGTTTTTTTTCCTTCTATATTTTCTGTGTTTTTAAGCTACATGACTTTTATATTTATCAAATGTTTGTATTTTATCTTTGAATCCATATTATTGCATTCAAGAACTATATTGTATTTACTTTAATACTATTTGTGACCTAAAGAATTCCTAAAGCTCACCTGAGAATCACACATGGACCATATAATTAGTAAGCCAGTGCACTAACCACTGTGCTCACACACTTTCTATTTTATTCAAGTGAAGATTTTTCACTGACTTTCCCCAGATGTTAGCCAAGGTTGTCACAGCATCAGCACACATTGGACAAGGCCATAGGTGCTCTGATCAGAGTGTAGTGGTTTACAGTTCCAATGTGATGCATATTTATCAGTCTCTTCGTATATCTGTTGTGTCTCTCTGTGCATGGTATTTTGATCTCTATACCAATCTGATGCAGTCTTGAGAGCAATCACGATTAATATTAAGTGACATTCTTTCCAGAATGTTGTCTTCGTCGTAGATACTCTGAACTCTTCTGTCCCTGGGAAGCAGGCCTGCTTTGACCAACGACATGTACATACATTATTCGATGTCACTGGCCCTTCGTCTTCTTGGTCTTCTTCTCTCACCTGTCACTCTAACCTCTAGCACCAGCCTTTTGATACCACGATGTCGCTTTAAGTGTCCAAAATACTGTAGTTTACTTCTTATGATGGTATTTAGAAGGCACCCTTCATTTAGTTTCAAAACTTCAATGTTCTTCCTTTTCTTTGTCCATGATATTCGTAGAATCTTTCTGCAGTACTTCATTTCAAATAAATTTATTCTTTTGGGTATTGTCTTCTTTAAAGTCCAAGTCTCGCATCCACTATGTTGCCAATGGGAAAACACATTATATTAAAAGGGTTACTTTAGTATCTTTATTACTATTCCGGTATTTTGCCACAGCTTTCTCATTTGTGTTAATTTGAGTGTTGCAATTGCGACTCTTCTTCTAATCTCGACTGAACAATCTCCGGAAATATTTATATTTGCTCCAAGATGTTCAAATTTGTTTAAACATTCTAGTCCTATATTTTCTATATTTTCTATGTTGATTATTGGTTTAGTCTTTGTTTTGTCTGTTGTCATAATTTTTGTTTTCTGTGCTTTTAGATACGATATTGAATCTCGCTGTATTTCTTTGTTTCAGTGCTTCATGATGTGTAGTAAGAAGGACTGTGGCATCTGCATATCTTATTTCTGAAATCTTGTATCCACCGATATTTAATAGATTAAACGCATTTTCCTCTAGTTCTTCTCTTACAATTTGCATTATCTTCTCTGCATAGGTGTTAAAAAGATAAGAGAATAGAGTGCACCATTGTCTCGCTCCACTTTGAACAGCGAATCATTCAGATGTTTCTCCCTCCGCTCTTACTATTTCTTGTGTTGATCGTGATATAGTGTTTCAATAAGATGTATTAAATGTATGGGAAAGCCCAAGTCTCCCATGATGGACCTCAGTTGGTAATGTTTAATACAATCAACAGCCTTGGTATAGTCTATGAAGCACATATGTAGGTCTAAGTTTCTATAGATTTCTCCGTTATGTTCCTCATGTTGTATATGTGGTTCACTGCGACATTCGCATTCATAAAATATTGATTTTAGACTGAATTCGATGAATTGGTTATGGACTGTATAATGCCATACTTGCTTTTGTTCCCACACCGCGAGCTGGGTTGATAAGCACATTGGCAATGTGAGGCATATCAGGGTAAGCAACCCAATAAATTTCGTCCCGACGGGATGCGAACGATTCTAGTATAGATAAATATAGTTTGGAATTTTGAAAGTGTTGTTATATAGGGAAATTTATTATAAAAGGATAGGCTATAGAGGGATTACACTGCAATACTATTACCTGCCACAAATATCATAAGACACGATTACAAAAGTTGGTCGTGAGTTGGTCATCTAGAAATAGTCTATATACTGAAGTTTTCTGGGTATGACAGAAAGATATTAGAAATCACTCCACTGCATATAGGAAGAAAGAGCAAATTGCTCACAATTCATGGGGATCCGAGCCGCAGATACGTTCTACCCAAGGGAGATAAATAAATCATTTCTGTTTTCATGAGTCAAATCATCTTTTTGGTGAATAATTTGATGACCATCTAGTGAAAAATTGCTGCGGGTATGGGGGGGGGGGGGAATTGGTTGGTCTTTTTCCTGCCTTTTAGCCACGTTCTTAGTACTAAAAGTCATATTCCGATTTGCTAATTTGAGGAGATTTGAACATTCGTGGTATTAAATCGTAGCATAATTTAATCTCCGCTAAAATAAGCAATTTTTAAAATAATTTTTGGCAACACTGTCTGCTGGTGACTAATTTCATTGAGAACACGAAAACTGTCCGCACTATAACACACTTGGAATGAAGGTGCACTTATCAAATTTCGCTCACATTTCGTAAAATAGGTAGACATGTGATATGTGACCGGACCAGATAATTTAACTACAAAGTGGTAAGACCAGTATTAAAGAGAAATAACAATAAACAAAGGAACAGCGACCTTTTCAAAGTTACGATACCACAAGTACCTTACCAAGAAACACACACAAACAGGAAATAAAAACACATTATTTATTTATTAAAAATGTACAGAAATGGTCTTTAACTTTTTTTTTCATTTCTTATGGACGGAGATGGAATTGTGGGACCATATCTGTGCCTTTTAAAAAACTAAATAATTTAATTTTATGTTTGTATTTACAGTTTGTATTTGTTTCTTGATAAGACCACTGTTGAACAGTAACGTAGAAAAAGTTCATCCTTTGTTTATTCTTATTTATCTTTTACATTGCTTTACTATTATGCGGTTAGATTATCTAGTAAGATTACTACATTATCATAGTATTTATCGCTTCTTGGTTTTGCTACTCGACTCTCCTTCCCCCCCCCCCCCCCCCCCTTCTCCCATTTCATCCTTGCCTATTTTCCACAAAAAAAGCTTAACATTATCTAGAAAATGAGGAAGTTAAACGAATATGAGTGGATGCCGCATTGTTTATAGTGAGCAACCCCCTTCCAATCCTTACTAAAGGTGTATCTGCGGTCCTGTCTACATGTGGGTTATCATCCCATATTCGTTGTCGAAGTCGTATCTACTGCTCTGTGCCCGTTGCAGCCAACAACGACACGGAGACTTAGCATGATGATGATGAAGAAATTAGAGATTTCTTGAAGTATTCATTCTATATATCTATATGTACGCTGTGACCCTTGTTTGTCTTGCGGAGTCAAGGGTGGAAGAGTTCATTGGAAATGGCCTTCATGTGTTCTTTTTGTGAGCTTGTTCCTGTGGCTTCTTTGATTTCTGTGATCCATCTTTTACATGGTCTGCCTCTGGCTTTATAGCAGTTATATATATGTGTCATGGTCATTTGTGGCATGCTATTAGTTGGCAGTCTGGAAGCGTGTGAAAACCACTTGATCTCTTGTCTTTTGATGTGTTCTAATACTGGTATTGTTTTGGTTATCTGTCTAATGTTATAATTTCGAATTATAACTCTTAATGACACTCTGAGTATTCTTCGTCAACATAGCATTTCTGCTGTCACTATTTTTCTTTTGTCTTGTGCTGTCATTGTCCATGGTTGGTACTGGTAACATAGTGATGGAATAATAATAATAGTCTTGTATAATGCAACTTTAGTGTGTATGTTTACATTTTTGTTTTTGATAATATGTGTCATCTGTCCGAGGATCTGATAACATACTGGATCTGATTCCATCTATTAACTTCTTTTTTCCTTCACTCGATATAATGCTTCCTAAGTAAGTGAACTCGTTTACCTGTTTAAGGTGTTGTTTTTTTTATTATCGATGGAGATAGTAACATTCTTTCTTTGCTATTGCCATTATTTCGGTCTTTTCAATATTAATCTTCATGCTGAATTTTTCACATTTTGTATGGAGTCTGTTCATATGTTCTTGCAAATTGTCTTCTGATATTGCTATTAGTACTTGGTCGTCTGCAAAGAGTAATTCGTTCAATTTGTCTTTTATGTTATCTTCTTCGGTGGCACTTGACACACCCCTGGCGAACTCCTGATTGAATTTGAAACGTATTGGACACTCCTGCGTTTGTTCTTTCATATATTGCATATATTGATTAAGTGTTCTGGTACTCCGTATATTGATAGTGTTTTCCATAGTTGTTATATGTCTACTCTTTCGAAAGCCTTTTCTTGACGAATGCGATGTATAATTCTTTGTTGTTTTCTGTGGCTCTTTCTGTTATCTAAGTGTAAAGATAGCATCCGTGCAGCTTTGTTTTTACGGAAGCCCATTTGAAGGTTTTTAAGTTGTGGTTCAATGTATGATCGTAATCGTTGTTTTTATTTTTATTTTTTTTATTTTCCTGTGTGGCTTAGTAAAGATATCAAACTGTATTTTGTGCAGTCTTTCTTACTGCCTTTTTCTCTTCCATATGGGAATGATTGTCGCGTTGCTCCAGTCTTCTGGTGTTTCTTGCTTCTTCCATATTACATTCAAAAGTTTGTGTAGCCATTTGTTCCCGGTCTGTGCTCATGCTTTTATAAGTTCTGTTTGTATGTTATCAAAGCCTGTTGCTTTGTTTATTGATGCTTTGTTTATTGCAATAAATAAACACATTTCTTTGATAATTTCTTTGATAAAAATATTTTGTTTGTTGTGATAATTTACATTCGACGTTTTTTGATTCTTTGTGTATCTTGATAAAGACCTTTTGGTTGAAACGTTGAATATGTTTTGTGTATTGTAATTTGTATGTTTTCTAGTGTGCACATCATTACCCACTAGTTTTAGTTATAGTCCGTCGTGTCTGAGTGAAGCGATTATATAAACTGTGTTTTAGGTAAGTACAATTGTTGTTACGTTCCACGCAGTTACCTTGTATTGATTATCGTATCTAAATTAGACATGTAGTACATTGTCTTCAACTGGCTGTATCACATATTGCAGCCGAGTGTCTTCCAATGAACCTAGATTTGTTCTTTTAAATATGGGACGAAAAGATATGGCGAATGCTTATGTGATTATGAACAACTTCATGTTATTCTTCAAAAAGAATCGATTAAAGAATATTTATAAAAGTTTGTTCAGATCATCAATATTATCATCATTGCAACAACCTTTATAAACAAGTGCAGCTAGAAAATATTACAAAATTGAAGGATACTTGGCAGACTGAGATTTGGTACTATGAGAAAAACCAGTTTCTAATAGTAATGAATTATAATGTGAAATCGTATAACCTTTTTCTTAATATCTTTAGCACCTTTTTACGAGCTTTTTTTCGTTAATTTTATAGTGTATTTTTGTCACGAGTCTAGTGACTTTTGACAAAAATGATTTGGCAACACTAAAAAAAGCAGAACATATCTAAAGAAAAGGATGTTGTGTGTCTGGCTGATTTTGCATATCAAGAATAACATTAATTATCATATGTGTAGGTTCTTGTTTGGAGCGTTTACCCCAACGTGATTATTTCAATAGGCAATGTTTGCCAGTTTATATTAATTTTAATATGAATTTATGTATGGTTAGAGTTAGCTCAAAACCTCTCCTAACCCAAACCCTAAGCCTTTAATCTAAACAAAATGAATAGTTATATTAATAATTGATATACCATCAATAAACCCGTAACCCTTCAGGGTCGTAGGTGTACCGCATTGGATGCTTCAGAACACAGAGTCTCCCCAGCGAATGCTATCCTCAGCGATGCGGATGAGTGTGGAAATATATTGTCTTGTCCATTCCTTGATATTGTCTGTCCATGTCTTTATTTACCCTCCTCTGCTTCTTCCCCGTCGACAATTCCCTGCAGTATTGTTTTTGACAAGGAATCATGTTTGCAAGCATGCCCAAACGATGCTAGTTTTCGTCGTTTCACTATTGAAAGCAATGGTTCGTATACACTTGCATACATCTCTACTTTATTTATTACGTGTACATTTTTAAATCAATTGGCAAATATTGCCAAGGGAAATAATCAAAAGAATAATCACATCGGCAGTACACGTTCCAAACAATTAATTAAGTGTAATGTAATATCTTTTACCATTTTAATTAAAAAATGGCTTGTGCTTTTATAAAAAAATGTAGGGCTTTTTAGGCACGAGGTAGTCTTTTTACTGCTCTTTGTGAGTCCTCAAGATCAGAGGATTTTGAGATGAATGAGCATGAGTCAATATCGAGAATGCAAGAATTCGAGTGAGGATGGGCGTGGCCCGTAGAGAACCCCTGACAAAGACGTCAAAAAGAGCAATGAACCAACATAGAACCGGAGCCATCAGCCGTTATACCCTGAGTGATTTACTGAAGCGGAGATCGGAGCACATATGGACGTGCCCGGTATGCGAAAGGACAATCAACAGAACTAATACCTAATACTTAGGCACGAGTAGTGCTTTTTTTACGAAATGAGTTTCAAACACTGTGCGGAATCAAATGTCAACATCCGGTTCAGTACCGCAAGAAATGGCGGGTTAGTAAGAAATATCAGTTATTAGTAAATTGTTGATTAGCATTTGGATCAGCTTTTTGAATAAAATATGTGTGTGAAAACAATATGTATTACATTTTCTAGTGTAAACAAATGCTAAATTATTTTATTTGACGTTTAAAGTTACCAGCTTGCTGCTCTCACTTGTGACTTCGCACTTCTTGAGCTGTGGTGGGACTAGTCTCAACAAACTTTACAAACTTATTATTCATTTTGATTTTAGTATTCAATAATTACCCAATTATCTTATACTTTATACTGACTATGACATCGTCTATTAAATCATAATTGTATTATCGTAGCTGTTTAATGAGTTCGTATATCTTCGTGCTTAATCAATAGTATTTAATAGTTGATAACTATATTATTTATATTAATAATATAATTTTTTGGTAGTGCCACTTTCACGTCCCCTTACGATTTCCTAATGCCTAGAGGTCTCCCTCTTCTTCTTATTCCGGGTGGCGATCAATATAGTGACTGATGGGGAATTCTTAGGCTGCTCATTCTGAGAACATGGCCCATGTAATTGTAAGTCCAACGCCTTTGTCGGTATAATCTTCGTATCTACGGTCACCGCGCTAAAAATAGCACACTGTTGACATTTTTAAACAAGCGACGTCATTGAGTTCCGCTAGAAAATCCGGCAACCAATCAAATCCCGCGTGCGATGACGTCACACACCCAACGAACGCGAAGCGATTTTGTGCGTGGCGGACATTTTTTTAAAGAAAAGATTTGATCGATTTTAGCAGAGATTTCACTAGCGGAAATCTGCAGTCGCCTAATTAAAAATGTAAACAGTGTGAAATGGGTAAAATGAAGCACTTACCTTATTCACCGGATAAATTCTCCGCAAACCATGCATTAATTATAATATAAATCTCAAATCATAAGAATAACACAAACCATGAGCACCGATCCACTTTGTTGAAATGTGCGGGCGTTTGCTGGTTTCTGATCACGCCTCGCTGAGCGTTGCCAACTCATTTCATCATAAAGCACCAGATTTGAGTGCTTTCTTCCGTTTTTTTTTCTTTCAATAATTTTATAATTTGAAATAAAAACTGGACATTCAAATGCCATGAGGGGGAGACCCCCCTCAACCCCCCCCTTTTAGACTTTCAAATTTCATGAGGGGGGAGACCCCCCCCCCCTTTTTGGACTTTCAATTGTCATGTTGGGGGAGACCCCCCTTTTTGAACATTCATATGCCATGTATTTCCCCCCCCCCTTTTTTTTATACCACCCCTCCCTCTCCTTTTTTATTATTTTTTATCTCCTTTATTTTCCTTAAAACCACACACAACCTTAACTAACTCCAAAACGATTCCCGCGCGAACCGTGATATCATAACCTCTCGCAAGCCGTGGCACATTTCCGCGCGAACAGTGGATCAGCGCAACTACAGCTTTGGGGAATACCTCAAAACTAGGTCAAATTCCACCATGACCATAGATACGTGGATTGCGCCCCTTTGTCTAATGAAGGAAGATATATAGGTTTGTTTGCTTTCCTCTCTACTTATAATAGCATTAGATTTAAATGAAGCATGAAATCCTACATGAAACATATAGGAAAATATAAATAAAACTTCTGATCACAAAATGTAGCCAAGTTGATAATTTCTAAATTATCTTAGTTATTTTCAATAATACAATACACAAATTATACATTTTTGTGTTTGCGGAGACAAGACGCTTATGTTGATCACATTTTTGGAATTTTCAGATGGACAAAGACATAATTGATATTCAAAATGGCGGCTAATTAGCATAATTATAATGAAAATAAACATATATCTATTAAACATAATAAAATACCACAGAAACTATATATTTTTGTATTCGCAAAGATCAGACGCATGTGTTGATCACATTGCTGTGATTCTCATATGCGCGTACAACTAATTAATATTCAAAATGTTGGCTAATTTGCATAATATAAACAAATGTTGATGTTTTAAAAAATTAACTTTTTTATTTGGGTATTGTTTTACCCTCTTAAAAGTTACATATATAAAAAGAAAAATGGTTACAGAGCTTAATAAATTTAGTTTCAAACAAGTAAAGCGGTGCCATCACTAAATGAAACCCTGTCACAAGAAATTTATAGCCTAAGCAACATTTTCCAAATACGCTAATCCCAGATGTCCAAGTACCTACAAGTAAAGTATGTCTTCACTGTGACTAGTGTGACCTTTGAGTTTCTAGGTATTATCTAACCTTTGTAGCGTGATTAGTAGAATTTGTATTTAAAATTAAGGTATATTAATTGAAAAGGCATATTAATTTCGTATTAGTATTTATATTAGGGTAGTGTGTAATGATTAGGATCAGTTATAAATGAAAAAATATATTAGTTATCAAAATTATAATTATAAGTAAGTGTGCGTACAAATTTGGTTTCATCCACCGTTACGAGCTATTAACCTTTAGGGCTCTGGATTAAATTGAGAAATTTCTCCCCTGGGCCTGGATTGGAAAATTTGCGTTATTGATGGTGGGTGTTTTGAAAATGCAATAACTTTTTTGTTTTAGAAGATATTAAAATAATTTTTACACATGTAAATAAAGGAATAAATAGTGAATATAATCGTGTTGTTGTTGTATGTGTGATATGACAGTTGTGAGTAAGTTGTGAAGTTGAAAATTTGGGGGGGGGGGGGATGGAAAATGCCATTTTCAAAATCGCAAATATATCTTCTTGACGACCCTAATACATGAGCAATGTGTGGCAACATTTGTAAAATCCTGATAAATACCTATACTTATTGTATATGTATTTTTTTATATCCAAACTAATATAATATGAACTAAAAAAAACTAATTGCATATATATGAAGAAATCGCATATAACGTCCGTCCGGTCAACACTAGGTCTATGCCGACACGCAACGTAATTATTGTCCATGCACACATGTGGCACCCCTGATACATATTATTTTTGTGTTTTTGAATGAATACACACACATTCTTATCAAATAACAACATATTAAACACAAAAAACAACAATTAGAACATGTAGTCACGATCATTTACCAATGCCACGCGGTACTCAATTTGATAGTAAAATACGGCAGAAAATGGCTTAAGTCGCTCTAGAAATACATTGACAAATTCAACCGGCTTTCTCTCTCTTACAATCGTAATGAGTAAAGGAATTTGACCTTTAAACCGTGACGTATTCCTAGCTTCGTTTGGCGGCTTTATATGTCATCTGTTCATTACTTCGTGAAGTTCCGTACTCGGGAATCAGGCGATATCGTATGGTGAGTGATCTCGCCCGCAGGCACAAGGGGGCGTGACCTCGCCCGCAGAGTCGTAAAGGTTAATAGCACACTGTTTACATATTTAACTAGTAGACATCATGGAGTTCCGTGAGAAAACTAGAGAACCAATGGAATAGATTCAGACCGTAACGTCAAATCCTCACCAAACGATTTTATGCGTGCCAGACATTTTTATTTAAATTGATCTTTTGATGGCGGATTTCATTGGTTTTACTAGTCGAAATCCATACACGCCTAGTTAAAAATGTAAACAGTGTGAAATGGAACAGTATGAAACACTTACCCTAGTCACCATTCCTTGTTTTATCCCACAACGGAAATCCCAGAATATATGTGGTAGCCGCTTAGTCACTGTTCCTTAGCGGATAAACTTGATTTCACAAGGAAATCTTGGAACATATGTGGCGATTTTTTTATGCCTCTTCCGCCAATTGATAAAGAAACTGATATCCCGGGTGGTCATTTTTCACTGCTAAAACTTTACTAAAATCTTGCGTTGCTGTTTTCACTTCGCAATATCTGCGTAAAATAGACTGCTTTTTTCCCGCTGATGTTTGACCAGATCTAATTGCACATACTGACCAGATCAATTCTCGACATTGACTCGAGATTTATTTAGTTTACAATATAATTAAATTTATAGTATACAATAGGAAAACGTACGAAATATATAACTTAGGGGGGATGCTGAATGTTAGTTATTATTTTTATAAAATCAACTCCACCGCATCGCGGCTGCTTGACCAACAGGACTCCAATGCCCACCATTCTCAGTTCCCAACCAGCATGCTCAAATTTCCACGTGAACCATTGACGTCACAACCATTGAACTTTTCGAGGGAATACCTCGAAAGTAGGTCAATAAATCCAACGGTGGACATAACCAATTTTTTGCCGTAAGTTTGCTTGATATCGTTTGGATCGGAGGACGTCACGGCATCCAATAATTTCATTAGTGTTACATGGAAATCCATGATGTCAGCTTCTTAAAAATGTAAACATGTGCTATTTATAGCGCAGTGAAGACTTATTCCATAGTTTTACCCAAATAGTATTTAGAATTAAGACAAATTTTACCTTAGCTGGTCAATCGCGTGCCCCTCTCTCAGTGTGTAGCGGGCAGAGATAATGAACATGCAGTACAGGAAAAAGGTGGGAGCCTTAGTTATCGTTCTAACATCGATGGATGATACATTGTTATGATGATTGTATCCTTGGTTGTGTTGAGTTCTTGTTTGTTCAAGGCTTATCTTGATGTTTTCTTGGTCTACCCCTGACTTTATGTCCTGATATTCTTTTGTTGTTTTTATAGGTTTAGTATTTGGACATCCAAGTTCTGAAAGTTCTGAAATTGTTTCTTATGCTACAAAAAAGCGTGTTACGAATTTTGGGGGAAAGACTATAGACCATGCTTTAATTTTTCAATATTTTGATTATAAATATATGTCGATGGCTATCCAAATGTGTGTTATTTTGGCTCAGATATGTTTTGTGCACATCATCATTAGTACGTCATCTTCCCCCACCTACATTTAGCAAATCATAATGTGACTTGGAACCTTTGCTGCGAGACTGTTAAAGACCATGTTTGGCATTGATAGCAGAGTGTTGGTTATAAAATTTGTAGATATTATCTGTCTTGATTTCCATCTTGATCTTTGGGTGATGTAATAGTGAAAGTTGATAAATAACTGTGTTTGCTTTCTGACACCTTGTTTCTATTTCTCTATCTAGTCTTCCATTTTCTGAAAAATGCTGCCAAAATATTTAAATTCTTTGGCTTTTTTCATTTTGATGTTATCTACTATTATATCAGGTAAAGCCAGAAACAGGATAATTAAGTTTTGCTAATCACTGGAGTCCCACATAATAACGCACAAGTCAATGTTTCGACCAACAGGCTTTTATCAAGACAACAGAAAACAAGTAAGAACAACACTATAGCCTTTCACTTAGCCAAGTTAACTATAATGTGGAGATATATATGCATTTAATTTGGAGAGCACTGGTTTCTTCTTCTGCGTTCGTTCTCAAACTCCTGCAGATCAGCAGGATGTAGTCCGGAGAACGGAATGCGCTGTGTCATGGTTTACAGCATTGCTGTGATATCTGCGCCTTTCTGCCTGACACATCTGGCTTCAGCATGGCTTTGGGTCACTGACCCTATATGGGATGGGACAGCCAACTCCATCCCATAACCTCCTTAGTCGCCTCGCACGACATGCATGGAAGGTAAACAGTGGGTAAACAGTGTTGCTATTCTTTGCTCCCCTTTCGGGCACTGATAACACACAGGCGACTGGTTTCTGCCTTATGCACCATTTATCTATCTATAAACGCGAACACATCAAGTTTCTGGAATACCACATTGGAGGCATCAACACACAGAATCCTCCAGAAATTTCCATCTTCAATGATACTGATGAGTGAGGAAAAATCTCATCCAGTTCTTGATGTTTGTTCATGCTTTTATTTGTCCTCCTCTGCTCCTTCTACCATTCCCTGCTGTATTGTGTTTGACAAGGAATCATTTCAGCATACATGTCCAAGCCATGAAAGTTTTTGTTGTTTCATTGTCTGATTATCCATTGCAGATAGTGTACCATATTCAGTGTCAAAGTAGCATTCTTATATTTTGGTTAGTAATTACCATTAGTTACCTTTATATTATCTTGCTGGAGTAGTGTTATCAATGCTAGATCTAGCAACATTGTCTTCATTCTCACACAGGCCAGGTCTCACCTCCATTCCATGATACATGAGCTAGTAGCTTTTTTTAACACAGCTAACAAAATACAGTATACAATATATTCAATAGGCACTGCAGTAAATGAACTAAAGTAGATTATATATGCACTATTATGTTAATAATTTATTCTGTTATTTTCTTTCAGATTTGAAAACACAACAGCAAAATTAATTTGCTGTGCTGAATTCTTTGATTAGCTAGAAAACATCTGTAATAGAGTATATAGTCAATAATTAAGTGGTCTCTTTGTCATTAGAAATTTTGTGTAAAATAAAATAGATGAACTGTGTTTACTTATGACTAATTAAGATTGTTAAAATAAATATCCATAGAGACCTCAGAAAATACATTCACTGTCTCCATATTGGAAGACTTTTAGTTTACAAATAGTTATACCTCATAGTTACATCACTTGCTAAATCATATCACATATGAGGAATTGCCTGAGAAAGGATGCAGACAAAATCTACACCCTTCGTAGAAGGCTGGGAGTTTGTGCAGACACTAGGAGAAGGCGCATATGGAGAGTATGTATGATTTTTTTTAAATATATAATTGTTAATAATGTATCATCAATTGTAACTTGTCTTATCTTTCTTCTTAACCTGGTTGACTGTTTGCTGTTTATAGATTCTAGTTAAATATAGGCCTCTAGGTACCAGGCTTCTCAAAGCATTACATGATCTTTACATTTGGCTCTGCCATGTGAACATCAATAGTGCCATTATTGCTCATCATTTATTTTTTGTTGATCATGTAATCTTGAGAAAGGCCTTTTGGTCGAAAAGTCTATTTGTTTGTGTTTCCAGTGATTAGCAAAATGTATTGCCCTGTCTGAAAGCTCAGGAGACACTGCACCACTTTATATAGGAAGAAAGAGTTATTGGTGATGAATTCACATCATTGTACTCCTGTCAAACGTATAGGTTCTCAGTCTCACACATCAGATGTTGAAAGGTTATAGGGTTTTCATGTCCTGTGGCTTTTGCTGGTTTAAAATTCTAGCTCTACTGTGCAGGCGACATCTTCCTTATGCCACATTAATACGGAATTCTCCCAATCGCTGACTTCATCATTAACTGCAGTATCCACATCTAATAGTTGTTCTTTAAGCAACTTCAACACATCACCTTTATTCATTGTCAGCTTCAACACATCTCCTTTACCCATTGTCAACACTTCAATACATCACCTTTATCGATTATCGACTGTACATGCTTTTCCTACAATCATGTTATCTCAAACAAGAGTTTCATTGCTCATAATTTCTGATGATTAAAACACATGAAGTTAAATATTATGGTGATTCCCAATAATTTTGATTGATCATGAAATTGTTCATGGCTGTTTTGCAGATCTTATATCTTCGTTTTATTCTGTGAATTTACCATCCACCAGATGAGAGCTCACCAATGAGAATTCATTGTAAATGCAATCGATTGACATTCATTTTGCACGGCCAAGCCATCTTAAATGTCCATGTCTGAGAGTTAAGTAGAGGGATGATATCTAAATGCACTGCAAGATTTCCATGAAAAACTTACTACATGCAAAATTAAAAGTTTAAGTAAAGCAGCAATCAGAACAAGAATATGATCATATGAGGAATGAAGAGATTACAAAAATCTATTGGAATCACATCTGTGGTCAAATATTGAAAAATAGACTGAAATGTTTTGCAACTTAATAAGAATAAACCCTTATTGGCCAGCAGGAGCATATAACATGAAAATTGAAGCAGCAAGATACAGAGGAAGATTAAAAAAAGAAGGTTGGAGTTACCAACATTCTGAGACATCACAATATTACTGCATATCAAGCAACCAAACATACCATAGCCCAAAAACCTATCGTTATTCAATACTGTGACACCTTACAACAAAAACAGAGAAAAGATGATAGATAGAAAACGTCCATGATGGTAATGCTCAAAAATTTGCAGGAAAGCTTATTTACGGAAGCTTTCTTGCAGAAGCTGGAAAATAACAGAAGCACTGAGAAAGAAATTAAATTCATCTGAAAATAAATCTATGTATATAAATGGCTATTTCTGAATCTTTGTTTTCACTATACACAATTTTAATATATGTCATGTGCAGGAATGAAATTTGCCACCATTATAGCGCAGTTGAAATGGATGACACTGGCACTAGCAGAATTTGGAATTACTGCCCAGTTGTCCTGCAAAAGCTGACCAATGATACGATTGGTTAACTATTTACCTGTGACTTAGTCACAAAGGTCAAACTTGTAAACAAATGCCGTTAATGGCTGTTTCCTGAGCGGTAGAAATTTTTATTATAGCATTTGATCGACTTTTACTCATGTTTCAATCGAAGTTTACGATTAATTAATATGGTCACTATTGGTTCTACTTCCATTTATGCTATTTTTGTGGTATTTGATTACCCGGTATATAAGATGGAATTTTCCACATTTATCTTATGTTCACTCTGAAAGTTCCCATGCACAATTAGAAATGGGTCGATATTATGCAACATTCATAAATATACACAATTTTCAGCTCCATGATATACGGTCTCAGTAGTCAAGTTGTTAATGCATCAGATTCTTTTGCAAGCTATCACTGTTCATTCTGCAGGATCGTTGCTTTTTTTGTTATTGTGTTATCCTTAAATTTAGGTTAATATGTAGAAATGGAAACATGTCAATGTCATCGCAACATTATAAGAAAAATATCCACATCTATTATATTTTTGTTTTATTCTCGCCCAGACATTGCTTCTAGTGTCTTATAAAACTCTCTATTGGTAGGAAAGAATTCAAGTCAAACAAGCAAGAGAAGACACCATACATCAATATATTTCTACAACAATAAAAAGAAAACAATGGACATATCAGATGTTAAAAGGTCAAGAAAAGTTTACTATTCCCACAGTTCAGATGTGTGACATCCCGCCGAAGACGGATGTGTCGGGCCATTAGCGCAAATAAAACGGCAACACAACGCATTTCCATTCTCTGGACTACATCCTGCTAGAAATCTAGTATGACAATGGTCTTGCTACAAGGGAGATCCAGCAGGAGTTTGAGAATGAAGAAGAAGAAGATGTGTGACATAAAAGATTAGCATGCTGTGCAAGGAATGCTGATAAATAGGTTGCCATGCGCAGGATGTCCATTTAGTGGACAACAATACCATACCAAATTATGCAGATATTACAACCATTCTTTAAACACCGTCAGACATGCAGCCATAGATAAAACACTGAACATACATACTTATCACTGTTGAGGTCAGTTGTGTAGGGCCATTAACAAAATAAATTCCATGACACAATGCCTCTCTGGTATCTGGTCTATACCCTGCTGAAAATCTAGTAATACCATTTTATAAGAGAAGTGCAGCAGGAGTGTGAGAACAATGGCTAAAAAAAAAAGCTATGTGTAGTTATTCATATTTATATTATATTTTTTTCAGAGTGAAACTTGCAGTATGCAAGGCTACGATGGTATGTGTTGCTGTCAAAATTATTCACGTAACAAGCAAGTCAGTGGAAGAGAATGTGCAAAAAGAGGTAGAAATTTTGTAATTCTTCAAAGAAATTTACTATGTGTTTGGCCATGGAGTTGGCTACCCTGTTCTGTAGAAAGCCATAGTGACCCAACAATAACATACAGAAGTTGGATGTGTTGAGCCACCATTCTGTAAACAATGTATGAGGTGTGTTCAAATGAAACCAGTCCACGTTGGTTTATTACAAGATTAAGAAAGGTACCTCAATGCACATGGAAGGTAACTTGACGTGGATGATGATTCTTATTAAATTACTAGAATTAAGGAACAGGGTTTAAAATTTGGGGTCGCCAGAAGGAAGCAGTTTGCTGGGCACAGAAGAATGATATTCAATCAACAGAACTGGAACTGTCAACAGAGTTATACTGGTGAATACAATCTGGGAGAGATCGGATCACCTATAGATTTGTCCAGATTGCATAGGTAATCCGACAATTAACGAAGTGTTATCATAAATTCCGCCTGCTGTTTTTGGACCTGAGAGGGGAGCTAAGAATAGCAACAATGTTTACCTTTCATGCATGTCATACGAGGCGACTAAGGAGGTTGTGAGGTGGTGTTAGTTGCCCCTTCCCATTTAGGTCAAAGTGACCCAAAGCATGCTGAAGTCGGATGTGTCAGGTCGAAAGGTGTTGATTTTGCAACAATGATATCTTCTTCAGCGTTCATTCTCTAACTCCCACTGGATATCTCTTGTATCAGGACCATGGTCCTATTAGATTTCCAGAAGGATGTGGTCCAGAGAATGGAAATGCATTGTGATACCGTTTTATTTGCGCCGATGGCCCGACACATCCGTCTTCGGCGAACAACAATGATATAAACTATGACACAACGCATTCTGTTCTCTTGACTACATTCTGCTAATCTGAAAGAGTTTGAGAACAGTCGCAGAAGTAGAATTGGTGATTCTTCTTCAGTGTTCGTTCGCAAACTCCTACAGATTAACAGGATGCAGTCTGGAGAACAAAATGCATTATACGAGGCGTGTTCAAATGAAAACGGGACTTGTGGATTTATTTAAAAAGTATCATACGCAATTTAATATTTTCAACGGAATTGAACAAAGCAACCACTTGTGAATAAGAATGCACCTGGGTTCATCAGAAAAAATCTCTGTATGCATTTAGGCAAGCATCCCACTGTTTAGGTAGACGTCGAATGCCGTCCGAGAAAAAGTTGCGTGGCTGTTCTCTGAACCATGTGGTCACCGCTGTCTTCACGTCTGCGTCGCTGTTGAATCGCTGTCCCTTTAGTGCTTTCTTCAACGGTCCGAACAAATGGAAATCACACGGGGATAAATCGGGACTATAGGCTGGGTGATGAAGAACTTCCCAATTCTTCTTTGCCAATGTTTCCTGCACAATTTTTGCGACGTGCGGACGAGCGTTGTCGTGGAGAAGAATCACACCTTGAGAAAGTCTGCCTGGTCGCTTAGCCTTGATGGCCTTATGCAGCTTGTCTAAAGTGTCTTTATAATGGGCGGCATTGATGTTGACACCAGGTTCCTTAAAATCAGTCAACAAAAGCCCTTCATGGTCAAAAAATGCAGTCACCATAACCTTCCCAGCAGAAACCTCCGTCTTTAAACATACGCACCCACTCCATCACTCTGGTCCTCGACAAACATTTGTCACCATATGCTGCCTTCATTCTCCGATGAATGTCTACTGCTTGACATCCTTCAAATGAAAGAAACTGGATCACAGCACGCTGATTCACTTTGGACGGGTTCGGAATCACACCCGCCATATTGTTAACAGTCTTCTGCAGCACATATGCATGCTGGGAAGATGAACACGTGACCGTATGTAAATTATTGGATACTCATTACTAGTGCAAAATGTCATCAATATCAGTGCGCTCTATCACGCGTGGTGTAACAAGTCCCGTTTTCATTTGAACACGCCTCGTATCATGGTTCACGGCTTGACTACAATATGGTGCATTTCTGCATGGTGCAGCCACGTCCACCCCATAACCTCCTTAGTCACCTCTTACGACATCCATGGAAGGTAAACAGTATTGCTATTCTGTTCTTCAATTTCAGGCCCTGGCATCACAGGTGGACCAATTCTGCTAATTCATGACCTATTTATCAGCATTGCTTGTACAGCAAGCTAACCTTTAACATCACTCATCTAAATTATAGTCTTTGTTATTATTGCTTGATGATGACACAGAATGCAACTCATGTCTTTATTCTCAGCTACTAGATAAGCATAATCATAAAAAATTCAAATGGCTGTTTCGTTAACAATGATTAGAGGCTGTGACGGGGTTGAAGTAGCACGGAGTGACATTCATCATTGTGCCTTGTCATTCAGGTGTTAGTGCAATAACAGAGCAGATGGATTAACTAGTTCTGCCATTGTATAGAACAAAGAACCAAACTGACATGTTAACTCCTTTTAAGACACTGCATGGATAAACAAAATGAATGAGGATGGTGATTCCTTTTCGGTGTCCAGAATAATAGATCTGACCTTAAAATGTAACATCAGACGTGCACACCATTATGTACTGAGAAGTGTGGTTTATCAATCAACAAAGGGCTGGAACTGTCAATTGTATAATTCTGAATATACTCAGGGGAAGATTGGAGCATCTGAGGGATTGGCCTTTATGCATTGATGATCTGATGACTAACTAGCTAGCTAGCGAGGTGTTATTGTTGCCAGTGCTATTGTTTGTATTATCTGTTTGATTCTTGATTAGAAATAAGCGTCACAGCACTGGGGGCATTCCCATATATGCTCTGCTTGCCGTTCCTCAGCCGTCTAAAAGTATATAAGCTCAGTGTCCCAGTCAGTTGCTGATTATGCGTTATTCTTATCTTTTCGGAGAGATAGCACTTTCTCCCATTGCCTCTAGTCACTCCCATTTCTACCATTCTCTGAATATGTACATTGTCTTGTTCGACTTCCTCCTCATCTTCTTGTAGGGTATCCGCGACTGTTATGTTATGTTATGTTCCTCCAGGGCCATAGGCGGCGCATAGGGCAGAAACCATAGCTTTCCATTTCTGTCTTTGTGTTGCCAGGTCTTTCAATTGTTGCGTGTTGTTTAGGTTCATTGACATGCCTTCTCTATTAATGGTTCTTCGTAGAGTTTCTCTAGGTCTCCCTCTTCTTCTTACTCCAGGTGGCACCCAATATAGTGATTGCTGGGGAATTCTTAGGCTGTTCATTCTGAGAACATGGCCGATGTAAATCCAACGCCTTTGTCTAATGAAGGAAGATATATAGGTTTGTTTGCTTTCCTCTCTTATAGTAGTGTTAGATTTAAAGTCACTCCACTTAACGTTCAGAATGGTACGTAGGCATTTGTTTTCAAAGGAGTCGAGTCTTTTATCTGTGGCTTTTGTGGCTTTCCAACTTTCGCACCAATATGATAGAATAGGGATGATGTTGGAGTTAAATAACTTGAGTTTTGTGGTGTTTCTTAGTGTGTTTGACGTCCAGATGTTGCGTAGTTTATTGAAAGCACCCGCTGCAAGGGCAATACGGTGTAAAATTTCTTTTGATGAGTCTCCATCCAATGCTAGATTGGTGCCTAAATATGTAAAATTGTTGACTTTTAATAATGGAACATTTTGAATTTCTATGTTGTCGTTGGATCTCGTAAAATCCGCGACTGCTCTAATCAATTCAATCCTTCTCTTATCTCGGTACCGTTCACCAAGGCTTTACCAGCCAACACATCGGCTCTTTCATTTCCCCTGACCCCAGCATGATCTGGACAGTAGATCCATGTAACGCTCTGTGCGTTGTTGAGAAGAGTGATCCATTCAGTTCTGATCATACACTTTTTCTATCTTGCGCAGCATACTTTGAGAGTCCGATAGAATCACTGAATCTGTTGGTGGTTGTGTCGCCAGCCAAGTGAGAGCTGCTGTCACTGCTTCTGTTTCCATTCTCATACTCTATGTTGTAGTAGGGTATGCAGCTGACTTCTCAGCTAATTTCTTGCCATTTTGGCAGGCCACGAAACCCCAACCCACCTGTTTGTTTTTTGTGTTACTGAGCCATATGTGTAAATTATCATTTCGCGTGCTGCAGTATGAGTTCTTGAATCATTCTGTTCTGTTGCCAGCCCAGTTGCAGCGCTCTCTTCCCATCTGTATCACAACTGTTGTCAATAACTTTCACGTGCACTGCGGTTGACATCAATTCCATCAGATATAAGCTCAGTATCTTGTCGAATAGGTGACATTTGGCAAAGAGAGAAAGAAAGTTGTATTATCTGTGCCTGAAACCAATCAATCAATCAAGTGCCATGCCGAATGGCGTAGGCGATAATTTTTCTCCACGACTCTTGTCTCTTGTGTTGCCAATAAGTTCTGTTGGTGAACTTCTACTGTGCCACAATACTAGTCCATCTAGCAACTTTTCTCTTTGTCATCCCTATCTCTTCTCCCCTTGATCTTTTCAGCACATGACTTAGAAATCTTGACTGTCTGCCCCTGTTTGATCTTTTTACTCTAGCATCAATTACAACCTCTGCATTAATTCTCTTAGCTGTCCATGGTATTTTCTTCATTCTTCTCAGAAACCACATCTCTGTAGCCTCTAATTCACTTTGAATTTTTTTGTTTACATTTCATGCTTCACATCCATAAAAATGAATTGGTTCGATATAACATCTTAGCACTTGAATTCGGGTCTGCATTGATAGTCTTCCATTGATAGTGCCTGAAACCAGCACTACTAATTACTGTTCCCACAGACTCAATTAACAGAGGAAGTATCAAATAATCATTAGTCATTATAGATGTTACTGAGATGGTATTCTTCTTCAACGTTCATTCTCAAAATCCCGATGGATCTCTCTTGTAGCAGGACAAGGGTCCTACTAGATTTTCAGCATGATGTAGTCTAGAGAATGGAAATAGATTGTGTCGCTATATTATTTGTACCAATGGCCAGATACGGTCATCTTTGGTGAGAGATGGTATCCAAGTAGATTATTCATAATTTGTTTGCCTGGAATGTGCCTATATCTGCAATGTGGTCTCTTCTGTAAATTTGATATATAATTACCAGAAAAGCCAGATGAGGTCCAACATTCCGGTATGGGCCATAGTTGTTTGTTCGAGAACCCCAGAAATTGCAACAATTAGTTCTTACTTCCTTTGTGAAGTGGGATGGTTTTTCTGCGCTTTGTTTCATATCCAGAAGACTTCAGCTTTCGGCTTAATGAATGTCTATTGAAGTAGCCTTCTACTCAGGGGGGGATCTATAGTTGTATAGATGAGATGCTACAAAGCTTCCATAAGAGAGCCTAAATATAATGGCACATCATCTACTAAGGTTTTCTATTGCATGGGTGGATTGTCTAGTGGGCCGTTGATGAGACCCAGATGCAACCACATGTGTGTGGGCCATAGTAACACAAATATCAATGTGATAATACTGAATAAGTAAATAGGTGTTACTATATATATATCAACCTTTTAGGAAGAAAAGACCAAAATATCAATTTGTATTAATAGTAGATATTTATATGTTTTTTTTAAATTAGTCATATTAGTATTTGTATCATCTTTTTATTAGTAGTGTTATATATTTGTAACACTTATTTACTTTTTCATTATTAGCAGTAAATTTGACTATGCTTTATAACTCATACAGAGGGCTGTAGAGTTTTGCTTCTAGTGTAGCTGAAAACTGAAGCTTTGATTGTGGTCACTCACAATTTGTAACATTGTTTTTCCAATAAATATTACATAATGTTTCTTAATTTACACAGGATAAGCAGTTCATTTATTCTATTTTGTGTTGCACATAAATTACATGTCATACAATTTGTATTTTTCATGACTTGGAAGATCTGCATACATAAAATGTTGGACCATAAGAACGTTATCAAGTTCTATGGCTACCGTAAAGCTAACGAGGTGGAATATCTCTTTCTCAAGTATGCCAGCGGTGGAGAATTATTTGACAGAATAGGCAAGTAATAATTGTTAAAATAGAAATAAATATTAACCTCTACCTCGCTGTCAGCGGCTGTAGTTGCTGGACCAGAATGTATTTTCAACAGCTGTCTGCGGCAACAATAAGCCATTACTATGCACCTCTCTTTAACAAGGAAATTGCGATTGTAAACAAACGTTATTCAGAGGGTAACAAAGGAAATGGAAGTAGACATAATTAACTTCCTATTCCACTGGTGTTCAGCTCAATAGAGCGAGCTACAGATAGGTAGTGGCTATGTTTTTAGCTGCTGATGTAATCTGTCAAAATTGTTTGAAATAGCAGCCATATAATTAAATTATGATTTTCTACACAGCTGATAACGTTAGTTATATCGACGTGTTTCATTTGTTTTCACAGACTATTATATAAACACATTAGTTTAGTTATGAAATGACATCAGATATGGAATAGGCCTAGACATTTAGCAGCATTTTATCCTGGATTTAATATATCGGACAAAAATATGTGCCACTGGTTTGTTTATATTTTTGGCATTTTCATCTTCACCAATTTCTCATATATCAAACATACACCAATAAAACTTAGTCATTACATTCAGTAACCATTCCTTTATATCCATTAAAATTATTATATATATAACATTTATTGCATTTTCCAACAAACACACACTCCCCATACAAAAAACAAAACAAACATAATGCAGCTGCAGGACATTATTATACAAAAAAATAATACACATTTTCATTGTCGCATGCTAAAGGTTAATTATTAAATTTGGTACGTTAGGCAAACGAGGCCTCATCACATGATAACAGGCTATCATTTTAATAGTAGATTTGATTTCATTGAGCTTCCGTGATGCTGAGATTTTTTTTAAAACGCAAAGCGTCTGCTAGCACTAATTCAATTTTTCCATAACTCGTTGAGAGCCACATCTAACATTTAGCATCTCACAACTCCCCATAGAATAATCTCTTTGGGATGTGTTTTTCTAGCATACGAACGATGTAGCTAGTCCAGCAGAGTTGGGACCTAGTCAGCAGGGCATGGATGCATTGCATACACAACTTTTGAAGGATTTCCGTGTCTGGTATTTGATCCTGCCAACATACTCTCATGAGGTTTCTTAGGCACCAATGGTGGAGAGAGTTACGCTGTCGAGCGTGTCTCGCATAGACAGTCCATGATGACACAGCATAAAACAATATTGGTAGAACCACTACGCGGTAGATGTCTAATATAGTTGTCAAACTGAGACTACTCCTGATCCAGGCGTTGGCACAAAGGTTCCTGAATGCCACACTGGCGAGAGCAATATGCAGGGCAACATCCTCGTCAATTACCGCAGTTTGCGATAGGGTGCTGCAGAGATATACAAACTTGTTGGCTGTATTGAATTTTTGTTCCTTTGATTACTGGTTTTGTGTAGGGGATACATGTCTTCACAGTGCTGATGGTGAGACTGAACTCATCAGAGGTCAAAGAAAAGAGGTTCATGCTGTCCTGCATGTCTTTCGGACTGGTGGTGTTTAGTGCACAATCGTTGCAAACAATGTCTGTCTTAGTTTTGGTCTTGGCCTTCAATCTACTAAGATTGAAAAGCCCTCAGCTCGATAGCGATAACAATTTTCTACACTTATTCCGGATACATCATTTAACATGGCAGAGAACACCATGCGGAAGAGCATCGGAGCCAGGACGCAAACTTGTTTTACACCATTAGTTACTGGAATAACGGGTTTGAGTGTGCGCCGTCATCTTATTGTAATACAAATTATGTAATAATTTTAATTGTGAGCAGGTAGCTCTTGACCGCCCTTAGCTTGTCAGACAAAAGCATAGGTCCTAATCAGTTGAATAAATCGAGAGGACACCAAAACTTACATACGGTTTGTTGTCTCATAGGCATGATTGTGTTTTGGGATGGGTTTATGGATGCATGTTTAGTCCCCGAAAATGAGATGGGGGGGGGGGCATTCCAGTGCTGCAGCATATCTTCACCATCAATAGGGACCATTTGACAGAAGACAAAAGTAAGAAATTAAGACAGCATGCAGCGACAATGATTTTTTTCACAGGTGACAGGTTGCCAGCCTACCCCCCAACTTTCCATAGTCGCCTCTAATGACATGCCTGGAAAAATACAACTGCCCTATTCTTTGCACCCTGAATAAGGAGTCCCTTGTTGCCACACAGACGATTGGATATATTAGTTGGTAGAATATCCTATTTAGGATGTATCCATCAACCCCACATTTTATGGCTGTAGTCATTTTCTAGGCAATATAAATATGCTCAGTAATTTTCCATTGCTTTCGGAATGGTCCAGCAGCAGAATTACTTGCCGCAGGAATTGAACCTAGTACCTTGGCAATCACATACTCGTTTTGTACCAAGTCACCACAGGGCCATACAGATGTGTTAGTGGAACCTCAAAATTCAACAATACTTAAATAACAATGTTCTTACAGTATAAGCTTCAGTTATTATTTATTATAATTGCAATTACCGTTATCTCTACCAATGCTGGTTATATAGTCTGAGAGTACATCTTGTCTAGATGATCTGAACTCTTATAAAAGAATTAATAAGCACAACAAACTTACATTACTTACTATTGAACCCTAACAAAAGTGCTATTTTTACTCAAACTACTAAAGTGATATGTTTGCTCAAATTACCACTGACAAAGTGATTTATTTACTGAAACTGATAAAGTGATATTTTTACAAACTACCACTGATAAAGTTATATTTTTACTGCTGATGACATAGTGTTATCTTTACTCAAACTACCAAAGTGATATTTTTACTCAAACTACTGAAGACATAGTGTTATTTTTACTTTAACTATCACTGACAAAGTGATATGTTTACGTGCTACCTCTGACAAAGTGATATTTTTACTTGAACTACAACTATAAAGTTATCTTTTTACCACTGATAAAGTGATATTTTTACTCAAACTGCCATTATAAAGTGACATTTTTACCATTGATAAAATGATATTTTTACTTCAACTACCACTAACAAAGTTTATATCTTTACTCAAACTACCAAAGTGATATTTTTACTTGAACTATCACTGACAAAGTGATATGTTTACGTGCTACCACTGACAAAGTGATATTTTTTACTTCAACTACCACTGACAAAGTTGATATTTTACTGAAACTACCCAAGCAATATTTGTACTCAAACTACCAAAGTGATATGTTTACTAGAACTACCACTGACAAAATGATATTTTTGCTTAGACTTACTGACAAATGACATATTTTTTGGAACAAAATTAACTATACAGAAGTCGATTTGTCACTCTAAAAGGCACAGAATATTGCAACCAAGCTGTAAACCATGACATGAGGCATTCCTTTATGCTAACTATATCCTTCTGAGGCACAGAAGATTTACTTGTGTTATTATAAAATGCTATTATAGTAAGGAAAGTGTAAATTATTTTTTTTGCAGAACCTGATGTTGGTATGAGTGTTCCAGAAGCTTTAAGATATTTTCATAATCTTATTGAAGGTGTGGTGAGTGGTATTTTATAATCTTATTGGAGGAGTGATGAATGGAATTTTATGCGCATATTGGAGAAGCGGTGAATGGCATTTTATAATAATATTGAAGGTGGTGAGTGCTGTTTTCATAACATTTCTGGAGAAACACTTCTGTAGTAAATCACTGTTTTCATAACTGGAGAAACACTTCTGTAGTAAATCACTGTTTTCATAACTGGAGAAACTCTTCTGTAGTAAATCACTGTTTTCATAACTGGAGAAACACTTCTGTAGTAAATCACTGTTTTCATAACTGGAGAAACACTTCTGTAGTAAATCACTGTTTTCATAACTGGAGAAACACTTCTGCAATAAATCACTGTTTTCATAACTGGAGAAACACTTCTGTAGTAAATCACTGTTTTCATTTCTGGAGAAACACTTCTGTAGTAAATCACTGTTTTCATAACTGGAGAAACACTTCTGTAGTAAATCACTGTTTTCATAACTAGAGAAACACTTCTGTAGTAAATCACTGTTTTCATAACTGGAGAAACACTTCTGCAGTAAATCACTGTTTTCATAACTGGAGAAACACTTCTGCAGTAAATCACTGTTTTCATAACTGGAGAAACACTTCTGTAGTAAATCACTGTTTTCCAGTCATATATAGAGTAGTTTGTTTAAGGTCCCTGTGAATTTTTACAGAGACAATTGCACAATTTGATTTGGAGAGACCCTCCTTGAGCCAGCATGTTGCTCTGTGAGCAGCGAAGCTGGGATAGTCTTGTAGTATGTATTCTGGTGTCTGTATTGTTGCTTCACAAATGCAGGCCACGGGGTCACTGATGCCAATTCAATGTAAGTGTGCTATTCAACAACAGTGTTTCCATTTTCAGTAAGAATATCCTGACTTCTTAATTTCTGTACATTTTATTGATGTGTCTTGCTCAGGACTATTGTTTCTGTTTAGTTTTCTGCACTGATCTAATTTACTGTTTTAGGAAACTAAGGTATAGAGTAAACATGCATCATTACTTTAGCAATGACTCTACCATTTGTAATAGCTATAAAACCATAATCAGCTTTCTCACAGCCACGGACAGATCCATCTGTGAACACTGACTTCATCCTCTAAGTTAACAGATATCAGTTGCTTTGAGACAACATTGTCCACAACTGATCATTCTTGGCGACTTTAATGCCAGTTGGACTGACCACCAGATTTGGAATGAAACATTAAGGGTGAACAATAGTACCATCGTCACAATTAGGGTGAAGCTACCCAAGCATAGTCCTCGTAATTTTTGCTTCATAATTTCCCATTGATGTCTGAACTGCAGATTGCACTAAGTAAGGCCACATACTATTAGCTGCTTTGAAGTCTGTCTAATTTTGGCACAAGATAAAAGCAGAAGTAAGTACTTGTGGTTTGTCTTGTACTGTAATATTATCCATTGTTACTTTCAGGAATACTTACACAGTCGTGGTGTGTGTCACAGAGATCTTAAACCAGAGAATCTGTTGCTGGACGATAATGGTAAGTGACAGTATTAGATTTCTGTCAAGGGTGTATGGGTGGTACAGTGGAATCCTTTTTTAGCGCATCATTATAACAAATTTTTCTGTTTAGCAACACTTTTCAGAATCCCCAATTATATTTTTTTTTTTTATTCTTCCTATGTGTTCATTCTCAAACTCCTGCAGATTAGCAGGATGTAGTCCAGAGAATGGAAATGCGTTGTGTCATGGTTTAAAGCATTGCTGCGATATCTGCGCCTTTTAGCATGACACATCCGACTTCAGCATGGCCTTAGGTTACTCTGACCCTATATTGGATGGGACAGCCAACTCAGCCCCATAACCTTCTTAGTCGCCTCTTACGACTTGCATGGAAGGTAAACAGTGTTGCTATTCTTTGCTCCCATCTCATACCCGGCAACATACGGAGGATTCTTTATTGTTTATACTGTATGTGGCCAATTTCTGTTAATCTATAATAAGCCTTGTTCTGTCATCTCCGCAGTGTTATATAAATATCGCATTTGTGTCGCGGAATTCAATACGAGATCCACTTAGAACGATTGGTGTTGTGACCTTATTGAAAGCAGATATTTTTGTATACAAATGTTATTGATGCGCTAACAGGTAAACTTCTGTATATGTTTTAAAAGTTCATGGACAAGCTTCTCATATACAACCATCATACAATAAAGTTCCACAGTTCGCTCAGTTGTATGTTTTGGACAGTACTCAAAAAACAGATGTTCAACAAGCACACAATTTTTTTCCTCAACACGATAGACTAGCACAGTCGTATCAGTTAATGTGTGATATCGAAACAAGAGTGATTCAGAATGCTGCTCAACTGGAAGAGAAATCCCAATAGTAAACATGGTCTTCAAGCACAATCGTCAATCTGATCAACATTGCCATAATGAACCAATATCTAACGAGGTTCAAATGGTTTTCGTCAAGAAGATGGAGAACCACCTTTTAACTGCAACATTCACATTTTTCCAGAGAATCCAACAAAGCAGTTCATAAATATCAATATACTTAGCTCGAATATGGATCTATTGTCATACTCACTTTTGTTCCCATACAGTGAGCCGGCTTGGCAAAACACATTGGCAATGTGAGGCATATCAGGGTAAGCAGCCCAATAAATTTCATCCCGATGGGACGACGGGATCCAAATGAATCTAGTACATATATATTTTGTCAATGAGGACCAGCTTCTTATAGTGGGATTACTTCTTTAGTGTTCATTCTCAAACTCCTGCTTGATCTTTCTTGTAGAAGGGCCCTACACACATCCGTCATCTGCAGTAAGTGGGATTTGGCTGCCATATATTTCCTAATATAAAGCCAAGAGTGGAACTTTAATGTACAAAATGTGATCAGAAATTTGTGTATAGATCGAAGTATAACAAATAATACTGGTAATAATACTGTGGAATTTCGTTCTTATAAGAATGAAAGGACAACTGAAATATTGTTAAAAGGGTAATAACACAAAATTAAGCAACAGTAAGATGCAAGGTTATTTCTTCCATTTGTCCCACCCTAGCAGTGCTAGGTAAAATACTAATGTAAATACAAGAATAATAGTGTGTGACCTTTGCCCGAAGGCATTGCCAGCCTCATAAAGCCTGTGACCACCGAGTACCAGAGTGTTTCCAGATATCAGATTCATTCATTCAGTCATGGCAACGCAGCAACGGTTCTCTGCAACGATACCATCAGCCATTATAGTAAATTCAAAGCCTAGTCAATGAATGTATCAAGTCTAATATTTGCATGGCAAATATTCAAAGCACATTCCCAAACTGTGGATGAAGAGCCATTAAAATGGATTTATAGTCTAACCAGCTGTAGTTGTAAGTGGATTTAGTAAAGTGGTACTCAAAAGTATAGACCTAATATTGACTTCAAATTGCAGGGTGGGAAAAAAAAGGTGTGAAGACAGTTATTGTAAAGACAAATGAACGTGTGAAAATGCATTTCATCACTGTTGTTTTATGTTGCATTATGACAGTGGACACTTTCTGCCCCCTTCCCCACCCTGTGATTATTATATTTTATTTCCACCCCTTATATACGTCAGTGACCTAGAAAATGTCAGGCCAAAAGGTGCAGATATTGCAGCTAAGCTGTAAACCACGATACAACAAATTCCATTCTCTGAACTACATTCTGCTAATCTGCAGGAGTTTGAAAACAAACACAGAAGATATGCAACTCATAATATAAATATTTATGTGGGGCTAAGTTAAAATACTTGGGTGATGTGTAAGTGAATGAATGTTTGTTAATACATATGTCTTGAAAAAGTATTTACTGTTATAAATAAAGAGCTGAACTTTTGCTATTAGTGTGAATTTTTTCCACAGATAATCTTCAAATTACAGACTTTGGAATGGCCACCATTTTCAGGTATCAAGGCCAGGAGAGAGAGCTCAGCCGCATGTGTGGTACGAAACCTTACACAGCACCAGAGGTTCTCAAAGCTACACCTTACAAGGCCGAACCTGCAGATGTTTGGTCTTGTGGTATTATCTTGGTGACCCTTCTTGCTGGAGGTAAGGAGTTAAATAGATTCTTTATGTGTTGACTGTGTGTCTTTTTAATTTAACCACATTTTTTCTCCTTAAGTACGACGTATCTTCACATTTATCTCTTTAATAAACTTCTTTTATGTTTTGTTGCTTATGCAGATGTCCATAGAGCTTTTATTTCCAGTTGTGTTTCTCAGGAGTCAGGGAAATATTTCAATAATAAAATAAGTTTTACATAGAGCTGGCAACAAAATTAATCGATGTTATGACTAACAGGTCTTTATCAAGATGGAAACAAACAAAGAGTAGAAATACATATGAAATAAAAGAATAAAAAGTGCCTTTTTCTTTGTGCATCGTTATATTGATAAAATGCTATATGTGTGTGTTGGGTACCTGTTACCGATAATAGAACACCAATGTTTTTGTGCATAATAGAATTGGTTATTGGTGAGTTGACAAAAACCACTGTTAACACCTTAGATGAGAAGGTATCCTTAAGGATACAATGAGGGGTTGCTGCCATTTTGCAGAGATCTTATTCTTCTGAATTTACCAGGGAAACAATTCATCTAAATGCTTTATTATAATCATCCAGACAGATTTTTTTTCTGGGAAGCTAAGAAGAGAAGGATCTCCACAAAATAGCGGTGGCTTTCCATCATATCCTTAAGAATGCCTCCGCAGTTAAGGAGTTAACCGTTAAGCTTTTTAAACGTCAGTGGTACAGGTATGTGATAAGACATTCCTCAGTGACAAAAGATGTTCTTCAATGTACAGTGGAGGGGAAGATGATGCGGAAAAAGAAGACATGGTTGGATAATATCAAGGACTAGACAGGGTGTGAAGTTTCCAAACCCATCAGGATAGTAGAAGATAAGTTTCGTGGACATCTTTCTGCACAAAATACCTCACTCTGAGACACCTACGACCCTGTCGGTTATGAGTTTTATTATTATTATCATATTGTTAAGACTTTTTGGTCAAAACATTAATTAGTTCTATTGCAAGCTCACTGTAAAACCTATAGTACTTACTTAGGTTAGAAAGAAAATCACTGTAAGAAACTGAATCACTGCTCATTGGTTCTATTTGGGTGGATTTTTTTATCACACCGGTCATGTTTTCAACTGCCTGCATCCGCCATTAAGCATGTGAAGAGAATGACCATTTATTCATTGGTGTATAATATATCGTGATGATGTCTTCATGCTCCTCGCGTGCTGGGATAGGTGACGCAGCACAGGTGGGTTTCATTTAAATATGCCTCATTTGATATAAAAAACATTTATGTTTTCTTATTGTTATAATGTTATTTAGGAGTCAACACTCTTCTGCTTTCAGTGTTCATAATACATTTTTATTTGCTTTTTCCTCTGTCGTGATACTCTCAATGTCCTTCTATTGTGTCTCATTTCAATGAAATAATTCATTGACTTCCTTTACTTAAATGAAGACCTTTCACGTCTAATTACATGGGACAAGTTCACTGGCAGCGGAATGCCTCGTGTGAGATAGACATAGTCGGCTCAAGTCTAAATCACAATAACGTTTGTGTTGGTTATAAGATAGTGAACGCAGAAGACGAAGAAGATCTTTCATTTTATAATGGTGGCCCTTTGCATTTATACAGTCAGGAAGCAGGCCAGTGTAAATTGCAGGGATAAATAGTCACTGCGTTTCACACATGGCTGCTTGACCATGTCATTGCGTTTCACACATGGCTGCTTGCCCATGTCATTGCGTTTCACACATGGCTGCTTGACCATGTCATTGCGTTTCACACATGGCTGCTTGCCTGTGTCGCTATGCTTCACACATTGCTGCTTGCCCATGTCATTATATTTCACACATTGCTGCTTGTCTGGACAGATTTCATGAAGAAAGTGCTTTTGCCATTTGCACTAGCCCCTCTCTGCTCTACTGATTAGTTCCAAGGGAAAGACAATGGTAATACATTTGGAAACAGAGATGCCAGAAGATGGTTTAATACACAGTTGACTTTCCACAGACTCCTTTCAGATTATATTGTAGCAATGCTTTACATATGCCCTTAAGACCTTGTTCTTCCTCCATTTTCATGACACTATTATTACCCTCCACGATTCAGAGCTACCATGGGATTCCCCAGTTCATAGAGACAAAATGTACAGAGCTTGGAAGGAATGCTGTATCACTTATTCACCTTGGAACAAAATTAACACCTTGGCACTTTGTAAGTACCTTAATACTTAATTTCTTCTTCTGAGTTTATTCTCGAACTCCTGCATATTAGCAGGATGTAGTCCAGATAACGTGTTGTGTCCGGTTTACATCTTTGCTGTAAGAATACCAGAATTATTTTTAATACATGAAACAAGCTTCAAAATGCAAAATTTCTTTGGTCTGTGGAAATAGCTTCACAATGAAATGTTTTATCAAAATATAAACTTCACAATAAAAGATATGGATCTGCTTTGATATATACATCAAAACAGATGTCAAAATCTTTAACAAGCCAAATAACAATTGCGTAAATTCTCCCTGCAGACAAATTTGTTTTTGACAATTTGCTTTACTTTTGGTGGGTGTGAAAACGTAATTTTTAATTTTTTGGGAGACTTTTGTATAATTTTTTTAATGGAAATAAAATAATGGTTACTGAATATAATGATGTAAGTTTTATTGGAATATGTAAGAAAATGGTAAAGATGAAAAATGGCCCCAAAAAAAAAGCACAAACAAATCACCTGTTCTTGCCTGATATTTTTAGTACTGGATATAATGTCACTAAATGCCTAGGTGTATTCTATTTCTGATGTCATTTCATAACCAAACGAACATTTTCATCTGAGAACAAATAAAACACATCCATCTCATTAACTTTATCAGCTGATCCTAAGATCCTACAGCTTTGATATATTTAATGCAGGATATATGGCTACTAAATGCCTATGCCTATTCTATTTAAGTGAATATGCTGATGGCATGACGAAAGGAAACATGCAACAGGTAATGCAGGTTTCCTTTGTATTTTCCCTCTTCATTTTAAGAGTTAGAAAGACGGAGAACAAACAGAATAGCAACATCTCTTCCATTTTTTAACAATTCAGAGAAGTCATTTTAAAAATGTATTAAGTTTAGCAACAATAAAAGAAAAATTGTATGGACCTCTGTACGAATGGTTAGTTTATGGAAGAGACAAAATTTTAGATATAAGCAGATTCCAAGCAAATGAAAGAAAATACATTTATTTAGTTATGTAATCCATACCCTCTTAAGATCATCAGAGATAATATTTTAGCAAGAAATTTACTTACTTTCTATTATTAAATTTAAATTGTTTCCTGCAGCACTCTGCCGAGCAGTTTTAGTAGAGAACCCAAAAAGACGATACACACTTCCTCAGATCAAGAAACATCAGTTCTATACTAAGTATTTTAAACTGAAGGAGGGTAAGAGCATTAATTTTTGTTTGATTTATTGAGAAACCCAAGAGAGAAGATTTTCACATGATTCTTGATTCATGTCCAGAATTGGATATGCTGCCAAAAATAATGGCAGGGGGAATTCCTATAAGTACTCTGCTTTTAATTGCCATAATTCCGTCAGCCATTTAAGAGTATATAAACTCAGTGTTCCCAGTCAGTTGTGGGTTGTTCAAATTTTTCCAGGGAGGATGCACTTTCTCCCCTCTTCTCTAGTTCCATTCCTATAATTCTCTAATATCTGTTTGACAACCAGAGCCTGAACTTCTAGTTCAGGGTGCAAAGAATAGGGAACGTTGAAGGAATAGGCAGACTTAAAAAAAATCATCACATCTTGTCTCAATTTCTTTTGTTTTCTATCAGATAATCCCCATGGATGATGAAGAAATTAGACCAGCAATTGTCCTTTTGTGGCAGACTCGTTCATAGGTGATGGAATGCTAAATGTGCCATCAGTTTTGGATCAACAAATCTGAAAGAAGAATTATGAGATGGTCCAGATTTGTGTGCTGTTCCTCTGCCAGGACTTGGTAATCCAGGGGTACTGGCACTCTGCAACACCTCTATTCGGATTAAACATGCATCTATGAACACACACACACCCCCCCCCCCCCCCCAATACATGAGTATGGGTGTCAACTCAGTTGCACAACTGAAAAGTACCTGTGGTTTTGACAGAATGGCTATGGGCTGTCAAGAGTTTCTTGCTGACAGCTGAAGGGATTATTTAATTATTGCCATCTTCATTCTCTGAATCTCAACAGTAATACTTTGGACATTGTTAAGAGTGATCCACTCCTTATCGCACACATTTCTATCTTGCGCAACATGCTGGGAAAATCATACAAAATCATTTTTTTATGTTGGTGGTTGCATCAGCTAAAGGTGAAGCTGCCATCACTGCCTCATTCTCCATTCTCATTATTTATGTAGGACAAGCAGCATATCTCTCCACCACTTTCTTGCTATTTTGATAGGTGGTGAAACCACACACACGCCCGTTTACTTCTTTTATTCTTACATGTTTGTGATTATTGTTCCCTATGCCAGGCACTCATGTTTTACTTACAGCTCCATATTGACAGTTCTAACATTTTTATCATGAGGATGCTTTTCAGAGCTCTGTATGTCCCAAATAATTGTCTGATTCAATATGGTTTTCTGTATGTCCCAAATAATTATCTGGCTCTAAATGGTTGTAAGTTAAATAAATGTAAGTCACAAAGTAACTAGTTAAAATACCAGGTTTACAATGAATAAAAACACAGAATTTACATATCTACTGAAAGATCTAAGAAGCACTGAACTATTAGATAATAAAAAGTAAAAATAAAGGAGTGTCTAAATAATAGAATGACAGAAGTAATAATCATTTCCTATAAACATGGCATCCCAGCATGCAACACCAAAGTGAATGGCTCAACAATAGAACAGGTTCAAAAATATAAATACATGGGAACTCCAGTAACATCAGATGTAGAAAGTACATCAAAAACACAAAATATAAATCTTTTTTGTCAGCTTTTCACAAAATGAAATGCATCCTGTGCAACACATCTCTCTCAATAGAAGTGAGCAAAGAGTCCTTAAATGTTACATTGAGTTACTTCTTTCATATAGAAGCGAATCATGGACTATAAATAAATAAACAAGTGGAAAGTAGTCATGTATGTGTAGTTATTCAGAAGAATGCTGCGAATCCCATGAACAGATGGAAAAATCAATAAAGATGTAGTGATGGAGACTGATATCAAAAGGAAGTTACTCATCAACATCAGAAGGAAACTGGTCACATTATGAGATGAGATTTGAAATATAATGTAACAACAGGCAACATTGAGAGGAAAGAGACAGGACAGGAAGGAGAGAAGATACTTGATAGTTAGACATCACGGCATAGTAGAAAGTCAGCAGTAGAGCTGATACACTGTACTACAGATTGAATATTGTGGAGATCAATGATCACCTATGCAACATGGCACTGCACATGATGATGACAATCTGTTAGATATTTTTCATATATATCTGCACCTATTCTTGCTAATATTACAGTGACCCTATAAATATTACTATGCACTTAAAAGTTTTAGGCTTGATTGGTTGAAATATTTCATCTTTGATCACATAAGGAGATACAAACTGCACCTCTGATGTTTCACCAAATGGAGGTCCAGCCAAGAGACGAAAAGCATCCATCATGGATGACAATGAGGTTTCCTCACCTCCTGGGTAAGTCTCTGAGAGCAGCCAGAGGAGCTTTTACTTTAGAAAAAAAAAACACAGCAAATTATAAAATACCATTTATTATTATAAATGAATTCTCATTGTTGTCACAGCGGCATGTTTTGTGCAAAGATGAAGGTGAATAGAATGACAGTGTTGCCAGGACTTAAAAGGGGAGCAAAGAACAGGCCTGCATGTATATCATAATAGACAACTAAGGAGGTGTGGGTAGAGTTGGCTAGCCCATTCCATAGTGAGTCAATGGAAATCCAGAAACCATGACACTGCATTTTTCTTCTGCGTTCAATCTTAAACTCCGGCAATTATGAGGGCATAGTCCAGAGAACGGAATATGTTGTGTCATGATCTATTATAAGAATGTGGTGTGCCTTTCGACCTGACACATCTGACTTCAGCATGGCTTTCGGGTCTCTTTACCCAATATGAGATAGGACAGCCCATAACCACTTCAGTCACCTCTTACAACATGTATGGAAGGTCAACATTGCTGCTATTCTTTACTTAACCTTTGGAGATAATTTGAATTCATATATTGCAATAATGTTGCATCATTTCGTCATGTGTGCAGACATGATTCCCGGTCAAAAATAATCTTTTATAGTACAGTTTAAGGTGGAATAACCATAAGAGGTAAGAGCAAAGAAAATTAGAAAACATCAAAGACTGGACAGGTCAAGATTTTCCACTCATCCACATCTCTGAGGATCGAAATCGCTGGAAGATTCTGTGTGTTGATGTATCCAGTGTAGTGCCCCTGCGCAAGTATGGTCAAGGAATGGCGCCATTGTTACAGAGCAAGTGTGGTTGGTAGGCAATTGGTTTCTAGTCATAAGCTGACTAAGCAGTTGAGCACTTATGGGAAACCATGTGCTATGATGCTGATTCATAACTCATATAGTGGAATTCCTATATAACACACATTTTTATAACAAATTTCGCTCTATAACACTTTGTAGAATCCTTGATCATATTTATTATGTACTGTTTGTACTGTATATAGCGAATTTCTGTTGTTACATACATATTTTGTCAGTCAGGACTAAGTTATAATGAGACTTGACTGCATTACCTTTACCCCTATGGGTAATGGGTTTATAGATGGATAGAATACAATAAACAGTACTCATAGGCCATTCTAAATGGTTATCTTCTTTAGCTTACGTTCTCAAACTCCTCCAGATTATCAGGATATGGTCATTTGAAAATAAATGTTAAATGAAAATTAAATATTTGTTGGAAAGAATTCAAATCAAACAATAAATTTGAAAGCCCCAGAGATATTTCAAGAACAAAATCCTAATTATAATCCTAAGTGTGAATTTACATTACTTTTTATATATCACAAAATCTCAACTTCAAAAAATCAGGTTTCTTCATGATTGAAACTCATAAATAATGTCTATAGACTGTATTTCAAGGGTGCTTGCATTTTTTAATACTATCCCAGACGAACTATTTTTAGTAACATTTCTACGGTTGTCGTTTTTCAAAGTATAATGGTTTCGATGATCGTCAGTTTTGGTCACCAAGGATTTGTAGCGGAAATTCAGCATCCATCGAAATTGGTCTGTAAAGTATTATGGGTCAACTTTTTTTTAAAGTGTCCACATTACTAGTTATTCTGTAGCTGTAAAATCTCACATATTTTGGTGATATTCAACACTTGACTGTCCTCAGTGGTGTCTCAGCTTCACAGCCTGATAGAACAACTAATGAACATTCATCAGCATTGGATGATGCTCAACATCCAATCAGCTTCTCCCAGCCGGCACAGCTAGACGATATGTTGCTCAGCTCCCAGATGCAGTGTACACCTGGCACATCACAAGTAAATTTTGTTTAAATTTATCTGAGATTTAATATCTTTAGACTCTGCATAAGGAAGGTCTGCAGGTATTGTCATTGACCTACCAGATGTACTATCATGTAATAGTATTCTTCTAGCAGATGATATGACTACATAGTGAGGATTTTCTTCCAGTGAAAATCACTCCCTATATAGTATATTTACAGTTATTTATTTCATGTATGTTCTATTGTCTCCTCACTCATGGACTAAATATATGTCTTGTCTCAATTTCTTACTTTTGTCTTCTATCAAATAATCCCTCATGGATGATGAAGATATGCAGACAATGTGGATTTGGTTGTGACATGTCTGTTTTTATTACTCTTCCTTTTGAGCAAGTGACACAGCTTTGTGCTGTTCTAGTAGAGACAACACATATTAAACAAAACAATCTTTAGAGGTACAAACTTTACCAGTAACTAAGATAGGGTACGAAGGGACATAACAACATGCTATACAAGGGAGACAATCAGAAATAATGTAACAAGTTTTATTGGAACAAGTAATCTTGCATAAGAATGAGAGTAGCGTGAAATGTAGTGACTGTGATTGTTGTCCTTGATGTCCACATAAATTCTTCATGCTAACTTCCAAGATGTCATAGAGATGTGGCACGGTGTGTATTGTTTCTCCATTCCACGCTACCCCACACTCATGCAATGTGCAGAGCATTATTTTCATTATGCATCCATAACACTCAGTCCCCCCATTATTTAATGTCCTTTTCAGGACAGACTAGAACCCAGGTCAGTCCCTGACAGGACACCACCCAGGTCATTCGACCACAAGATATAACCAAAGAAAATAAATTTCATGGTTGAAAATGGCATGACTTTCTCAAGAAAGGCAAATCCAGTAATAAACAAACAAAACTCAGACAGTAAAACAGCAATCATATGTACTACACGCTACACACTGGGAGAAGGAATGTGGAGTACAGATATTATCAACATGTAGTACCTTTTCTGCTTTGTAGAAACACAACTGATTCCTGCTTTTTTCTGGGGCGACTAATACTGTCATGTTTGAATTAGCAGCATGTTTTTTATTGTTTGTAGCAATAAATACCAACGAATTGTCATGTGCAGTAACTAAAATGTCGGATTAAAAACTTGAACAGTGTATTGGCGTCTGCTAGAACAGAACCAGTAGCTCTCATCCGTTCTTGTTTACGATTGTTGTGGATCATGTGGTTTACCATTTGTAAGATTGGTGACAATCCCTAGTTGGGGCATAATTGCTTGCTTGGTGACAATTCCTAGTTGGGGCATGATTGCTTGCTTGGTGACAATTCCTAGTGGGCATAATTGCTTGCTTTTTCCCTAGTTTATCAGCACTTTCAGTTCTACTGATACAAGTGTGGCCTGGTTTTCAGATATGAGTATGCATGTAGTCTGAAGTAAGTTTGTTATGATTTTGTCTATGGTCCGATTCCAGTTTTCAAGAGCTTGTATGGTAAACGGAGTCTGTAAATATGACTAAGTTTTTGGGCGTGTCATCTCCTTTTTGTATTGGTAGTGTTGTATGAAAGTATTTCTCTAATATTGCTTTCACCTCTGAATCATAGCTGCTGCAGAATTATCCATACGGTGTAGATAAATCTATTGATGTTTTGTCTGGAAGGATGATATGAGAATCATATACTCTGCTCACAGCTGAAGGGATAACTTCATCATCACCATATCATTACACTATTTGTGTAGAACATTATCTGATATTCAATAGAACATTAAATGGAAGGGGAAAAATAAGGTTGTTTGAAACTTTGCTTCTAGCTCTAAGTATTTATCTCTAGAAATTTTCTCACCTTGTACCCATATTGGCCAGCAGCAGGAGCATGCAACACAACATGAGAATGGAAAAAAAGAAGCAGGGGAAGACCCAAGTGACTTAACCTTTAGGGCTCTGAATTAAAAATTAAAAAACATCCCCTTGGGCCTGAATTCTTTTTTGGAAAATTTGCGTTATTGATGGTGGGTGTTTTGAAAACGTGATAACTTTTTTTGTTTTAAAAGATATCAAAATAATTTTTGCATATCTAAATAAAGGAGTGAATAATGAATATAGTCATGTTTTTTTTGTTGTTGTATGTATGATATGACAGTTGTGAGCAAGTTGTGAAGTTGAAAATACGGGGGAAAAATCGCAAAACGCCATTTTCAAATCGCACATATAACTTCTTGACGACCCTAATACTTGAGCAGTGCATGGAATCATTGATAAAATCCTCATAAATACCTATACTTATTGTATATATATTGTTTTATATCAAAACTAATATAATATGAACTAAAAAAAACTAATAAAACGTGAAGAAATCGCATATATCGTCCGTCCGGTAAACACTAGGTCTATCCCGACACGCAGCGTAATTATTGTCTATGCACACACGTGGCACCCTTGATACATATTATTTTTGGGTTTTTGAACTACTACACAAACATTCTTATCAAATAACAACATATTAAACACAAAAAAACAACAATTAAAACATGTAGTGTATAAGAAATCGCATATAACGTCCGTCCGGTAAACACAAGGTCTAGCCCGACACGCAGCGTAATTATTGTCTAAGCACACACGTGGCACCCCTGATACATATTATTTTTGTGTTTTTGAACGACTACACAAACATTCTTATCAAATAACAACATATTAAACATAAAAAACAACAATTAAAACATGTATTCACGATCACTTAGCCATGCCACACGGTAATCAATTTGATAGTAAAAAAATGGCCAACGTCGTTCCAGAAATTCGTTGACAAAACCAGCCGGTTTTCTCTCTTCTTGCAGTCGTAATGAGTAACGGAATTTGACCTTTAAACTGCGACGTATTCCTAGCTTCGTTTGGCGTGTTTTATACGTCACGGGATCATTACTTTGTGAAGTTCCGTACTCGGGAATCGGGCGATATCCTATGTAGCTGGATTGCGCCTGCAGGCACAATGGAGCTGTGCTCATAGGCGCATTATTGCGACCGCAGAGTCGTAAAGGTTAAAGAAGTTACAAACATTCTGAGACAATACAGTATGACTATATATCAAGTGATCAAACATGCCATATCCTGAAAACCGATCATCATTCAGTCTTGCGATTTCTAACATCAAAAGCGCAGAGAAAAGACAATAGAAGGATGGATAGAAAGATAGATATATGGATCGATAAATTAGATAGTTAGAGAGAGATGGATGGTTGGTTGGTTGCTGATCCAGTGGTCAAAGGCATGAGCCCATGGCTGTTTGTGTATGGCTGTTCTTGTTCTGCTCCCTTCTTTGCTAGTATGTCTGCCTTGTCATTGCCAGGTGTGTTTGAGTGGCCAGGAATCCACTGCATAACAATGCTGACTTCATAAGATGTAAGAAGCTGGTTAACATTGTGATATATTTCAACCAGCTCAGGCTTCCATCTATTCCATCTGGAATAGTTTCCATCTGCCGTGCCAAAATTCCAGCGAGTTTTCTGTTTCAAATATGCTTTGTTGGATGTAGTTATGGTGGTGAGGATTGGTCTATGGTCACTTCCGATGTCATCAAGGATTTCTAGAGAGCAAGAGTATTATATCATATGAACAGATAGTCAAATAAGGTCGACTGAGAAATAGATGGCTCCTATGTAAAAGTGTTGGTACAGGCTTTTTATCTTGGATTACTGACAGGTTTGTTGTTTCACAGAGCTTCTCTATATATCTTCCTGTCTTATTGCGGTTCTGGTAACCCTAATGGGGTGAGTGGTCATTAAAGTCACCAGCAAGTATTGTTTTAAGAAATTGTGTTGTATGGATTTCTGGTAAATTGCATATTGTCTGAGGTGGGCTGTATATGTTGTAGATTATATATTTTCTTCCAGTGTGCCAGGTCACCTTCTGCATGTCTGTGGGATGGGCTGTTAGCTGGGTGATATGTCTCAGAATGTCATTCCTGATATAAGTAATTATGCCACAGCAATTGGTACACTTACAAGCATAGCTGGTATATCCTAAATGATATGGGTCCGTGCCTTTGTGTATAGTCTCCAGTAAGAGGGCCACATGTATCTTGTGATTGTGTAGTAAATTAGAAAGCTCTAGTTTTTTGTTTCTTTATACCACAAATGCTCAGTTGTAGGTTGTTAAGCGAAGACTTTGTTTTATGACAATCTTAGCTCTGCTGGTTCTCTCTCCAAGATTTTCTAGGTTTAATGTTTTGGTACTTGTGTAGGTGTTGTTGCTGTGTTGTGTATTGTGCATGTTTGTGCTGTTTTTGATGCGCTCCAGTAGTTAATTTCTCAGCAGAAGCAGCCTGGTTATCCACTTCCTGCCACAGACCTTGATAATCGAGGTGACATCCGATCTCGTTTGCAAATAATATTGGATGGATCGGATAGGTAGGTATAGATAGATAGATTGATCTATCTCATTTGTCTCACTTGCTTAGTGGTCCTCATTAGAAGCTAGACATAACTTGAACTTATGTTTTGTCATACATTTAACAAACAAAAAGAAAAATATTGTACCCGTGGATATGGATAATGATGATCAAAGAACCCCGCCAAGGGAGTAAAAGTTTGTCACTCTTGTTTCCTGTGTCAAGCAATGGACTTTTACTTGCATATCTAGACTGGAGTTTCTCTGGCAATTTTTTTTTTATGAGGAAGTTTTCGAGATCATTTGCAAGTCCTGGATGATTTTTTTTATTCTATGTGAATAAAAATAAGGTGCAATGCCAGGAGCTGAACATTCTTCTGTTCCAGAGGTGATTACCAAGACTATCTTGCCATCTTGATGCATGGTGCATATACAAGAATGTTTGTATAAAATTGATAAAAGTGAACAGCTCTTTATATTTGATCCTTTATTAATTATTGAAATCCTGTGTTACCATTTTCAATTTCAGACGCCGTTTCAGAAGCTGGTTAAGAGAATGACCAGATTCTTTGTCACAACAACACGCCAGGAAACTGTATCAGAGATGATTTCATTTTTGGAAAGTCAGGGATATGGTGTGAAAAATTCATCAAGCTTTGGGGTAAGTTTTTGAGTAAATGTATTTTTATTTTCATATTAAAAGGTTTAAATATTGATTGCAATCCGTCAAAAGGGCTTCATCTTTTAGATGGTTCATATACTTAAACATAAACCATCACTGGATCTGCTTATTATATACCGTATATAAGCCGAGAATTTTTGTATTTTTTCCCGCTATTAATGTAGACTTATATACACGCCCAATACAATTTGTGACAAAGTGTTACCAGTTGAACCACAAAAACAGTAACACAGAGTACAGTCAAATAGTCTACTTGTAGCAGGAAAAAACTTACTGTTATGAAGTCATTCAAATCCTTCGAAGTCAGAAACACTGTCTGAATTCTGAAACAACTCACTAATTTCATCCTCTGTCGCTGATATCATCAGTCTCTGCCTTACTGTCTACCAGTACATTGTTAACATCGTCGTCAAAGATAAAGTAGCACATCCTCAATCCATCCATTGCTACATTATTGATGTAATACTTTTTGAAAGATCAGACGGAATATCTGATATCTGACCACATTTTTTTTTTACCTACTTAGTTATTGTAATGATGTCCACATTTTTTACGTTGCCACCCTTCATTACAGCTACATCGGATGACAGTTTTAATTCTGTTTTGCTCAAAGTCTGCCCTTAAATGGTTCTAGTGGCTGCAGGAGGGAGGTATGGCTACCACAAATTAGATGTGGATATGCATAAACTGTGACCTTCAACAGCCCGGTCATGTACAAACACGCCACTTGGGAATTTTTCAGAATTAGGCAGTCTTGCATTTTTTTGTGTGTTTTTTTTAAATGTTTCTCCACTGTGCAATTTGACGGCAAATTCAAAAGCCACGCTAAAAGTTCACTTAGCCTGATCATTATCTAAGCTTGAGTTTGCAGTAACTGCTGATGCTAGCATTGTAGCCAACTTTTTTTTTTTTTTTTTTTATTTGCGGAAACAGAACCTCATATCGGGGAACACTGGTATCTGGTGGTCGGTTTTATTAGGCTGGACACATCTCAGGGCAAAGATAGTACTGTATTATCCTCATATTTTTATGTTAGTACAGGTAGGGTGTAAATGGAAGAAATGACTGCATCTTACTGTTGCTAAATTTTGTGTTATTTTCTTTTTAGCATATATTTCGCTTGTCCCTTAAATCTTATAAAAACAGGATTCCACAGTATTATTACAGTAGTAATTTTGATACCTTGGTTTATACACTGGTTTTCAACTTTGGTCACATTTTGAACATTAAAGTTACATTCTCAGCTTATAGTCTGAAATTTACGGTAGACAAATATCGAGGAACAGACTCTAATACTGCATCCCTAAAATAGCTCCCTTGCATGTTGCTCACTGATGGCTTGCAGACCGCACCTGACCACCATTTTCAGAAGCACTGTTATAAACGAAAACTCATTCCAGACTACATCCTTCTAACCAACAGAAGTTTGTGAATGAACAAAGAAGAGGAAGGCGCTGGATCTGATATTCAAAGCACATCATTGAATAAATCATGAAATGCATTTGTGATACTCCAAACTGTTTGCAAATTTGTTCAATACAGCACCAGATCTAAGATTTATATATATTTCAGGTGTGTGCTATCTGTAAAAATAAAAGCTGTTAATACTGCATTTCAACACTGCATTTCAACCATTAGGGAGTTGCAGGGAAGTTTTGAGTGGCTTGTGTGATACAGGTCACATGCCCATATTATTCATGTCATGTTGCCACATCATGTTCAGGGTGGGTTTTTTAATTTACATTCCAACAGAGAAAAAAATCCAATCCTTACTGAGGGTAAATTCTGGAACTCGCGAGTGTAAGACCAAAGCTCTAAACTCTCAACCATGCGCCACAAGGTGTGTGCTATCACAACTCTGAATTGTGATTTTCCCCAGCCTGTCATGTGTCTCAGTATTGAATGACCTTCATGTTTGGATGGTTTGTGGAAGGCTGCTCAAATGAGAGACAAGACTCACAATCAGGCAATAGTTTAAAGTCTTGCCCCCATCAGTTATACACCATCATCCTTTATACCAACCTTTAGATAACACAAAAGGAAGGCGCATCAAACGAGGAATAGTGGCAGAAGATACCATACTCAGGGTCTGCGAGCTGAAAGTAGGAAGAGGCTGTAAATGAATGGAAGTAAATACAGAGAAAGTTGTTGATGAATGTTGTTGCTAGGAAGAGAGTGACACAATTGGGCTGCACATAAGACAAGAATAATACAAGAACTACCGATTGAGGATCTCATACACAGATGGTTATCCATGTGGATCCGGAATCCAGACTCCGGAACACATACTTCAGGACTGCTCAACATACAAAGAGCAGAGACCACAGACCTGGCCAGAGGATACAGACTTGAGGCAAAAGCTATGGCCTAACCTGGAGAAGATGGTGGACTTCGTCTTGATGACGGGCCTGACAATATAGCATGACCACAGTTGCTGAACGCAGAAGAAGAAGAATACAAGAACTCATTGAATAGTACTCTCAGCAGAAGATGAATCTGTCTGGCCATTGGTGCAAATAAAATAGTGACACAATGCATTTCCATTTTCTGGACATCCTGCTAGAAATCTAGTAGGACCATTGACCTGCTACAAGAGAGATCCAACGGGTGTTTGAGAATGAACTCTGAAGAAAGAGAAGAAGAAAAATAGTTTTCAAAGCCACAATATATATTTGTTTACACATATGGTTCAGTAGCAAGAGAAACAAACAGATGCAGATGCCGTTTCAAACGCCTAACAAAATGGCAAGTTGGTGGTAAAATCTGTTGCCTAGCCAACCATAACATCCAGCATGAGAATAGAGATAGTAATAGCAACTCTTACTTGGCAAACAACACAACCACCAAGACCTACAGTGAATTCTATCAGATTCCCATATAGAGATAGTAATAGCAACTCTTACTTGGCAAACAACACAACCACCAAGACCTATAGTGAATTCTATCAGATTCCCAGAGTATGCTGCGCAATATAGGAAAATGCACAAGAAAAGAATGTGACACTCTTCTCAACAATGCCCAGAGCATCCCATGGATCTACTGTCCCGGTCATGCGGGAGTCGGTGGTAATGAAAGATCTGATACATTTGTGGATACGGCTATAATGGATGGCAAAGTGATGAGAAGATACTGGGCTCAATTAATTATAGCAGTCATGGATACACTAAAAAAAAAAAAGGAAAAGGATGCTGACAAAGACCATATACATGTTCAGAGAATGATTGAAATAGATTGTAAGCATGAGAGACAAAAGAAAGGTACATCCTCACTGGAAAGACCAGAAGAGCTCACAACCAACAACTTACTGGGACACTGACCTTATATACTTCTAGATGACTGATGGAATGGCAAGCAAAGTATTTATGGGAATGCCCCATGTGCAGTAATACTGGTTCCTAATAAAGAATCACGTTCTATACCTTCTTTTTAAATGTTCAGCACAGGGTGATATTTTTAAAAATACTTCTACCTCCAAGGCCAGATGAATAAAAACGGAGCAACAGCTCACAAATACTTGCATGTATCCCACAATTGTATGGGGTCAAAGGGCATATGAGCCATTGATCTGCTGTATGATCATCAAAACCAACCACCCAAACAGAACATAGTAAAGCAGATTCAATTGCAGCAATTCTACCACTATTTATGAATGAAAGAGGATTAATTCCCACATGAATACGTTGTCATAAACTCAACTAATTTCTTTAATGCAAGTTTTTTTAAAAGACATGTTTTCTTTTTGTCTTCAGCTTACTGTGTCTACAGTAGACAAGACAAGGTCAAGTCTGATCTTCAAGATCTGCCTTATAGAAATGGCTGGGAACCTTCTAGTAGATTTCAGATTGTCAAAGGTAGAACATAACTCAATGAAATGTTTTATTAATTTATTTTATCCAATAATATCAATAGAACAAATTGATCTATACTAGTCTTCTTCTGCATTCATTCTCAAACTCCTGCAGATTAGCAGGATGTAGTCCAGAGAACGGAATCCATTGTGTCATGATTTACAGCTTTGCTGCAATATTTGCACCTTTTGTCCTGACACATCTTATTTCACCATGACTTCTAGGTCGTTGACCTTATATGGGATAGGACAGCCAACTCCACCCCATAACCTCCTTGTTCACCTCTTAAGACATGCATTGACGATAAACAGTGTTTCTATTCTTTGCTCCCTCAGACCCCGCAACACTCAGCCGATTCTCTTATCACTTCTGGAGAATTTGATTCATCATCATCAGGTGCCATGCCGGCTGGCGTAGGCGGTCATGGCTGTCCACAGTATTATGTATCAAAGTCGTTGTTGTTTCCCTACCGTGCCAGGTTGTCAAATTGTCTAATATTTTCTCACTTTGTCGCCCTCTGTCTCTGCTGCCTTCAATTTTGCCTGTTGTGACTATGTTCTCTAAACCTGCCTGTCTCATGAAGTGGCCAAAAAAAGAAGACTGCCTTTTTCTTATATTGTTGATCAAGGTCTGCTTCGCATTTGACTCCCTCAACACCTCTACATTAGTTTTTCTGGCAGTCCATGGTATTCTCAGCATTCTTCTGTAGAACCACATCTCTGTTGCCTCTAATCTCCCACTTTCCAGTCTGTTTATTGTCCAAGACTCGCACCCAAATGTTAGTATAGGGGTTATATAGCACTGCAGAACTCTCTTTCTCACCTCTAATGACAAGATCTTATTACACAGTATATTTTTCTGAATACTGTTTTTGCCTGTCCTATTCTGCTTCGTATTTCTGTTGTGAACTTCTTCCATCTGCTGTAATCATTGCACCTAAATATTTGAATTGGTGGGCCTGTTTTAATACAATATCATTCACTTTGATCTTGCAAGGTGTGTTATTTTGTTTCTTTGAAATAACCATTACTTCTGTTTTCTTGATATTTAGGAAGAGGCCTTTCTCTTTACTTTCTGTGACTACTACGTTAATTAAATCTTGAAGGTCTTCCTCACTTTTTGCAATCAGAATTTGATTATCTTATTATAATAATGGATAATAGACATCACAGATTGTTTAAATATACCCTTGGCTGCAGCAGTCAACTTACCCAGAATCTTCTAGAAGATTCATGAAGATTACTGTTCTGGGAAGAATATGCCATCTGATATACAACTTCTGGGAAATGTGATTCTCTTTTCATTTCTTGAAATTTTGATAATCTTATTATTTTTGGGCAATTTAATTATCACTGACAATCTCTAGAAAATTTGATTATCACTGGTGATCTGTGGGCAATTTATCTCATGGCATCTCTATTTTCTTGTCCCCCATCTCTGGTCAGTGGACAATTTTAATATCGCTATCAGATTTGCCCGTTGATTTGCTATATCTGGTTCTTCTCTCATTCCTATCCGATTTATTGTTAATCTCTCCTCCTCTTCCCCCCTCCCCCCAATCTATTGCCCATATCGCCATATAGACTTATATTGTCCATACAGTCATTTAGACTTTTTTTTTACAGCATGTGTTACAGAGTACTGGAAGAGATTTTATAGTCAGTAGAATTATAGACAAAGAACGTAGTCAAAAATGGCTAACTTTGATAGCATCAAATATTTGCTGGCTTTCATGTGATTGAATGTGTGCATACAACATGCAGGGATATGCCTTCTACATATTGACACACACGCACAACCCCACATACACTCTGCTTGTTAAAAATCAGGAATATGAGAGAATACCAAGAAAATATATGGAAGAAAATCATTCTAATCCCTATACTACTACAAAACAAAGCTGACAGCTACCACCCAATAAAGTCTCATCAACTGTTTCTGCAAACTAATGGAAAGAATCATCAGTTTTAGGCTCACATGGTTCCTAGAATTAAAGGTAACTGTATAAGATAACTCTTCATGTACTAAGTCACCGCACTATTAGGTGGGTTGGCCAGTTTCCTTCCTTGTTGTCTTTACTTCCCCTAAGTCATGAATCAGGTACTCATTTACAGCTGAGTCGACTGGAGGAGTGATCGTGTCAAACGAGAAATCACAACCCGGATTTTATTTTGTTCGGGCGTCGTTTCGAACATTGCATGCTGTAACCCAGTGATAGCAAGCAAGCTCACTTATCAACTGGCTAGTGCGCTCCTCTGTCATAAACAACCTTATAATGCCTGAACAAGCTAGTTTCTTCAAGTGAAAATTAACTGAGGACCAAGTCAACTTCATCGTCCAGGAAATAGAGGATGGGTTTCAAGAAAAACACACTGTAGTAGTTTGGGTTAATATGGAAAATGCCATTGATAAAGTCTGGAATCAAGGACTAATTCTCAAACTTCTGCAGGATGGCATCTCCTATAGAATACTATCCTGAATAAAAGAGTACCTAACGGGGAGAAAGGAGTTAGTTCAGCTACAAGACAAAGAAATAACATGGCCCAAATGATGAATAGGGTTCCGTGGGGAAGGGGGGAGCATTTCTATTTCCAATTCTATTTTTGATCTTCGTCATTGATCTAAAGAGAAAACAGAAAAGTACGGGCTAGTATGTATGATGGTGAAGTGCAAAAGGTTTCACATTGTCCATGTGTGATTCCCAGGGTTAGCAAGAAAACACAGATCCTAAAAGTACCTCCTTGTAGTGCACTCTGGAAACAGAAATAGAACAGCTTGTGCTGTGTACCTGGCCAACACTATTACAGGATCCTGGATTTGTTCCTGCGGACATTCTCTACAAAACACAGATCATATTTACAAAACTGCCCATTGTACACCACCATATGAAGCAAACTACAAACTATGGCCATCTGAAACAGCTTTGCAGGCAAACTCTATGGCCCTGTCATGGAGCTGATAACCACAGCACAGATCATTGATGAAATAATATTAGTATTTAACTTCGACTGGAGAAGGAATAGAAAGACCCACTTCCTCCTTCAAAGTGTGGGGCTTCTTAAACCTCTATTACACCATTCAAGGTTTTCCATGATAATAATATGTTGGGGGAGGGGGTATTTTCAAAAAATGTGTATGTATATTAATGTCTCTCTATACCCACTGTTTCTCTTAACTCATTTCCCTAAAATGTGTATTTTGGAGGTAGGTGAACTTATTTGCCCAAAAACTGAATGCATAAGTATACTAAAGTGGTATCAGTACTGAATATTTCATATTAGAAAACTAACTACAGACAAACTAAATAAGACAAATAACATCTCTTCTGTGAAAGCAGCAGCACAACGTACTTCATGCTACCTGGTGGAAATCACACAAACTTACATGTTGGTTATCTGAGAGCGAACACAGTATGTCTCATCTTGAAAATTCAGGGATCCATTGAAAAACATCTTGCTTTAAATGGAAACAACTCTTAAAATTGGGAATGACCAAGATAAATGAGTACCATAAGTTTGTTGTAAAAAAAAAAAAGAAACAGCAGTGTAATATAGAACGCATTGCATACCGTTCAGTGTCTTTTAAAATTGAAAAAAATGAAGAAAAACTGCCAGTACATATAGGAACAAAGAAGCTTCATTGTTCGTAATTCTTGTGAAGGGAAACAATTATTCTATTACTTGTCTTCTCAAATTAACATAAACTTGTTTTACATATTGCCTTTTCATAACTATTTTTATTAGGGTGATGGCCTGGAATTCAAGCGGCATTTTGTCAAGATCAAAACAAAACTTAAACATATTATTCGTAAAACTCAGCCAACCTGGCAAGTATCCTTGTCGGATGAAGTTGGTAGTGCCAGGTCAAACTCAGCTTCAGTACCATCAGATCCTGCAACAAATTTAGACATTGTGTCTGTTTCAGCTGTCACTAACGTTGCTGTTAAAGAAAATAAACCAGAGAAACGGGTCGAAACATTAGAAAATGAGAATGTGGTGGGAAAGATGAATGACAATGAGAGAGATAGGCTGAAAGAAAGTGTCACGTCTGCCAAATCTAATTTCTATGGTATACAGAGAAGTTGTACTGCTAAATTTTAGTATGAATTAAGAAGTTTAGAAAAGTTTGGTTGATTACTAACATCTGTTTGTTAGTTATGTAACTTCTATTTTTTTGTATTACTGAATTAATTGTTGCTACTTTTCATTTACAGATTTGAGTATTTTAGTTACTGGTGTGTGTGTTTAAGTATTTTACATTCAGTCTTCTACTTGCAGTTGGTGATGTCTGTTTTCTATGTTCTATTCATGATAGTTTTCTACTTTTAGTTGAGATATAAGTTTTCTAGTTCCAGTTGGTAATGTCAGTTTTCTATTTTCAATTGAGATGTCAGTTTTCTACTTTTAGTTTAAATGTAAATTTTCACCTTTCAGTTTAAATGTCAGTTTTCTTAGATTAGATTGAAAACAGGTCACAAAGATTAGAAAGTTTGGAGTTTGTAACACCTATATGTGTCCCTGTGCACAATCTCCAGGAAATACAAACATATTTTACATAATAGCACTGCCCACTCTATGACAACACAAGAAGAAAACTATGGCCATCTGAAACAGTTCTGATGGACAAGCTCTACTACCCTGTCTGTCAGCTCTAGTGACCACAGTACATTTCATTGATGAAATTTGTATCAGTGTCTGACTTCGACTGTAGAACGAGGAAGAAGAAATATTTTCAGAAGTGCATAAATGTAAATGGACCCCCCACCCCCCAAGATGAACAAACACTTCCTGTTCCCAAAATAAAATGATGATGCAGTAATTTCTTTAGCTGTGGGCAGGTAGCTCTTGACAGCCCATACCCTTTCTGGAAAAAAAAAAATTAAAGCACACGTCCTACTCTGTTGAGCAACTTAGGTGACACCCGAATTTATATTAGGTTTGTTGTTTCAAATTCATGGTTGTGTTAGAAAGGTTTATGAATGCATATTTTGTCCAGAATGGAGGTATCCCAGTGTCACAGGATCTTCACATGCCTGGAGTGTAGCATATACTTCTGGGCCAACCAGTTCATCATTATTCTGCCAGATCTGCTAACCCATATGCAGTGATGGCATATCTAGCATTCCCCAACACCTAGGATTCTGCCATAGAGAACAAAGGGGCAATGTTTGCTGGCCCACATCTCTTCATTATCCACGAGGACCATTTGACAGAAGACAAAAGTAAGAACAGTACAGTAAAAATAAGTACAGCAGTGAAAATAAACCAATATAAATCTCTAATAATCCCTATTCTTTTGTACGGATGTGAGAGTTGGACAGTTACAGCAGAAATGGAGAGGAGAATAAAGGATTTTGAAAACAAGTGTTACAGTTGAATCACTTCTTGTGCCTCTTAGACATGTAGTGGTAGTTTTACTATTTATTCTTTGCTTCCCAAGTTCTGGAGATAAAAATTAGTTAAATAGCAGTCTTACATTGAACAATACACTTCTTCTTCAGCGTTCATTCTCAAACTCCTGCTGGATCTCCCTTGTAGCAGGACCATGGTCTTACTAGATTTCCAGCAGGATGTAGTCCAGAGAATGGAAATGCGTTGTGTTACCATTTTATTTGCGCCAATGGCCCGACACATCCGTCTTCGGCTGTGAACAATACACATATCTGACATTTCAACAAACAAAAAAATTGTATCAAGAACAAGACGAACACAGAATGAGACCACAAAATCAAACTGAGACTACATGCAACAGTAATGTGATACATGTCTAGAAAACAGAAAGGTGGCAACCAAGGAAGTTTGATTGTATAATGAGAAACTACAGGACACTTAAAAAATTGCAAACTTTAAACAAAAATATTTTAAAATTGGTAAAGTATCTCAGTGTGATTTGTGACTACTTGAAAAGCTAGAAGTATGTTAAGTGTCATGTAACTCAAAATGGAGTCATGTTCTAGAAAATAAGAGAAAATAATGGACTGAACAAAAAAGATGTTTATCCAAATAAATGTATCATCATCAAGTGGCATATTCTTTCCAGAACATAGTCTTTCCTATGGATCTCTTGAATTCTCTGTGGTTTTGAGCAAGCTGCCCTGCATCTTTCAGTGACATGCGCAGGCATTCTTGAATGTCTTGTCCAACGGCGTCTTGGTCTGCCTTTGCCCCTGTTGCCTTCTATCATCCCCTCCAGTAACACTCCATGCCGTCGGAATTCATTGTGGGTAGTATACAATAAATGTATACTAGACATCAATTCCTGTGGGTTCCGGTGACCTTATGATATGGATGAAGCAGTTCTTATTTTCTGGTTCCATTCTGTGTTCGTCTCTTTCTTGATAAAGACCTTTTGGTCAAAACATTGATCCTGCGTGTTCAACATAAATCTGCTATTTAACCTATTTTTCCAAAGTTTCAGTATTTACTTGCCATATGGTGCACAGTTTTATTGCTGTCTCCTGATCACTCAGTTTTCAAGTTCTGGGAATACACATTTTTGTATGTGAATATTTGCATTATGTGTTACTGCAGTATCAATCACATTTAGCACCAGTAGTTTATTGTATGCCCTGCTGCGTGGCAGAATAGTACAGATCATGTCTTAGTTAGCCATGGTGCTGTGTTAAAATCCCATGGCAGGCAAAATAAATTATTCATCTGAACTGTTCATGAAGCAATGGCAACCTACTGAACATATTTATATTGTCTAGAATAAAATCACACCCAGAATGGAATATGCTACCAACTTTAATTGACCATGTGAAATACTCCTCAAATGTGTTTTTATTTTGTAAAAGATTGTGAAACATGATGGGCACATTAAATACTCTTTGAATATGTTTTTCTTTTGTGAAAATTGTGAAACAAAATGTTGAAATAAAGATAGCAACTATAAATCTGCAATTTTTGTTTAGAGTTTAAAAAATCTTCCCGAGGCTTAAAGGGGCAGCAAAAAAATATCAACAATGTGATCTGCCATGCATAACATAAGAGGTGGTTTCAGATGTGTGAGGATTGACACATCTATCTCAAATTCATGATTATTTTATTTTCACAAAGACAAGTCTCACAATCTGGTAGGCATGTCTGGCTTTCATTCAAATAGACATATTAATTCCACAATTTCATAAACATTCACTGCTACTTAGACATCTCATTTCACACCATAAATGGAATGGGGCAGCCAACTTCACTCTATAACCTGTGTAGTCGCCTCTTACGTCATGCATGGAAAGTAAACAGAGTTGCTATTCTTTGCTTCCCTTTTGTGCTTCAGCAACACATGAGTGCGTTCAATATATCTAGCTATAAGGTGCAATGCCATGTGCTGCACAGTCTGCTTCGATGGTTGCTTTGAAGACTCACCCATCAGTGTATGCTTGGAACCTTTCTTCTTCTTCGGCGATCATCACTCAGTCAGGTTGGATCCACGGGATCACTACTCTCTGGAATTTATTGTGCAACTGAAATAGAACTGCCCTCAATTCATTCAGTTCGGTGTTTCTGTGTAGCTTCAGTGCTGTTATGACAGAGAGTGCATCTGTTAGTAGTACAATATTCCTGTGCATGTGTTCTTTATGCTGTAAGACCATTTCAGCTGCTTTCTTGAGAGCTTCCATTTCTGCCTTATATTGGTTGAGAGCTTGCCTGTTGAAGAGTAACATCTTCCCTGTGTTTTAGCCTGAGGGTCACTCCTCCATTCTCAATTGCATTTGTGGCCGAGCCATCAGTATAGACATGAGTCCATGCATCCTGTGAGTAATTTGTGATATGTTTTCTCTCCAAGTCTTTCTGAGTTCTTTTCTTTTCTGTACCTTCTATTTGTTCTTTTAGTTCTGGGAGTCTGTATGCCCAAGGGGGAAACGGTACTAACTGGTTGTATAGGCTTTGGTTTCGCTTGGATCCAGTCCTTGGTGTAGGATTTGATAGTCTCAAGTGCAATGGACTTGATGGTGTTGTGGTTTTTTTGCCTTGGTTACTGACTTTTTGTGTAGTGTAGTGTTTATTTGGGGCAGTATTATGGATACATTTGGTGGGATATTTTATATTCTTTCAGATTCTTCTCTATCTTCAGGAAGGTGATGTTTATTGTTTAGTTCTTCTGCTAGCTGTACTGGGGATTTTATTTTAGTCTTGTTTTGCGTGTTAATTTGTTGACTACCTCTTCATTAGGATGGTTTTGTGGGAGTTGTTTGTATCTTTCCACAGCTTCTATAGTTGCCTTTTCTCTTCTAATGTCTGGTGGCTCTATGTTTGCATCGATTTCACAGGCCACTGTTGGTGTTGATCTGATGTCACCACACATGAAGTGGAAAGCCTGGCTTTGTACTCTATCCAAGTGTATGCAAGAACTTTTTGATGATGTGGCCTGCAAGGGGAGATTATAGTCTAATATGGATCTAATGTATCCTATGTACGCATGGACATGCCGACTAGACCCCCAGGTCAAACCACCAGTCCCTAACAGGACAACCCAGGCCATTAGGCCACAGTATACGCCCTGATGTAACCACAGGAAAACCATTCCAAGGTTGAAAGGGGCATGTTTTCCTCTAGGAAGACAAACCCACCTAACAACAAAAAAACAAACAATATGTACGCATGTCTATGTATTATATGGAGGAGTATTAGGCAGTGGTCACTTTCTATATCACCAAGGACTGTCATAGTACAGTGATTTTGGAGGTCTGCGGATATGATGGTAAGGTCGAGTCTGAATGTTGATCCACTGGCTCTGTGGAGGAGTGTGGGTGTGAATGAGGAATCTTGTAATATTATTAGGTTGCTGGTGTTGCGTAGTTCCTCTTTGTTGTTTCCCATGGTGTTTCTGTCCTTGTATCCTATGGCAGATATGTGTGCATTGAAATCTTCCTCAATGATAATTCTTGTAGGATCTGTGGTGCTGATGTCTATTTGTTTCTTGCAGTTGGGTGGGCAGTATGCATTGAACAGTGTATACAGCTGGCCATGGTACCATATATTTATTTCTTACGTATCGTTTCTGTTGTTTTTCATGTTTATGATTTCACATTGTATGTCATTTCTTGAGTGTTGCAATGCCTCTGCACTTCTGACATTACATTTGTGTATGGTGTATCCTGGTATTGAGTGTTCTTTCTTTGCAAGCAGTGTTTCCTACAGTAGTGTAATGTGGGTATCATGCTTGTGTGTGTTTTACTCAGTTCCAAGGTCTTGTTTCTGAGTCCAGATATGTTCAGTTATGGTATATTTAGTGTGCCCCTGTGGATGATTTTCGCTCATGGCGGAAGTGGAGGGGGTGCTGACCTTTTATAAGGCTACGTCCGAGCTCATATGATATTTTCTGTTTAGGTACTTTCACGTTGGGGTTATGTTTCTGGAGCTTGTTTTCAAACCATCCAGAGGGCTTATACAACAAAGTAGGGTCTAGGACCAGGAATAACATTTTCCAACTGGCATGATGCTTCTGTGACCAGACTCTTCCCAGACTTCCATCTATTGGTAGTGGACCTGATGTGTGCTCCATCACTCTTTCATTTCCCTCGACCTACAGTCTGCCTGCACACAAAACATGTGCCATGTCTGCCGAATTTGTAAAGACATGTAGGATTGTCCTGGATTGGATGGTTTCCCTTCAGGTTTCCTCTTCCTCCAGTTGATTTCTGAGCATTAGTACGACATACATCAAATCCATGTGATCTTAACAGTCCAGGATGCAGGAACTAGGTTCTATGATGGAGTGCAATGTCACAGTTGGGCAGCCCTATACTCTAGGAGGGATGATTGACAAAAGGACATTACAACATAAAAAACATATAACTGTAAAGATAGAATGCTGGTGGGGTTTCATTTAAGAAAGCCTCACTATACAGTCATATCATAATCTAACATGGTGGTTGATCTGGTTGCCGCTAGTGGTTGCTCTGTCAGAAGGGCCTGGCCAGTCTTAGTTTCCAGTCTCTGGTGGCTGGACTAAGCCCCATCTCCACGACAAGGAGCTGGCCTCGATGGGGAAGGTATTCAGTAAAGGAGGACATTAGGTAATCTTATTAAAGTGGAATCCTATTATAACAACTTGGTCCGGACCAACAAAATATGTATGTAATAAGAGAAACTCGCTCTATATAGTATAAAGAATAAATATAATGTGGATTATTAAAGAGTGTTGTTAAATAGGAAAATTTGTTATAAAAGGATGAACTATAGAGGGATTCCACTGTACCACAATTTCTAGGTCGAAGATCTCTCATTCATAAGAGTGATGAATCCCATGCATATCAGAAGTAGTCCTGATAACACTCAGAATCTATTGGTTATTAATTTGTTATTTGATGTGTACGAATTTCGTACATCAATAAAAATGGTCTTTATATAAACGGCCTATATATATCAATCAATAATCAATAAAACCCATAACCCTTCAGGGTCGTAGGGGTACCACATTGGAAGCTTTAGCACACAGAGTCCTCCAGCGAATTCTATCCTCAGCGATGCGGATGAGTGTGGAAATATCTAGCCCTGTCCATTCCTTGATGTTGTCTGTCCATGTCTTTATTTGTCCTCCTCTGCTTCTTCCACCCTCGACAGTTCCCTGCAGTATTGTTTTTGACAAGGAATCGTGCCTGCATACATGTGCGAACCATGCTAGTTTTCGTTGTTTCACTATTGAAAGCAATGGCTCCTGGACACCTGCACACATCTCTACTTTATTTCTTACGTACACATTGGTCTAAACAGGTAGATCCAGGAAAAGGGTAATAAAGTTTTGCTAATACTAGATGACACACACAATATGTGTGTTTATCTAGTATTTCAAAACTGTATGACCATTTTCCTGGATCTACCTGTTGGATTTCAGTTTTGCGCAGTAAGTACAATTTATATATATAAACGGCCTCTATGGAGGCCGGATAACTTCAAACATTATGTGAGTGATATCCATAAATTACATCAACACTTGTCTGAACAAGTTTGACAAAAGATGAAGTCAATAATTCTGTTTATTATACAATAATAAAATTGGTTTAAATTTCTACTTCATCTGCGTTTATTCTCAAACTCCCGCTGGATCTCTCTTGTATCAGGACAATGGTCCTACTAAATTTCCAGCATGATGTAGTCCAGAGATTGGAAATGCGTTGTCTCCGTTTAATTTGTGCCAGTGGTCCGAAACATCCATCTTGGTTAGGTGTGAATTTGAAACAATTTTATAAAAATCTGAAAGATACGAGTTAATTTTTCTTCTAAAAAAAACATTGGGGGAGAGGACCAAGTTGCTGACGTAATTAAGCGGTGGGTACCTAAATTCTTTACAGTTCAGGGGTGTGAAAGAGATAAAAAAAATTGTCGTAATTTATGGACATCCCATTAGATTAAAATTATGTATGCGTGGTTTTATAGAACATAATGGAAAGCAGTGCAAGATCAAAGTTAATCTTTTTCTTGTTCACAGTTTAACATGTCTACACAGCAAGTGTGGTTTACTTCATAAATGGTGCTGGTTTTGAAAATCTTGAGTGCTTCCATACAGCTTTCTGTGGAAAATCGGTCATCTATATGCCAGTGTTCCTCTCGTAACTTGGTTTAGTGTAATGTAATCCTGCAGGATATGGTCCACGGTGTGTACTGCCTGCCCACACGGACACATGCGATGAAAACAGTCTTAGTCTATTTAAGTGTCTGCTTAGTCTGTTGTGTCCTGTTTTGATGCGGAATTCACAGTGAATGACTCAATACTCAAACATGTCCACCAATTAAAATGCTTGGGGAACTATGAAAACAGATGGAAGAGTTGAACGCAGATAAGAAACAAAATGGGCAGGAAACATTCATAAAAATGAATACTATACAGTGGTATCCCGTTATAGCAACATGGTTCGGACTGACTAAATATGTACTTAATAACAGAAATTAGCTATATACAGTTTATTGTCTTTCCCCAGGTGGATTGTGATCCACTCTTGCCGTTAAGCGTAGGGTGATTGGAGCTCGACCTTGCGTTCTAAAGCCAGATGTTTGGCCTCGGCTGTGCTATGACCGTGTCTGTTCAGGATGTCCCTGTCGTTTTCTATCCATCTTTTCCGTGATCTTCGTCTGGCTTTGTACCCTGATCTCATTTGGTTATATGCTTGTACGGCAACTTTTCGTGATGTATTCTCATAATGTGGCCAAACCACTTATCTGTTCTCTCTCTATGTAATCTGTACAAGATATTATACCTACTATTCTTTCCCTGATATATTCATTTCGTAATCTATCAAGCCTGATGACCCCGGCAGCTTTCCTCAAGCATTTCATCTCACATGTCACCAGCTTTCTGTAATGTGAAGACGAGAGAGACCAGGTTTGGCACTGGTAACACAGGGATGGTAGGAATCTATAAGCAGTACAATCAATAATGAATAAATATGATAGGAGATTTTGAAGTGTTGTTATTTTTTTTGGATACGTTATGAGACAGGGACGTCTGGAGAATATAATTACAACAGCCGAGAAAGATCGATAACAACAGCGAGAGAAAATATTACATAGTTTGACATTGTGGCGTGTCATTGACTCAACAACTATCCTGATAAAAGATACTGGCTGGAAATAGAAAGTTGTGGAGATTCATGATAGCCAACGCCGGTTGCCACGCATCCGATGGCGAAAGGAAAGTATGGACTTTCTACAACTCATTTCGCGCATATAAAAAGACAAAAAGGGTTAGAAAGAGTAATCATGGAGAAGAAATGTCCTCCAAACATCGATGGATACATGATGATGATTATCTTATTTTTCAACGTTCGTTCTCAAACTCCCGCAGATGAACAGGATGTAGTCCGGAGAACGTAATGCGCTGTGTTAAGGTTTAAAACTTATATGCGCATTTTGGCCGTACACACTTGACGTCAGCATGGCTTCTGAGTTGCTTCGGCCTTATATGGAATGGGACAGTTAACTCCAAATTCTCCTTAGCTGTCTCTTACGACATGCGAGACCATTAACAGTATTGCTATTCTCTGGTTCCGCCTCGAACCCCGGCAATACATATGTGATTATGATGATAATTTGTTTAAATATTTGCAAACGTATGAACTTTGGTTTTTTAATTTTTGCAGACTACACGTGTCACCTTTGTTTTTCTTTACAGATGACAAACGTCAAACGTGTCAACCTTTTTTTCTTTGCATCAGACACACGTGTCAACTTTGTTTTTATCTTTAAAGACGACCTTCAAGTATATCCCTAAAGACTAAATCTGTATGCTTAGCCTGGGAAGTTTTTGAAGGTGCTATTTACAGGAATTCCATGACCTTTTAAATGTGACTGAAAGAAGCAGATATACTCTCACGAAGTGGCAGTGAGAATTGCGTTCTGTAACACGTCTCATAGACGATGCGCGGGTTTGATTCGCAATTGTTTCTGACATGATTTATGTTTTTAATTCAGACATGCCAGTCAACAGATATTTCTCACGTCCAAGCTGTCGCGATAATTTTGAAATACTAACGATTGTTTATCCTACCTGTCGCTAATTAGGTTTTAACATGTCAACAATTGCTCAGTCATTCCATAACACGGTAACCGCACTGGGAAGGAGGCGGGTGTGAGATGGTGACACAATTACACGAACTTTTTCAAATCTAATTGTACTTTATATACATTCCAAATATATTTATACAGTATATGTGGGTCTATATGTATAAGCCATGACCGTCTCCAAGATAAGACATTTGCACATAATAATTAATTAAGCCTTTACTTTATTCGTTCTTTTTTTATTATTGTCATGTTTTCCGTTTGTCACTTTACACACTTTGAAACGTATGCCAAAAAAGTCAAGTGCTCTCCAAGTATATAAATAGTGACCAACGGAAACACGGCAATAATTTTTAAAAATAACGCATGAAGACTTTATTAATTATGTGTAGATGTCTTCTTTTGCACACGGTCATGTATAATCTTATAGGGCATGTATCAGACCGATACAGTATGACGAAGACGGGAATTTCAAGAGAAACACAATTTAAATTTTATTTTATTTATAACACGGTAACAAATTGTAGTATAAAATTATATCAACCTGCAGTTATTTTTAGTGTATAAACCTTGTTAACACTAATATTTGAGGGATAATTCACAACTAGGTGGTGGGAGAGAAATGAAGGCGTTTCTTTTAATGACAGTTATCGTATTTTGTAAGCATCTTCTTTATCCGCTTACAGCTTGCACGTAATGCAATATATAGTGTAAGGATTTTTTGAAACAGGAGAGCGGACACACTAACTTAGTGACTATGTTAATACATCGATGTAAGCAATTGCTAAATTACATGCACTAGGGACAGTTAATTTTTTTAACGAAAGACGTTCACGCATAAAATGAAAAACTATTGTTTGAAATTTAAAAACTCATCCTGTACATGACGTGGTGACATCAAGAAAATGTGACGTTTATCACACAAGCCACTCGCAACCTCCCTGACTGGAAAAACTCAATCTTGACAGATTTTTAAAAATATTAGATTGAGTGTGGTGCATCAACAAAGACGTAATGCATTCCCTTCTCTGAACTATACCCTGCTAGTGCTAACAACAAGGAGTTTAAGAACAAACACAGGATAATAACAATACATTTGAATCCTATAACTCATCATTTTAAAACATATCTATATAACAACACTTTTCAAAATCCTCAAGTATATTTATTCTTTATTGTGTGTTCAGTATATAGCAAATTTCTTTTATTTCGTATAGTTCTGGTTGGTCCGAACTAAATTATTATAATTTGTTTCTAATGTATTTTTCGTGAAAACTGATGTATTCCTTTCCCAAATAGCTTTCAATGTGATGTCCTGTTATGTGACTGAGATTTAGTAAATCCCCCCATGAACAAAGTATCTGGTTTGATTTCAACCGCAGACAGTTGGGCATAAAGACTTTCATAGAACAATGGTATACATTTGAACATAAATATTGCATAGAAATTAACTGCAGCCAAAACATTCGGGGTGGATCGGTGTGTCCTGAATAGGATATTTTCGTTTAAAAAAACTACTAGTGCAGCGGACTGGGGGGGGGGCGGGGAATGGGAGTAATATATAAAGTTAATTGAAGCAAAGAACAGTACTAAAGTGTGCACTTGATATGTAAGACATGTGGGCTAAATTTATAATTCTCCTTCTAGGGTGTCGCATTTTACTTTACCCGTGATTTTCATTAGCTGTCTTTACAATATATATACACATTGTGTCTAATGAAAATCATGGGGGAAAATTAAATTTGTCACTTTAGAATTATGATCGTCAGAACTGCATAATTGACAAGTCACGTGATAACTACTTATTCATATAGAGAGATGAAAGCTTTGTTAACCATAGCGAATTTGATTAAAACCGTGGTCAGCTATAAATACTTACGTGTCCTCCCCCCTTCCCATTTTGTAGCTATAATTAATGCAATCTTGACTAAGCTTAGTAATAGGATTGTCAACAACAGCTATTAACCCTTTACTACCGCAGACCCTCATTCAATAAATTTTTCTGTCTCAGATTCTTAAATCTTTTTCTTCCGCGAACCTCTAAAGTATTGCTTATACGAAAATATTCTTCTTCTTCTTCTGCGTTCGTTCTCCAACTCCTGCATATCAGAAGAATGTAGTCCGGAGAACAAAATTAGTTGTGTCATAGTTTACAGCATTGCTGCGATATCTGCGTCTTTCGGCCTGACACATCCGACTTCAGCATGGCTTTGGATCCCTGACTCTATATGGGATAGCACAGCCAACTCCATTTCATAACCTTCTTAGTCGCCTCGTACGACATGCATGGAAGGTAAACAGTGTTGCTATTCCTTGATCCCCTTTCGGGCCCCCACAACACACGGGCGACGAAAATATTAAAGAACTAGGTTCGAATCCCGCCGCAGGCAACTGTGCTTCCGGGCCGTTCATAAAGCAATGGAAAACCACTGAATGTATATATATTGCCTAGAAAAACACCAAACCAAAAAAAATTATGGGTTGATGGCTACGTCCTGAATAGGATATGCTACAAATTAAATTATCTAAATAATGACATTTATATAAATGTATGGGCGCTGTCTAAATTAACTTTAAAGGTATGTATATTTGTCGTTGGTTTCTTATTTTCGTCCGGCTCTGTGGTGAAGTGGTACAGAGCGCTTTGTAACGGTCTGTACTGAGTTCGATCCCCGCCACAGGCAAATGTGTATCCGGACCGTTCAGATAGCAATGGCAAACTACTGAACGTATTTATATTGCCTAGAAAATCACCACAGCCAACAAATGTTGGGTTGATAGCTAAGTCATATAAAGGATATTCTACCAATTTGTTTTCTTATTTTCTTTTATATAAGTTAATACCTCCGAAGTCTGATTATTAGACTATCGGCGCAAATAAAACGACCGGACAACGCTTATCCATTCTGTTGAAAAACACTGTTGGAAATCGAATTGGGTCATTTTCCTGTTACCAGGGGGTTCTAGCGGAAGGTTGATAAAAAAGTTAGAGAATATTTGTCAATCTCTTCATTCGCATGTGGAAGGTCTTGCCGTCTAACAGTGGCCCGCCAGACCACCATGCAAACCCTTAATAGTTATCATACCTGTCTATATCGCATATAACTAGAAAGAAGGTGATACGTCTGAACGTAAACAATCCCTCAAGGCCTTATCTGACCAATTTTTTACATTTTTTTACACATAAACAGAAATATGCCATACCCATGACGGTCTCCAATAAAGACATTTAAACAGAATTAATTACGCCTTCATTCGAAACGTTTTTTAATTATTTTGGTACTTTTGGTTGGTCACTATTTATATACATGGAGTAGGCGTGGCTATTTTTGGCATGCGATTCCAGGTGTAAAAATAGTGACCAACAAAAACACACGAATAATCAAGAAAAGGAACAAATAAAGGCATAATTAATTATACGAGTAGGTCTCCATAGACTGATTTTCTCACCATAACGCTACCCAATTGCACGTCATTTCTAGAGGCTACTCATGTGTCGCCAGTCAATTAAAAAAAACAAGGTAGCTTCTCGTAGTGACGCGCATTGCGTTGTGTTATCAATAGGTCAAGAACAGCCTCCGAAGAGCGGATGTTTATAAGCTTACCGCATCATCTTTTCTATAGTTCACCGTGGTTTATATTGTGAAATATGTCTCTTGTGAAACTTACGCACCACGGTATTTTACAGTTATGTTTTTACACCTTTTCTTCTACGTTAGTTCTCAAACTCCTGCACATTAACCTAATGTATTCCGGAAAACGGAATGCGTTATGTTATGGTTTACAGCGTAGCTATGATATTTGCGTCTTTTGACATAACATATCCAACATAGATTTTTGGTCACTATACCCAATACGGGATGGGACAGCTAATTCCACCCCAAAATCCTCCTTAGTCACCTCGTACCACATGCATGGAAGGTAAACTGTGTTACTACTCTTTGCTTTTCATTCGAACCCCGGTATCATCACACGGGCGTTTACATCTCTGAGTAGGAGTTTCTCAAAGCAATGTACAGCGCTGAGGGTTTTAGTCTTCTGAGTTTGAAATAAAACTCTGGAAAAATTTCCCAATTGAACTAAAGGATACAAGAGCTATATTTTATATAGAGCTATATTCAAGTAATTCCTTGGTATCTATACAAACAATCTCCTCGTAAATATACAAGTTTTTCAAATTTCTTTTATACTTCGCGGACCTCGTAAAAGAGCAGCGCCTACCCGCAGATGTCTGTGAACCACAAGTTAAGAACCACTAGGAATGACGCTAAGTTAAATGTTAGTATTGTGTGATTCCCGCTTCAATGATGTGATATGGACACATCTGTGAGGAGGAAGTGCAGATTATGTTTGCTTACTATGATATTTACAATAAAGGACAATTTGACCAACACTGAAATTATATCGGATCGCTACAGCTACATGTTCTGTTTTCTAAAGGTATGACAGAAACATTTTTTAAAGCCTTTGTTACACCACTATGTTTTTTCATGATACAAATATGTTCATTAACAAGTTTGGTTTAGTTATGTATAATCTGTTGTTTTTTTTTTAATGAAAAAAAGGAAAAGTTGTAATATTCGTGTTTCAACCTAACTCTCTGTAATGTGTGATTATGAAGGACAGGGGAATGAGTATGTTGATGTGGCGTGTACTTTACATAACTTTGCTCTCACTGTCATTCTGTAGCCTCTCTGTTCTGTGTAAGCTGCCATTATGTGTCCATTGCAGTCCTTGATCTGCCTCTTGTTCTCCTTCATTGAATTGTTCTCTTTATGATTAATATTTCGAAGCCAATGTGTCTGTTTATGTGTCCAAAATAAGTTACCATGTGTTTTTTTGTTGATAGTTTTGAGAAGTTATTCTTTTTCTGTTAATGTCTTTGTCCATGTCCACATTGGTTCGTCTTTTGTACATGATATTTTTAAGACCCTTCTATACATTTTTTTGGGGGGAATCCGTTATTTTCTTTTCCATTGCGAATGTTATTGTCCATGTCTCACAACCATATATTGCCAGTGGAAGAATATAGAATTATATTAAAGAATTTAATCATCAAAGATAGTAGACGTCGCAGTTCTGGTAATCCAGTCACCACGATACCCGGAGATAGGTCAATTTTAAATAAGTAAACGAAACTAATGTCAATACTAATTATTTTATATTAGGAAACTAATTAAGGTGAAGCTCAATTATTTTTTAATGCAAACAATAAATGCACACACAATTTTAATTTATACAATTGTGTAGCTCAAAATACTTCTCTTACTAATTCAAATACATGCAGAATCAAATCAGGTATCATATTGAAAGATTCAGATTCATTTTTTTTAAAATGTGGTTTTGCATGGAAACAGCTCATAAACGTTGTTTTTTTTTTAATTGATCAGATATAGGCCCATGAGTTCGGCTCTGTCACGGTGTGATACAAAGCGCATCTGTGACGACCAAGGCACGGTTTCGAATCCCGCGACGGGAAATCCCAAGTTCCTAGAAGTAAAAGTCATGAACACCCCAACCTTAGTTGGGGGTCTTACAGCACATCACGTTACAAGTTTACAAGTACTTGTACATTGATGGGCATCACATTCCAAGACACATTATATATATATGGGCAGGACCAGAACAGATATCGCTGATAGTGTACAGTGCGTACTAGATCAATTGTCGATATGGTGCAGAACATACAACTCTGTGATCAATTCCTCGAAAGCAAAGGTCGTTTGTTACTCCTTAAATAATAATCGGGTCAATGACACAATGCCAGCTGTCAGTTGCATAGGATCCTCCATTGAAAGAGAACAAAACCATAAATATCTTGGAATAACCTTTGATAAAAGTCTCTCATTCAACAAATACATCACAAATATGATTCATAAGGCTAAAAGAGGGATCAGTGCTATCAAGGTTATGGTGACCTTTGACTTGTAACAATTGGTACTGTTTCTCTTCTACAAGTGATTGTGCTATCTGTCATAGATTAGGGTATCGACATACTAACACTGTCACAGACACAATTCGATAGATTGGGAAAAAACCAAAATGAGGCAATGAGAGCGGTACTGGGGTGTACTAGGGATACACCCATCTCTGCTATGAGATATCTGCTTGATCTTTCCAGCATTATAGTGCGACATCAGGTAGCACATGTTAGGTCGTACCTTAAAGTGTCAGAATACAACCACCGCCCATTACACCAACATCTAGATTAATCAAAGGGAAAACGAATCAAGCGTGGCAGATCATGGATGACAGGCTGAAGACACACTGCGAAGAGCATATGAACTTGAAAAAAATAGGAAAGGACATTGAGTGGGTGGAGGTAGACATTGAGAAGAAATCACTGACTACGGTAATAATAATACAACTAAATAAGTGTGTTGAAAATGAACGAATGTCAGGGCCCAGGTTACAGTGCATTAACTTGCCCAGCTACACAAACTCGAAACCACAAGATATAATTGTATACACAGATTAACAGAAACACAAATAAAAGCAGTTGGGGTCTGTTGCTTACAGTAACGGCGTGAAGTTGGTTGAGAAATCCTCATCATATACCACTATCACATCGAGCATGATGATGGAGATAGAGGGAGTTACAGCAGCACTAAATTGGTCGATAACTTCTTATTTTTTCGTTCACTAGATAAACCATAACTATTAATAAATACAGAAATGTTTTCATTGTGTTTTGTGCGTCGCATCCTGATTATCTGTGCGCCTTTTGGCTGGTTGCCTCCGTCTTCAGCACTCTGCTTACTTGGGCAGGACTATAGTCCTGCTCTAGTGGGACTGCCCGACCAGTCTTAGTTTCCAGCCCCTGATGTACTGAACTAAGCCCCATCACCACTACACGGAGCTGGACTCGATTGGGGGAGGGAGGTTGATAACTGATATATCAACACACTCTGTAATACTCACAGACTCTGAAAGCATGCTGCGCAAGATAGAAAAGTACATGCTGAGAAAAGAATGATGAGATTTATTGAAAACCTCAGTAGTCTAGAGCACTGCATTGATATACTGCCCTGGTCATGCCGGGGTCAGAGGAAACGAGAGAGCCGACTTATTGGCAGGCAATGCGGCGATTTACGGCACAGTGCTGAGAAGAGATTAAGCAAACTTGATCAAGGCAGCAATAAATTCATTTCAAGATGTCAATGAGGCCGAGAACGTGCACATACAGAGAATGTTAGAAATGATAGTATATAGAGGGGAAGGACGGAAAAGTAATTCTTTTGGATGGCCCCCGAAGGTCACGAAATCAACACCTGACTGGGACTCTGAGTCTACATACCCTGGAATGGCTGCTGGAATGGAGAGCGGAGCACTTATGGGAATGCCCCACGTGTTCTGAAGCTAGTTTATAATCAAGAATTAACACCACCCAAGAACTACAACAACTTGCAGCGAACCGCACAACATGGAGAAACATGACTTCTGCCCTATGTTTCGCCAAAGGAACAAACTAAACCAAACAATACAATAAACTGCGCCATCTCTGTATTATGGATGTACCATCCCTGTAAATAGGATAGTACAGGCCAAATCAACATTTTAAGAAAAAGAGAAATATTCAATGCAATGGAGTAATTTCAAGAAGAAATTACATACACGAGTTCGAGTGCTAGGATTTTTTTAAATTGAAACAATTCTTCCATATTGAAGTGAAGCATGTGCAGTAAACAAAAAGTGTCCAAGATAAGCTTGAGGCAACTAAGGTGTGGTTTTTAAGAAGAATGATGAAAATTCCATGGGCAGCCAAGAAAACTAATGCTGAAGTTCTCAGAAATGCTTACAAATTATAAAGAAAATTAGAAACAGACAATCAAGATTTTTAGGGCATGTGATGAGAAAAGTAAAATTTGAACATTTAGCAACCAACCGAAAGATCAAGGGAAGAAGAGATAAAGAGATACATTTCTGGATGGATTGTCGCTGCAACACAAAAAGAAGTCACCAACTAAACTTATTAACAAAACAAGAGACAGAGAGTTGTGGAGAAGCATGATTGCCTACATCACTCGGTATGACACTTGATTGATTGATCCATGTAGGGCCCTATATAAATTGCGTCAACGATTAGTGGGGAATGGGGTTGATAGTTGTTAACAAGAAGGGTGGGGGAGAGTTTGATAAAAGTTGACGCCAATTACGCGGTTTTTGTGTGTGTATACACCAGTTAAGTTGTTTAAGTTTGAAACAGTTTGGAAAAAATCTGGAAAAAAAAATCATGTAGTTTTTTTCGTACATTTTCTGGTACACTTCTGTAGGGGTTTGAGGTTGATATTTTATTGGCATAATTGAAGAAGTGGGTCCCTTAATCTCTGACTGTTGTTAACATGGAGGAAGGGGCTCGAAGATTGGAAAAAAGTTGATAATCTAAGTTATGTACAGCCCCTTTTACTGGTGTGATGTTACACAACAAACTGTTCACATACAAATAATAATCCAAGTTTTTGAAAGGTTTCCACAGTTTCAATCAATTTAGTTGCAAGAAATGTCCTTCACCTTCTGTGTTTAGAAATAATCCTGGCGCGGCGTGGCGATTCGATGAGTGATCTGTTCATTTGTGAAATGTGTATTGAAAGGATTATACTATTACTATTACGATGGTCAGGACTGACGAGTATTTTGGGTGTGAGTTTAGAGGAGAAAAGTGATAGGTAAGAGCTCTGATATGGACCTAACTGTGACTACTTCACATTATTATATTTTGATAAAGGCGGCAAAGGGATTATGTAATGTAATGTTGGAATATGATGCTGATTGATTGATATTGTTTATTCTCAGATAATCAGTCAAAGGCAGGTCTAGTAAATTTAAAATTGTAGTCTAATAAAGTGAAGTTAGAGGCTAGACTGATGTAGGCTAAATAGTAAATAAATAGGTAGGTACGGGTACGCTAAATTCAAATAGGTAGTTCCTGTTCCCAGCTTCTTAGATTTGAATATTGGATATCTTGACATCTAGATTAACATTGATTGGTTGGGGGTAGGTAACTTATTGATATTGAACTACTATTATGTATAAGTGACCAGCGATAAAGCACCTTCTCCTAGACAAGAATAAAATCTCATGTTGTAGTTTATAAATAATTGTCAGCTGTTATTCAGCTCTTTCACATCTTTATTTCTGAGTAAAAAAAGAAATAGGGCGTATAGTAAATAGTATATTATATATTAATATTATTCCTATTTCTTTATTTTATTTTATATTTAATATTATCTTATTTTTTGAACAATTTTGAACTGTTAATAATGGGTGTCCTGGTCCTTTTTTTTTATAATTATACCTATCACCCTGATTACTAGGCTTACTCTTAACTCTATAGAGCTACTTAATGTTAAAACTATTAGTATGGTTAAGTCTTCACTGTGCTATAAATAGCACACAATGTTTACAATTTTAACTAGCAAACGTCACGGATTTCCATGTGACAAATGAAATTAATGGATAGAGTGATGGCACATCTCCCAACACAAACGACATCAACTACATTTATAATTATAATTTTTGTAACTAATTTATGTTTTAATTTATAACTGATCCTAACCCTTACCCCCATCCCTAATCTAAATACTAATTGCAAATTAATATGCTTTTTCAATTAATAGGCCTATACCTTAATATTAAATACAAATCTACTAATCACGCTGCAAAGGCTAGGTACTACCTCGAAACTAGAACAAAGGTCACAGTGAAGACTTAAACTGTAGTTGCGCTCTACTTAACTATTAAAGTAGTTGGGTTTCTCTATGAGTTGTCAACAGGTGCTACACTACAGTTCTCCAGCTTTGTTTCTCATGGCCAGATTTTAGTCCTCAGGTCATCAAAGAGTGGACATAACTTGAGAATGTGTTGTAGAGTCTGAGATTCTGGGACCATATATTAAGTCTGATGTGTCCTAAAATGTATACTAGTAAGTTAGTTATGAAGTAGAGAGAAATTCCAATATGTAAACACATCATACCCCCCCTCCCATGTATAATCGTTAATTGTATGAGAACAAAATATAATTTTCACAGAAGGTGGATGCATCAGGCCATTAGTGCGAATAAATGAAGGGGGGGTAGATGAGACGAGATGATAGTTTGCTTGGATCTCCCATTGTTTGTCTATCTTCTGACGAGGCACTTCGCAGTCAGTGTAGTTCCTCGTGTAGGAAGACCATTCCATTACCACTCTTTGTATCCCTAGGTCCCAGACATAATTTCTTCCCTTTGTTGGGTAATAGCGACGGTCAAATTAGACTCAGGGTTGATACACCTTCCTAGGCAAGATGCTGCTTTGCTAAATACATTGGGGGTCTGGAATTTGATCTGTGCATTTCTCACACACTCGCCTTGTCCACCTGAGATGGCCTTCCAATCCATTGCCAGGTGAGGGCTGTGTATTTTGACTCTTCGCCATGGCGTATATTATCCAAAGAGGTAGGTAAGATTCGGACTAGGAGCCTTGCAGTGGGCCCGTGGGTACTGAACCCAATTCTCTGTATGAGCTGTGCTGGGCAACGGCCGCGTTGGGCTAGGTTTGCAGTGTTGTTAGAGACTTGCACCCCCCTCTAACTGCCCCCAGTATCCAGATTCCGAGTCTCAACGCTACTTCGGTGAGACATTTGAACAATGCACTCCACGATATTTGTTCAGTGCTTGTCCTGTGTGCTGTGGGGAGCTGTATTCAAAGCTTTCTTCCATACTCCGGAGTGCATGATCAAGTTGGCGTATCCAATACCTGAGTCGTGACTTCTACTTTTAATGGGGTCAAATGTGATGGAACATGTGGGTTCTGTGTTCTCAGGCATGAACAGCACTTACGTCATTCGGTCTCGTGCTGTACCATTGTAGCTCCATTGTCACTGAATCAACTCATGTACACTACGCTGCCCTCTAGCATGTGTTACTTTTTCCAGATTCTGTGTGTACTCGTACGGTCACCGTTATGTTAGGGAGATTGACATTGGTCGCCCCTCCAATGTTTCTGCTTTTTGAGCCGGACAAGTCTGAATGCACAGCTGTCATGCATTTATATGTTGGATGTAATGGTGTAGAGGTTTCGGAGATATTTCCTGTCTCTCTCTGCAGGAAATTCCCATTCCATCTATGACATCCACGGACACGATACCCAAAAGGTTTAGCCAGAATCAGCATGAGTAGTTGTGTTTCTGAATCCAGGGTGATTTCATCTATATGTTGGATAGTCTGTTGGTGATCATAAAACTACAAAAACTTATTTTCTACGTAAGTACTATTTATATACAGTTTTACAGCAGTCTTACCTATTAACGATTGTCAAACTCTAATAGGACCATTGTATTGCTGCAAGAGAGAACCAGCTGGAGTTTGAGAATAAAAGCTGAAAAAGAAAATATTCAATATGTGATGCCTGGATGTTTTGCTTTACAGTGTTCTAAGAACAGTGTTGTTATGTCATACTGATTCCACTCCACGTACTGACTCCACTATTCCAACATGTTAAATTATCTCACTGAATTTTATTTTCTCCTTATTTGTTCTCTTAAAATATGCATATATCTGTAATTTTGTCTCCTCAATAGGCCTAAACTTCATTTTTTTGTAACTTATACAAGGGCCCATTGAGCTTTGACCTAATTTTATTTCTAATGGGCCAGTATATTGCTTTGCCATATCTCATGTTCAGGACATTTTAATACCTTATTGGGCGAGTATAATACCTTTTGGTATCTCCCTGGTGTAGTGGTTAAGCTGTTCGCTTTGTGCTCAAGAAGTCACTTGTTTGAATCCCATTCACGCCATCTTGTTTATAAAGAGGATTTTTTCAGTGATCTCTGGGGATCATCGCATGAAACTCTCAGTGGTACTCTCAGCAGGTGGCATGCTGATTTGTTGAGAGAGTCAGAGTACATATGGAGTAACCCGAGTACAATGAACTCAATCCTCTACACCTTTCAAGCTATGCAAAAGTTTTTGTATTGGCAAGTTAAATCTAACAAGGGGGGAGGGGGCCTACAGGTAGAAGATAACAGGATATAGGCTAATGGTATTAAAATATAATTATGTAGTCTTAGACACTGGTTCTCAACATGGGCCCTGGGTGGGGGGGCCACTAAGAACAATTTTGAGATTTGGTGGGCAGGGTCGCAGGAAGGCGACAACTTGAATTATATTGAATTAAAAAGAATTGTAGCAATGAAGCTTACAAAAACTTTAGTATCTTGTAAAGACAGTCAATGCCTTTTTAAAAAAGAGTCCAGGGCCAGAATGCTATGTTTTATTGGTCACTGGTAAGCAAAATAAACTTATGATTAGGTTAGCAAATTAGTATTAGTCGGTACAGAATTACATAAAATGTGTGATTGGCGCAGATTTTATAAAAATGTAGATGGTAGTCCCGTTATCCAAACATGGACCATTGAAAGTAAAAGAGAATTGGCTAAATAACAAGGTTCTCTATAAAATTGTAATATTTTAGCTATATCAAATGGCATGCAGGCCTAGAAAAGACCATAATCCCTAGGGATCACCAAAAAAAACAACTGTAAACAAGACGTGAGTTGGATGATCACTAAGCTAACGACATAACCACTTCGCCAAGGAGATCCACAAAAATAAGCTAAGGTATTATTAAAAAAAATTTCAGCATATTCTATAGCCTATTCAGTATGTAGCTATCAACCCAGCATTTTTTGTCTGTGGTGATTTTCTAGGCAATATTAATACGTTCAGTACTTTACCATTTCTTCCTGAGCAATCTGGAAGCACAAATTGTCTGTTTTGGGATTCAAACTTGGTACCTCATAGACGAGCTCTGTACGTCTCCACAGAGCCGGACAAGCTATTAATGTTGATTTGATTAATATTCTCTTTAGAATGTTATTTTTATCGCTCCAAATGTTTTTTGCATATTGACTTTTCTTAATTTATTCAAGACAATTAAGTTCTTTTATTCTGTTTTTCTTTTTTGCAGTTTTTTTGTTATAGATTAAATTAATATTTCTTGCAAGGATATTTATTAAAGGTGAAACACGATCCTATCATGTGGTGGAATAACATCATATTCTTCATATTTATCAGGATTAGCACCACATAGAGTCACATAGAGACTGCTAGGAAGAATGGCTGTAAACATCATCGCAATTGGGGTTCTAATTTTTTTTTATGGTATCATTCTGGCTGTTGGACTTCTGGCAGCATACAAGGTCAGAGTAAAAAGCCAGGTAGAAGGTGCTTTGGAGACTTCAATAGTTGCAGGACGAGACCTGAAAGGAATTGTTGGTGTTTTTACAATGATAGGTAGGTGAGACTTGTCTGTCAGATGTTTGTTTTAGTTTATTTTGTGATTGTGTAATCATGATTTATCAATGGTGTATTAACTCTTTACGGCTGCAAGAATTTCCAAGTGCTACCACAAGCTAACCATTTTAAGAATCGTCTATTGTCTTTCCCCAGGTGAATGATGGTTGATAGTATCCACACTTGCTGGTAAGTGTAGGGGTTGGAACCTCATCTCTTCTTCCAAGGCCAGATGTGTCGCCTTGTTTGTGTTGGGTCCATTTTTGTTCAAGATTATCTTGATGTTTTCTATCCACAATTTTCTTGGTCAACCTTTGGCTCAATATCCTGATATTATAGTGTTAAATGCTCTTATTGGTATTTAGTTTGGTTTCATTCTCATAAAGGGGACCATTTTACTTGCTGTCTATTTTGATATGTTCAATACATGATATTATACCTACTCTTTTAGAAAATTTAATGTAAAATGCAGTGATGTTTGTATTTGACCTATGAGTTCTTTGCTATATTGCCTATATCAAGTTCATTATCAGAATCTCTTTCCTGACCAATCTCTGATATATCGGCTATTTAAAGATGCTCTACATGACCAAAAACTGATGTATATCATCCAATGGGACAGCCAACTCCACTCCCAGAACCTCCTTATTCATCTCTTATGATTTGCATGACAAGTAACAGTGTCACTATTCTGTGTTCCCCTTCCGATCTCTGCAGCACACAGGTGGAAAGGACATTGTCATATTAACAGTGGTTATAAAAGTAATTTGTATTTAGAATAATAGTCTTGGAAATTATTTTTTTTTTTGAAATACGCTTATTTTTAAAAACTAGGCCCATATATTTTTAGCTGAAAAGAAATCATGCTATTAATGCACTAAATTCCCAGATCTCTTTGCTCTACTTTCACCCTTTGCACCCCTAGAGAGGCATTCTCACCCCCACATCCTGAGTTTCGAAATCACTGGGTTAAGCAGTGCTTGATTCACAAAGAGACATCCTTCACTAACTGATTTACGAATGCCTTTCAGGAAAAGAAAAAAGTACTTGCAATCTTTGTGGACCTAACTAGATTTTTTGATAAAGTATGGAATGAAGGACTACTCTTAAAGCTACTTAGAAATAAAGTTGAAGGGTGTACAGGTGGATACATGACTTCCAGCGATACTGCACAGCAAGAGTAAGACTAGATGACACAATTAGCCCCCAAGTCAGTCTCCAACAAGGTGTACAACAAGGAGGAGTCATATCCCCAACTCTATTCCTCGTCTATATTAACGGCATATACAAGCTAACCAACCACATCACCAAATCGCTCCATGCTGATGTTCTTGCGATGTGAAGTGCTGCAGATCATATCAACATGAGTAGAATGCAGACAGCACTAGATAACATCGGCATATGAGCAACTGACTGGGGAGTACAGATGAGCCTCTCTAAGACAACAGCAGAATGTTTTATCTTATCAAGTCAACTTAAAAATGTATAAAATCGAGATTCCTTAGAAGAAAATCCTACTTATCTTAGAATTGTAAACATTGACCTGGTATAACAGACTTTCATTGATTTCCATAATTGTACTGACATTCTAATGGTAAACTCTGTATTTTGTAAAGATTGCCTTGGTATAATACTATAATGGTATAACTGACTTGTTAGTTTCCAAAATTGTACTAACATTCTAATGATCATCCTTTTTTTTTTTAGTTGCCATGGTATAACTGATTTTTGTTAGTTCTAAAATTGTACTGGCATTCTAATGATCAAACTTTGTTTTTTTAAATGCCCTGGTGCAAACAACTATTGTTACTGGTAGTTTCTAAAATTGTAATGACATTCTAATGGTGAACTTTTTTTCCCAGCAACTATTGTAGGAGGAGGATACATCAATGGGTCTGCAGAATCTGTTGCCAAGGATGGGATGGTATGGACACTTGCACCTTTGGGAATATTTCTTGGGTTGATCATTGGTAAGATTCTGTTCTTTGTGTTAACCACATCTGGAGGTTTTTTAGGGATCGCAATATAACATTCATTCATCATTCCTGTAGTTTCATCAGATATCACATAAAGCTTGCAGTGTATCTCATCATGCATCTTGGTTTTGACAATTTTTATTCAGTTTATAAAATACACATAGGAAGTTCAACTACAGAGTGAAACAACATTGGAGATGGTAACACAAAGAGTTGCATAAATGGGGGTAATGAGGGAGAAAACTGCCCTTTCTGGAAAGATCATAAGATCACATAATCAACATCTGACTGCTGACTTTGAGTCTGCATATTATTGGGATGGCTACTGGAAAGGAGAGTGAAATACTTATCAACCTTTATTTCTCTCCTCTCCCTCCCTCCCCATCCTTATTTATGGTCTTGATCAGTTGGTTCTGTCATTGATTATTGATTAGACATCATACTTTCACTTTCTTGTATAACGGTGCATGGTATAAAGAAATGATTATAGTCTTCAGCTACACTAGTGATACTTTCATTGTTCAAATAAAATATATGTTTAGAATTCTAACTGAATGCTATTGTCATGTTCTTGTTCAGGGTATTGTCATACCCAAACAAAAACGTAAATGTGTGTGCCACCTTTAGATCAGAGGCATCTGCTTCATGAGAATACTGTTCAAAATTAAAAAGAAAATTTGTTTTTGGTTCTCAAATTTCAACCGGTTCTCTCTTATAGCAGGACAATGTTTCTAAAAGATTTACAGCAGAATGTAGTCCAGAGAACAGAAGTGCTTTGTGCCACAGAAGTGCATTTGTGACGACAGTCCGACATTTCGACTTCAGTTTTGGTAACTAATACATTCAGTGTTTTTACTACTTCCACTGAATGGTGGATGTCTGTAACCATATTGATAGTATAGTCAGCCAGCCATACGAGAGAAATGGTTTCACTTTACTATGACCATTTAATGGTGGATGTCTGTAACCATATTGATAGTATAGTCAGCCGGCCATACGAGAGAAATGGTTTCACTTTACTATGACCATTTAATGGTGGATGTCTGTAACCATATTGATAGTATAGTCAGCCAGCCATACGAGAGAAATGGTTTCACTTTACTATGACCATTTAATGGTGGATGTCTGTAACCATATTGATAGTATAGTCAGCCAGCCATACGAGAGAAATGGTTTCACTTTACTATGACCATTTAATGGTGGATGTCTGTAACCATATTGATAGTATAGTCAGCCGGCCATACGAGAGAAATGGTTCTTGTCCTACCTGCTGGTCAACATGCTTAAAGCTAACCATGGTCACAGATGCTTGTCTTACGTCGCTATCACAAAAACAGATGCCCACTGCCAATTATCTAAAGGTTTGAGAATCAAATACAACATAGGGACAGGTTGAAAAGACAATAAGTGATATTATGACGGTCTCTCTGCTGAAGTTGGATGTGTCTGGCCATTGGTGCAAATAAAACGACACAGCGCATTTTCATTCTCTAGACTGCATCAAGCTGTAAATCTAATAGGACTATTATCCCACTAAAGAGATTCCCATCAAGAGGTGAAGAAGATGACAGTCTTGACATTGCTAAGCGAAGATCTAGTTTTTGATTGATTATACAAGTAAATTTAAGTAGGAAGCCAGAGGACAATTAAAAAAATTCTTGAGACTAACGGGAATTGAACGTTCAACGGCACCAAATCGCCTAGCAACAATTGCACATGCGTTCTTCCATACTTGTCTTAAAATCCTTCTATAAACCTAGATCTAGTCCAGAAATGTATCGTTCGAACTTGGTTGATGTTATAATATCAAATTAGATAAAACAGCGTGGTGTAACTGATTTTCGAGCGTGGAAATAACTTATCTCTCCATAAATAATAATTTGAATCACAATCCTTAATAATTTTAATGAAAATTCGATAAAATATACCTCTATAAAACAGAATTTACCATCATGGTGATGCTTTTGTTTGAAATTATCAATATGTTGCAAAAATATCAATATTTACATGACATTAGGCATATGGTTGCCATTAAAACTGCTGGAAAAGGTATTCAATTGAATAAAATGCCAGATTTAACAAATCTGGTGAAAAAAATATTAAATATTGATTTTTAATTGATTGAAGTGTACCTAGCAACTGCGGTCTACGGTGGCAAATATACTCGCCGCTCGTTAACCAGAGAAGGGGAAATGTCGGTGAATAAAGTTGCAGCACACGTTCTAAAGGTTAATGAAGTTTGAGGATGGAGTTGACTGTCCCATCCTGTAAGTTACAATGACCCTACAATCATGCTGAAGTCGGATGTGTCAGGCTGAAAGGTACAGCTAAGCTGTAAAACATGACTGCATTTCATTATCAGGTCTACATCCTTCTAACCATCAGGAGTTTGAGAATGAATTCAGAAGAAAAACAAGATTGATTAAATGGCGGAAAACTTCTGCAGAATTATAATCATAACATAATGATGAAATCATCCCTTTAGCTGTGTGCAGGTAGCTCTTGACAGTTCATATCGATCCTGACAAAGTACAGGTCCTCAGTACAGTAACCGAGGTGACTGCTAAACTTATTTGAGGCTTGTTATGTTAAAGTCGTGGTTGTGTTAGAAGGGTTTATGGATTCATGTTCAGTCCCCGTAGGGAGACATTTCAGTACTGCAGTATCCCAGGATTTTCACATCCTGTCACGAGCGTAAGCATATACTTCAGGGCCAACTAGTTTATCATTCATCTGCAAGATCTGTTGATCCATCTACAGTCATGACACATCTAGCATTCCCTGCCACAAAAGGACAATGGCGCAATATCCACAGATTTTCACTTCTTCGCCATCCATGGGAACTAAGACAAAAGTAAGAAATCGAGACATGTAATAACAATAATAATTTTTTTTATCCATAAGTGACAGTTGTCGGCCTGTCCCTTATATTTCCTTAGTCGCCTTCTAGTACATGCCTGGAAACAAAACAGTGGCCCCATTTTGCACCCTGAACTAAAAGTCCAGGCTGTTGTTGCCATGCTGTGATAATTATAACAAACAGTAAATATGTCAGATCTCACCAGTGTATGATTTGATACAATTAAATACTGATTATTTGTAAAAGGTGCTGGTTGATATTTTCAGGTGGAGCTATTTTTGCTGGAAAAATGAGAGAACGGAGGTACCTGACCATGCTTGATCCTTTTCAACGTCACTATGGAAACACAGTAACATTCCTGATTTATATGGCCACTTTGTTGGGAGATTTATTGTGGACTGCCTCTATACTTAATGCACTTGGTAAGTCGTAGAAGCGTTTATTGTCATCTAGATCTTCATATTCTTCTGTGTTCTTTCGCAAACTTCTGCTGGTTAAGAGGACATAGTCCAGAGAACTGGATGAGTTTTGTCATGGTTTATATTATATTTGAGATATGTGTGTCTTTCAACATGAAACATCTGACTTCAGCAAGGCTTTTGTGTGACTTTGACCTGTGGATGGGATAAGTAGGTCTGCCCCTAAACCTCCTTATTCACCTCTAATGACATGTGTGGCTGGTCACAGTTTTGCCACTGTTTGCTCCACGTTTGATACCTGGCAACACATGTGCATGTGATTTAAAGTAGTATTATATATTTAACATACACATATGCTGTTGCATCACTAGACAAACCACTCATGCAACAGAAAACCTTAGTAGACGACATGCCGTTATATTGAGGTTGTCTTCTTATAGAAGCTTCATGGCATGTGATCTATACAATTATGCTTCTCTTACTTTTATTTTGTTGTTGCAATGTGTTTCATGCTTTTTTATATTTGTATATAAGTGTGCATCCTCTGTAGTTGGGAGGGAGCTAGAGATGTACTGCGCAGCACATGGGATGAAGAAACTGACAGCACTGTTTTTTCCTATGGCTGAGGCCCATTATAGAGACACAGTGACTCAGAACGTGACAATGCTTTTGATTTGAACATTTGGTTGCATGCCTGGAGCAATAGAGAAGTTCGGAATAACCAGTAGTTAATTGTTTGTGGGGAATGACCACAGAGAACCCTAACTTGGCTGCATTTGCTCACAGCAGTGCATAGGTTGAAACCTACCTTCCTGGTGGTGTGATAGTTATTCTCTGGCCTTGGGTGAGCCGAAAATCCACAGACTTCCCAGCAATATTATGACATTGGGTCAAAGGGCATGAGCTCATGGACCGCTGGATCAGCAACCAACCAACCATTTTACATACAGAAATTTAATGCCCTGTCAAAAGTGGGAAGAAAAATAGAACAGTTCAGTTGTCCACTGTGATGTCAAAATGCTAATCTGTTACCTTTTACATCAGAGTGGAAGAAAAATTAGATATTAAACAGACACCAGATCATATATTCCAACAATATAAGCAGCAACTGAGCCTTTATATAAATAATTATATATATATATATATATATTATATATATATATATATATATATATTATATATATATATATATATATATATATATATATATATATATATAAATAATTATATATATATATATATATATATATATATATATAATTATATATATATATATATATATATAATAGATATATATATATAATATATATATATATATATATATATATATATATATATAAAATAATTATATATATATATATATATATATATATATATATAATATATATATATATATATATATATATATATATATATATATATATATATATATATATATATATATATATAAATTTTATATAAATGTATATAATTGGTCTAATCTTCAGAATGACATGAATCTTCAGAAACAAAATTGTAGATTTAAACACCAAAATAATACTTCAAAACGATTATTATGCCAGTGCTGTGCTATCAATGCCAAACATGGACAACGACAGCACAAGACAAACGTAAACTTGTGACAGCCGAAATGGCATGCTTCTGCAGAATCCTAGGAATATCGCTAAGAGACACAGTGAGAAATGTAGACATTAAACAAGGAACCGGCACGGCTCCAATCTTGGAATATATTAAGAGCCAACAGATCAAATGGTTTGCACACATCAGCAGACCTGATCCACCAGAGAGAATACCACATCAATCTATGCTACACAGATACAGTGAAGGTAGACCTGGAGGCTGACCACGAAAATGATGGACCAACGAAATAAAAGGCGACAAATTCCACAATATAATCAGCACACATGAGGGCCATCTCCAGAGAAATCTACCCCTGATGCTGAAAGGCAATAAAGGGTTTAACGAATAGATAGATAGACTGAGCCTTTTTGACGTAAAACTAGAAACTGGCCACTGTAGAATACAGGGTCACCTATAGATCAGAGTGGCCTAATGAATGAATTTTCATGTGTAACATGAGTATATATATAAAGTGACGTATTCTTCATCGTGGATACTCTGTCCCTGGTGAGCAGGTCTGCTTGGGCCAGAGACATGTTCAAACATACTTTGATATCGCTGGTCCAGCATCTTCTTTGTGAACAGAGGAGAAAAGATGAACAAAAAATCATTACGAACATTAACCTCTCAGCTGCAGGTGTAAATCGGCAGTGCAGTGAAGAAAAAACTTTTTAAAGTTTCTTGAATGTTTTTCCCTAACCAATTTGCCCACCACATTCTCACGTTCAACAATTTGAGTTTATTATTACTGAATAGAATTTCATGAATTTACAAGCATAATAAAAAAAACAATTGGTAGCGTATCCTATTCATGGCGTAGCCATCAACACAGCATTTTTGGCTGTAGTGATTTTCTAGGCAATATAAATATGTTCAGTAGTTTTCCATTGCTTTCTGGACGGTCTGGGTACACAGTTGTCTATGGTGGGTATCGAACTCTGTATCTTGGTCGTCACAGATACGCTCTGTACCACTCCTCCACAGAGCCAGATAAATATAGAGAAGCATAATGATTCTTTATATTATGGAGAAGAGGTAAAAACCTTTCATTTACATACGATTTGCAAAAGGAAGCATTATTTCAAAAAATAATCTCGACCTTACCATATCACATGCATCTGACCACAAATATGAAACATGCTGCAGATATTATCTGAATCTATATCATCTGACTCACTAATATCACAATGTAAATCACTTTCAAAATCACTTCCTGCTTCAGATAATGAATGCAAGAAGTATCAGCAAAACTTTCTTACAAAAGTTTCTACATTTCCAATTTATCTAGTCTATGGTTAGCCATATTTGTAGGTCTGGGTAAGATGGTTACACAAAGAAACTCCAGCTATGTCAATACATAAAAGCAGAAGTGACGTTTACAATCATGTCCAATTACATAATTTATATTTTTAGAGTACCTATAAACAGCTTGAACTAACCAGAGTATTCAAATACCTAAATAATTCCACAATAAATTATACAAACACTTGAGCCATAACTTCTTAAAGAATTTCTGCAAAATAGCGGTATCATTTCATCGCTCCGTGAGGATATTTCCGCAACCAAGGGGTTAAGTGTGGAAAGGAAGTTGACTTTTACACATAGCATTTTAAAAAGAAAAAAGTTTATTTGGCCATATGTGGAAACAACTTATGGGTTGAGAGTTTGACATGAAGCTACCATGTTAATGGGTTGCATGGAGCTACCTTAAAGCTGGAGTTGTTAATATTGTCTTGTATTGCAGGCACAACTCTGAGTGTGATAGCAGATATTCAACTTTTTGTGGCCGTTCTGCTGTCAGGATCTGTCACACTGGTCTACACTATGGTTGGCAGTATGATTTCTGTGGCTTACACAGATATTGTGCAGCTGATGTTTATTACTGTTGGCTTGGTGAGTTGGGATGTTTGTTTGGGTGGCATGTTTGTTTGAAGATGGGGTGGAATATTTGTAGTAAGTATTTAGTGAGTTTGAACGTTTGTAGTATGTATTTGATAAGCTGGCATGTTTATAGTTACTATTTGGTGTTTTTTGGATGTTTGTTCATAGTATTCAAGGAATTTGAGTTTTTGTAGACAATATTTGGTGAATTTTAATGTTTGTAGATAGTATTTGGTGAAATTGGGTGTTTGTATTTGACTTTTAGGATGCTATTTGCGGTGGTCACCGTCTATGTATGTCTTTCCATATATAGCTATCGGTGGTGACCACAACCAGTTGCTGTGCTCTTATCGACATGGCACTACATGATCTATAGGCTCATTTGACTGGGATTTAACACCCTCTAAGCTAGAAATATGTCTCACCTTCCCATTCAAATCGCTTCTGGGTAGGTTGTAATACAGAGCGACAGTGTCAGTTTTTCTACTCTTTCTGTTCGAAAGAAATTTGTTGAAATTGACACCATGTTTCATGAACTTTTTATAACTTCTGATTCTGATGTTGAGGCATTCTTTGGATTTACAGATGTAGATCTTGTTTCATTCGCAATATGAATGGTGATGGAGAAACAAATTCTTTGTCAAGCATGTCTGAGGAAGATGATGCTGTTTCATCATTATGATTAGTATTTTTTCCCCTGATTTTCTAAATATTTGATTTCTCTTTATTTTTTTTCTTCATCACATTCTCACATACACATGCATCAACAAACTTAAAATCATTAAATTCAGTATTCAATTCTTATTTACATTTAAGCAAAATTACTTTAAAATCTCTTTTAAAAAAAGTTATTGCATTTTCATAGCATATGGTTTTTCAGTACATGCTTAGTTGCCTAGAAAATGGTTGACAAGAAACTGTCTTTGTGTTATCTTCAGCACATAATCAATAGCAATGTAGACATCCCTCAACCTTCCCAGTGCTTGATTCATGGTACCAATTTCCTGATGGCTGGGAGGGCCATGAATGCTACATTTTTGCAAATCATTATTAGTTACTCTTGAAGCCCAGGTTACCTAGTTGGTGAGAAAGTCTTTGACTTGAGGTAGTGGAATGTGAAAGGGGGCAAAGTTGGAATGTGCCACATTCATTTTTGTGCCTGGTCATATGGGAGTTCAAGGGAATGAGAGTAGATCGGTTGGCTTGCACTGCTACTGTGTCAGACAGTAGAGCAATGGATCAGGCTGACATTTTGAATTTCTTACGAGAAACAACACAGACAACTGAAATGAATGAGGATGGTGATTCCTTTTCTATGTTCAGAGTAAAGGAACTGGGTATGAAATGCTGTGTTATAAAATGAGAGTAACTGTTGGCTTAGAAGAATGTTTGGCAACCAACAAAGAACTGGAACAGTCAGTCATTGTGTAATGGTGGATACACTAAAGTGGAATGCGAGCACCTATGGATGTATCCAGTGTGCAATGATGATGATCTGATGACAAACTACAGCAGCAGTGTTTCCCAACCTTCTTTTTACCATGTCCCACTTAAGTCTTTCTAAACTTCTGATGATCCCCTATATAACATACATAAATATACATATTTTTCTATATCCAATAATTTAATTATTCCCTAAATGAAACCTAATTACAACTTGTTCAGGACAAAAGATGTAGGTTTTAGGAAGAAACTAGGAAATTATTTTTAAAAAAAAGAGTAAGTAAATTTTTAAAACATATAGTAGACAACTAAAACTCAAGCACAAAATAATATTTTTTCCCCAAAACACACACCCTCCCTTCCCCCGTGGGGCAGTAGCCCCAAGTTTGGAAACACAGAACTAAAGCATCTCCGATTTGTAGTCAATATTAGTCCGATACACATATGGTTAAAGGTTCTAGATTGGAGAAGAGTCTTTGCATTGGCTACTGCCATGCTCTCCATAGGCATACTAATTGGGGTAAAAGTAAAGCAGTTGCTTTCCCTCACAATTCTCTTACCTGTCTGTGCCAAGGATACAGTGAAATTCTCACATTCCAAATAATACACCCATCTGTTAAACCATAACGATGCATTCCGTTCTCCCGAATACATCCTGCAAATCTGCAGGAGTTTGAGAACAAACACAGAAGAAATTATTTTCTGCATATATTTTATAGATTTTGTGGTAAAGAAAAAAGTCTTGGATAGTTTAGCAACATGGAAAGAATCATATGTAAGAAAACAATGCATATACCACAAGTAGAAATATATCATCCCATCTATCTGTATGTTTCTCTGAATGTAGCCAGTATTCATTTGATTAATCAATCTTTCATATATGCAGATTGCCAGTTTACCCTATGTGTATGAAAATGACCGCATTCATGACCCCATGGAGAGTATAGATGTATGGCTTGGCAAAGTCGAGTCACACTTATGGGGAGTCTGGGTGGATCTTGTCATTGCTATGGTATTTACTTTTACGTTTACAATAGATTTATGCTTGTTTTACTTTAATCTCTTTGGGTCAAAGGGTATGAGCCCATGGACCGCTGTATCAGCAACCAACCAACCATCTTTAATCTCTTCATTCAATACTCTCATTGCTAGAATCTTACCAGTAACAGCTAGAATCTTTACTTGTAAACTTCCAACATTTAACTCTAAATAACTCACTAAGCAGGGATAGCACCAGGTCCCTATACCTCGAAAGGACACACTCCATGAGGCTGGAGGTCATCTTCCATTACATTGTAGAGCTAGGAGGCACAAGGGTAATATCACTGACCAGCAAACCGTACTAACCAATGAGACACCACTTAACAATAATAATACACTGGAATGGTGAAGTTGTGAATAATTAACAAAACAGATTTTGCAGAAATTAGAACTATAGGACACATTTTTTGAGGACCAGGTCGGCATTTACTGCATACAAGAGATGAACCTCACCAAAGTAGCCTTCACCTAAATCTATTTATTCTTTGTCTTACCTATATCCACTATAGTCTGATGATGATGATGAAATGATCCCTTTAGCTGGGAGCATGTAGGTCTTAACAACCCATAGTCTTTCTGAAAAAAAAGCACATATTCTTCTCAGCTGTATATCTGAGACGACACCAGACTCATAGGTCTCAAAGGGATGGATGTATAAAGAGGGGGTTATGGATGTACATTTAGTCCCTGAAGGGAGGTATTCCAATGCACCAGGAGAATTGTGCTTCCTGTCAAAGGCACAGTACACACTCTTTGTTTCTGGGCCAACTAACTAATTCATACACAACTAACATAAGTCAAATTTGTTGACCCATCCGCAGTGAGGGCACATTTAGCATTCCCTGTCACCTAGAAGTCTGTCACAAAAGGAGAAAGGTGCAATATTCACCAGCCTGCATCTCTTCGTCATGAGGATTATTTATCATAATTATTTATTATCATTTATCATAATCCATAAGGATTATTTCTAGAAGTCAATAATAAGACATTGAGGCAAGATGTTAGAGTGATCATTTTTTTCACTGGCTGTTGGCCTATCCCTCAACTTTCCGTAGTCACTTCCTATGACATGTCTGAAAAGAAGACAGTGTCCCTATTCTTTACACCCTGAATTATGTCCAGGCTTATGATCAGATGGGCAAGAGAGGTGAGGAATTTGAGAGCTGGCAGGATGAAAATAATCTCATACTTATTAACCAGCCAGCAGACTCACCAACATTTTACTTGAGAGCATGGCACACCACCTCTACACCAGACCTGGCATTCCACTCACCAGGCCTTGAATGGAACATCACATGTGTTGTTGGAAAGCAGCTTGGGGAGTAGTCACCACAAACCAGTATTTTTGGAAATTCATAATGAATTTATCAAGGACAGCAGCACACTCACTAGGTGGAACTATAAGAGGGTGGACTGGAAAATGTACCAGCATTTAACCAGTGTTCTAGCTAAGGACATAAACGTGGACAAAGACATCAGTAGAGTAGTGATTAAATTTAATGGTTGGTTGTTTGCTGATCCAGCAGTCCATGGGCTCATGCCCTTTGACCTGGCATTATATTGCTGGGAAGTCTGTGGATTTTCGGCCCACCCCGGGAAAGAGCCAGAGAATAACTATCACACCTCCAGGAAGGTAGGTTTCAACCTATGCACTGTGCCTAGCCACTGTAGCCAAGATAGGGTTCACTGTGCTCATTCCCCGCCACCAATTGACTACTGGTTATGCCGAACTTCTCTATTGCTCCAGGCATGCAACCAAATGTTCAAGTCAAAAGGATTGTCACGTCCTGAGTCACTGTGCCTCTATGATGGGTCTAAGCCATAGGAAAAAAAACAGTGCAGTCAGTTTCCTCCTCCCCATTGCTGCACAGTACATCTCTGGCTCCCTCCCAACCACAGAGGGCGCATACATATATATTCAGGCAAACATGAAAAACATTTCAACAACAAAACACAATCATAACTGTATAGATGACATGCCATGAAGCTTCTATAAGAAGATAACCTCAATATAACGGCATGTCTTCCACTAAGGTTTTCTGTTGCATGGATGGTATGTCTAGTGGGCCATTGGTGAGACCCACAGACGCAACCACATGCGTATTAAATTTAATAGATGCATACTATATGCTGCTAGTAAAACCATACTGGGGGTGGCACGCAAAAACTACAAACCCTACTGGAATGATGAACTGGAGAAGCTGCAAAATGAGATGGAAACATCTAGACAGCAGGGAGAGAACAGACCTAGCCAAGAACACCACAACAAATAGCAAACAAAGGCTAAATTTCAAAGAGCTAAGTTACAAGCCAGACGGAGCAGCTGGAAAGAAAAAACAGTCTCTGAACCTTGAAAGAGACATTTGGAAATTATGGAAACTGGAAAAACAACTAAATGACGAAGATACAGTGAGAAATACAAGGATCACACTTTACAAAGAAAGAAACATTTTAGCAGGTAAACATGCAGCTGATTACTTTGCAGAAGACAATAATGTCAAAGTTAGCCCAGACAAACAACAGGATGTTCGAGAGAACCAGCAAAACATTGGACAAGGCGAACGTATACCTGAAGTCATGGAAGCACCAATCACAATGAAAGAACTGGAGCATGCAATATCCAAATTGAAAATGAAAAAGTCCCCAGGAGCTGATGGAGTGCCAAATGAAATGATTAAAAACCTGGAAACTGCAGCAAGAGCAAAGCAACTGCAGATCTTTAACACAAGCTGTACCACAGGCATGGAGGGAAGCAATAATGATACCACTCCTCAAATCAGGAAAAGTTGGCAACACAGTCTCCAACTACAGGCCCATCATCCTCACAAGCTGTTTATGCAAAACAATGGAATGCATTATCAATCTTAGGATGCAGTGGTGCCTTGAAAGTGAAAACCTTCTGGTATCGCAGCAAGCAGGGTTCAGACAGTGCTACTCTACTGAAGATCAGGCTACCTACCTCTCCCAAGAGATTGAGGATACCTTCCAAGATAAGAAACTGGTACTAGCAGCATGGATAGACCACAGGAAAACATTTGACAAGGTTTGGAAAGAAGGACTCTTAAAGAAATTGCAAAATTGCAGGGTTAACTCACGAATGTACAAATGGGTAAAAGCATATCTGCATAATAGAAGAGCCAGGGTACAATTAGATGGTCGCAAGAGCAAGAAAGTTCTACTGTGTCATGGAGTCCCCCAAGGAGGAGTCCTGTCACCCACACTTTTCTTGGTTTACATCAATTACCTAGTTGCTGAACTACCACACAGGATCAAAGTGACAATATATGCTGACGATCTGGTGCATGGAAGAACATGCTGCAGTGGCCACTAAAAAAAGTACAAAGAGCTATTGATAACCTTATGGGCAAATAGATGGTGCATCAGCATTAACACAGATAAGTGCAGAACTACACTCTTTACCCTCTCACCAAAATAAAAAGCTGATGATATCAAGATAGATCGAGAGCTTTTGAAAGAAGACAAACAACCATATACCTCAGAGTTACTTTTGATGATAAGCTGACATGGAAGCAACACATAAACAAAGCAACAACAAATGCCAGGAGGAAGCTAGCTATCCTGAGAAAACTAAGTGGAACCACATGGGGAGACAGTGGGAATATACTCAGTAAAGTTTACCAGCAAGGCATAAGACCACACCTGGAATATGGTTCAGCTGCGTGGTGTCCTGCATCAAACACCACATTACAAGATCTAGATAAAGTGCAAAATCAGGCCCTTAGGATAATGTTGGGAGCAATGAAATAAACACCCATAGTAGAGATGCAGAAAATGGGAAGAATGGAAACACTTGGCAAACGCAGAGACACAAAAGTACTAATTCAAGCAGAAAAGTTTCAGTGTATGCCTAGTCATCCAATGAAGGAAAGATTCCAAACTCTAGCTATGGGGCGACTGAAAAGAAGCATCTTTATCCACCAAGCTAAATGACTCCATAGACAACTTACAGACTTACCTGAAGTTGACAGTCCCTTAAGGTCTGTACCAGAACAAACCCCTTGGAGTGAAAGACATGGAATACTAATACACATTCAGACCCATGTGAAAGAAATACAAAGCGAGGACAAACAGAACAGTGTGTAGCGAAGGACAGTCACCCTCAGTTTCCTGGACAAGGAATATCCACAAGACATATGGGTCAAAGCATATAGGGAAATTCTACAATAACTATGATGCAGAAATCCAAGCAATTATGGTGGCAACTGAAAAACTGTTGAACTCCAACTCTGACCTACATCCTGTAGTATTCCTGACAGATGCTAGGTCAGTGCTTCAAGCTCTCCAGTCTGGAAAACTAACAGTCTTGCAAAAACTACTTAATGAATTGTCTTACCACTATAGGGTAACCATGCAGTGGATACACTCTCACTGTGGAATACCAGAAAATGAAAAAGCAGACCAACTGGCTAAGGAAGGTGCTGCAGTAGACCAAGCAGATATACCAGTCACCTACCATCAGAAAAAACAGGTGATCAAGTCAATAAGAAAGCCACAAACACCAACACAAGATGACTATCACATTATGAACAGATCAGAACAAGCTGTATGCCTCAGAACAGGATACAACCGACTCCTTGTCACATGTACACAAAGTTTAAGATCTGGCAACATCGCCATGTGGACAGGCATCACAGAGTGCCAAACATTTACTTTGAGAGTATGAAACACTGAGGCAGACATATTGGCCAGAGGAAACAACACTAGAATCAAAGCTCTATAGGCCACTGTATGACCTACAAAAGACAGTTTTATTCAGGAGACAAGAATTACAGATATAGATATGTTTCAAGTGAAAGAAAGAAGAAAATGTCCAGGCTCTGGTTGCCACATTGGCGATTATAACTAATAACTTGATGTAGTGTTTTCGTAGTTATTATAATAAATACCATGTTTCTAGTGACATTATTATGACATTTAAAAAAAGAGCGCATCATCTTGTGAAAAGAAGAGAAATGTAGCAGCTCAACAGCGGAGAGCAGCTAGAAAGTCACGGATAGACCAAGATCCGTCTACAGTCGTCATTCCATGTCCGAACTGTCCAAGGACATTTACAGCTCGAATAGGGCTCATTAGCCATCTACAAACTCATAATCAAGGACATAACTAAAATTGAATTTTCAAAAGTGGATGTAACAAATGGTCATCATCACTTGTGATGGACGAACAACACAACAACATTATGCCGGGAAGTATGAATTTTCTACCCACCCAGGGCCTGAATCTGAAAGTAGCTGTCACACCACCTGGACGGTAGAACTATATTTATGCACTGCACCACCAAGCTATTGCAGCAAAGATATGTATCACTGCTCATCCATTGCAGACTGGTTACTATGAACTTCTCCATGCTCAGACATTTCACCAAATTTTCAAAGCAAAAGGCTTGGCACATCCTGTCACTGTGCCTTTTTGATGGGCCTCAGCCGTAGAAAAGAACAGTGTAGCTAGCCACACCCTCCCTAGGGCTGTGCTGAACATCGCTGACTCCCTCCCAACCAAAGAAGGTGCATGCACATACACAAATGACAAAGCATAAAAACATTAAAATAAAGGAAAATAAATGTTCAGTGCTAGCTGATGGTAGAAAAAAAATTAATCTTCTTCCAAGGCAAGATAAATGGAAAACACTATATGGAACAATATTCAATATAGCAATTGACTAAAAAGCACATCCAACACAAATTTTGGAATCAAATGGATAAATAAAACAACACTAGAAGACCTGGATTTTGCCGATGATCTGACACTATTGAGTGAAAACCATCAAGATGCACAAACAAAAACTGAAAGATTAAAACTCATCACAGGACAAATAGGTCTCCAAATCAATTCATCAAAAACAAAAATTATGAACTTGACCAATTCACCTAACGAAATTACTTTAAATGGACAACTTGAAAAAGTACACAAATTCTCCTATCTAGGAAGTAATTAACACTCGACGGTGATGTCTTGACAGAAATTACAACTCGCGTTGCCCTAGCATCAAGTGCATTTAACAGGCTGACTAATATCTGGAAGTCAAAGTCAATCAGCACACGCATGAAAATGCGCTTATTTAATTCCGGCATTATTCCGGTGCTATCATATGGATGTGAGAGCTGGAAAAGCTCTTTATCTTCAGAAAAGAAATTACTCAGTTTCGAGAACAAATGTCTTCGTAGGATAACTAACACCCATTGGAGTGAATTCAAATCGAATGATAAAATCAGAGAAGAGACACATCACAATTTCATCACAAATGTTATTAGAAAACACCATTGGTCCTACATCGGGCATGTCCTACGCGCAGACACCAACAGAATACACCACCAATATCTTGAATGGATACCTACAGGCAAAAGAGCAAAGGGTAGACCAAAAGAAACACTCAGAAGAACAATACTTAGAGAAAGTAAAACAACCAATATTCATACTATTCAAGAACTGCACAGAATAGCTTTGAACAGACAGAATTGGGGAGATCTGACCTCTGCCCTATGCGCTAACTTCAGCGCAAAAGGAAAATGAATGAATATAGAACAAAACAGATCACAAGCACATGCATGTGTCACACAGTGGCATTGGGTGAAAAGGCATGAGCCATAAACAGTTGAATTAACAACCAACAAAAATAAATATCATTTCTATTATGAGCTTTATATGTCAGCCAGTTCCTCTTTTGCCAAGTTTGACACATAGGGTGGATGTCATAGTTCTCCATGCCTGTCGGTCAGTTGCCAAGGATTGCAGGTCTTGTGCATTTATGCCTATTGATTTTAATTAATTCATAAATGTTCTTCTGAGCGTTGTTTTTGGTCTTCCCTGTTTTCTTTTCCTGTTTGTTGTCCACATGAAGACTTGTTGTGGAATTCTGTCTTCCTTCTAAGTATGTGGCTGATGTATGTCCAGCGGCGTTTTCATCACTAAGTATGTTCGTCACATATTCTTGTTTTGTCTCCTCTCTTAGTATGTTGTTTTATTTGAAGTCTTTCCAATTAGTATTTGTTATTTTTCTGAGGTATCTATTCTCGAAGGCAGCTAGTTTCTTATCCATTATTGAGGTAGATTTCCAACTTTCACATCCATATGTCAATAATGGAATTACACTTGCATTGAATAGTTGCAGTTTGATGTGTTTACTTGAGATCTGTGATCTCCAGATGTTTGAATGTTAAAGGCATTGGAGGCGAGAGCGATTTGAGTCTTGATTTCTGAGTTGGTATCCCCGTCTGCTGTTCTTGCGTTTCAAATATATGAAATTTGAAATGTTGTCTAGTACATTGTCATCTAGTTTAATTGATTCTGTCATGCCGGCAAAGTTCATGATTTTCATTTTATGTGTGTTTATTTGAAGGACTATCTGTTGCTAAAAAAATGTGATCTTTCTGTTTTTTTCCTGGAGATCTTGGGGTGTTGAAATCAATAGAGCAATATCATCTGCGAAGGTGAGATCTTCCAGGGTCTTGTTGTTTACCCATTTGATTCCTAGTTGCTTTTGGTCAGTGCATTTCTTCATCACCCAGTCAATCGTGATGCAAAGTCACTGGGAACCAGCTGGAAAAACCACTTCTGTTCTTACACAACAAATTGTATCGGAATAAAAAGCTCTCATGATATTGATATATTTCGTCATATGCCGATGAATTTTCCAGAGAATTTTCCAATAATAGTATGAATTAAATGTACGAATTTTCCAGAGAGATGGTCTGCGAAGAGTATCGTAAGCCATCTGGAAATCTACAAAATTGATCATGAGTTTTGATTGTCTTTCTGTGGATTCTTCTATTATTGTCCTTAAGGTGTAGATGTGATCTATTGTTGAGCAGTGAGGTCTGAAGCCCGCTTGTTCTTCTCTGAGAGCCTCATCAATGTATTTTCTTAGTCTTTGTAGTAATATACTGAGAAAGACTTTACCAGAGATGGATAGTAGTGTGATACCTCAGCAATCGTTTCAGTCAGACAGATCTCCTTTCTCTGGTAATTTTTCAATTATTCTATTCTTCCATTGTTGTGTTGGTGATTCATTAATTCTTTATATGTGTTGTATATATTTCTAACATGAGTTTTCCGTTATGTTGTATGGTTGTGAATTGATAATAGGTAAAACAGCAGCAAAACTGTATTCTAAAATTGGGAAACATGGTAATGAAGTCATGCTAATTGTTGAAAATATAGGAAATGCACAAATCAATGTTTCAACAAAAGGGCCTTCATCAAGAACACAAGAAAACATGAGTAAAGAACTACATTTTCCATGAAAGCATAACAGAGCAAATTGGAACATATGTTCTGCCAAAGATGGATGTGTCGGGCCATTGGTGCAAATAAAACAGCGGCACAACACATTTCCATTCTCTGGACTACATCCTGCTGGAAATCTAATAGGACCACAGTCCTGCTACAAGAGTGATCCAGCGAAAGTTTGAGAATGAACGCTGAAGAAGAAGGAACACATGTAGGAAGTCCTGAAGAGTATGAATGATAACTGGAAATGTAAAAACTCGGATAGAGATGAAACAAAATGAACAGAAAATTGACATAACACAGCAGGATATTTACATCTAGGAATGTGGATAAGACTTAAAGGCAGATAAAGGGTACCAAATTGGAAGATATCAGGTTCTCAAATTTTTCATCTGAGGAGTATGGTGATTTAATGATGGTCACTTGGACATCCCAGGTACCTTGGTGGTCTGTGCTGTTGAAGTTGGGAATCAACAAAAGGATTCCCATACTGGTGCTTAATATTGTGAAGACATTTCCAAACCTCTTACTTATCTCCCGTATGTAATTTGTGCTGCTAACATTGACGTGTATTGGGATTATAGTGTTTGGAATTTATTTTTCATTGACCAACAAGCATGTCTAAGGATGATATTATCAGCATCACATCTCTGCTTTGTACTTCTTCAGAAGGTCTGGTACCAATTTTCTTAGCTTGGATTAACCTAGGTGTTGCTCTGTGGTATACACACATTTCAATTGGAAATCGAATCTGACTAGAGAAATGGGCACTTGGGCTTGCCTCAGTGTAATAATGAGTATCCGAAAAATAAAATAACGCTATCTTTCAGTTCATTTCAATCTCTCTTTCTTCTAGTCTTTAGTCACCCTTGCATTGATTGGGTCCAGAAGTGGAGGAAAAAAATATGTGACGTATGTCATAAAAGGTAACCAAGGAGGCTTGGAAGTGGAGTTGCAGTTCCATTCCATAGAGGGTCAAGGTGACCAGAAAATGCTGCTGAAGTTGGATGTGTTAGTCTGAAAGGTGCAGATATTGCACCAAACTAAACTGTGACACAATATTTACCGTTCACTGGACTATATCCCGCTAACCAGCAGGAGTTTGAGAATTAATGCATATAATGTGGAACATTACTTTCAGACATATTTATACTTTCTCGTATTTATTTATAATTTGTACTTTTTTTTGTGCGAGTTTAACTTTGTTTTAGGATTTGCATCAGTCAACTTTAAATTAATTTATCTGCAGACTTTAGGAACTATTCCTTGGCAGTCATACTTCCAAAGAGTTCTCTCAGTGCGTAGTGTCAGACAGGCTCAGATTTTGTCATTTGTGGGTGCTCTTGGTGCCTTAGTGCTTGTGATTCCACCAGTCTTGATTGGAATCGCAGGAGCAAGTGCTGGTATGATCTGTTGTTCACTTAACAAGAAATACATAACTTTGGGTACAATGTTCTAGTCTTCTACAGTCATGAGAAGGAATAATTAATAGGCTAATTAACATTTTATTTTAATAAAGATAATAGCTGTCCATCGCAGACGATGACAACAGTTTCAGACTTTGTTGTTGGATCTCTCTGGTGTGTATAGAGATGACTGAAAGGTCTAATTATGGCATAGAATCCTCAACCATATTTTGGACATGTATGGTTAGGATGTCTGGCTCTGTGGTGGTGTGGCACAGAGCTCATCTGTAGTGGCCAATATACCAGATTCAAATCTCGCAACAGGTGCGTCCGGACCATTCAGAAAGCAAGGACAAACTACGGGACATATTTATATAGCCTTAAAAATCACTACAGCCAAAAATGCTAGGTTGATTACCACATCCTGAATATAATATGCTACCAATGGTTGACACGTGTGTTTGTTCTGTCTTTTCAGACAGCACGTTTGCTGGGGTGCAAATGGAACACACTGGTCTTGGCGGACCCAGGGTTAGCAAATAACCAATATCCCAAAAGAACCTCTCAGTGGTGCACCCTAGAAACAGAAATAAAGCGACATGTGCTGATTCTGGCCAAAAATTTTGGGGATCGTGTCCGTGGAATGTAGAGGTAGCAGAAGGAAAGAAATTTTGACTGCATAAGAGACAGAAAATATCGCTGACACCACCAGTGTCAACACATGCAGTGACATTGTTCACACGGTGACGTTAGTCAGTCCAGTCCGAGCATTGGAGGGGCGGCCAAAGAAAAAAGGCACGAAAAAGTAGATGCATGGCAAGAGACAAAAAGACAGCATACTGAGTACCAAAAAATTGCAGCACAGCGCTAACTACAAATAGAAAAAGAAAACTTTCTAAGGAATACGGAACTACAAGCTCTGTTAGCTCGAGAAAAGCTTTTCTATTTATTTGTGCTCCTTACAGGCAGAGACTCATACCCAATCGTGGGTGCACAGCAAGGAAAAAAGACCTTGTCCAGCTCTAATATTTTGCTTTCTTATACCGGATACATGCTTGCAGAGAGAAAGGGTTCAGTACCCGGTGGGCTTGGCACAAATGGGATATGGTCGTTCAGCTCGAGAACACGCCTTGCACCCAAACGCATGGTGAGACTTGAACAAGGGGTTCACATTGTCGGTAAACGACACCTCAGCTAAGAAGGCGAAAGAGCCCGGGTCCAACTCTTCTGCCAAGTTCTTCCTTCACTGGAACCAGACTTGGGGAAGAGAAAAGGTTGAGCACCCGATGGACACAGGCAGAGAACGTCTAATTACATGTGGCAAGTGCACTGACAGTTGAACACCTCGTGCGAGATAGACGTGAACGACAATCGTCTCGGCGAAGAGTCATTATACACCCGCACTCCTGTTGACAGATAGGCAGGCTGTCACTGGCTAGGGAAGCCTACTACCCGAATTAAAGGCATGGCGAAAATGGATGTGCTTGGCCTCGGAAGTCCCAGATACAAAGTGAACCAACCGAGGCACAAATAACACAGTTCAATTGGAACTGGCAGAACAACGTACTTCACGCTCCCAGATGGAAATCACACGATTTATTCGATGTGGTTATAAGAGAGCGAACACAGAAGACGAAACACGTTTACTCTGTCTCTCTTAGATTTGATGCTTCTCAGTGATGTGAATACTTTTTACCTTTGTTGATGTTGCTAAGTCTACACTGGGTGATTCTGAGTGACAGACTCCCAGGATATGACATCGATGTTGAAACTCTTTACAGACAAAGTCTTTGTAGCATTTCTTCTGTTCACCAGCCAGTTATTTTCTCTAAGGAGCTCACCATATATCAGCTGTTTTTGGGAAGCATTTATCAGGCACGCACATGTCTGGCCTGTCTCAGTTGGACCTTGTTTAGTATTATATGTTTCCTGGAATATTGACAAGGGAAACAAAACAATTCAAATTCCTTTGTTATGCGTTGTTTGGATGAGATTGTTATGAAAAGATTAAAGGAGTATGGAATTTCGCTTGGTGATAGTATAGAGGAATGATTGAGAGATAGGATGAAGCTATACAATCAACGGCCTGCGGGAATTATCATTTTATGTACTTTTTGCCATCTGCTGAAAGAAATAGAACTCCTATGGGGATGCCCGGAGTACCACCATCGGTTCAGAAAATCATTTTTTTTAACTTATACAATAACACTACTAATAAACTAGATGAAACTAGAAAGTACAGATACCAGAACATTCTTCATGCCTGTCAACTCTACCAGGAAGAGAGGGAGAAAATATGGCACTACTTCTAGACTTGAGGGTTTCCATGGATGACCTAAAACGAATCACACAATGCATTAAAGCTATTGGCGCTGTAACCTGATATCTTACAGAAGAACGATGAAGAAGAATCTAGGTCTAGTCTACAAGGTAGTGTTTTAGTAGACACTTTTATAGGAACAAACAAATTAAAGTGGGTTTGACAGTTGCGTACAACAAAATGTTTAAACAAAATTAGTTGTAGAAATGTAACAGGAAAAAAACCTACCTGTGCCATTAGGCCTACAAAGTCATTCACATTCTTCCAGTCATTAAAATCCTTCTAAGTCGAAATTCTACTGGAAAAATGGCACCAGTTAGGCGAAATCTGTGATGTCATAATTATTGGTAGTAGGCCTACCACAAATTCTCTCCTCGTCTGAAAGCAAGAAAGTAGAGCAAGAGATAGGCAGAGATACAAGTGGGAGAGTAGAATCACAAGAAAGACAGGTTACAGTCGAACAGAGTGCACCACCAAGACAAGAGACATTGGATGTATGTTGCAGCCAAACTTCATTGAGGAGATGGCACTTGATGTTCCAAACACTACCTAGGCTAAACAAAGGAACTTTTATGCCACACACTCACCACGTCACGATGTACCGGTAAAGGGACAAGGGTTACAAATATACACATACTGTGACCGTCTACTGTGCTATAAGACCTATGTACAGAAAATGTAAACATGACCTCATAGGCAGATTTTGATTATTTCCATGCATGTCACTGGTCGACCTTGTATATTTTTGACATACGACTCCAAGTATATAAATAAAGTATATCCAACGACAATAATAACTATTGTAACGAATGAAGTCCGAATGAATTCTGTACAGAGGTATTCTACACACAATGGTCTAGCACAAACGCGCCACTTCTAGAATTTCGTCTGCATAATCTTGCAGTTTGGAAAAAACACCTGATTTGGAGGGGGGAGGGGAAACTGAAATTAATAGTTAAATGCGTTCTCTCTGTGCCTCTCACTTTTGAAAAGTGGTTCCAAACATGACATTCCGCCATAATTGATACCTATAGGTTAATTTCACAATCATCTCTCATGTTTATTACAGTATATTCCCTAAAAGGAAATAGTTTAATATGAGTTTCATGCGATAATGAAACTCAGTCTTCTGTATCCCATAATAGCAAATGGTGCCCGTTTTGCATCATTTTTTCATCAAATTGTTTCCCCGCATAGACTTTACTTCTGCTGTAATGTCGTCTGAATCCTGTGGCATGATAATTAGTAATTACTATTCGCTACCATTTAGGACACCGATCAGAATTTGTCAGTGAAAGTACGGTCTGTTGTTCCATAGTGGTGCCAGCGTCTATAGTTGTCTGTCATGAATGTCAAATATTAAGAAAACATTGTAGTTTACACACATGAGTTAAGACAGTAGTGGCCAACATTCCTGACTAAATAATATATCTAGGAACAATACCTGGTGGTTAGAAAGTGTTATCTCTGTATTGTTCCCAGAATACAGTGGCTTTATTCATTCATTCAGATAATGTGGGACAAATGAAAGGAATGCCCTTGCATCTTACTGTTGCTAAAATTTAATTTCCATTTAGCATGTCCATTGATTCTTATGATAACAAAGTTCCACAGTATTATTACCAGCATTGTTACGTTATTCCTATGTCGGTCTATAAACAGATTTTAGACTTTTGGGATGCCAAAATCACCTCCTCGACCTATTATCAAATAGAACAGTAATTTACGGTATATTTTCTACGTTGTGGAAAGATTTAGGACAAGTACTGTCATAATGATCGGCCAAGGTACCAAGTTCAATCCCCGCCTCAGACATCCTGACTATTCACAATGTAATGGCAAACTACTAAAGTATTTATATTGCCTAGAAAAGGACCACAGCCAAAAATGCTAGGTTGATGGCTACATCCTGAATAGGATACACTACAAATTTTTTAATTGTCATAATAAAGCCCCTCCGAAGTAGAAGACTGCGCATCTCGTGTCTACACTCCACAGTCAGACTGTGATTTTCAAAAAGAATGCCTTGAGGAAGACCACCAATCTGGAACTGAAAGTAAAATTCCACCCTCAGACATAAAGGACAAAGGTGACAAAATCGTACCCTCTCATGGTTCTATCCCTCTCCCACACTGTCTTGCCCTAACAGCTGCAAATGAGACCTGTAATGGAACATGTAGAGGCTGATCCTTGAGACTGTCATATCTTCCATTAATATTCTTACTGTCTTTCAGATTGGAGCAACACAACTTTTGGCAAGTCTCCTATTGGCACTGAACACTCCAGCCTTATCTTACCACTTGTTATTAATGAGTTTACAACTCCAGCTGTCTCCATACTTGGTAAGACATTCTTTTTTTATCTTCTTGTTCAACCAAATCAATCAGAAAGAAACAATCGCCAACACAAGATGACACAAGTTTATGAGCAGACTAGAATAAATTGCAATTCTATGTCTTAGAACAGGACATAACTGACTCAGCATATATGTATACAGAATTCAAGATTGGCAATACAGCCAAGTGTACATGTTGTGGACAGGCACCACAGACTGCATAATATATAATTCAAGAATGTCCTGAATATGCTGAGACAAACATACTGATCCAGAGAAACAACTCTCCTGGCCTCTGAGATACAAAACTCAGTGAATTTATTTGTAAAGACATATAGATATAATTGATTAAAATGAAAGATCTTCTCATATGGAGTCGTTTTACTCTATCTGCACAGTAGGTCTAGTTCTGTAAGACATTCTAAGTGTAGTTGGTTTTAACAACTGATGCACAGTTAACAATGGAGAGTTATGGAGGATGCCAATATTCTTCTTCGTTTGTTCTCAAACTACTGCAGATTAGCAGGATGTGTTCCAGAGAATAGAATGCATTGTGTCATGGTTTACAACTTGTCCGTGATATATCTCTGATTGATATATCAGGCTTCAGCACATCTTCTGGACCATCTTTGAGATTTGACAGCTAACCCCATTTTCAATCTCATTAGTCATCTTTTATGACATGGATGACAAGCAAAAGTGTCCCTATTCTTTGCTGCCCTTTCAGGTTTTGGTAACATATGGATGATGTCAAAAAGTAGACATAATATATCGCTTTTGTATGCCATTGAGGTGTTTAAATAGCATATGGATTTCATATAGAACAAAATATTAAAAGGGTTAAATAGCAGTGTTAACGAGGAACAATACTCAGAATTGATGTTTCAACTAGAAAGGTCTTTATCAAGTTAGGGACAAACACAGAATGCATGTCAAAGTACCCCAAACTCATGCTGAAGATGGATGTGTCAGACTGATATATGCAGATATCATAACTAAGTTGTAAATATGTGATGCAATGCATTGTTTTCTTTGATTATCCTACAATCTGCAGGAGTTTGAGAATAATGCAGAAGACTGTAGACAAAAACATCTTTGCAACATGACTGACTAATGCCATGTCATAATGATCACTGATCTTCAAAACACATTCTTTGCAACATGACTGACTAATGCCATGTCATAATGATCACTGATCTTCAGAACACATTCTTTGCAACATGACTGACTAATGCCATGTCATAATGATCATTGATCTTCAGAACACATTCTTTGCAACATGACTGACTAATGCCATGTCATAATGATCACTGATTTTCAGAACACATTCTTTGCAACATGACTGACTAATGCCATGTCATAATGATCATTGATCTTCAGAACACATTCTTTGCAACATGACTGACTAATGCCATGTCATAATGATCATTGATCTTCAGAACACATTCTTTGCAACATGACTGACTAATGCCATGTCATAATGATCATTGATCTTCAGAACACATTCTTTGCAACATGACTGACTAATGCCATGTCATAATGATCACTGATCTTCAGAACACATTCTTTGCAACATGACTGACTAATGCCATGTCATAATGATCACTGATCTTCAGAACACATTCTTTGCAACATGACTGACTAATGCCATGTCATAATGATCACTGATCTTCAGAACACATTCTTTGCAACATGACTGACTAATGCCATGTCATAATGATCACTGATCTTCAGAACACATTCTTTGCAACATGACTGACTAATGCCATGTCATAATGATCACTGATCTTCAGAACACATTCTTTGCAACATGACTGACTAATGCCATGTCATAATGATCACTGATCTTCAGAACACATTCTTTGCAACATGACTGACTAGTGCCATGTCATAATGATCACTGATCTTCAGAACACATTCTTTGCAACATGACTGACTAATAAATGGCCAAAAAGTCATATCTGTTAAGAGTTAATCATGCAGTACACTGGAGCATGGAAATAATAATATACAAATAATAATAAGACCCATAACCAATCAGGGTTGTATGGGTGCCACACTGGAGACATCAGCATAAAAAGCCCTCCAAACATCTCTATCCTCAGCCATTTGGAGGAGCGTAGAAAACTCATGTCCAGATCATTCCTTGATGTTATCAATCCAAAATATTCTCGGCCCTCCACTTCGACTGTTCCTTGAAAATAGTTTTAGAAAGTGAGTCCAATTTGTTACATGTCCAAATCAAACAAGCTTACGAAATTTCACTACTGCCAATAGTTGTTCTTTATAACCTGCAAGTTTGTTTTTTTGCTGTCAGATGAATATATTTATCTTGTGTTCTATAGAGCTAATTCTTACAGGTCTGTAGCACTTGTTTTCAAAAGCCTGATTCCTTCTTTCTGTATCTTCATTGATCCAACTTTCACATCTGTATAAAAGTATACTTAACACTAGAGCTCTGAATACATTGATCTTAATTGTAATAGTGATCGTACTTTTCCAAATTATATTTAACCATGCCATGTCAGCCATCACCATCTCAAGTCTTAGGTTAATCTCATTTTCCGAACTATGAAAATACACAACTTTCATTGATGTCATATTGAGCACATACATTTCAAATTCAGTGCACAGCAACTCTATAGATATTCTATATAAAACTATTATCAACATCTTGTGAAAATTACATTATAAAAATCTAAGATAAGATTTGTGGAACATCTACCTGGGGATTGATAATAGATACACAGCTCCTGATCAGTATCATCAGACAATAACTGTCATGGGATCATCAGGGAACAATGTGTCGGCAGTCCACGAAACATGCAAAGAAGATGCATCCATGTAGATAAGGAGTAGAATAAGAAATAACTAGTGATCCACCACTGGCTCCCTTTTATGTGTTGCCAGGAGCAAAAAAGCGTCATAAGATGCGACTACAATTTTAGTGTGGTGTTGGCTGTCCTATCCCATATAGGGTCAAAGTGACCCAGAAGCCATGTTGAAGTCAGATGTGTCAGGAAAAGGCGCAGATATTGCAGCTAAGCTATTGCAGCTAAGCTATTGCAGCTGTAAACAATGGCACAGCTCATTCCGATCTCTGAACTACATCCTGAAAATCTACATGGGTTTGAGAATGAATGCAGAAGAACTGGTGAGAATTTGATAATTACGTGGGTACAATATTGGGATAACTAACTACATTTTAACAAAACAAATCATTTAATTATTTAACGAAATATAGATTGACGCATTGATCTGCTGCCAGATGCATCAATCTGCACACTTTGCACTGAGAGCCCCCTGCCTCCTTGTATGATTTCGGGTGGGGGGGGGGGAGAAGAAGAGTTTTCAGTGCAGAGCATGCAGATTGATGCATCCGGAAGCAGTCCTAGCAACTTTTTAATCTCTGATTAACCCTTTCGCCACTATGAGATTTCCCTATTGTAAATCCCCCATTACTAAGACAAGGAGCACAACTACAAATTATGGCAGAACTTCCTGTAAAATGATACGAAGTAACAGCTGTGTTATTTCTGTGACCACAAATGGAAGTTCAGTTCGGTGTTTCTGGACTATTTGCATGGAATATGTGGTTTCTTTCTGTATGTGTTAGAGATGGCGGTGTAGCTGTTTGAATTTCCTGATACAACACTGAGACATGATTTGCAAATTGTCGGTGAGAACACAATGGCTCGTAGTAAAATGAAGAGTATTCTGGAGACGACTACTAAATTATTAAACAACAAAGGAAAAAACAACATATTAAATTTGTTACAATCAACACCTGTGGATTAAAAAATAATAAACAAGACCAGATAGATGAAATGAAAAGAAGAAATATAAAAATACTAGGACTAGCAGATACCAGGATTTAACACAGGGAATGTAAAAAAAACTATATCAAAATTTTACACGTTACTATACAGTGGAGTTGGAATGTCTGTACCTTTCCCTGTATTGAACCGTACACAGTATAGAGCTGGTTGGAGAGTGATTTGTGGTCTGTGTAGCTCTTGGTGATAATGTTTAGCTGTATTAATATTTTCTTGAAGGTTTGGGGGCAATATCAGCAGCAGTCATGTCATCAATGGACAGTGCTGTCTTTGGAACAAGTTCTATGTTCACACATAACATTTACAGGCACATGCTGAGAACACAAGTAGGTACCTGTTTTTTGTGAGTAGACGATTAGTCTCTGGTGAAGTATGCCCTTCTCATAAAGAATAACCAATGTGCCAGAGGATATCCGACAAAGTGGGGATTGCTGGAGTAACAAAATTAAGAAATGATAACATTATCCAATATAGTTTATCCATTGAGTATCCATAGTGCTGTGCCCTTCTCAATCAGACAAGTGCATCTTGGTTATATTATTCTGCTACATTATTCTGCTTTCATCCATAAACTCCTGTAGATTAGCAGGATGTAGAATGGAAAAAGGAATTCATTGTGCCGTGGTTTACAACTTAACTGCGATATCTGCACCTTTCGGCCTGACACATCTGACTTCAGCATGACTTCTGGGTCACTTTGACCATATATTTGATGGGATAGTCAACTCTGCCTAAAATCACCTTAGTCACCACCTAGAACGACATTCATGTAAAAATATTGATTACACGTTAGTAAAAATATATACAGTAATCCTCTTATAGCACATACATTTAAACAAATTTCCCCATTTAACTTTTTTTTTTGAAATTCTCAATTATTTTCATTCTTTAGGTTGTATATAGTGAATTTCTGTTACATAAATAGTATGTCAGTCCTGATCACATTTTTATTATGGGATTTGACTATCATCCATTCATACAGGCAATGGATATTTAGGATCTTTTGAAGCACAAAGAGTTGATAGATAGCTTTTTTTTTAAAATTAGAAATTGCACAGGAGTTTATCTATCACGCCGAAATGTTTTTATCATTGTGTTAGATGATGAATCTGTATGTTGGGTTGAGAAGTGGCTTGGGGGTCGTTGCTTGTATGAGTAGGAGAATTTCAGTTTCTATCATCATTGAACATGGTGGAGCATACATGACAACCACATTCAGCATGTGAATGAAATCTGAGGTGATTTGGCCACTCAGATAGATGGCTTCTTCTTAAGCGTTTATTCTCAAACACCCGTTGAATCTCCCTTGTAGCAGGACAATAGTCCTACTAGATTTTCAGCATGATGTAGTCCAAAGAGTGGAAATGCAGTATGTCACCGTTTTATTTGTACCAATGGCCCTTCACATCTGTCTTTGACCGATGACTGTTTACTAATGTAGTTATTGCATCAGACTCTCAGTCCATGCTTTGAAAGATACATAATAGTCAATAGTGATGAGTGGCTGACATCTATAGCTATTTCAATCTCGTTATCATCAAATGGATCGACTGCCAAGAACATGCACGTGTTTGTGGTAATGAGATAACAGACAGGCTTGCATCCAATGTTTTAATGGATGGGGAGTTTGATGGTGGATAAAGGGTACATACTGAAACTGCTTGAGGAGGGGGCTCCTATTGGACGCAGATATTACTATTGTTGACATAGAGGTTGAGATTAGTATTTGATATTAAACTTGGAAATATAGTGTGTTCCTAAATAGTTGTCCACAGATTTTGTCTGTTTTCTCTGTAATTACTGAGCGTATAGACTTCATATTTTGCATGAGTGCATTATTTTATAACCACGTTACAGATTTATGATTAATTATTATCTAGATTGAACGGATTTATTGCAACAGTCGTTTTCAAGGTAGTTGAATATTCAGGCCCCCGCCAGCAGATCTTGCACCACCAATGATAGATCTAGGTATGCTCTAGAAAATCGTCTCATCTTTTAATTGGGTATACTCAAGCCTTTTGGACTCAATTCTGACCACTTTTATGTCTAGTACTGGGTTGGTGTGGTCTTTGTCTTTATTCTTTTTGTTCCGTCATTTATTCATCTTTTTGTTCGTTTCGTTTCCACATATATTTATGTTTTTTATGTACTTTCTGACCTTCCGGCAACTCATTTCTATATTTCCGTTGGATGTTGTGATCATTTTTCCATTCGTTGTCTATTGATGTTTTGTTTGTGTCTTGATAAAGACCTTTTGGTTGAAACGTTGAATGGGATTTGTGTATTGTAGTTTTTATGATTTCTTGTGTGCTCATCATTGCCCATCATTACCTACTAGTTTTAGCTATAGTCTGTCGTGCCTCATTGAAGCGATATATAACCCTGTGTTTTACGTAAGTCTGCTTGTTGTTACGTTTCACGCAGTTATCTTGTATTGATTGTCATACAATCTAGATAATAATTAATCATAAATTTGTAACTTGGTTATGAAATAATGCACTCATGCAAAATATGAAGCATATACGATCAGTAATTATGGAGAATATAGGCAATATGGTTGGACAACTATTTATGAACACACTATAGTAAAACTACACCTGCAACTCAACCATCTAGCAGGTACCCCTAGCATGAATGACCATCAATGTTTGCTGAGGGGAGACTGACAGGAACCACTAGCATGTATGCCCTTTGATATTTGTTGGGGGGAGACTGGCAAGAGCCACTAGCATGCATGCCCATCGATGTTTGTTTGGGGGGGGGACTGAGCAAGCTACAGGAACCAATATAATGCATACCTATTGATGTTTTCTGGGTGGGGGGGATACTGAGAAAATCGCAAGAACCACTATCATGTATGCCCTTTGATCGGGTAGGGGAAAGGGGTATGTGAGATTGAGCATCTATTTGTCTGCCCGTAGTGTAGTGTCAGTTTATAATTCATAACAGTAACAAATTATTTCAGAAAGTTGTTTTTGCGACAGCCTGTCTCAACATACATTTTCACACTGTAACAGTTTATCTGCCATATTTTACCAAATTTAATATCATTTTCAATGATGAAACATTTTTCCTACTTATATAGCAAAGTGACACAAGATGGAAATATAACAAAAGAATTTTCTATCAGAATTGGGTTGGCATCAAGTGCATTCAACCACCTAACAAACATCTGGAAATAAAAAAGAATAAGTAAATATACCAAACTATGACCTTTAACTCCAATATAATATCTGCATTAACATGGTTGTGAAAGTTGGAAAATAAAAGCACCAGAGAAGAAATTATATTTATTTGAAGATAAATGTCTTAAATACTGGCTGGGAAGAATTCAAGTCAAACAAGCAAATAGAAAACAGCAATAACAGAAAAATCAGCAATCTACAACAATAAGAAGAAAACAATGGACATATCGGACATGTTAGTTAGTTAGTTAGTCGTCGGATCATCATCACTGCAAACTGGACACATCCATAGTTGCTCCGATCTCTCCTTGAGTGTATCCGCCATCACATTTCTGCTGACAGTACCGGTCCTATGCTGGTTGACCATCATTCTTCTGCGCCCTCCAAAATGTTCACCTCTAGCAACACCACATTTCAATCCCTGATCTTTAATCCTAGCCATTGAAAATGAATCATCATCCACATTAGACTCACTCTCGCGTGTTATATCTCTTAAGGAGTTCAAAACGTCAGCGCGATCCATTGCCCCATCCTCCTGTGCCACAATCGCACACGATGCCAGTTGATCCGCTCTTTCAGTGCCTCGAACGCCCACATGTCCCGGCATGAAAATAAATGTAACCGCTTTCAAGCTCGCATTTCTCAATCCACTGTTCGCGAACGAGACCCACTTGTACCTTCTTAATCATACTCATAGAGTCACTCAAGATGCAGACCTACGTTACCTTCTGTGTGTGTAGCCACTCAAATGCCTTGGTCACCGCCATAGTCTCCATGGTCATACTACTCGTAGTGACCGCAAAAGCACCACTTTCCTCCTTGATCGGGCATGTACTTAGAAGGAATGAAAACAGGCTGCCACTACAGCATTAAAATGGGTACCAGATCGCAAAAAAAAACTTGAAAGACCAAACAGACTTCACAGAAAAACCATCAAAGAGGGTATAACTGCGTCTGAACATAGAAGAATTACAGACATTAGCATCACATCACACAAACTGGAGAGCATTGGTTTGTTTCCTATTCAACACTGAAGAAGCATAGATAGATAGCAGTTGATATGTATGCTCTTTGCTAGACTCTACGACATCCAATAACTAGAATTTTATGTCAGTAGTGAAGGTGAAATATTTATATTTTGAATATCATTTTATGTTTCTTCATATTTATGCTGAATATCAATTTTTTACTTCTAGGCATCCATTAAAGAGCTTCGCATCGTCCAGATCATCTCGGTTATCTTCTTTGGCTCACTTTCCATGTTCATCGCTCTTTGGTCCAGTGTTATATATGGAGTATTTATTCTAGCTGCGGACATCGTGTTTGTTATAATATTTCCACAGCTCACCGCAATTCTTTATTTCCAAAATTTTTGCAATTCCGTCGGTGCTATCTCAGGATTTTTCATTGGTTTTATTTTGAGAATAGGGGCAGGCGAGCCAATAATCAAATTACCAACATGGATTTATTACCCTTTATACAATGAAGAACAGCTATTCCCTTTCAGGACATTCTCTATGTTGGTCTCATTTCTGACCATTTTTATTGTGACCTTTGTATCAAGGTTAGAGATTATAAGAAATTGTTATGAAAGGTTAAAATATTCAGTAGTTCAGCAAGAGGACAGACGTTCGGTCATTTCAGTCAGGACATCTTATACAGTAGAAAAACTAGCTACTAGTAGAGCAAGCTTTCTAATTGAAGAACAGGGGGCAGGTGGTACAAATTTACAGCTTAGTGATACTGGAGATCAGAGGGTTCGTAATAGTGCTCTGACAGGAGTTACAATTAATGAAAAATTTATTAAATTTAACAATGAAGCGGAAGTTTAGAATGAGTACGATTTCAAACAGTTTGTGAGTCTTCATTGCTTCAGAGTCAAAGACATTTGTTGGATTATATACTTTATTTTGATGCACGTTAATGTTGCGCTCTCCAGATTGGTACTATAAAACAGTACATTTTTATACACTTTACATACACATTCCCAGGGACTGGGATAAGATATCAAGACGCTAGATATATTGCCGCCATTGATTTTAACATATCTTTATTCAACACTTATCTGTTATAGCTGGCTTGTATATATTTTGAATATTAGTGTAAAGTGTGTTACATGTTGTGTTATTGTTGTTTTATTGCAGTTTTTCTCCAGGCACATACAAATTTATCATGAGTTTAATTTCAAAATTTTAATGTTGACCTTTGCCCTTGAGCAACTATATTTGATCAGAACTGCAGTAGTTCATAGTGGCTGAAGTTCATATTAGTCTGTGCAATCCAGCAATGCAAGAACTAGGAATTTTGCAGGATGTGGCAAGCGTGTCCCTCCCCCCTTTTAAATAAACTAATTTAATATTGATTCCCGCCGAAGACGGATGTGTCGGGCCATTGGCGCAAATAAAACGGCGACACAACGCATTTCCATTTTCTGGACTACATCCTGCTGGAAATCTAGCAGGACCATGATCCAGCTAGATCCAGTTGGAGTTTGAGAATGAACGCAGAAGAAGAATATTGATTGAATTTTGATTGTCCCTGGGTATTGCTTTAGGTGCTTTTGTCCTGGGCAGCCATCCCTGTGTAGTTTCAGGGCTGCAATATCCAGTATGACTTTAATCAGAAATACTATCTATAGTTATTCAATACCAAATGCCAGTACTCTCCATTTTGAGTTATGTGATTCTGCTCTGTGTAATTTTTGCATGTTGTTTAGAACTACAGTCATTCCATCTTTGATGGTTGTACTATAAAGATGCTCTCTTAGTCTTACTTTGTTTTATCATCTGATATCCATTTTAATGCTTATAGTGGAACAGTATATTGTTATTCGATTTTATTATCACGAGAGTATAGAGTTATGTGCTATGAGTGGTACACATGACAGGCAGTGTGTTTTTTTTTGTTGAGAATGACGAATTACATATGGGGAAACCTGATTACAACGAAGTCTGTCCTATACGCCTTTTTTTATACAGAGTACATGTCTAATTCTAGCACTTTTTGCTTATTATTGTAGAAATATATTACTGTTTGGTGTCTTCCATGTTTTTTGCTTGTTTGATTTGTATTCTTCCCAGCCAATATTCACGGTTTCCAAGGTATTTATTTTCAAAAAAACACTTTTTCAGCCAAAGACAGATGTGTCGGGCTTTGGCACAAATAAAATGGCATCACACTGTATTTCCATTCCGTGAACTACATCCTACTGAATGTAGGTCCTGCTACAAGAGATCCAGCGGGAGTTTGAGAATGAACGCTGAAGATGAATACATTTTTTAGTTGGTATGTTCTCAAACTCCCCCAGGATCTCTCTTATAGCAGGGCAATGGTCCTACTAGATTTCTAATAAGATGTAGTCCAGCAAATTGGAAATGTGCTCTGTGGCCCTTTTATTGGCACATCAGACTTTGGCAATGGTAACTGATACGCTTAGTGTTTTTTTTTACCATTTCACTGAACTGTGTACGTCAGTAACAATATCACTAGTAGGTCAGTCTTGTGAGAGAACTGGTTCTGGTGCTTACACGCATGCTTGACTTTTTGTTGTTTTTGTTGTGTGTCCCTATTGACATAGCCATAGACATTAGAAATACCGGTACATTTAACTCTGCTTAAGTCAGATATGTAGGGCCATCGGCAGAAATAAAACAGACACAGTGCATCACATCACTTCTCTCTGAACTACATCTCGATGGAAATCTAGAGAACCATTGTACTGCTAAAAGAGATCCATCTGGAGTGTGAGATACATTATATATTTAAAATACCGGTACATGTAAGGATGCTGTCTAGTGCCTGTATTAGTTTCTAACCATCACACCGTTATGATAGTATTATGCTACATTGGAATTAAGTCATAGTTTGTTGCATCTGTGTTGGCCAAGGTACCGGCTTCAAATCTCATCACAAGCTATTGTGCATCCAGACCGTTCAGAAAGCAGTGGCAAACTACTGAACATATTTATATTGCCTAGAAAATCACTACATACAAAAAAATAGTGGTTTGATGTCTGTCGTGAATAGGATATGCTACCATTTAGAGTTTGTTAAGATGGTTCTTCTGCGTTTAACATCCTTGGTCATGCTAGACTGTCAAGCCTGTCGACATGGTGTAGTCCACTGTCTTTACCAGGTCAGAGCAGCTGCCCCATAGTTTTTACCTAAAATCTTTATCCTCTGGTCAGACTAGCTGCCTCTGCTCTTTGTATGTTGGGCAGTCTGAAGTAAGTGTTGTGGGGGAGGGGGGTATGGGATTACAGATCCATATAGGCATTCACCTGTGTATGAGATCCTTGGTAAATGTCCGCAGTGGCCTGTTCTTAAGCGAAATAGTGTGGTCTGTTGATGTTTTTAAATATGATTTATAGAAAGTTGTGAGCCTTTTCTATGCACAGCAATGGTAACCAGAAATTTTGTGAATCTCTTTCATAAAAGGTAATACTGCCGAAAAACTTTATGAAAATAATGTGCAGGAAACAGGTAATGATTATGAAGTCTTACTGAATGACAACTAACACACTATCACTGTCGGATGTTCATGGGAAATAATACACACAACACTACACAGAATATAATCATACAAATAACAATACACAGGACATAATCGACATTTCATCCAAAAGAATCTTTCTCCATTCTGATCCTAACACCTGTGCCACTTTCCAAGACTTGCCTCTGGTTGCCAATAGTTAGTTAGTTTGTTTCTTTCGTGCCGCAAGCGACACATAGGGCAGAGGTTTTGATTCTCCATATGATGCGGTCCGCTGCCTACAGCTTTAGTTCCTGGATGGTCTTACAACCTATTAATTCCCCTTCTTTAAGAATGGTGTATTTAGGGGTTGTTTTAGGTCTTCCTCTTTTTCTTTTACCCTCAGGTGACCACATAAGGGCTTGTTGGTTTATTATGTTTACATCTAGTCGTGAAATGTGACCAAGGTATTTCCATCTTCGTTTTCTTATGATGTTTGAAACATACTCATGGTGTGTTTTGTCTCTTAGATCACTATTTGTGACGAAGTCTTGCCTATAGGTGTGACAAAAATCTTAAGGACATCTTGGTCCTCAGCCACTTTAGGTCTTCTGTTCTTGACCATTTCGGTATTGTTCATTGCTACACGTCTTTATGTGGTTCAGATGCATTCTGTTTCATTTCCCAAGGCTACTTTCACCATTGATGAGGCTTTTACATGTGAATCATGTAATGTCATTTACATGATCATATGTAAACGCTGCAGCAAGCAGTATATCAGTGAAACTGGCTTAAGATTGAATTACCACTTCCGTAACCATCTTCATGCCTTCAAGCACAGTACACCTATTCCGGTTGCCACAAACTTCAACAGTGATGGCCACCGTGGTGCTCTTGATATTCAGGTCACTGCTATCAGATCCTGCACCACCGATGATAGACCTAGATATGCTCTAGAAAATCATCTTATCTTTGAGTTGGGTACCCTCAAGCCATTTGGACTCAATTCCAACCACTCTTTTGTCTAGTTCTCGGTTGGTGTGGTCTTTGTGTTTATTCATTTTGTTCCGTCATTTACGTCATATTTTTGTTAGTTTCCTTTCCACATATATTTATGTTTTTATTTACTTCCTGTTCCTATCCTTCCGGCATCTCACATCCACATTTGTGTGTGTGTCGTTGTCATTTCTACTTGCCGTCATTTGATGTTATGTGCTTATCTTGATAAAGATCTTTTGGTCTAAATGTCGATTATGTCATGTGTATTGTTATTTGTATGATTATATCCTGTGTAGTGTTTTGTGTATTATTATTTCACGTGAGCATCCGACAGTGAGACAGTGTTAGTCATCATTCAGTAAGACTTCATAATCATTACCTGTTTTGTATGTATTATGAATCTCTTCCATGCACAACAATGGTAACCAGTTGTGAGCCTCTTCTATACACATCACTGGTAATCAGGAATGTTGTGTGCCTCTTCCTTTTATAAAGATGGAGGCTGTATCTCTGCTTAAAGCGCAAGAAATACTGTTGTCCAAGATTTTTTGTAACTTTGGTCATTCAATGACGATTTGCACAGATGAATAAATCTGGAGTACGTACAACATGTGTACACATGAACAGCTGCTCTCGGTTGTAATAAAATTCTACTTACAGGATAGATTAATTCCTCTTGTTCTGTGTTCCACTTTATTTAGTTACACTTTGAATACCCACTAAACAGAAAAGTATTCATTAAACAATATGGATCTAATACTATATATCCTGTATACTTCAATGTTGTAAAAGTGACTTTACGTTCAATTGTAGACCTCAATGTTAACTTTGCATTCAATAGTAGATCTAAATGGCCATGACACACACAGACATAATGGCTATAAAGCGAGAGGCAAACTATGTAAAAGATGGATTACAGAAATAAAAGAAGCCACAGGAACAAGCTTACAAACAGCACACAAGAAGGCCATCTCCAGAGAACTCTTCCACCCCTGACACCGCAAGGCAAACAAGGGCTGCAGCATATAGATAGATAGAGTAGATCTAAGTTTTGATCCATGAAGGGTGTCCATAAATTATGTCAACAATATTTTACCACTCTTACTTGTCAATAACTAAATAATTCTGGGAGAATTCCTGCTTAATTAAGCCAAACCATGTTTTATTCACATTTTAAGAAAAATGGTTAAAATTCAAACAATTTAATCAGTGCATTGACATCAATTTATATAACAATTTTCCCCCTCTCCCCCAAGTCAACAATTGTTACACATTTTCAGACACCCCCCCCCCCAATTGGTGATATAACTTGTAGATATCACCTTATTAAATATGGGACCTCAATATCAATTTTTTCATATACATTTAATAATATACCTCAACATTCACTTTACATTCCATAATAGATTTAAATTTGAAAATGACATTCAATAGTATACCGTAATGCCTTATATTGTGATCAAATCAGGACACCTTCCCGTATACATTTTATTAGTTATGTGTGTGTTCTCTTTGAGCACGTGTTGGATTTGTTTGTGTTTTGAAGATTATATTGTAACCTGCATTATCATCATCTTCAGGGTTGTAGGGTTGCCATTCTGGAAGCAGCAGCACAACAATTTTGCAACTTATCTCTGTTCTTTGTTTAAGAGTGAACCGTAATCATGTCCAGGCTTTAATATTATCAATCCATACTTTCCTCTGAGCCTCCTCAACCATTCCTTACAGGTTATTTTTGTAAAGGGAATCATGCCTCATCACGTGACCAAACCACAAAGGTTTGCGACACTTCACCACTGTCATGATATGTTCTTGTTGTCCTTTAAAGAGTATTTATTTTGCTTATGGCACATCTTGAATACTATACTTGTGTAGTCCTGCCATTCTTCCTGATGGAGTTGGTATCCACTCCTCTTTCCCCCCCCCCCCCATTTATTCTTCAGTTGGTTGGTTGGTTGGTTGCTGATCCAGCGGTCCATGGGCTCTTGCCCTTTCACCTAATGCCATTAAATGGCATTATATTGCTGGGAAGTCTGTGGATTTTCGTCCCACCCCGGGACAGAGCCAGAGAATAACTATCACACCTCCAGGAAGGTAGGTTTCAACCTATGCACTGCTCCTAGTGACTAGCCAAGATAGGGTTCACTGTGTTCAATCCCCGCCACCAATTGACTACTGGTTATGCCGAACTTCTCTATTGCTCCAGGCATGGAACCAAATGTTCAAGTCAAAAGGATTGTCACGTCCTGAGTCACTGTGCCTCTATGATGGGTCTAAGCCATAGGAAAAAAAACAGTGCAGTCAGTTTCCTCCTCCCCATTGCTGCACAGTACATCTCTGGCTCCCTCCCAACCACAGAGGGTGCATACATATATATTCAGATAAACATGAAACATTTCAACAACAAAATAAAATCATAACTGTATAGATGATGTGCCATGAAGCTTCTATAAGAAGATAACCTCAATATAACGGCATGTCATCCACTAAGGTTTTCTGTTGCATGGGTGGTATGTCTAGTGGGCCATTGTGAGACCCACAGACGCAACCACATGCGTATTATTCTTCAGTAAATCAGCTGTTCCTGGACTTTTGCCAATTGGACCATGCCATTTTTCTGCATATTTTAGTTGTTGCTTTGTTCCATATACTGGTAGTGTGTTGTTTGTCTGGTCTTAGATGAAGAAGGTTCTTCTTGATATAATCTCTCTCCTAGTGTTCCCATTGCCTATGTGCTCAACTGCATTTCTTTGTTGCTTGTTTTTATAATTTGTTGACTGTCATATATGCTTGACTTCATCATATTTGATTTTTGTCATATTTGTTTGACTGTGTCATATTTAATTGACCGTGTCATATTTGTTTGACTGTGTCATATGTGTTTGACTCATATTTGGTTGATTGTCTTTTTTTGTTTGATTGCTATATTTCTTTGATTGTTTCATGTTTGTGTGACTGTCATTTGTTTTAATGTCATATTTGGTTGACTGTCATATTTATTTGAATGTGTCATATTTAATTGTCTGTCATATTTGTTTTGTCTTTTATCACATTATATGGACTGTCATATTTTTTGTTTGATAGAGTCATATTTGGTTGATTTTGTCATATTTGACTGAGTCATATGTGTTTGACTTTTTTATATTTGATAGACTGTGACATATTTGGTTGACTGTTTAATATATGTTTGATTGTGTCATATATGTTTGATTGTGTCATATTTACTGTCACATTTGCTTGACTGTGTCATATTTGTTTGATATCTTTTGTCTATTGTTGTCCTCAAAATGGTGACCTTTTTTCCTGTTCTCAGCAACCATGTCTTCTATTACTAGTTTTTCCATGTTATGTAGCTTTACAAGGTAAAAAAAACCATCAGCTTTCTTCTTGTATTGTTGTTTGAGCCAATCCTCTTTTGCATTAATATCTGCTTCTCTAGGATACTGGTTGTGCACTCATCCTTGTGAAAGTGTTCCACCACTTTAAAAAAATTTTCAAATGCTGAGTGATATTAGAAATTGCTTCTCCCTAGCACCAGATAGATGGGACACCTTATAAGGAATAAAACAACAGCAGACAAGCGCATGCATATATCATACAATGGGGTTGGGTCAAAGGGCATGAGCTCATGAAATGCTGGATCAGCAACCAACCTTGATTAAATAAAAATATTTTTTTCTATCAATAGTACAATATTCTCAATATCTTTTCTGTAACGTCACATTGTGAGTGGAAAAAAAAAATTCTTGGCCACTACTTTATTAAGTGTCCATGTTTCATAGTCATAAACTGTGAGTCATAAATTGTTACTTATATTGCTTTTTAAAAATATTCATATTTTTTCCTGAAATCTTTTTAATAAATCTGAAATATTAGATCTAATTTTATCTCCGTAAAGCTGCCATCCATGATTTATTTGTTGACACGGTAAAATCTCCATTTATTTGATATTTTTTTTCCACTTTGCAATTTATACTTTGCGTTTAGTAAATCTTTATTATTATGCTTATAGTTGATGATTAGATATTGACATGTTAGTGGCTTCAGAATCAACATTACTTTAATATTGCTGTTTTGATACCTCTTTTATACAAGACAGACCATTCTGCAGACTTTTCTGCATTTGTTCTCAAACCTCTGCAGATTGGCAGGTTGTAGCACAAAGTTATGTCATAGTTTATAGCTTTATTACGATTTTTGTGCCTTTTGGTCTGATGCATACAATTTCAGCATGGCTCGTGGATGACTGATCCATTATGTATCAACATTTAGCATGGCATGTGGGTCACTGATCCTTTATGGAATGGAACAGCCAACTCCACACCCAAACCTTGTTTGCCTCATATGATATGCATGGCATATAACAGTGTTGCTATTCTTTGCTTCAATTTTGAGCCAATGCAAAACAGTGGAGTGCAAACGTCACAGCCAGTAATGTTGATGTAGCTGTAGATCACATCTCTGTAAAAAAAAATTTATGGACCTAGTTGTGAATTACATATCACAGTAAAATATTTTATTTTCCTAGTTGTGGATTAGATGTCTCAAGACCATACATTTGTTAGCCCAGCTGTTGATTACATGTCTCAATAAAATAAATTTGTTGATCTAGTTGTGGATTAGATGTCTCAAGACCATACATTTGTTGGCCCAGCTGTTGATTACATGTCTCAATAAAATAAATTTGTTGACCTAGTTGTGGACTAGATGTCTGAGTAACATAAATTTGTTAACCTAGTTGTGGATTAGATGTCTCAAGACCATACATTTGTTAGCCCAGCTGTTGATTACATGTCTCAATAAAATAAATTTGTTGATCTAGTTGTGGATTAGATGTCTCAAGACCATACATTTGTTGGCCCAGCTGTCGATTACATGTCTCAATAAAATAAATTTGTTGACCTAGTTGTGGATTAGATGTCTCAAGACCATACATTTGTTGGCCCAGCTGTTGATTACATGTCTCAATAAAATAAATTTGTTGACCTAGTTGTGGATTAGATGTCTCAAGACCATACATTTGTTGGCCCAGCTGTTGATTACATGTCTCTAAAATAAATTTGTTGACCTAGTTGTGGATTAGATGTCTCAAGACCATACATTTGTTGGCCCAGCTGTTGATTATATGTCTCAATAAAATAAATTTGTTGACCTAGTTGTGGACTAGATGTCTGAGTAACATAAATTTGTTGACCTATTTGTGGATTAGATATCTGAGTAACATAAATTTGTTGACCTAGTTGTGATTACATGCCTCTGTAACACTGATTTCTTGACCTAGTTGAAGATTACATATCTGTTTCCTGTTTTCATATTTTGGTATACTGTATAAATGCAGTCTCACATATTTTCTGATAGCAGCAGATCTCAATATCTCTTAAACCCTCTTACTTGAGTATTTGTTTCATTCATACTGTGCATGAGGCTAGGAATGAGCTCTGATTCCTGTCCATGGATCAATATAATGATTAGTTAAGGATTATAAATGTAGGATGTTTCTTGCTTAAAGTACCTTGTGTGTTTAGATAGTGAAAGTACAGCACTTATTTAATATCTTCTATTCAACTGACAAATAACAAAGGAAGTATTTTTATAGTGGCAGTCTGTTATGGCATTCATTTTCTAGGTTAAAGTCTGTTTTTTCTTATGGTTCATTAAATATATTGCCATTTTAAGTGTTTTCCCTTATTTGTTATGCAAAGAAATAAAGGAAAACACGTAAAACATAAATTTTTGCTACCTTGAACTTTCTACAGTCAATATTCATATTCTACCAGATTTAAGACATTTATTTTTGAAGTACAACTCTTACAATTTCATACCTGTCAGCTGTATAAAAGTATTTTATTAATGGTGAATATTAGATATTGAATGTCCCTACTGCCAAAGATGGATGTGTCGGGCCATTGACACAAATAAAATGGCGACACAACTAATTTCCATTCTCTGGACTATAACCTGCTGGAAATCTAGTAGGAAGATTGTCTTGCTACAAGAGAGATACAGCGGGGTTGAGAATGAAGATCTCCGTAATTAGGAGTTAATGAGATATTAAAATAATCCTGAAAGGGACAAGCTTGGTCGTGTTTTGAAAGATTCACTTATGTCTAACAATGTTAATTAAAGAGTACAAGTGGTGACCACAGTTGAAGAATAATTGAAAAGCAATGTCCTGCACAGAATATGATTCCGTTATTATTTATGATATATTTAAATACTCAAGATCAATATGAGAATATTCTGTATAAAATACAGAGAATCTAACAAGTTGCCAGGTATGAGAATATAAAAGCCAAATGAACACAAAATGATAATTAAAGAGGTATTTATATTTGGTATAATTATATTAAAAAATATCCGGTGAATTTCATGTTATTTTATTTGGGATGCTATTTTACTTAACATTGTTATTTTGTTTTTAAAGAAATAGATTATATTTATTTACTGTGACAATCAAGGTTAATACATATCATTGCATTGAAATATTCAGTTATTTTTTTTTTTTTTTTGATTTGCAGTTTTCTCTTGCTATCAATATTTGGAATAAAATCACAGTTTATGTGATAAAGTCAAATATTTTTAGTAATAATTGAATGCAATACAACTGACGGATAAATATGTCAGTAGAATGCAACTTGAATACACAGGAGTGAGTACAATACAACTAAGTACAATGGAGTCAGTACAATGTAACTGAAGGACAAATGAGAGTACAAAGTGACTGAAGAACAAGTCAGTAGAATGCAACACAAGAACAAATCAGTACAATGAGTCAGTACAATGCAAGTGAAGTACACATGAATCAGTAAAATGCAATTTCAGATTAAATGAGTCAGTACAATACAACTGAAGAACACAAGAACAAATGAGTCAGTACAATACAACTGAAGAACACAAGTCTGTAGAACGCCACACAAGAACAATTGAGTCCGTACAATGCAACTGAAGGATAAATGTTTCAGATCAAACATGGTGCCTTGAGATCAAATTACCATTACCTTCTGAAAGCACTGTCATATCTTCTATGTGTAAATGTTTCATAACTTATACTGCACTTGTTCTCATACTCCTGCCAGCTATCAGGATGTAGTTCAGAAAACAGAATGCCTTGTGTCTGAAATTGAATGTATCTATGGTATATTTTAGCTCAGCTCACTTGATTTAAGTATAACATTTTCTGGTCCATTTGACCTGTTTATGGTTTATGTGGCCAACCTCACACCTAATGTTCCTTAGTTGTCTTAAATTACACCTGTGTATTGATGGGGCCAGAAAGAGGAGCAAAGAATGGTGAAACGTATCTCCCATACATGTTGTAAGAGACGACTACGGTGTTTGGATTGAGTTGGCTGTCCCATCCAATAGATAAGATGACCCAGAAGCCATGCTGAAGTTGGATATGTCAGACAAAATGGCACAGAAATTGCAGTTTAACTAGTAGTTCTTCTCGTTCAAAGTTTAGCATGTGAACACAGCAGATAATCTGTAATTGACACAATACATTCACTCTCCGGACAACATCCTACTATTCTTCAGGAGTTTGAGAACAAACACAGAGGACTTGTATGACAGTTGTACAGTGTTACTATTCTTTGCTCCCCCTTTGAAATCTTGGCTACAATGGAACAAGTTTGATAACAATTAGTTAAGAAACTATGATAGTGGTAGTACTGTCTGGTAAAGGTAAGCTGAATTATGAACCAGCATCACAACACACGGGTTTACCCATATATGTTCAGCTGCCTAGTCAATGCCTGATTAGAGTTTCCTACCCGGTACCTTACTTGCTCAATGGTAATAACACCATTCCTAGATTTTTCCATAGCATGAGTCCTGTCCTGGTATCCTACATGGCTGGGTGAACAAGGGAATAACTTTTATTTCAAACCATGAATAACAAGTGAACCTGAAATCTGTATCTGCTGGTTGGTGGGTTAGTGAATTAACACACTACTACAGCTCCCATCTGAAAAATATCTCATAAGTGCAACTGATGAAGAGTGACTGTGGGTGTTTGATCATCTACAGATTGTTAGTTATTGCACATATGACAGTAATGATTTAAAAATGCATTATTGACAGATATATTTGGTCTAATATATTAAAGTGCCAGACTGCTAACGTTGGTTCATAGTTCCTCTATTCATTGTTGTGTGCTTAATAGTTTTGTATGACCCTTGACTTTTGTTTGATGGATATTTTTTTTACGTGCTTGATACAGTGAGAAAAGGTTGGTTGCTGATCCAGCGGTTAGGGCCCATGTCCTTTAACAGAGCAGAAGATGTATAATAATAAGACCATGTTGAAGTGTCTGACCACTGACGGAGATAAAACACACAATGCATCTCTGTTCTTCTGGACTACATCCTGCAGGAAATTTAATAGGACAAAAGTCCTGCTGTAAGAGAAATCCATTTGAGAAAGAACACTTGTAGAGGTCCTTCTTCTTCTTCTTCAGCGTTCATTCTCAAACTCCCGCCAGATCTCTCTTGTAGAAGAACAATGGCCGTACTAGATTTCCAGCAGGATGTAGTCCAGAGAATGGAAATGCGTTGTGTCGCCGTTTTATTTGCGCCAATGGCCCGACACATCCGTCTTCGGCGGGGTAGAGGTCCAACATTGAAGACCTCACAAAAAGCCCTACATCATCAACCATTCAAATGATTGTGCCCAGACTATTCCTAGTATGTTGTCAGTAATAGTTTTGTTTTACCACCTCTTCTTCCACCCTTCTGATGCATGAGTTAGGGGAGGTAAAGACAGCAAGGAAGGGAACTGGCCATCCAACCAGAACTTAAAAACCTTCTTTGTATGTAAGACAAATATAGATCATAAGACTTGCTGGCATCAACATTATTGGTGAAATAAAAATAGAAAGATAGATGTAGTTAGGCAAAGCACTTATTCTTCTTCTTTCGTTCACTTGAAACATGTCTATCTGTAAACCACTTCTGAATGAGGTGGAAAAAAGATTAGTACACATTACAGACCCCAGCCAACTGTGTGCTGCCAAAACATGAAAGTGCAACAAACAATAGCAACTAAGGAGGTAATGGGATGGAGTTGGCTGTACCATCTCATATAGGATCAAAGTGACACAGAAGCCATGCTAAAGTCAGTTGTGTCAGGTCAAAAGGCGCAGATATTGCAACAAAGTTGTAAACCCTAACAAATTCCTGGTATGGAATTCTGTTCTTTGAACTATATCTTGCTAATCTGCAAGAGTTTGAGAGCGAACACAGAAGTTATCACATGCTCTAGGGTATACAGAACAGGAATATGGAGCCACATATGGACATGTGCCAATCTTCAGTGCCATGATAAATGACGAATAACTAGACTCCAACAGGTAAAAGAAATATAGCTAGTAGATTAATGGTATTGAAGCCGCAGGAAATTAGAAAGCAATAAAGACATATAAATGCTGGAAAAGAGTTCATGGAGGGCTTGACCAGGACGGGAATCACGTGGAATGAGGCTGAGAAAATATCCAAGGATAGAGACATGGACAATCCTTATCGGTGGTTTATGCACAAGAGGATGTGTAAATATTTATTGATCTATTTTATTGGTATCATAGTATATTTACTGCACAGCTATCTACCCAATTTTTTTTAAACTAGTGATTTTCTACTCAATATTGTACATTTCGGATACAAAATTGTTTGCAACTGAGTTGGAATGTATTTATATTGCTTAAAAAATCATGAGTCACAAAATGCTGGGTTGATAGCTAATTGGTTTCCCTCCACGCCCGCGTGTCCGAGGACAAAGATAAGCGTCAGTTTTCGTCCCATTCCCTACTTACATCACCAGTTTTCACTTTCTTGATCATATTCAATGAGTCACTTAATATTCACACATGGGAATAGGCTTGTGATTCCAGCCAGTTGATCACCTGCGTTACGGCGAATACTTCCATAGTTAGGTTGCTTGTTGTTACGGCACCACTGGCTTCCTGTACTGTTCTTCCTTTTTATCTAGCAGTAAAAGCTCATGCGCATCGGTCGTGACGGATGACCGACCCGTCCGTGTAAATCACAACATCTGTGTCATCGGTATTCTTGCATATTAGTGCCTTGACCTCAGTGTCCACGCTCACGGGTCTGTGTTCCCTGCACTCTCTATTGAGTGTAATGACGGTATGAATATGTATCCATTCCTCGCCAGGAGTTATGTCTTCAGGGGCGCTGATATGTTTAACGGTATCCTCGGCACGACCCATCCACGATTTGCCTCTCTTGGGCCTGCTATCCTTCACGCAAGGGAACTCACTGTGTACTAGATCGTCTATGTCATAACGCACTCTGAGATACGTACGGGTACGCCGCATATCAATTCTATGAGATATGCTAGGAAAATAAAGGAGAATTCTCATAGCCACACAGGGTGTGTCCCTTGTGCAACAAAGGATGATCCGCATCGCTTCGTTTTGGATTATCTCCAGCCTCTCAATCTTTGTGTGGCTGGCGATGATAGTGGCGCCTGCGTATTCAATGACAGGGAAGACAAGAGAATCATATAAAATTACGAGCTGTGATTGTTTAGTGTCAGTCGCTGCCATCACTCTCAGAGCTGAAAGTCCTTTGCTGGCCTTAGCGATAATATAATTAGTGTTCCCGGAAACACAGACTACGATCAAATCGTACGCCCATGTATTGTAAGGATGAGGTCTTGATTACATCGTACCCTCTCATCTCCACCGTCGGTGTCGCAGACTTTATGATGTGATTGTTAAGAGAGAACAATGTCACTGCAGCCTTCTCTTGGTTGGTCAGTGCCTCTGAATCATCACACCAGGAAACGTCGAGCTCATTCTGTAGTGATCCGACAGTTTCTGTTCTATTCCTTCCCTGTCTGTATATCAGGATGTCATCCGCAAAAGACAGTGTTCTACCTCTTCCATCGAGCTGCTGCTATGTGATTGACACAGTGTAGACATTGAATAATACGGGTGAGAAGGGAGATCCCTATGGAAGGACTGGACGTATTGTTATGGGTTTAGATGTCCAACAACCGCACTTGGGAGCCACCTTCCCCTCGAGCAAACCCGCTGATATCCTCCTGACGACGAAAGGGTTAACATTAAAAAGCAAGAGCATGTTGATGAGGTAGTCGAGCGGCACCCTCTTATACGCGTCCTCCAAGTCAATCGCGACAACACACGTTAAACACACAGACCAGTTAAATCTTATTAACAGTAAAACATAGAACTGTTAAATCTAATTACCAGTAAAGCATAGAAGTGTTAAATCTTAATACCATCATAACATAGAACTGTTAAATCTTATTGCAGAGTAAAGCATAGAACTGTTACAGTTTAATCACACTACCAGTATAGCATAGAACTGTTAAATCTTATAATGGCAAATGTCTGCTCAGATGTCACCCGCTCGCCTCACAATTTGAGTCAACACGTTTTCTGTCTTGACAACATCGCATCCCCAAAAATGTAATTTTAGTCAAGACTTTCAATGTCTATATTCTTAAGCCACTATGAATATAACTTGCTCAAATGAAAAATCTTTGGTAAGTTACAAGCAACATAGCCAAACTATATATGATTAGAACATGCATATTTCCAGTGGAAATATACGGTTGTGAGGCATGAACATAACATAAAACAATAGCAAAGGGAATAGCTGATTTCGAAATGATATGCTACAGAAGAATTTTACATATACCATGGACAGCTAAAAAGAAAAATCTAGAAGTGTTAAGATCAATTAACGTTGAAGATGGCTGGCTCCTTAAAAATATTCTAACAAGAACACAGTGTTTTTTTTTGGTCATAAAAGATACATAACAGCATTACAACATTAATACCTGAAGACAGAGTTAACGGCAACAGGGGAAGAGGGCGCACAAGACGACGATGGTGCAGTGATATATCAGATTGCTTAAACATGTCTCTAGCTTTTAGAGACAAACGTCACATCACTGGGGGCAATCCTATATATTTTCTGCTTGCTGTTCCATCAGTCATCTAAAAGTGTATAAGCTCAGTGTCCCAGTTAGTTGCTGATTACGGGTTCTTCTGATCTTTCCGGAGAAGGAGCACTTTCTCCCATCGCCTCTAGCTCTAGTCCCTCCCATTTCTACCATTCTCTGAATATGTACATTGTCTCGTTCGACTTCTTCCTCGTCTTCTCGTAGGATATCCATGACTGCTCTAATCAATTCAATTCTGTCTTTTCTTATCTCGGTGCAGTTCACCAAGGCTTTACCAGCCAGCACACCGGCTCTTTCGTTCCCCCTTACCCCAGCATTACCTGGAAAGTAGATCAATGTAAAGCGCTATTGAGAAGAGTGATCCATTCAGTTCTGATGATACACTTTTCTATCTTGCGCAGTATACTTCGAGAGTCCGATAGAATCACTGAGTCTGTTGGTAGTTGCGTTGCCAGCCAAGCGAGTGCTGCTATCACCTCTTCTATTTCCATTATCATACTCGATTCGAAGTGGGGTATGCAGCTGATTTCAGCGAATTTCTTACCATTTAAACCCCAACCACAGCTGTTTGTTTCTTGCTTTACTGTGTAAATTATTGTATCGCGTGGCTTAGAGTTCTGCAGTATGAGTTCTTGGAACATTTCCTCTGTTCAGTTGGCAGCCCAGCCGCCGTACTCTCTTCCCATCTGTATTGCAACTTTTATCAATAACTTTCTATCTTTGCCAAATGTCACTCATTCACAGCATCTTTCCACTTCCTCCAGCTCACAAACTCTGAGTAGGGTATCTTCTTCTTCTTCTGCTATCTAAGACATCCCTATCGTAATATGCCTTCCTATTGTGTCATCTAGAGATTGGTGTAAGAGGTGATGACATTATGGCAAGCTTGGCGTTTTTCCTGAGCTATCAGGTAGATGTATGTGCTTCCGGTTGTCGTAATATGACGACGTGTTTCCATTTGTGTTTTCTGGATTACGCCGTTTAGATGGTGTCGTTAACTTATTACTGGGGACAGTGTGATGCCAAATTTAGTTCCAACCTGTAGGATCTGTATTTTTTTGTTATTAGTCGATTATAGGTGGAGTGAGTATATGATTCAAGTTTGTTCCAAATCGCGAACTCCCTATCTTCGCAAACTCCCTATCTTCGATACAGACCCAAAAAAAATGGTATCTCGATTACTCCAGTTAACGGCTAATTTCACAGAGTAGAATTTCTTCCCAAAGAGACAACCGAAAGGCAACAACAGGGATTGTCCATACCTAGACAAAAAGTATGTGACGGCGCGCGAGGCGGAGGAATTCAAATGGATCAACGGCGAAAGAGCAAAGTGTTGCCGCACAAGAAGCAAGTTCAGGGCAAAAGAGTGAATGTTGGCTGGCCACCGTAGAAAAGATTGGGACCGTACCACGCACGCCCCAAAGCCAAGCAACGGATCACCAACATATAAAGATTAGGAAGCTACATATAAAATAAGAACATGGAATGTTAGAACACTACACCAGTCAGGGAAAATAGAAAACTTATTTGAGGCAGAAACATTAAATGTAGATATTCTAGGAATAGCAGTGCCAAGATGGAAAGATGTTGGGTCCACAAGTAAGGACATTTTTTTATACACTCAGGAGGAGATTACCATGAATGAGGGGTAGGAATATTGATCAAGAAAGAAATAGAAAAATACATCAGAAGGTACTGGACATAGGCCTATAAAGACAGAATTATGATGCTAAAGATAAAAGCAAAAGCGTTTGATCTAGCCATTATACAAACATATGCACCAACTACAGATTACACTGAAGAAGAAATGAAACATTACAACAGCTACTCAAACCAGTAAAATCAACAGACATTTTAATAGTCATGGGAGACATGAACAGAGAAATAGGGAAATGAAGACAAGAACATTGTAGGGCAATTTTGACTAGGGACAACAAATGACACAGGAGAAATACTTATACAGTTCTGTGAGGAGAACAACATGACCATATGTAATAAAAACACGAAAATAGAAGATTATATACATGGAAAAGTCCTGGAGACAGAAATAGGAACCAAATAGACTATATTATGATCAATAACAGATTTAGAATTAGTGTCAAGAACACTAAAACATATCCAGGTGCAGATATCAACCCTGACCATAATCCAGTGCTGTGCAAAATACATGTCAAACTTAAAAAAATAGAACATAGAAGAGTTAAAGATCCACAGATAGACACATCAACACTAAAACAACCATACATACAACAAAAATACCTTGTAGATGTAAGGAATATATATTAACATCTAATGATAGAATGCATGGAACAATACAGAAGGGAAAATCCAGAAGAGAAAATAGACAATAAATAGGACAGCCTAAGGAAAAGTATTTAAACATCAAATGAAAATTTACCAATAAGAAAAGTCAAAAACAAACACGCATGGATGACAGATGAAATGTTAGAGAAAATGTCAGAAAGAAAGAAAGCTAAATATACCCCAAAATACTCAATTATAGACAATGAGATACGTAATGTGCAGATCAGCTAAAAAAAATGGCTAGCAACAAAATGCAGTGAAATAGAGATGTCCATGTAACAGAAGACACAATTAATGCATAAGGAGATAAGGCTGATCACAAATAAGAAAAATCCTATAAATGGGGGGTGGCTGCATTAAATATAAAAACTGAAAAATAATATGTGATAAAACAGAAGTACTTACAAGATGGGCAGTAATATGACAGAACTTTGGATGACCAACAGAACAAAAAAACCAACAATACACAACAATGATGGACTAGCAATACTGAAAGCAGAAGTAGAAAATGCAATGAAATGTGGAAAGGCTGCAGGCTCCGACAACATAACAGCAGACATAATAACAAATCTAAATGAATTTAGTGTGGATATTATCACAAAACTTTGCAATAACATATATGAAACAGGTCACATACCTAAAGACCTAACATCATCAATATTCATACCATTACCTAAGAAGCCCAGGGCTGTGGACTGTACAGAATATAGAACAATAAGTCTAATGAGTTATTCAACTAAAATAATCCTCAAGATAATACATGAAAGAATTAAAAACAAGATAGACACGGAGGTAGGTGAAGAACAATTCTGTTTTAGGAAAAACAAAAGGAACCAGGGAAGCTATGCTTAGTATTCGACTAGTGATAGATAAATATATATAGAAGTCCAAAAAAGTATCTATATTTTCTTCGTAGACTATAGCAAGGCTTTTGACAGAGTCCAACATGAAAAATTAATCAATTGTCTTCAAGAAATAGGCATAGATGGAAAAGACATCAATCTGATTAGAAATATATACTGGGAACAGACTGCATCAATAAGGCGTGAAACAGCTACTCACCATACAAAAAAATAAGAAGAGGGGTAAGACAAGGTTGCATTTTATCACCAATCCTATTTAATATCTACACAGAGAATGCCAGGACTCAAGATCAATGGGAAAATAATAAACAACCTGAGATATGCAGATGACACTGTTCTTTTAGCAGAAAGTGAACATGAACTACACAGACTAATAGATCAAGTCAATAAATCAAGTAATGAATATGGACTGGATATAAATATTCAAAAAACAAAAACCGTGATAATCAGCAAAGACATAACATCGCAAAAAAGATATAATTTTAGTCAAGACTTCCAAAGTTTGAGGTTGCACACTTTTTCTTTATTAGTAAATCCACAATGCTTCTTTATTATATTATTCATTTAAATAATATTTAAAAAATTCATTCTGCTTATTATTTTAAAATGCTTGTCTGTATAACAATACTTGTGTATACGTATGTCATTGTTACCTTGGATGTCTTTACTGTTCAATGTCTGCCGACTAACGCTTTTTTTTGCAATAGTGCCATTATTTTTACTGTTTGTCTTGTAGCATATTTAAAAAAACCAAAAGCTTAAGGTTGAATGTTGAATGTCTTGCACACTGTTATTTATATTTTTTCATAACAATACCCTTAGTTAGTTAGTCGTCGGATCATCATCACTGTAAACTGGACATGTCCATAGTTGCTCCGATCTCTCCCTGAATGTATCCGTCATTACACTTCTACTGACAGTACTGGTCCTATGCTGGTTGGCCATCAATCTTCTGTGTCCTCCAAAATGTTAACTTCTAGTAACACCGCATTTCAAACCCTGATCTTTAATCATGGCCATTGAAAAAGAATCATCATCCAAACTAATCTCACTCTCGTGTGCTATATCACTTAATGACTTCTAAACGTCAGCTCGATCCATTGCCCCAACGCTCATAGAGTCACTCATGATGCAGACCTGCGTTACCTTCTGTGTGCATACCCACTTAAATGCCCTGGTCACCGCCATAGTCTCCATGGTATCAATACCCTGTAGTCTGATAATCTGTATGTTTATTGCTTTTCAAACTTGTGTTCTATGTAAGTACTATTATTTCTGTAAGGACCAGAAAAAGATTCAGCACAGTGGGAAAATCATTGGGAAAAGAACTTAGCACAACTGGGATCAGTTACTGGCAGCCACAGGGTTAAATATATTTTAGATAATCTAAACTTATTTCCCAGATACAAAGCTAATTGTTCAGTAAAGGACTGAGAGATTAATTAGTTTATACCTTACACTACAGGAAGAAACACATGCTAAGTCTTCAACTGCAGATTTAATAGGATGGTTTGAGGATTGCTGATGGTTTATGCAAATATGAGCACATGTAGGTAATTGACATGGGATTCAAGTGTAAACCAGATACACAAATGTAGAAACTGGCATGGGATTCAAGTGTAAACAAGATATTTAATGTATGCAACTAGCATGGGATTCAAGTGTAAACAAGATATTTAATGTAGGCAACTGGCAAGGGATTCAAGTGTAAACAAAAAAAGTGTAGGCAACTGGCATGGGATTAAAGTGTAAACAAGGTACACAAATGTAGGCAACTGACATGGGCTTCAAGGGTAAACATGATATACAAATGTAGACAATTGACATGGGATTCAAGTGTAAACAAGATAGGTAACTGAGATGGGATTCAAGTGTAGGCAAGATATACATATGTAGACAGACAACTGACATGACATTCAAGTGTAAATATGATATACAAATGTAGACAACTGACATGGAATTCAAGTGTAAACAAGATATACAAATGTAGACAACTGAAATGGGATTCAATTATATGCATGGACTACAGAAAAAAGCACTGCACATATTCATGGATGTTTTATTAGCCATAAATTATTCAAGAAAAAAAGATAAATGGTTCTCACACCAAAGACAACAAAGTTATATAAAACATAGGCCTATGTTGCGTACACCTTTCTGCCAGCTTCTGACTTATGTACAGTAATCAGGCAGCTACAAAAATTTGTATATCTGCAGATATGCACAGAATCATATTATCAACACACATAACAATGAACAAGTATGCATGTACAACAATTTTCTCATCATAATGAAGGAATGGGCATTTTTAGAAAATACAGTGTGTATAACCAAGAAGCAAATGTCTGCAAATGATACTTTTCATAAGTTTCTGATTACTCTGCTGATGTCAGACTACTTAATATGATGTAAAAAAAACCAGTTCAGTGTAACTTTTTTGCCAGAGTGATTAAAAATAGTTCAGTCCTTACCATTGTTTTAGAAAATAATCAAGTCCATATCATTTGTTAGAAAATGGCTATTAAAAATGACTATTTTCTAGGAAATGGTAAAAATATTTATGTCCTATGTGCTAGAAAATTGTAAAATAATATTTCAGATCTTACTATTTGCTATAAAACAGTAAAAATAACACAGTATTGTGTGTGGTGGCTAATGGCTAAAATAGTTCAGACTTGTTTGCTAGAAAATTGTTAAACCAATTCAATTCTTAATTCTTGTTAGAAAATGGTTTAAAATTTACCATTTGTTAAAACATATTGATTAAGACCTTTTGGTTGAAACTTTCAGTTTTATTTGTTCCACATAAAACTGATTTTCAACCCCAAAAAAATGTGTTTTTTTACATTAATTACAATTTAAATAACTGTATTGTTTCGTTTATTTTGTGTTAAAGTGAAATTTAAATAAAAAAATATTTGCTTCAATTTCATATTTGATTTGTTTCCTATAAATAATATGTAAAATTTACTATACACATGGTTTATGATGTTAAAATGGGACACTGTTATTTGCTGCCATAATTTTGTGAAACAATGAAAGTTACTGTTTGAGAACAGGGGCATCAGAAACTATCATCAGGTGATCCCAGGAAGCTGCAGTTCACATAAATGTATGTTTCATAACCTGGACCACAAGCATTGATGGGTGAAGCTACCTTAAGAATGTTAAGGATACCGATAGCACATTTAATGAGGGTGCTGGTGTATGATACAAAATGGCTGAAAGTAGTATTGTACATCAAATGTGTCATGGCTCATTACAAAATTGTTAATTGTGATATCCATACTTATAAACTTGTTGAATTATTTTATATTTCTAACGTATATTCCCTATAAAGTTTTTGTTCTCAGGAGCCACGATAGTGTAATGTATAATGCTAAGTCATTTGCCCGCTGACCAGCAAACCTGTGTTTTAAATTCACTTGTTATTCGTCGTTTTAAATAACAATGATTCCTGTGTTTTACCCAGCCACAAGGAAATAGGGTACCAGGGCTCATGCACTGGGAAGGTTGAGGAATGACTCCACCACTACTTAGAAAGTGTGATGGGTGATTCCAGTCAGGCATTTTCTGATAAATCACTGACTAGGCAGCTGAGAACTTATGGGAAACAGTGTGCTGTGACACTGGTTCATAACTCATATTACCTTTGCCGATTGCTTGCATATGCAGTTTTGGCAGAAAAAAACAACTTAATGTGCAAACCACTCTTAACACTTTACTGACCATCAATCAAGAACATACTTATCTCTTATTACCAAAAGTGTTCACAAAATATTTAGACATCGCCGTCTTTAAAAAAATGTATAAAATTCAACTCATGATATAGAGTCGAGACATTTTCAGTCTTATAACGAATGTTTATTTTCAGAATGAATTTGAAAGCCCCAGAGTTATTTCAAGAGCAAAATCCCACTTATGATACTACTGCTTGTGGATGTACATTACTTTCTATGTATCTAGAAATCTCACTCCAGAATTTAAGATTTTAAAGAATAACACCCATAAACCACATAGAGAGACAATATTTCATGGTGCCAATATTATGGAATAACATACTATCCCAGATAAGCTATTCTTAGTAATACTATCTCTACATTTATTGCATTTTTGAAGTATCATAATGGATTTAATGATCGTAGAAGTTGGTCACCAAGATTGTATAACAGAAATTTTTCCCAGTCTGAAAGACATGCAGGACAGTATAGACCTCTTTTCTTTGACCTGTTATACTGTCTCACCATCAGTACCACAAAGACATTAGTAATGTATCAACCAGCGCCAAGTGTCCCCTACACAGAACTAGTAATCACAGTAAAGGGACAAAAAAACTCAATACAGCCAACAAGTTTGTATATCTCGGCAGCACCCTATTGCATACTACGACAATTGATGAGGATATTGCCCTGCGTCTTGTTCGCGAAAGTGCTGCTTTTGGGAGCCTTTGTGCCAAAGTCTAGATCAGGCGTGGTCTCAGTTTGACAACTAAGTTGGATGTCTACCGCGCACTGGTTCTACCAACACTGCTTTATGCTGCGTCATTCTGGATTGTCTATGCGAGACACGTTCGACAACTTAACTCTTTTCACCTTCTGTGCCTAAGAAATCTCATGGGAGTATGTTGGCAGGATCGAGTACCAGACATGGAAATCCTTCAAAAGTCCTATATGCAAAGCATCCATGCCCTGCCGACTTAGTCCCAATTTCATTGGACTGGCCACATCCTCTGTATGCCAGACAAGCGTCTTCCTAAGAGATTATTCTATGAGGAGCTGTGCGATGGTAAACATTCAAGCAGAGAGCAGAAAAGTGCTTCAAGGATCACCTAAAGAACTCTCTCCAGCACTGATCCTAGCTCCTGGGAGACTACAACTCTTGATTTCTCAGCTTAGCACACCCAGATCACTGCTGGCATCACTAAATTTGAAAAAGAGAGAACACTGCGGATACTTTACAAGCGATGGAAGTGGAAGGACAAATCCGAAAACTCTGCTACCTGGACCCTCTGGACGCCAGCATGCACTGCAATAGAATTTTCCTGGCACGAATCAGACATCTACGAACTCACAAATCGAAACCAAATTAGTCACAAATGTTTTTTTTCTTCTACTTGTTCACCACATTTTTATTGTTTTCATGCCATACTCATCTTCACTTGCGAAGGAGGCACAACATCATCATAACAGAAATTTCAATGCAAGAGTTGAAAATGATATTACTCCTGGAATTGAGTCCTGAAAAGCATGGGATCAGCAAATGCAACAGCAACGGGTTAGGTCTTGAGACTCATGATCTCACTCATGACTTCCACTCATGATCTCACTATCACCAACTCAGTTTTTTTAATGCTCTCACGCATGCAGAATGCTGGACTTTCCACAGACTGAGTGTTCAAATTCAACTTTCACATCATGTTACACAGGCGCTCACATAGATATACATTAATGAAATGCTTGGATACTGGAAATTTAAAAATTCCCAGCACAGCAATGAGCCTCTCCCAGGACATGGACACAAAACTAAAAGACTTCAACCTGGAAGATGTTAGTATGGAGGATCATCATTCTGAAATATCCTTTATGCTTCGGCTAAGCAACATCTAGGTCTGAAGATGCACAAAAACCAAGACTGGTTGGATGACAATGACATAGAAATTACCACTCTGCTAGAGGAAAAGAACAGTGCTTTCAGAAATCTTCAATGTGATCCCACTTCACCTTAAAAAAGCAATATACATCAAAGCCTGCTGCACATGTCAATGAAAACTAAGGGAGATGCGAGATGGGTAGTTGCAACAAAAAGCCAAAGAAATCTAGAATTTTGGGGACAGGAGTGACCACAAACAATTCTACAATTCATGAAAACAATATACGGCCAAAGTTCTGCAGGATCATCATCCTTGCTTAATGTAGATGAGTCAGCTCCTTACAAAAAAAAACCCAGATCCTAAACCAATGATGGGCACAATATTTTGAAGCAATTATAAATATGCCATTAGTCTACAGAGAAGAAGCAATAGATCGCATGCCACAATACAACATAAGATACAACATACAATTTGACATATCAACAAATCAAGAAGTAAAGACTGCCACTGGACAATATCACATGGAAAAGCTCCCGGTATTGATGCAATCCCAGCAGACATCTACAAGATAGGAGGAGCAGTGCTTGTTCAGAAACTCACCAAGATGTTTGTTACATGCTGGAGATAAGGAACCCTGCCTCAAAACCTGAAAGATGCTTCAATTGTCCACCTATATAAAGACAAGGGAATAAATAGTCCTCTGAAAACCACAGAGGGATCTTTGCTATCCATAGCTGGCAAAATATTAACTTGTGTAATGCTAAACCGTCTTACATAGACACTTGCAGATGATATTTTGAGCCTGAAAGTCAGTACGGATTTCGTGAAGGTCACAGGGCAGTGGACATTATCTTTGTTGCCCGCCAACACCAAGAAAAAGTTCAAGAACATCAAAGGGAACTTTTCACAACATTTGTAGACCTCACAAAGGCATTTGACACAGTAAACAGAGATGGGCTGTGGAAAACACTCTCACTTGCTCCCCCCTCCACCACAAATTTATCAACATCATGCGACAGTTCAATGACAGCATGATGTCTGTTGTTATCAGTGAGGGTATGATCATCAGACCTTCCTGTAAAAAAGGGATCAAACACAGATTAGTTCTTGCTTCCAACTATTTAGCCTAATGTTTTCTACCATGCTGACAAACGCTTCAGGATCAAGTGACATAACAGCAATACAAATAAAATACAGAACAGACAACACATTTTTCTAACTTGGCATTTGCAAGTCAAAACTAAGGTTTGAGACATAATAATCAGGGAACTTCTTTATGTAAATGACTGCACACTCTATGCTGATTCTGCAGACAGTATGCAGGTCACCCCAAACCAATTTGCTGAAGCCTGCCACAGCTTTGGCTTCATCAACCATAGGAAGAAAACCGAGTTCATCTTTTAACTCACACCAAACAACCCACATTTCTTCTTCTTCAGCGTTCATTCTTAAACTCCCACTGTTTCTCTCTAGTAACAGAACAATGATGCTACTAGATTTCCTGCAGGCTGTAGACCAGAGATTGAAAATGTCGCGTGTCACCATTTTATTTGTGCCAATGGCCAGACACATCCATCTTTGGCAGAAACCCACTTTTAAATTCCAGTGTAAGGATCAAAGGAGAAGAGCTTGAAACAGCAAATGGTCTCATCTATCTGGGCAGCATTCTCACAAACTGTAAATATCGACGCTGAGGTAATAACAGAATAGCGAAAGCTAGTGCCACCATTTGGAAGACTGCGAAAAAATGTATAGGACAGAGGGGAATATTAACTACCACCAAACTCATAGTTTACCAGGCAGCAGTAATATTATCACTTCTTTATGCCAGTGAAACATGGAAATTATATGCTAGACATGCTAGAAGACTCAATCATTTCCACATAAGCTGCCTTCATAAGATACTCAACATCCATTGGTGGGATAAAATACCAGACAGTGAAGTACTGATTAAATCTAGGTCTGTAAGCATACATACAATACGTAGGAAGGCACAGACATGCTGGGCAGGACACATGCTCCGCATGAAAGATCTTTGTCTATCAAAAAAGCTGTTATATGGAGAATAGATTGACTTCTGCAAGGCAGTGGAACAGAAGCACCGTTTTCAAGACACTTTAAATATAGAGGCCTAAATAACTCACTTCAAGATATATGCAATTTCAAGGGAGACTCTTGCTGAAGATAGACCTGAATGGCATCGCAGAATCAACCGTGGTGTAGCCGCTGCAGAGAACCACAGACATGTTGTATATAAAAATGGGCTAGAAGAATGGAAAGAGCTGCTCAATGTCCCACAGACTCCTCCTATGCATGCTCAGTGTGGTAACCAATTTCAGGACTTAATAGTCACAGTTGGACACACTGAAGAAAGATACCATTAATCATAATTCCAGTTGAGCTGAATGGTGATCGTGGACTACGACGGATGAATAACATAACAAAAAGTCAACAACCTCCTAATTTGACCCATAACATATAAAGGCGTTAGAGGTTTTTCTTTTTCATAAGTTCTGGATTGTGTGTGCTCTTAGATGGAATGTTGATTTGAACTACAAAAAAAAATTCCTAAATTCTTTATAAAGAATACTTTACTGAAAAGGGAAATCCATCTATCCATAAACCCATCAGGGTCATAGGGTACTACATCAGTTGTGTAAACACAAGAGTTCTCAAGCGATTTCTGTCCTCTGCGATGTGGATTAGTATGGAAAAATCATGTCCTGTACAGTCTTTGAGGAAGTGTCTGTCAATGATTTTCATTTTCCCTTTTGCTTCTTCCACCTTCAACTTTACCTTGCAATACCAGTTTTGAAAGGGAATCATGTTCATACATATCCAATTATGTAAGCTGTCACTGTTTTACCATTGAAAGTAGCGATTCCTGCAAGATATCTTCATATAGTATACATTTGTCTTATGCTCTCTATAGGAAATGAGCAAAATTCATCTACAAAACTTGTAGCCGAAGAGCATCCACAGAAAGAGCTGGCAGATGGTAGGGCTGGAGAGAACAAGTAATGAACTGCAACGAGTTGGGAAATACTAACAGTATCCAGGTATATTCATTGAATTCTGTAAAAATTCAGAAAATGTGTGCTAGTTGACAGGTATGGACAACTAAACAGACAACTGAAAATTTTTTTCATTTTTATATGCAAAATAATCACATTTGATATGAAAAGAAGTATTAAAATAAATTAAATTTTATGAAATTCACTAACAAATTACCTGGCGACATCTACAAAAAGTGTGCTAAAATTGTGAGTTTTCTGCTGATTCTCTCATATTTCATGCAGTGGTGTAGAACTGCAACTTAGAACTCAGGTCTTGTGATCTGGACTGTGGTTGTTATTGGTTTGATGCTGTATGTCACTAACACCCAGAGGAAATAGAATTCTGAGGTGAAACCATCCAACTCTATATGTGAAGATCCCACATGCCATTCTAACTTTTGCAGACATGGCAGACGTCTTGTGTGCTGGCAGACTGTAGGTGGTGGGAAATAGCAAGTTGTGAAGTAGACCCATCGCCCATAGATGGAAGTCTGGGAAGAACCAAGTCAAAGCAGCATCCTACCAGTTGGAAAAAAATGGTGTTCCTTGGTCCCAGGCCTACTTTGTTGGATCAGTCCTCTGGTTTTGAAAGAAGGCTGCAGAAAAATAACCCCAACATGAAAGTGCCTAAACACAAAATATTATGTGAGCTTGGACCGTAAGAGTTCATCACTGGGAAGTTTTTTCCCCCTTCCCTTCATCCCCTCCAGCTGCTTTGAGTGAAAATTCAGCCACGAGGGGCACACTAAACATACAATTTAATATATCTGGACTCAGAAATCCGACCCTGGAGTTGAGTAAAACACTACGCAAACATGATACCCATATTGCATATGCTGAAAACACTATTAGCAAAGAAATAACACTCAATTCCAGGCTACACCATACACAAATGTAAATGTCAGAAGTGCAGAGGCAACACTCATTTGAAATGACATGCATGGAGAAGTCATAAACATGAAAAACAATGGAAACAATATGCAAGAAATAGATAAATGGTACCATTGTCTGTGGTACATGCTGGTCATTGCACACTGATGGCATGAGATCAACACCATCAGTAGCCTGTGAAGTTGATGCAAACATAGATAGAGACACTAGACATTAGAAGTAAAAGGCAACCATAGAATCTGTGGAAAGGTACAAACGAATCCCACAAAACCATCCTAAAAAAGAAGTCAACAAATGGACACACAAAGCAAGATTAAAACACAAAATTCCAGTACAGCTAGCAGAAGAACTAAACAAGAGACATCATCTCCTTGAAGATAGAGAGGAACCAGAAAGAGTATCAAATATCCCACCGAAAGCATCCTTCATTCTGCCTCAAATAAACACTACAATAATTGACAAGTCAGTAACCAAAACACACTTAACCCGTTCACCACTATGAGATTTCCATATTGTCAATCCCCCATCACTAAGACAAGGGTCACAACGCCTTCAAATTATCGATATGATGATGTTAATAATGCATTTTCTTTCAAACTATTCATCATATCACACCCAGACTTGGCAGATCAACAGGAAAATGAATAGTCTTGCATGAACCTATATCAAAGACATTTAATATTAATATATTTAAAAAAATTAACTGTCAAACGCAACGTAATATGGAAAAAATTTCTTTTACCGTGGGTGTGCTGAGTAGTGGTGTCATATTGAGATGAAAATATTATAATAATCTTATATATTGTGGCCGTACGGCTAGAACACAGGCCTCAGATTCCTGAGGTCTTGGGTTCAATCCGCAGTTGGGACAAGGATTTTTATCTTTTGGAGGTGCAATAAAAAATTCTTCCTGTACACGTCGCTGCGACAGCTTTGGCAAAGCTGCCTTTATTTCCACAGCCGTAACAGCTTCTCTGCACTCCTTAACAGGAAAACACGCAGTAATGAAAGAAAGTTATATAATATGATAAACTCCTTTTTCTCAAAATGGTTGATATTCCTGAAACATTGAACACATCATCTGTACTCCAATACATATCATACTCAAGCAGAATACACAAGCCCATCAATATAAATATAAAAAGTTTTATTTCAATGGCAGTTACAGGTGTCCAGTAGGTGTCCTCTTTCCTTGTTTGTTCTTTGCATTATTGTATACAAATTTGTCTGATTGGCTGCAAATGGATAAACTCCTGTTGACAATGATGCTAAAGTATTCATAATGTGCGGTAATCTCATCAAGATTATGTATAGATCCAACGTTCTCTTCAAAATTCTCAACTTCTACTAAAAAAAACTACATCACTCTGGCAAAATTCACGATGTCACAAATTAGTACTACAAATTTCCTTCTTGTTGTCTGAAACATTAGGTCAAGGAACTTCCCTATCACTTTCCATGTTATATTTGATACACAAATTACCTACATTGTGCGTATGTCCATTGTAACTATGGCTGTCATCATCAGTGTACATACTAACAATATCCTCCACTGTGGAAAAATTGTGTCAAAACTCAGCAAATTTAGAAATTTCATTAAAAAATCAGTTGGCTTAATATTTCAATGATCTAAATATGCTGAGAAAGCCTGAACTGTGACCTACACAAAGGTCACGGATTACCCCAGCGCAAACTAAAAATTGTATTATCGATCGCAACGAAACAACTTTTAAAAAAGTGCTCGGCAGTGACTGTAGTTGTCTACCAGTAGAAGTGATGTGCGATGACTGTAAGGGGGATATGGTTAAGTCCAGTGCACTAGAGATTATTGACTTCTACCCCAAGGACTGGATCCAAGCATACAGAGATGGGGTCAGCCATCAAAGCCACCATAAATGCTGGATATGGCTCTCTCATAGTCCTCCCGGACAGAACATTAATAGAATTATCTGTTCCTTGTGGAGAGTGCTGCAACAACTATGAGGCAGAAGTGAAAGCAATACCAGAAAAACTCTCATACATCACCACTAAATACAAAAATAATGAAACATGTCCAAAAAGCATATTAATATTCACAGATTCTGTATCTGATCTATAAACCCTTGAAAACTGGAATCCAAAAACAGAGAATACCATAAGCAACATACTTCAAGCTACAAACATACTTACATCTTATCTCATCAATACTACACTACAGTAGATACCAGGACACACAGGTACCACACAGGAAATGAAAGTGCTGATAAACTTGCAAAAAAGGGAGCAAGTATGCCACAACCAGGAATTTCACCAACCTTAGAACAGCTAAACACATTATCCACAACTGTAAACAACAATAGATAACTGGGCCATGGCTCTTCTTCTTCTTTCGTTCACTTGAAACATGTCTATATCTGTAATTCTGTCTCCTTAATAAAACTCACTGTCTTTTGTAGTTCATACAGTGTCCCATAGAGTTTTGATTCCAGAGTTGTTTCCTCAGGCCAATATGTCTGCCTCTGCGTTTCATGCTCAGAACACTCTTGAAGTATATGTTTGGCAGTCTGTGCTGCCTGTCCACATGTACACATGGCCGTGTTGCCAATCTTGAACTTTGTATACATGTGACTGCGGAGTCGGTTGTGTCCTGTTCTGAGACGTAGAATTATAACTTGTTCTGGTCTGTTCATAATATGATAGTCATCTTGTGTTGGTGTTTGTGGCTTTCTTATTGACTTGATCATGTTTTTTCTGATGGTAGGTGATTGGTATATCTGGTTGGTCTTCGGCAGCACTTTCGTTAGCCAGTTGGTCTGCTTTTTCATTTCCTGGTATTCCACAGTGAGAGGGTATCCACTGCATGGTTACCCTATACTGGTAAGACAATTCGCTAAGTAGTTTTTTCAAGTCTGTTAGTTTTCCAGACTGGAGAGCTTGAAGCACTGACCTTGCATCTGCCAGGAATACCACAGGCTGTAGGTCAGAGTTGGAGTTCAGCAGTTTTTTTAGCTGCCACACTAATTGCCTGGATTTCTGCATCATAATTATTGCAGAATTTACCTGTTGGTGTTCTGATGGTATCTCAAGGCTTGTGTGGATATTCTATATATACACCTGCACCTCCATTCCTCATGGCATTCTGTGCTGACCCATCTGTGTATACTCTGACCCATATATCTTGTGGATATTCCTCATCCAGGAAACTGAGGGTGACTGCCCTTTGCTGCACACTGTTCTGTTCGTCCTCGCTTAGTATTCCTTTCACATGGGTCTGAATGTATATTGGCATTCCATGCCTTTCACTCCACGGGGTTTGTTCTGGTACAGGCCTTAAGGGGCTGTCAACTTCAGGTAGGTCTGTAAGTTGTCTGCGGAGTCGTTTAGCTTGATGGATAAAGCTGCTTCTTTTCAGTCGCCCCATTGCTAGATTTTGGAATCTTTCCTTCATTGGATGACTTGGCATACACTGAAACTTTTCTGCCTGAATTAGTACTTTTGTGTCTCTGCGTTCGCCAAGTGTTTGCATTCTTCCCATTTTCTGCATCTCTGCTATGGGTGTTGATTTCATTGCTCCCAACATTATTCTAAGTGCCTGGTTTTGCACTTTTTCTAGATCTTGTAATGTGGTGTTTGATGCAGAGCACCATGCAGCTGAACCATATTCCAGGTGTGGTCTTATGCCTTGCTGGTAAACTTTACTGAGTATATTCCCACTGGCTCCCCATGTGGCTCCACTTAGTTTTCTCAGGATAGCTAACTTCCTCCTGGCTTTTGTTGTTGCTTTGTTTATGTGCTGCTTCCATATCAGTTTATCATCAAAAGTAACTCCGAGGTATGTGGGTTGTTTGTCTTCTTTCAAGAGTTCTCCATCTATTTTGATATGACCGGCTTTTTGTTTTGGTGAGAGGGTAAAGAGTGTAGTGCTGCACTTATCTGTGTTAATGCTGACGCACCATCTATTAGCCCATAAGGTTAGAGCATCGATAGCTCTTTGTATTTGTTTAGTGGCCACTGTCGCATGTTCTTCCGTGCACCATATCACCAGGTCGTCAGCATACATTGCCACTTTGATCCCATGTGGTAGTTCAGCAACTAGGTCATTGGGGCCATGGCTCAAAAGGAAGTGCGTTATATGCAGATGTCCCAACCAAATCCACATGACAGCATAAATAGGCTACATCGCAAAGATCAAACTACATTATTTAGGCTGTGAACATCACATGATTAACTTAACAAACACATACAAAGAATTACTGCAGACCATACACCATACTGCAACAGACAAGAGGAGGAAATAGTAAAACACCATGCTATTGAATACACTGCACTAGAAGATCTACGAAAAGAACTGTTACCACCAAATCCCTCAATCACCAACACCTTTTATACAGAAACAACACAGCTGAAGAAGACATACACCTAGCACAGGGAAGAAAGAGTGAAAGCTCGCAACCCAAGGGGTTCGGATAAGTAAGTTCACAGCACATAAGACTACTGGTGGAGTCAGTGAGCCGTCAGATATACACTGAAAGATCACATCTCTTCCCCCCTCCCCCGGTGATCATGAGAGACGGGGTCTCTCTCAGTTCATAGTGCGCACTTATCAACAACTTTTCAATCTGAATTCAGTGAGGTTACGAAACCTGAACGATAGCATAATATTAAAAAGTTTGGCATCTGGTCATGTCTCCCTGCAATGAACTTAACAGTTTACTGACCTGAAATCCAGATGAACTCATCTCACATTACACGCATGTGATTGCATCTGTGGGTCCCACCAATGGCCCACTAGACAAACCACCAATGCAACAGAAAGCCTTAGTAGATGACATTCCGTTATATTGAGGCTCTCTTATGGAAGCTTTGTAGCATCTATCTATACAATTATAGACCCCCTCTGAGTAGAAGGCTCCTTCAATAGGCATTGAACCAAGCCAAAAGCTAAAGTCTCCTGGATATGAAAGAAAACTCAGAAAAAAACCCACCTAACTGCACATAGAAAGTAAGAGCTAATCATTCACAATTCCTTGGGTGCTCAAACAAACAAACATCTCACAATGTATTGTATACAAGATTGTACACAAATATGTGACATAAAAAAGGCATTAACCTACAGACCAAGCTGAAAGTTTAAAGGGCAGTGGTACTTTCAGTACTGTTATATGCTGGTAAAACAAGGACCGTGAATAGACGATATATAAGAAAGCCTCTATGATTTTCACACAACTCGTCTCAGAAAAGTTATGAACATCAGATAAGACAAGATTCCTGATACCACCATCTTTGACAGATCTGGTATCCCTAGCATTGATACTATTCTGATGTAGACACAGCTCGTTGGGTAGGTCATCCAGTACATATTCCAAATCATTACCTGCCAAAGATACTTCTCTATGGTGAGTTGCAGAAGGGCATAAGCTATCAAGGTGGCCAAAAGAAGCACTAAAAGGACTAATTAAAGACGTCACTGGAAGCCTTTTAAATAAATCAAGATACATGGAAGAACGTGCATAAAAGAGAGCTACATAGCGCTCTACAGTCTAAAAAAGTATGCATCATCTTGTGAAAAGAGGACAATTGTAGCAGCTAAGCAGCTACATAGAATATAAAAAGTCATGAGTAGACCAAAAAACAATCTACAGTGGGCACCCCATGCCCAAACTGTCCAAGGACATTTGTGGCCAGAATAGGGTTTATTAGTCATCTACAAACTCATAGTCCATGACATAACTCTAACTGAATTTCAAAAACTGAATGTAACAAAAGGTTATCATTCCTTGTGATGAACAAACAAGATCTCACATTACCAAGGGTGTTCACAAACTGACAACAGTGTCTTCAAAACTCTATCAAATCACTTTCATATCATAGAACTTTGACATTTTTTATGTGTCATTATGAGTGTTTGTTTTCTGAATGAATTTGAAAACCATAAAATTATTGTAAGAGCTAAATCATAATTATTATAATACTGGACATGGTTTTACATTACGGTACTTTCAACATATTACATAAACTTACCTGTCCAAAATTTATATTTATTTCATTAACTCGTATTCCATATCGAATGGTTGTATTTCATTGGTTCATCTATTTTGGATTGACATACTATTCTGGATGAACTATTTTTTAATACATTGGAATCCCTCTATAGTGAACATTTTTAATATCAAATTTCCTTATTAACACTTTTCAAAATCCCCAATAATGTTGATTCTTTATTGTTTTACTGTATATACCGGTAACAAATTTCTGTTATTACATAAATATTTCATTGGCTCGGACCAAGCTGTTATAATGGAATTTTACAGAAATACCAATACTATCACTATGGTTGCTGTATTACTGAAGTATCACAGTAGATTCGACTATCATTGGATTTTCTGAAGTATCATAGTCCATTCGACTATCATAGGATTTGGTTACCAAGGAGATATAGTAGAAATTCTATGATAATTGCATTTTGTCAGTAAAGTGTTAGTGGATTTTTTGTCATTGCTAAATTAAAATGTATAGAAAAAAATGACAATATAACATTCTGTGTGTATAATAGATCTCACAGTACAGACTGTAGTATTTTTATTCATGCAAACTCAAGACCACATCTGTGAAATATATGAACTGACATAATTTTATTGTTGGACATATAATAATCCTATATGCCAAATATTATCAGAGATTGAATATAAATTGAAAACATTAATATGACATACATTGGTTTGATGATGTGAAGAAGTGTGGGCATTCATTATATTAGGAATGTAACAAGTGGACGATTTACAGATGAGAAAAATGTGTTTTGCGACATCCTAACTAATTTTGAGTACATGCACAAATAAATTGGTATACAAATAATTGTGAGAGTGAATTTCATGATTGGATCAATAATCTGTCACAGCGCCAGGTTTTGGCAGACTGAAGGCCAAAATATATTTAGTAATTACACTTCATATCATCCAGATACTTTTACAATTAAATATGTGTTTACACTGTAGGCACAGAATTAGAGTGACTATCTAATTATCCAATTTGAGAATAATCAAATGTGTGAGAAACAGTAATTGACCACAGGGTAGAGAAAGGCAATATTATTAGGTAATAATAATTTGACTAATCTAAAATTATTTCAAGATGTCTGGAGATAATACACCATTACTATCTAAATCACGGATGAGCAAAATATGGACTGTGGGCCAAATCTGTCACACACAAAATTTTTCTGGTCCTCAAGGTTGATACAAAAGTACCATAAACACAGGTTCCAGAGCTCTGGAAACACTAAATGGAGCTCTAAAAGGCCCTTAAAAAAGCTTTTTTTTGCAGTATACAATGCATTAAAAGCTCAATCCAGACCACTGATCCAAAAAGGTTGCCCAAATCTATTCTACATTATGTAAATGTGAGTGTTAGAAAAGTGATTCAATATATCTTAACTATATTCATTGTCTTCTGTGTTTGAAATCAAACTTTTACCACCACCCAAGTTAGGATGTCTCAGACCACTGGTGTAAAGAAAACAGTGACCCAATGCATCTCCATTATCTCGATTACAACCGTCTAAAGTCACTTTGCAAGTCCCTCTACAAGAGAGATGGAGATAGAGAATGAATGCTTAAAAAACGCTTGCCTGTTACCAGTATCAGGATAGTCTGGAGAATGGAATATGTTCAAACATAGTACATTTGTTACTCTTGATCCCACACAAACATAGAACGATATCTGTTACTCTTGATCCCAGACAAACATAGAACAATACCTGTTACTCTTGATCCCAGACAAACAGAACAATACCTGTTACTCTTCATCCCAGACAAACATAGAACAATACCTGTTACTCTTGATCCCAGACAAACATAGAACAGTATCTGTTACTCTTGATCCCAGACAAACATAGAACAATACCTGTTACTCTTGATCCCAGACAAACATAGAACAATACCTGTTACTCTTGATCTCAGTCAAACATAGAACAATACCTGTTACTCTTGATCCCAGACAAACATAGAACAGTATCTGTTACTCTTGATCCCAGACAAACATAGAACAGTACCTGTTACTCTTGATCCCAGACAAACATAGAACAATACCTGTTACTCTTGATCTCAGTCAAACATAGAACAATACCTGTTACTCTTGTTCCCACACAAACATAGAACAATACCTGTTACTCTTGTTCCCAGACAAACATATAACAACACATGTTACTCTTGTTCCCAGACAAACATACAACAACACATGTTACTCTTACTCCCAGGCAAACATAAAACAATATCTGATACTCTTGTTCACAGACAAACATAGAACAAAGTCTGTTACATTTTTTTCCTAGACAAAAAAATAACAGCATTTGTTAATCTTGTTCCCAGATTAAATACAGAACAACATCTGTTACTCTTGTTGCCAGACAAACATAGAATAACATGTTACTTTTGTTTGTTGGTTGGTTGGTTGCTGATCCAGCGGTTCATGGGCTGCTCATAATCTTTGACCCAATGCTATTGTGTGATATATACATGTTTTTGTGAGCTGTTGTTTTGTTCCATATAATGTGTTCCATTTATCTGGCCTTGGAAGGAGAAGCATTTTCCTGATGTCATCCAGTGCAGGGCATTCAAAAAGGTTGTGGTCAACAGTTTCATAGGGATGAATGCACAGCCGGCACCCTGGAGTGTGTTGTGGTTGCATTCTGTTCAGGTGATTGTTAAGCTGTACATGTGTATGCAGTCTGAAGATGATACTCTGGTCTTTCCTTCCCAGGAGGTTGATGTTGTCTTTAGGATTTGGGTTGGTCATATATTTATAGTGTTTCCCATGGCCCATCTGTTCTTCCAATTTTCTTTTTCACAGATTTCAACATTATTTTAATTCTTGTTGTGCTCCCTTCTTTGCTAGTCTGTCTGCCTTGTCATTGCCAGGTGTGTTTGAGTGGCCAGGAATGCACTGCATAACAATGCTGACTTCATAAGATGTAAGCAGCTGGTTTGCATGGTGATATATTTCAACTAGCTCAGGTTTACAATGTCCATCACATACTAGTGCTTGAAGAGTAGACATAGAATCTGTAAAAATCACAATGTTTTGGACTTTTGATGAAAATGCGGTTACTTTTGTTCAGTCATCAAACATACAACTAACATTTGTTGTCACAGTCTAGATTCTGATAGCTATTCTAGTTATTCCAGTGAGATCATGATCAATCCTATATTTGAAGTGCCCTCAATCTCTCCTCATTTATATCTACTTGTTCCTAATAATTATCATACAAACAAATATATTACTATCATCTGCAAACAGTTTCACATAATGGACAAGAAAATCAAAAGATAGAGCCCAGTCTTGGTCAATCCTATAATGATCTGAATATAAAACCATATAATGCTCTGAATATAAAACCCTATAATGATCTGAATATAAAACACTTTAATGATCTGAATATAAAATCCTATAATGATCTGAATATAACTTCAATATATTTAAAGCAGGCAGATATGATAAAATTATCAAATATGGTTGATTTTCACATAAAACAATAATGTTACTTTAATAACATAGTTATAACTAATAATAATCACGTTATTTATGTATATACATATAACATTTGGTATGTACCTGTATTCTAAATGTGTCAGCTATCACCCATCTGTGACATGGCAACATTGTTATTAATAACCAATCTGTGACATGGCAACATTGTTATTAACAATCAATCTGTGACATGGCAGCATTGTTATTAATAGCACATTATTGTAAGAGGAATAATTCTACAACAATTAGTTTTCTGTGACATTAAAAAAGTAATCAAGATAAGCATACAAGTTTTGACATATCCATAAGTGTCAACTAGTATGGATTTTGCATATTAATACAGATTTCGGACCCCCACAAAAAAACTCCACATATTTTTTTGTGGTGTGGTTTTTTAATTTTTAAATAAAAGGTCAATTGGTGTTACATCTTCAGTAATTACTACTAATGCAGACACGCATGTATTGATGGGCCAAAAAAAAATATTAAACAATTTTAAATTATGTTGGGATTTGTGGGGGGGGGGGGGGGGGGGGGGTGTGCTAAATATGGACATTTTCATTGAAATATGGAAATAAATTGTTAAAAATATGGATTTATGAAAAAATAAGTTGACAGCTATGCATATCTAAATCTCAAATAAACTACAAATTCTGATGTTCATGTCACTTTAGTTAAATAGCTTGGAAAATGAAATTCCCGATGGTGATTCATTTTCTATGTCCAGATTAAGAGAATTGAGCTTAAAATGCGGTGTCGCTAGAAGTGAGAACTAGTGTGGGCTCAGAATAATGTTCATCAACCAACATAGAACCAGAACTGTCAGTTGTCATGTATAATGGTGAATACACACAAAGAGCACCTAATATGTATGTGAGGTGCAATGATGATGATCTGACCGCAGTGGAATCCCTCTATAGTATATCTTTTTATATAAAATTTCCCTATTTAACAACTCTTTTCATAATCCTCAATTATCTTTTCAGAATCTCCAATTATATTTCTTCTTTATGGACTATACTGTTTATAGAGAATTTTCTGTTATTATATTAATATTTCGTCAGTTTGGACAAAATTTTTATAACTGGATTTGACTACCATTACTAATTAACGTTGGTCAAAACAGCTTGGGTGTGAACTATGGGTATCTCATGCACGGAAGAGTGACAACTATTGGTACCTCATTAACAGAAGAGTTTGTCATTACATATACGTCACTAATAATACCTCTTTAACAGTAGAGCTTCAGTCCCTACATTTCCAGTAGGTTGTTCCTGATACTGATAGATACAACATTGAAAGTTTGATATCCTGCCATACTTCAACATTCTGACTTATGAAGTAACAGCGACAGTGTACGGCTGTGGTGTAACATATATATATATATATATATATATATATATATATATATATATATATATATATATATATATATATATATATATATATATATATATATATATATATATATAGTCAAATCCCATTATACAGCTGAAGTCGGATGCATTGGCACAAATAAAATGGTGACAATGCATTTCTGTTCTCTGGACTACATCCTGCTGGAAATCTATTAGGACCATGGTCCTGTTACAAGAGAAATCCAACGGGAGTTTGAGAATGAATGCTGAAGAAGAAATCTCATTATAAAAGCTGTGTCCAGAATGATTAAATAGAAACGTAATAACAGAAATTCTCTCTATATATAGAATAAATTGGCCTATGAATTACAAGTTTATCTTTTCATACCTACTACTACCCGTTATCTACCACTGACCAGTAAACTTTGAGAACAAATGCAGAAGAAGATGAATATTTGCTTGAATTTATTAACATCTTTCTGACAAGAGCAACATCGATGATTTCATTAAGAACTAACCACAATAATACATATATGCTGAAACTAAGGCTAAATTCTAGCATTTTCTAGCAGTAAGAGTAGTATTATGAAAATTTATAATATAAAAATTAGAATATATAGAAGAATAGGGGAAAAAAAATCAAACAAAGTATTTTGGACATATTAAAAGACATACCTGTTGAAGATGTTACTTGAGGGGAGAGTTGAGGGAAAGTGAACAAGAGGTAGGCAGAATACAAATGAATACAAGTAGGAGAGAAACATCATGAGATAGACAGATTACAGTCTAGCAGAGTGCACCACCAAAGCAAGAGACAGAAGATGGAGGTCCATTACAGTCAACCTTTTAGCAGAGATGGCACTTGATGATGATGAATATTAAAAATAAGTTTCAAATGCATGGAGGATTGACTTCATTGTACTCAGATTTCTCTATAGGTACTCCACTCCTATAAACAAAGTGGAATGCTGCATGCCAAAAGTACTACTCACAATACACAACTCCATAGCTTCAATCAATATTCTGAAGAATTGCACTTGTAATCTCTGAAGAATTAAACTTGTAAACAAGATGGTCCAGAATCAAACCTATGATATCCTGAGCACTAGACAAATAGATTAACCCTATAACAGGGAGATTTAGATACCAGTATCTCCAACACAAAATTTAGAAATCTCTATTGTAAATCTTATCAATAGATATTCTAGCTCCCTACAAAGAATAGGTCCTCAACAAACATCCTCCATCTTGTGCTATCTTTAGCTCATGAATAAAATAAATAGGAAGTTTCGAGGAGCCACAGAAAAAAAATCAGAAGGCAGTAGATGGAATTTGAACCAGGTTTGTTTAAGCAGGTGACACCTAGTCGTTTCGCAACTTGCTGCCTTTTGATTCTATCTTTAGCTATTGCTTCCAGATCTTTCCATGATCAACCAAGTCTTGATGTCTCTGCATATCTAATTTCTTCATATTTAGGTCCTCTTTTCCTGTGAATTCCAGTGCAATATATGTCTTACAATTCTTTCTGTTGGTTTTCTTAATGTAGGTCTTATCATCTCCAGCACTATTTGCATAGTTCTACCTACACTCAAATTTTAGTACCTTGTTGTTGTTCATGGTTGTAGACCTACATTTAACCAGATTGTTTTTCTTCTGCATTCATCCTCAAACTACTGAAGATTAGCAGAATATATTCCAGAGAATTAAATACGTTGTCATAGTTTACAGCTTAGCTGCGATATGTTCTTCTGTTGGTTAGACACATTCGACTTCAGCATGGTCTATTGGCCACTTTGACTCTTTATGGAATGGGACAGCCAACTCCATCCTCAAATTTCTGTGGTCATCTCTTACAATATGCCTGGCAGTTTTGCTATCTTTGCTCTCCTTTCAGGGCCAAAAACAATCAGAGGTTGAACCAGATACATGTTTATGAGCATTTGTCTGAGAAATATGGAGAATCATCATAGCCATGGAGTTAAATGCTTTAGACATTACTCAGACAGCTTTTTTTCTCTGTTGAGAGGGGCAAAGTACATATAGTGAGAAAACTTGAGTAAAACAAATGCTCTGGTATAACCATAAAGGAATTTATTCCTAGGTTGAAAGTGGCTTTCCTTGGCCAAATGAGGCAAATCCACAAATAAACAAACAAAAATGATGCCAACCCATAACAACAACAAAAATATTAAGACTATTTGAACACTTGGGGATTAGGATCAGATTTAGAATACAGAGCATACCAACAGTTAACTGCAGTGTAAGAATCATTACAACTGTAGACAATGAAATTACAACATCACAACTCCATGTCAATCAGATAATTGACTTCAGCATTACTGCAAAACATTTTAAGTAACAGTGGCTCATCATATTCTGTGATACATTTGTCAGGGTGACCAGATTTTGGAAATAAAAAAACTGGGACACCTATTAAGAATATAAAATTGCTCCAAAAATAAGCTAGCAAAATATTTTTATTTGTGAATTTATTTTGTTCAGAAATCATGATGTGAAAGTGAGTAACAACTGATGATTAATTATAAACTACAAACCAGGATAACTTATTCAATTATTCAGAACTTGGCACCAACATTACCACCTATTAGTTGCTATGGCTTAGTACATGAAGTAATTTTTATCCCAGACGGCAGGTTGCTGTCATGGGATCTACCTTTACAGTTTAAAGTGTATTGTAAAATCAGAACGTCTGGTCACACTGACAATTGCACAATGACAAAATACAAGTATAATTTTATTCATACTGTAAACTATAATTCATGAAGATACTTTTACAATGTGTAATATAGTGTGATATGAAATATTTTACTATTGTGATACATCACTTTCTAAATTTATTGACTTGGATAAAGAAATTAACAGATGTCATTGTATTCAGGGCAAACACATAGGTGCTCAGTCATTCTCAGCAGGCATTGAGTAGAATGCATGCTGGTCGTTCCTGTGGCTGATACATTTTCTGATACATTCCTCACTCTGCTCAGCTAGTAACAATTCTAATTTGTACCACTACCAATCTCAAATTCATTAATCACAGCCTAGATGTGTCATCTATTGCAGTGTCCAATCCACCATATGTTCATGAAACAAACTCAGTACCCCCCCTCACTCATCTTAAATTATTTGACTATAAATGCATTGGATGCAAGTCTGTCTGCCCTCTCATTACCGCAAACTGGCACAAGATAACAGGGAAGTTTGCTTTCTGACTGGAATAAACAGGAGTCGAATAAGGATGTTTACTATGAGGTATGGAGTATAGTAACAGAAATAGAAAAGTAATTATATTCAATCAGGTATGGGTCATAGTAACACAAATACCAAATTAATTATAGCAAAGATAATTACTAATATAATAATTAAAGTTCTAGAATAATTTTGGAATTTTGTTTCCATGGACAATACCTGATCATCTGATCTTCTCTGGATTTTTGATAATTATATAGATGTTTACTATCAATGACTATCTTTCTCATATCTATCCAATATTGATAGATTGGATGATAAGATAAACAACTAAAGAAAGGAAAACAGGAATACAGCTGGACATTTGACAAGTCATTGGAAGATCTGGATTTTGAAGATGATCTATGCCTATAAACACACAAACAACTGGATATGCAGAAAATGACAGATATATTGACTAAGCAACAAAAACTGAATGTGACATCTGTTTAAGTAACGCAAAGGAAATGGGATTTAATACGAGCTCGTAATAGAAGACCTACATAAATGGATCCCATAAAATAAATGTCCAGATGATTGAAGAGGTACAAAATTTGACCAACTGGTACTTGGGAAATAACATTGGCAAAGAGGGAGGAACAGACCCAGGGTGTTGACAGCAGAATTAAGGTCAGGTTTACTTTCAATACTCCTCACCCAGTATTTGATTCCTGAGAATTGTCACAGAGTAACAAAGTTAGGTTGTTTAATACAAATGTGAAGTCTATATTGACTTATGATTCTGAAACATGGCATATAACCCCGAGTAATATATTATATTGCAGATATTTATAAATCGATGTCTCCATTGTTTATTTTGTATTACATAACCAGAGTTGATATCAAATGATGAGTTGTGGAAGAGAACACACCAGTGCCCGGTGGAGGTAACCTTATTTCTGTGTTTATCTTTCCATGAAATTCCATCCACTCTTCTGTATATCCATATCTTAAAGATGTTAATTCTAAATTATTACTCATTTTCCAGGTATCAGCATCATACATTAATGTAAACACGTGCATTTTAAATAAATATATAGTGATCTTCTTCTTCTCATTCACAGTTTAACATGTCTACTCAAGTATATATATATATATATAAAATGATAAATCATTACTGTGTATGCAGTGATTTGGACACAATTAACACACTCCACCAAAAGGAGAGATTCCAAAAATTGCTGGTGAATAAATGAATAATGTAATAGAGCGACACTATAATATCATTCTTCGTAGTGTAGTAGTGAAGCTGTTCACCTTGTGCTCTAGAGGTTGTGGGTTCAAATCCAGACCATGATATCCTGTGGATTTGCAAAGTGGATTTTTAAAATGAATTTATTTGGAGGTGTCTGGGGATTATCAATTGAAGCTATGGGATTATATGCTATGAGTGGCACTCTCAGTAGGTGGTGTGCTGTTTCTTTGAGAGGGACCAAGCACATATGGAGAAAACCAGAGTACAATGAAGTCAATCCTCTACATCTTTCAAGACTATTTGAGAATGACACTAGAGACATGTAGACTCATCAGTCTTCAGAATTCTTAATAGAAAGGACCTACTGCATTCCCTCTGTGAGTACCATTAAGATTTGAATTGCAGTAATAAGGTTTTTGGTCTAAGATTTTGTAAACTGAATGGTCCCTAGTTCAAAACCATGTGTCCCCTCCAATGTGGTCTCGGGTTCAACTTAGTTGGGACTGGATTTTTCTCTTTAAGAAGTAAAAAATAGCATCTTTTCCTGTATGCACTGTGGTGTCTTAATTACAATGTCTTTATTTCCACTGCCCCGCCAAAGACGGTTGTGTCAGGCCATTTGCGCAAATAAAATGGTGACACAATGCATTTCCATTCTCTGGACTACATCCTGCTGGAAATTTAGAATGGATCATGGTCCTGCTACTAGAGAGACCCAGCAGGAGTTTGAGAATGAACACTGAAGAAGAATTTCCACTGCCAATAAAAGCTCCTAGTGCTCATAAACAAAAACAAAATTCAGTAACAAGAGTTTTTTTCCTGAAAATTATGAATTGTTTGGAGGAAAAAGAAAAAGGTTTAGTAGTGTACAACTAATGAGTTATGAGAACTATCAGCATGCAAACACTTCACCATCTGCTGAATGAAAATGAGCACACCTCATGAGTATGCATGGAGTGCTGTGATATGTGTTAAGGGGCAATCCATAGATTAAATAGTCCATAGAATTGTTTACCCACAATCTTGTAATTAAAAATAAATTCAAGTTTCAAACAATTTAATTGATATATAAAACAATATTGTTGACATCAACTTTTGTCAAACCTTATACCCCATATCAAAAATTGTCTAACTTTTTCAGACCCCTTCCTCTTCCCTAACTGTTGACAATTTATGGACAGCCCACAAACTAATAATCACACAAGATAATGAATAGGAACCTCAGACTTGAACATAATCTATTCACATGATGGCCGTATCTTGTATCAAAAAAGAGATACTTGTCCAACTTATTACTGAGGAATTAAGTAGCCTAGTTGATAGTGGGCTTGCATACTATCACTGGGTTACAGCTTGCCAGGTTCAAAATCACATCAGGAAAAAAACAAATTTAGGTTGTGATTTCTCTCCTGACACGACCACTCCTCTAATCGATCCAGCTATAAATGGGTGTACCTGACGCATGAGTTAAGGAAAGTAAACACAGTAAGGAAGGGAATTGGCCACCCCACTTAATAGCTGCTGTGGAATAGTACATGAGTTATCTTCATCACCGACTGGAGGATGCGCCATGGGACCTACCTTTTAACTTATTAATAAATACTTTGGACATATTAAACGACATTTGACACCATGATGGAGACATTACTAGAAGGTAGACCCTAGAGTAAAGGGGAGATGAGCAAGAGGTAGGCAGAGACATAAGTTGGAGAGAAACATGAGTTAGACAGGATGCAGTCTAGTAGAGGCAAGAGACAGACGTTGGAGCTCTGTTGCAGTCAAACTTTTATGTGGAGATCGCTCCTGATGATGATGAACTTATGACTTCATTTTATTGTGCTTGAATTATAAATATTCGAAGTACTTAAACACCACACATAAACATAAGTGTTTTGTTACACAATATTCTATATGCAAGGTTATTTTGCAAATAGTGGAATTCATATAAAGTATATAGAATTGTAAAGTTGTTTGAATAGTCTTCTGCTCTAGCAGAATTCCCATAAAATTAAGTTAAAAAGCTTTGCGAAGTATGTATATCTATAGCATCTCACTATCCATAGGGTACAGAGGTTCTCCATCCATTCCAATAGGTAAGGCAGTTGAAGCAGTAGGTGGCAACTGTAGTATACTGTAAGAAGGATAATACTGTTGCTGCCTGTACTGTTTGAATTCTTCTCTGAGTTTCTCAAACCTGTCAGAGTCAGGATAATGTCTGGATTTGTTTCTGATAGGATACAGTATAGAAGAATCTTGTGGAGTGTTACCATGACTGTAATTTACATTTCCTAGTCTTCCACTTAATTGAGAATACCTTCTAAGATCATCAATCAGGTCATTTTCTATTGCATTCAATGAATCAAATTCATAGTTCTCATCACCTGATGTATCCCTTCGATAGTTTTGTTGGCCAATATCACTGCCTTTCCCTCCACTGCCACGGCGATGTGCATGGTATGAATTTGTACTCTGTGATGTATTTCTGCTGCCTATTCCACTACTATGGCTACCAGTATCAGCTGGAATTGTATGACCTCCATAGTGACGACCCACATGGTCTCCATAATAATTACCTACATATCCATGCTTTGTAGATGTGTGCAAAACTTGATGCATATCTCTCGGAGACAATTTTTCTACAACAGGTGAATGAGACTCAGACCTAATTTGATGACTTGGTGATGCTATTCTGCCTCTACTGTGTGACAATGATGATGATGATGATGATAATGATTGCTGATGATGCTTCATTTGGTTACTATAAAGATGCACATTTGGATTATAGTTTTGACCACCTGTGTCTCTGCGGAGCAAATGCTGGTCTCTATGTACTATGCTTGATGAAGTCCTCTCATGATGTTGTAAGGACATATCTGAATATGAAGCTGAACTATATGGAGGTCTGGCACTACTTGGAAAGTCCCGAGTTTTATCATAACGAACATTACAAATATATGAAGGACGTTTCTTTCGATGGCTTCCTTCACTTTGGGCCCGAGGTCTCAGAGTTTGATTGTAATAATATGGTTCATTTGAGAGTTTAGATTGATGAAATGAAGCTTGTGGATGTTGCAAGATATCTTTACTGCTATCTCCACTATCTATAGTATCATAATCCACAGGGATTCTAAAATTGGAATGTGCGAAAGGTGAATAGTAGTCATCAAGTCTGTTTCCACTTTGTAAAACAGGGTCTGATAAACCAGAAAAATTAGGCTTGAAGGATGATCTAGATGGATGCTCTTGTGAGCTGACTCTTGTTCCATCCTGAATTTTATCAAGGCTATGTTGTATGTGGTCTTGGGTGTAACCTGGCCAGCAACTGTCATTTTCAAAAGCATCACCAGAGGAATTAAATTGATTTTGATAAGGGGTCACCATTGAAAATGGTTGTATAGTATCTCCTGTATGAATGTAATACCCTGGAGTCCTACCATCACCATCAATACTGGATCTGTGGAAAGGATGACTTGTTGGTGATGTGTCCGGAGATGTACTGGGCTGTAACTGGGATGGCTGTTCAGATGGAATATCCAAGACTGAGCTTATGTCTTTGACCCCAAACAATGTGTCAAATTGATGACCCCCTTCATCATCAATGAGGTATGTCATGTGGCTAGGTTTCATTGAGCTATGACGAGGAAAACCTGGAACTTGTTGATGGACAGAAGGTTGTGATGAATTTCCAAAGATGTCATCATCATCACTTTTAAAACTTGGGTATTCATCAGAATTATGTTGTGGTTGTGTTGTTGACAAGCTATTTCTGTGGGAGGTATTATGAGGATTCTGAGAAGATGATGGGTAAGACACCAAGTAAGCATTACTTGGTTGGGAATGAGGTGATGGCATATGAATGGAATAGTTTGGATATTGGGAAATGAGAGGTGGAAGCTGTTCCGTATTGTCTACATGGTGGGATGAAACAGCCAGGGATTTCAACAAAGGGAGTTGGCTTTGAGGGATGGAGGAATGCTGTAGATAGTTTTGAGGATGTGGGTGATCATAAATAGGGAAAGAATTTTCAGGAACATTGTTATAACTTGGCTGCAATGATAATGAAAATGGCTGTTGTTCCAATCGGGCATTATGCTGCTGGTTTGGCCAGGTTAAGTTTCTAACATCCAGCCGTGTCTGTTCAGATGGTTTGAATAACCCTGGTTGAGATTTATCACTCATGAAGCTTGATTCAACGGTCAAAGGCACCTGTCTACCACAGTCTCTGTCATACCCCTTCCTGTCTACTACTGCCCGGTCATACATGTTCTCACCATCACTCTTTTTGTCCAGTAAAATTAATGGTCTCATCAAGCTGGTAGATTGGTTCAATGAGCGATTTTGGGGTAAGAAGAAGATACTGTCTGTGTTGTTAAGAGATGTCACAATGTCTCTTCCTCCATTGTGTTGCCAACGATCCCGTTTTGACGAACATTCACTGTGGAAACATCACAATTAAAAAAATTAAGTGCAAACAATTAATGCAGAACAAAGACTGACTTTTCATCTAAAGTTTACAATAGAACTTATGAAAGTAGGGAATGTGTACAATAGAACTAATTAAATAAGAGTATATTTACAATTTAACTCATGAAAGTAGGGTATGTTTACAATTGAACTCATGAAAGTAGGATATATTTACAATTGAACTCATGAAAGTAGGGTATGTTTACAATTGAACTCATGAAAGTAGGGTATGTTTACAATTGAACTCATGAAAGTAGGGTATATTTACAATTGAACTCATGAAAGTAGGGTATATTTACAATTGAACTCATGAAAGTAGGATATATTTACAATTGAACTCATGAAAGTAGGATATATTTACAATTGAACTCATGAAAGTAGGGTATGTTTACAATTGAACTCATGAAAGTAGGGTATGTTTACAATTGAACTCATGAAAGTAGGGTATATTTACAATTGAACTCATGAAAGTAGGGTATGTTTACAATTGAACTCATGAAAGTAGGGTATGTTTACAATTTAACTCATGAAAGTAGGGTATATTTACAAATGAACTCATGAAAGTAGGGTATGTTTACAATTGAACTCATGAAAGTAGGGTACTTCACAATAGAACTCATGAAAGCTGTAGGTTAAGTTTACAATTGAACTCATGAATCTTTTAGGGTAAGTTTACAATTGAACTCATGAAAGCTGCAGGTTAAGTTTACAATTGAACTCATGAATGTTGTAGGGTAAGTTTACAATTGAACTCATGAATCTTGAAGGGTAAGTTTACAATTGAACTCATGAAAGTTGTATGGTAAGTTTATTGAACTCATGCAAGTAGGGTAAATTAACAATAGAACTCAAGAAAGAAAGTAGGGTAAATTGCTTATATTATTTATTCTTCCTTTTTGAATAGAAACAAGTTCACAAGGTCTAATAATATTTATGTAAAAAAAATAAATAACCAAATAATTACATCTTGAAAGTTAACAAAAATTGTCATTAATTGCAACAGCAGAATAATTATAATTTGTTGCTTTGCTAAGCAACAAAGCAAAATAAAACCAAAAAATGTTGCATTAATTTCTCTATGTGAACATTAAACTTTTGAAATGATTTTCAACTTAGAATTTTTGATTATTTATAGAGGAAGAAAACAAAGCATGATCTAATCCTTTATTTTTTATTATTAGTATTGAATTAATGCACGTCACACAGCAAGTGACAACAAAAATGAATCAAGTGAAGTGATAGAAACAAATTCTTCTTCTGTATTTGTTTTCAATCTCCTGAAAATTAGCAGGTTGTAGTCTGGAGAATGGAATGTGACACGTAATGGTTTATAGCTTTGCTGTGATGTCTACGCATTTCAACCTGGTACATCCAAATTCAGCATGACTTTTGGGTCACTGCCATCTCAGTCCCATAACCTCTTTATTCGCCTCCTACCACATGTGTGAAAGGTAAACATTGTTGCTATTCTTCACTTCCTTTTCGGGTCCAACTACACAATAGCGATAGAAACGAATAAAGATATAGCCTATCTTAGAAAATGTGTTGATTTTATTGTAACTTGTGCAATGATGAACAATTTCTTCTAAATTAAAAATAAACATTAAGCCATGCTGAAGCCTGATGTGTCAGCCTGAAAGGTTGTTTTAAACCATGGCATAATGCATTCCGTTCTCAGGAGTACATCCTGCTAATCTGCAGGAGTTTGAGAATGAACGCAGAAGAAGAAATATAAATATGATCATGAAAGTGAGAAGAGAAAATGAATTGCGTATATTTATACCAAACCTACAATTTCACAAGCACACTGCAAACTAAACAGAGCAAATTATAACTGCAAAGAAATGAAATAAACCAAGCTGTATTTCTGCACATGTTACTTTAAGAACATAAAATAAGTACATAATTAAATAAAAAAATGTAAGTTTAAATATTCTGTTATATCTCACTTCACTAAAAAAAAAAGAATAGTACAAGTCCATCATAACAAGCATTTCACACAAAAGCACCTAATGATGTTGGTGCAGCAGCAGGCAACTCTATCACATACAAGATTACAAAAACAATGACTTCAAAAAAGAACACATTTAAATGCTTCCTGCGAGGAATCCACTGAAGAAACAATAGTCCCAAGCTTCTACTGGATTCACAGTATGCATGATGATGATGAAATATTACAAGAAGATAGGTTTTATTGACCAACACTTAATGAGAACAGATAATGATAGAAATTTTCTATTAGAATAAAAATGACATCAACACAACAACAATACTGTACCTTTTCTAGTCCTTCAGATGGCAACAGTAATAAAAGAAATGAAAATGCAGAATATCAAAATAGTATTAAGAGTACTTAAGTTTGAGGATGCACAGTTACTGAATCACTTTCATCCTTCTTCTTCTGTGTATATTCTCAAACTACTATTATTTAGCAGGATATAGTTTGGAGAACAGAAATTAGTCATGACTTACAACTTGACGGTGAAATCAGTCTTTCAGTGAACACATCTGACTTTAGCAAAGTTTATTTGTCACACTGACTTACAAAATGGAACTGCCAACCCCACTCTTGAAAATCTCATTAGTCGCCTCTTCATGTTGTTGTGGAAAAACCTTTTCCCTTCGGGTGAATTTTTGTGGATGTGAAAATGACTTGCACTGGGGATTTTGATTAAAGTAAGGAGGAGTTGTGCAAAGCATCGCTCTCACTCTCTTGTCGGACCTCATTTGAAGCCAGTGGCAAGACTTCTTTATAACATTCATGGCATGTCACATTGTTGTTATGTTTTGGTTCCACTTTGAATCAGTCAATACATGGGTGTCAGGTATCTTAGATGTACCATAACTGATTTAAAAGATAATGGTAGTAGGCACCTCTCTGTCTTTCCAGATGATAGTGTTATTGTTGTGCTATAAGAAATATAATCTATAGTCCATGGCAATGATGGCTGTGACTTAAGTCCCAATCTAAGCTGCAAAGATTCTTCCACAGTATGTACAAGAAATCACAGGACAGCTTGTACCACAGTGTGATGTTGTGTGTCTTCTTAGACATGCAACCCTTTAACTAATTGCTATCACTTTCTCCTTTTTCTTTATGCCATTCATGACATGATCATTCCTCTCCATGCAACATGATCCATGACAACCTGTTCCCATGATTACATAGGAATGCCTGTACCATTGGTAGCATATCCTATTCAGAACGTAGCCATCAACCAGCATTTATTGGCTGTAGTGATTTTCTAGGACATATATATATGTTCAGTAGTTTGTCATTGCTTTCTAAATGGTCCAGATGCACAATTACCTGTGGCAGGATTTGAACCCAGTATGGAACCATGGTTCAATGCATATCATATTTGCATATGTCTTTGTACCATTGTAGATGTTGTCCCTGAGATCTTTTCCCAGACTGTAATTCTCCATAAAGAAGAACCTTCATCATTCTGCCATCTGCTATCCTCCTAGCATATCCCAGTCATCTGAGTCTGCACAGACTGAGCATATAAAACAATGTGATATTTCCTGGTCTTTCCAAAAATTCAGAGTTGGTGACTTTGTCCTGCCATTTAACTCTATGAATTCTAAGAGAAAATGTACTTGGAATATTTTCATGCTGCAGATCTTTTTGTGTGGCATGGTTTTGCCAGGTGATTTTCAAGATGCATCTCTAAACAACATGAATTAAGAGCATTAAAACCAACATTCATGTACATTTTAAGTGTTCCGAGTCTTGTGCCATACAGCTTAGGTGCTGAGAAAGCAATCATGATAGACGTGGGACATGGTGTAATTTGTCATGGTCTTACTTAACACTTTCATATTTATGTCTAATGCATTTCTCCAGATGTTTCACATCTGTTAGTCTGCAAGGTTATCTCAGTTATAATTGTTCATGTAATACCTACATCAGTGGTTCTCATCCTTTTTTAGCCATGGCTTTTTTTGGGGGGATCAGGACTGTAAATACATCTTCATTTCTGGGGGGGGGGGATTTTCTTTTTATCCACCTTAGTTATATTAGGATGTGCAAAGATTTTTAAAAATATATGAAGTTCTTCTTTACAATTTACAAACCACAAATAATAATATATAAACACATAAATAGTACCAGACATTATAAAAATACAAAATATAATTATAAGACCAAGTAACTGAAAATATTAATACAATTAAATCCCATTATAACAACCTAATTCGGATCGACAAAATATGTTTTCAATAACAGAAATTACCTATATCCAGTACAAGAAATATAATAAATATAATTAGAGATTTTGACAGTGTTAAATATTGGAAACTTGTTATAAAAGACAGTGTTATAGAAGACTTCCACTGTATTAACCACTTCGCTGTGGAGGCATCTTTAAAGATAAAATAAAAAATTAACTCCATTTGGAGGACATCTCCATAAGAAGCCTTGGGTCAAGTATTGGTATAATTTATCTTTGAAAGCACCTCAATACTATCTTCTTCTTCAGCATTCATTCTTAAACTCCTGCTGGATCTATTTTGTTGCAAGGCCATTGTCTTACTCGATTTCTAGCAGGATGTAATCCAGAAAATGAAAATGCATTGAGTCGCTATTTTATTTGCGTCAATGGCCTGACCATAGGCAGTAATAATAACACAAGCAAAAGAAAAGCACAAAGCACCAAGGGCAACTAATTATACAGAAATTGGAAGAACTAAACATGCGTGTAAAAATATATCCAGGAAGTTAACGAATTCGCAAAGCTACCAGAAAACACCCAGCACATAGATATTTCAAAAATGTCATCATTCAAACAGCAGGAAACATATGCGGATATAAAAACCACAAACGTATGAAATAAAAAAATAACAGTTTGGTGGACAGAAGAGGTAAAGAATGCAAAGAAAGGTCTAATGTCTATTGTCTTTCCCCAGGTGGTTTGTGATCCATTCTTGCCATTAAGCGTAGGGGTGATTGGAGCTCGAGCTTGCGTTCTATCGCCAGATGTGTGGCCTCGGCTGTGCTATGACCGTGTCTGTACAGGATGTCCCTGACGTTTTCTATCTATCTTTTCCATGGTCTTCCTCTGGCTTTGTACCCTGATCTCATTTGGTTATATGCTTGTACTGGCAACTTTTCGTGATGCATTCTCATAATGTGGCCAAACCACTTGATCTGTTCTCTCTCCATGTAATCTGTAAACGATATTATACCTATTCTTTCCCTGATATATTCGTTTCACAATCTATCAAGCCTAGTGATCCCGGCAGCTTTCCTTAAGCATTGCAAAGAAAAGTAAAAAACATAAATACAAGAAATGGGCAATAAGCAAATCGGATAAAGATTACTTAGCATACAAGACAGCAAAGATTAACACCAAGATAATCATCAAATCTACAAAAATTAAGTCATAGCAAGTATATGGAGAAAAACAAGGATAGACAAAACACACCAAAGATGTTTTACAAGAAAGTACAAAACATGAGAAGTAAAAAAGACATGAACCAACAGAAATAATCAACGATGAACACTGCAATATACTAAATAGGCCCCAAGAAATCATGGAAAGATGGAAAAATTACTTCAATCAACTTTTAAACTGAAAGGAAGGAGAAGTGATTACAACAATAAATACAATAGAAGAAGACCTAGAACCATACACAGACTGTTCAAATGTGATATGGAAGACACAAAAGACACCACAGGAGTAGAATACAGTAGTGATTGTTCCCATCTGGAAGAAAAAAGGCAGCAAGAGGGACTGCACTAAGTATAGAGGCATATCACTCTTAAGCAATATAGGAAAAATCTTTAACAAGATACTAGAGAGAAGGATGCGCGTATATATAGAACCACAGCTCAACAACACATAAATGAGCTTTCGGAAAAATAAAAGCTGTATCTTCACCCTCAAACAACTTTAAGAAAAAGGTTATAGAACATAACCAGGACTTATATTTGGCTTTCGTGGACCATGCGAAAGCTTTTAACAGAGTGGATAGAGCACAACTATGGACAACACTACAGATATATGGAGTTCCCCAACATCTGATAAGCCTATGTCAGAGCATATATGCCAATAGTCAATGCGCAGTAAGAATGAGCACGGGTAGATCCGATAATTTCTAAATTCAGTCGGGAGTGAGACAGGGATGTGTACTATCCCCCCTATTGTTCATAGCATGCATAGATCACACCTGCAAAGTAGCAAGACAACGGAAGAAAACAATCTGAAGGATAACTTAATTGAACTGCTATTTGCAGATGATCAAGCACTAAGCACTAGTAGCATCATCAGAAGAGCAACTACAAAGACAAATAGATAGATTACATGCAGTACCTTTATTATATACCTTCAAGACAGAAGTAATGAAGATAGAAAGAACAGAAAGAAACATCAATATATATATATATATATATATATATATATATCTATATATATATATATATATATATATATATATATATATATATATATATATATATATATATATATATATATATATATATATATAGGAAATAACAGACAAGTAACATAATTCATATACCTAGGAAGCAATATAACAGAAGGCAAGATCATCAAAAAAAAACCCCGGTACACAATATATGTAGTAAAGCATATATTCGCCCTTGGGCAAATGACACAAATCTTCAGAAACAAAAATTCAGATTTAAACACCAAAATAACACTATTCAAAATGATTATTATGCCAACACTATGCTACCAATGTCAAACATGAACAATGGCAGCACAAGGTAAACGTAAACTTGCGACAGTTGAAATGGCATGCTTACGCAGAATCCTAGGAATATCGTTATGAGACAGAGTGAGGAATGAGGATATTAGACCCAAAAAACCACCCCAATATTGGAATATATTAAGAGACAACAGATCCAATGGTTTTCACACATCAGCAGACTACCACCAGACAGCATATCACAGCAAGCTATGCTACACAGATACAGTAGAGGCAGACCACGAAAATGATGGACCACTGAAATAAAAGAGGTAACACATTCCACAAAATACTCAGCACACAAGGAGACAGTCTCAAGAAAACTGTTTTATCCTTGACGCTAGAAGACAATAAAGTGTTTAGCGAATAGATAGAATGGCCCGAAACATCCATTTTCAGTGGAAATTTTTATCAAATACTCATTAGCTACTTCTAGCTAAAGGTCATCTTCAAATAGAGATTTTGTAATTGGGTATGCTTGTGTCACTTCAACTCTTGTCTGTCAATACAGCTGTACCTTCTTTGTGTAACCATCTTGAATGTCAGAAATGGGAGTGTCTAAAGGTGAGGGAAGGAATAGTAGTTTTTTTGGAAATACTTGAAGATCACGTAATCAACACCTGACTGTAGTGTTCTTAATTCATTAGGTGCCATGCCAGCTTGTGTAGGCAATCATTGCTTTCTACAGCTCTCTATCTCCAGTATTATGTATCAAGATCGTTGTTGTTTCCCTGCCGTGCCCGGTTGTTAAACTGTCTAATATTTTCTCACATTGTTGCCCTCTGTCTCTGTTGCCTTCAATCTTGCCTGTTGTGACTTGTTGGATAATTTTAGCATTAATTTATCTTATGCAGGAAATGATTTCTTCTTCTTCTTCAGTGTTCATTCTGAAACTCCAACTGGAGCTCTCTTGTAGCAGAACAATGATCCTACTAGATTTCCAGCAGGATGTAGTCCATAGAATGGAAATGCGCGGTGTCACTACTTTATTTGCGCCAATGGCCCGATATATCCATCTTCGGCTGGAGGAAATAATTTAGAAAGTGTTAATTTGCATTGTGATACCAGTAGTACTTTGTAGGATATAGATTTAGATTCAGAGGATATCTGCAGCACACGTTTCAAATTCGTGGTCAGACATGAGGTAAGGTCCCCATTTTTGTTTCCAGGCAATAATGGTGTAATAATTCAAAACAATGATCATGCAGACATTTTAAAAATCTTTGAATCTATCAAATGATAGTATTATACAACATATTTTTGATGAGAAAAAATAAATATGCTGACAAGCATATTAGGTCTACTGATAGGAAAAACTTTGTGTCTGGAATAAAACCAATTATTATGATTATTATTTGTTTGAAACAATGCTTCATTTTGCGAGATTAATGTATATAAAGATTTTTACATCTCCTCCCTAATATAAATAAGCATTATACTTGTAAATTCATAAATTAGAGTATACAGTAATAATACATTCAAATTGTTGAACACAAGAGTGCAGTCAGAAAATTGGTTATGGGAAAGGGGAAAAAAATTCAACAATCCTTAAATTTTCCAGCACTACAGTGATGATTAGACTTATTTACCCCCATATCCAAGGGGTTAAAACAATGGGATATATAAACCTGAGTATGTGTTGTCATGGTCTGGAATTGTAGAAAAGAATAGCAATATCTGATATGCATGTCATTAGAGGCAACTGAGGTAATGTGGAAGTTTCCCACGCCCATCCAGTATGTTCAAGTTGGATATATAAGACCAAAAGGCGCAAATAAGCTAAGCTATAAAACAAGACACAACACATTCTATTCTCAGGACTACATCAGTCTAACCAGCAAGAGTTTGAGAATCAACGTGGAAAAAACTGAAGATAAAACAAGAATATACACAAAAACTGTATGTATAAGTCATGTTTAAGCAACATTTCTAATGATAGATAATGTGTGAAGTGTATTTTCTGGTAATCAACAGCTAAACATCTGGCTCCATGGCATCGAGGTGGTGATCACAATTCAGAAGTCCAAATTCATTTTATCCATCACAACCATTTGTTACATTCACTTTTAAAATTTAATTAATTAGGTGTTGACTATGAGTTTGCAGATGGATAATAAGCCCTATTCTGGTCACAAATGTCCTTGGACAGTTTGGGCATGCGATGACCACTGTAGATAGTTTTTTATCTACCCATGACTTTCTAGCTACTCTCCACTGTTGAGCTGCTGAATTTTTCCCTTTTCACAAGATGTTTACCTATTTATTTTTTTAAACTGTAGAGCAATATATAACTCTTATTTATACATCTTCTTCACATGTCTTGATTTATGCCAAAGGCTTTCAGTGAGCTCTTTAATGAGTTCTTGTAGCACTTATTTTGGCCACCTTGAGAACGTATGGCATTCTGCAACCCATCATAGAGAAGTATCTTTGGCAGGCGATGATCTGGTATACATACCATATGACCTGCCCAACAAATCTGTGTCTGCATCAGAAGTGTCAATTCTATGGAACCTAAAGTAATAGTAATTCAGCAGCAGGCAGTTGAGCACATAGACCTTTCAGAAAGCAATGACAAACTAATGAATGAAATATTGCTTAAAAAAAAATCACATCCCAAATAATGTTTAGGTTGATTGCATCTTTCTCCATAGATGATTATTGAGTATGAAGCAATAGCACTGTACTTTGGCAAACCCATAAGTGCTAAGTTACACCAAAACATGTCGAATTATATGAACTGGTAGTTTCCCCACATGACTTTCTAATTAAAAACACTGCTTTCTCTAACATGCAGGTTTCCATTCTGACATGTGCAACTCTAATACCAAATTCTTCAAATCAAAGAATAATGAACAACTAACTTTTAATTAATAGCTAAATTTGGTAAAAATGTATACACTGATTAAAAACAAATTCTAAAACTTACTGGTGTCTCCCATTCATTTCATCTGGTTTCCCATAATTCACATCATCTGAGAAGAGAGAATATAAACATTACATTGAGGCACATCACATCTTCCTTGTAATCCAGCAGTGCCTTCACTACAACCATGGGCAGTATTATGATGGAGATAAAGGATATGGTAGAGGTACTATCATGACTAATATCACAGGACTAGTCTCATTACATGTGTACTTTGTGACTCAATTAACATGCTCTACAAATATGAAGTGGGAGTCATCTACTGTCAATGAGTGGAGTTATTATTGACACAATCTATGACTAGAAATATTACCTTTATATTTGTGCGAAGATGTGGTGGTGTTGAAGGTAATGAACAAGTCGATACACTGGTAAACATGGTTATAGTGCATTGCTGTCAACTTATTTTTTCATAAATCCATATTTTTAACATATTTCCATATTTCAATAAAATCGTCCATATTTAGCACCATAAATTAAAAAAACCACATCCCCCTTCCAATATCAGTGTGTGAGATAAAAACATCAAGATTAGTAATAATTACTAGGAAATTTAACACCAAGTGATTTTTTTTTTAAATTCTTTTTTATTGGGGGTGATTGTTTGGTCCAAAATCCATATCAATACGAAACATCCGTAATAGTTGACACCTATGATAGTGTCAATAGGTATATCAACCAAAAATCTGACATAGTTACTGCAGTAAGAGACCTAATAACCTCAGACAATTTTTCAAAAGTGTGAATCATGGTTGTTCTCAACTGCATGAGGTTGGTGTAAAGATCAGAACAACCCATAGAGAGAACATATTAAATATATGAAGGGGTGGATAATTCAGCATCAAACTGGAACTATTAGCTGATCCACTATGATGGATTTATTGAGATGGGGCCAAAACATCTATGACTTCTCTGGTGTGTGCTGCTAACCTGCAGTCATAACTCATAACACATGTGGAAGGATACAAGCCTTATCCTAGGATGTATAAATGCAACCTAAATTCAAATGGTCTGTCAAGGCAGACCAGGCCCTTAGTCTTGGTTGACAACTGGTCTTCTTCTTCTTCCGCATTCAGCATCTGTGGTCATGTTATTATTGTCAGGCCTATCGTCAGGGCGAAGTCCACTTTCTTCTCCAGGTCAGAGTGGACAACTGGTCTAAGTGGGAAACCCAATAGGCAGACATAGAGCAAAGTTTTATTAATATCACAGCTTCTGCAGCTTGTCTCGCTCCAGTGTATTATATTTACCTTTCCTGTGGGGTTAACCATGCAGGGAGAAAAAGATAATGCTGCATGGGCAACCTAAGGTCTCCATATTTTAGCTTGAGAAGTACATGGAAAAACTGGCCTTTGTTGGTCTAGTAATTAAATTGGGAGATGGCAGTTAAATGTGTGTGTCAATTCTGCACAACTATCATTGGTAAAGATGCTAAGATGCAAGCAGTATCCTTAATGTTCCAAATGAAGTAAATAAAAAAAGTATAGGCACTTTTCAATATTTACCAGTATTGTATATATAATCTACAGTGCATGGCGATGATGGATGTGACTCACAAGACCAATCTCGGTCACAAATAATCTTCCACAATATGTGTAAGGAATTACAGGCCCACTTTTATCATTGTGTGCTGTTGTGTGTATTTTTATACGTGAAGTCCTTGAACTATCTATCACTTTCTCCTTTGTTTTTTACCATTCATGATAATTTCCTTCCATGCAACACAATCCATGACATACAGTTCCCTTGATTCCATATCAATGCATGTATCATGCACATAAAATTTGCATACATCTTTGAACTGAAGTAGAGGATGGAACTGAAATCGTTTCTCAGACTGTAATTCTTCATAAAGTAGATCTTTCAATGTTCTGCCATCTTCAATCCTCTGAGTGTGTCCCATGGATAAAGACCTGGATAAGCTAAGAAAATTAAAACTGCACATCTGATACAAGTTAAAACACAAACTTTGGCTTCAAAACACAAAATATTTACCATATTTCTTCTCTTTTGCTTTCCTTTCCTTTCTTCTGCTGTAGAACACAGCAACCAAGGCAAGAAGAATGGCAACCAATAGAAATAAGACCCCACCAATAATTCCACCAACCATAGCTTGAGGTATAACTACATCATCTGTAATGTGAAATCAGAGTGGTCAGAAATTTTTCATATTCCTCCTGACAATGAAAAAAAAAATAGCTGAACAAGTTTTAAAACATCATACCACTGATATGCCTGACAAGTTGCTAACTGTTGGATGACTGACTTGATGAAGCAAAATATCTGTTGTCTGCAGATCATCAATTCCATACAAGGACAGAAAAATGGCTCCTTTGTATTTGCAAATATTTGATTGACTAAAAGGCATAGTTCATTTGATTGCTATTAAAATATTCAATGAAGTTAGTGAACTTATTGCACATGTAACTAGTCACATAGTTTATGTTGCACTATAATGCAAATAATTTTATAACAAAACTCAACCACATATATTAAGCAAAGAATCTCTCTACAGGCTTCGATAATGTGTTACTGGGTCCCTGAAAGGGGAGTAAAGATTAACAACATTGTAAGCTGCCATGCTTGTCACAAAGTAACCAAAGGAGGTTTGAAAGTGGATTTGGCAAAAGTCCTCAACAATACAGTCGTATAGACTCATTGGAAATCATCCTTCTAAAGTGACGCTCTTTGACGTACAGTGATTTTCATTGGTTGTCGACACAAAGTATACACAAAATTACCAATAAAAATCATGGGAAAAGTCAAATAGAATAACTTGAGAAGAGTGATTCCCTGTGCCCACAGGACAATATTGTCAATATATTTGATTTGGCTATCTCATCCCACAGCTAAAAGTGATCCAAAGATCATAATGAAGATGAGTGTGTCAAGGCACAATGGTCCAGATATCATAGCCATGCTTTAAACCACGACACAACACATTTCCATTCTCTGGACTGCATCCTGCTGGAAATATAGTAGGATCATTGTCCTGTTATGATAGAGATCCGGTATGAGTTTGAGAATGAACGAAAAGGAATTATGAACACCTTTGTTGTGCAATGCTTCATGTTGCTACTATTCTGTTAAGATATTCTAATTCATCTTTTTTTAAATTTTGGTTTTCCATGAAATATTAGAATGAAACTGTTACTCTTCAGTATTTTTTTAAAATGTGCCCTTTGGTCACAAATTATTCAGCCTCTTCCTCCAATGTTTTTACTCCAGATGTTACAATTCAGCACCTATTTGGTTATATTGTCATGTTTATTTCTTAAAGTGTGTCTTATCTATCTCTATTTTCTACTTTTTATCTGTACTCCCACAGAACACTGGTTCTGCAACAACATTTGATATCAACTCTAGTCATCTAATGTCAAGTCAAGGATAGAGACATCTATTGATAAATGTAGCAGTAGTAGGCACCTTTCTGTTTTTCAAGACAATAGTATTAATGTTGTGTTATAAGAAATATAATCTATGATCCATCGCGATAATGGATTTGAATCATGCGACCAATCTGAGGTACAAAAAGTCTTCTACAGTATGGAGAAGGAATGACAGGCTCACTTGTACCATCATATACTGTTGTTTGTCTTCTAAGAAGTGCAGCCATTCAACTAATTGTTATAAATATATACCTATATTCATTCCAATTCATTACGTATATTATATACAGCACATATGCATGTATATTATATTACGCCTCCTGCAGAAGTAAACAACTCCAAAAATAGCAATACTTTGTGTGAAGTTGCATGCAAACAGTATGATACCATTTTGGTGCACTCTTAAAAATAGTATAATTGGGGTAGAATATATCTAATACAGCACCTCTTTTATTGCCAAGACAAATATGACCATATATAGGCCTATATACTATACATACATGCTGGCCACAGAAGTCCTTTAACAGATATGTATGTAAACAGCATAGTATATGTATATATATATATATATATATATATATATGAATTCAACAAGTCAACTATGTAAATTCAACCATGTATAGTTATTTAAAAACTAATAAAGACACCTAAACACATCACATAACTCAACAACAAAAAGATGTCTGTATAATAAAAATAATTCTATTATTCTTCTTCTTTTCTTTCCTTCCTCTTTTACCCTTTAGGGGTGTCGAGGGAGATACAATGTTCTTGTTCTCGCTTTTCTGGCAGCTTCAGATAATGTTATTTGGTGTTTGTGTAATGTTTCTTTGATGTTGTCGATCCAGCGCACTCTAGGTCTACCCCTGGCTCTTCTTTCTGCTTCTCCTCTCTTCACATATGCTTTATAAACTAATAAATCACACGGCATTCTTTCCAGATGACAATACCATTGTATCTGTTGGTTTTGTATGTATTGTAGAATCGATATGACACCCACTCGTTCTCTTATGACATCGTTTCTAATTCTGTGTCTTCTGGTCACTCCTGTGGCTTTTCTCAGACATTTCATCTCTGTTGTAACCAGTTGTCTCTTATGTTTTGTTGTTAAGGACCATGTTTGACATTGGTAGCACAGGGTTGGAATGAAGATACTTTGGATAAGATGTTTTTTTGTTGACATTGGTAGCATTTTGTGTTGCAATAAAGGGGATAATTGACCCAGTCTTTGATTCGATTTGCTACAACGAATGTCTATTTCAGTGTACATCTTTCCATCTGAAGAGAATGTTACGCCTAAGTATTTGAAGGTGTTGGATTGTTTAATGACTTCATTTTCCACTGATATATTTAGATTGTGTGTATCCCTTCCTATTGCCATGGTTTCTGTTTTATCTATGCTTATCATTATATTGCTGTTCTTGAACTCGATGTCTATGGATGTTAGATGATGTTGAAGTTCAGTTTCTTCATTTGCTATTATAGCCTGATCGTTGGCAAAGAGTAGCTCTTGGGTATTTTCATTTTGCATCTTGGCTTTTTTCATAATGCTATCGCTATATGTGAGGAAAAGGAGTGGTGATAAAACGCATCCTTTCCTAACTCCTGATGTGAAACTAATTGTTACCACTTTATCCTTTGTCTTTTTATACCATCCTTGTTCTTTCCCCTCTATGAACACATGTACCCATGAATCAATATCTTTAGTTTTTATGTAATTTTGTTAGGATATTGGAACAGACTAAAAAATAAGACTTGTGGTGACTCTTAAAACTATTGTACACATTCTTTAACAATTTCATATAAAAGGAAAATTTCTGCAGCTCTACAGCATAAAATAGCTAGAAAGTCAAGGGTAGATCAAACACCATCTACTGTGGTCATCCCATGCCTGAACTGTCCAAGGACCTCTGTGGTCAGCGTAGTGCTTATTGGCCATTTAAAAACACATGATTTCAAATGCTCATCATCACTTGTGATGAATGAACAATATCTTTTGTAGGATAACAACATAAAATGTTGGAGATCTGCTACAGTCAACCAACTAGTGTGGAAATAACTTTTAAATCTTGTAATTATAAACAGAACTAGCATAACACACACAAAAAACTACTTATAAAAAAATTATATATATTTAGCAAAGTTTATTTATGCAAATATAAACTATAGAAACATTTGAATAGGATTATGGGTTCTTCCTACTCTGACTCCTGCAGAAGTAAACAACTCCAAAAATAGCAATACTTTGTGTGAAGTTGCATGCAAACAGTATGACACCATTTTGGTGCACTCTTAAAAATAGTATAATTGAGGTAGAATTGCCACAACAATAATGAATTTCCAACAGCTTTTTCATTATCTTGAAGACAAGAAATCTTTGAGGCAATCCCAGCAATGACTTTCAGAAGTGTTCACATGGCCATTTAATGTCTTTATTATTAACCAGAACATGGATAGATTGAGGTGCCACAATTAAACCCACATCTCATTTTGCAACTAATTTTAAAAAAGGGCTCAAAAGACATCTGGGGTTGACTTTATTGTACTCAGGCTACACCACATGTACTCCATCCCTCTCAATGAAGCAGCATGCAGCCTGTCAAGAGTACCACTTATAGTATGTAACTCCATAAATTCAAGCAATAATCCCCAGGGATCTCCAAAAACAAAATCGTTTTATTAATATGATGTCGTGAGTGGGATTTAAAGCTAATACAGCCTAATCTCAACCCTCATTCTACAACTAATACTGCTGAATCCTAAATCTATCTGAATAGATCCTAAATGAATCTATTCAAAAACAACCTCACCTGTGAAGAGAGTCCACTAAGCTAAATACCTACTGGAATTGACATTCATGATTTAACATCAACAACTATATACAGCTACTTAAGAAATTAATAAAGTAAACACATAACATACTAATAGATAGATGTCTGTATAATTTAAAAAAACTCTGCAAAATAATTCTATTTTTGTTGTTTACTTCCGCCGTCATCAAAATAGGAAGGACCGACTTCCCTTTTAAATTTTGTTTAACCAAAATATAACAAAAGAAATATAAGCTTACAACATACATAAAACTATGAATGCATATGTTTACAAAAATGTTAATTAAAGATGGAAGAAGTACAACATATATGAACAAAATAAATTACAAATAAACATAGGCATATATAATTTAAAATAGTCTAAACAAAGAAATCCATAAAATGGGTAAATTTTTAAACAATGTTCTTTGAATTTGATTAATATCAATTTTCTTTAACATTTCTCTACTTTAGTATAACTTGCCCAGAGCAGCTGTCATCTTTCTGATATTAACCACTATATAATATTATAATCCATCAAAGTTGGATGTGTTTGGTCATTGAATCAAATAAAACAGTGACAACACATTTCTGTTCTCTGGAAATATTCTGCTAGAAATTTAGCAGGACCATTGTTTTATTATAAGAGAGAACCAGCGGGAGCTTGAGAACGGACAAAAAAATGTATATTATAATAAAATATATAACCAATCAGGGTCATAGGGGGTACTATATTGGGACATCAGCAGAAAAATACACTATCCATATTATGCTGATACTCCAATGGTAGTTAATAGTGAGCTTTCCATGCAAATCCAACTTTGTTAATTAGGTTATAATTAAACGCCAACCATCCAATTCATACTGATGATGTGATTGGATGTTACAGTGTCCACCTTAAAATTCAACAACAGCTCTTTTTTGTATTTGTTCTCAAACTCCCACCTAATCTCTCCTATAGCAGGACAATTGCCATACTATATTTCCAGCAGTATGTATGTAGTTCACAGAACAGAAATACTTGGTCACCATTGTATTTGCACCAATGGTCTGGCACATACATCAACTTCAACACTGGTAACTAGTACATTCATTGTTTTTACCACATTCACTGAATGGTGAATGTCTGTAACCAAATCGTTAGTATAGTAGGCCAACTGTACGAGAGAACTGCTTCTCGTACTTACACGTTGGTCATCACCAGCCTTAAAGCTAACCATAGTCATGCATGCTTGATCTTTTTGCCATTGTTTTGTGTCGCTACTAACATAACCACAGACTCCCACCAAGAATAGAATAACAATGTCCTAACATTACATGATATCATGAAAAGACTACAAAATAAGCTGGAAGAAAAGTTAAATGAAGCACAGACAGGTTCACAGACAAGGCAGAGGCACCAGAGACCATATTTTTAATATGCGGACCATCATTGATAAATGCAGAGAGTTTAATGTCAACATCTACACATGCTTTATTGACTACACCAAAGCATCGATTGTGTACATACAAAACTTCGAAATATCATGAAGGATATGGGTTTCCTGTTACACCTAGTCTGTCTCATAAAAATATTATATCAAGACCAGCAAGCAACCATGAGAGTAAATAGCGAAACATCTGATTGATTCAGCATGGAAAAAGGAATCAGACAAGAATGTATCCTATCATCATATCATATCATCATAACATTTATGCAAGAACATAATGAGAAATGTAAGAAATGACCAACAGAGAAATAACTCCGACCCACTCAATATCAGAGGTCATGAGATACCAGAATTAAGATATACGGATGATACATTATTGGCACACAGTCAAGCAGGTATCGAACACCTCATAAACTCCATTAAAGAACGTAATGAAAAACAAAATATATTTCTGAATGGAAACGAGACCAAGATAATGACAAGTGGCAAAATCACTAGCAAGTTCTCAATCAGTATCAACAACAGTGAATTAGAAAGTGTCACCAGTTTTGAATACCTTGGTTCTCTTATAAACAGTAATGGTGATTGCTATGAAGAAGTCAGAAGGAGGTTGGCTATTGTGTCAAAGTTGAAACAAATGAAAAACATATAGCTGAGCTGTAGCAAAAAAACAGAACTAACATTCCTAAGGGCTTGCATATTCCCAGTGGCAAAATATGGATCTGAATCTTGGACAATCACCAACAAAATGAAAAATAAAATAGCAGCATTTGAAACAAAATGTTACAGAAATATCCTCAGAATACCATGGACCAAAAAGATCACCAATGTAGCCATCCTGAGAGAAATTAATGTAAAAGAAAACTGGCTAAATAGCATGGTTCTTTCCAGAAAACTAGAAAACTACAATATTTTGGCCATAATAAATGCCATGACAGCCTAGAGAAGACCATAATGGAGGGGGTGATGCCAGGGAGACGAACAAGAGGCAGACCAAGAAGAAGATGGACACAAGACATTATCAAAGAGCACCTGAGCATGACAGTAACAGAAGCAGGAAGACTACCGGTAGCTCAAGATCGACAAAAGTTTCAAAAGGCTGTGATGACTGCTACATCCTGTTCAGGATATGTTACTTGATGATTATGATACATGATATGCTTCAATCTTTATTATTCCTCTCTATATGATGTGTCCTTTACAGAATGTTGTGGGGGTCAAAGAGCATGAGCCCATGGACCGCTGGATCAGCAAACAACCAACAGAATGTTGTCCTAAATGACACTCTGTAATCCTCTCGGTTCTGTGCAAGCTGACCAGCTTCTTACAGTGTCATGTTCAGAAGGTCTTCAATGTCATGTGTCCATTGTAGTCCTGTCTGCCTCTTGTTCTCTTTCCTAGAACTTTCCCCTCTATGATTAATCTTTCTAAACCATTGTGTCTCTTATGTCTGAAATATGTTAGTTTGCATTTTTAAAATTAATTTTGAGAAGCCATTCTTCTTATTTGTTCAGATCTTTGTAGACATCTGCATTGGTTCATCTTTCCATCCATGATATTCTTAGGACCTTTCTATAACATTTAATTTAAAATGATATTTTCTTATCCAATGCAAAAATCATTGCCAACATCTCACAACCGTAAGTTGCAACTGGAAAGATATAGTTGTATATATAATCTTAATAATTGTAACTTTGTTTGTCCGTATGCTCTTTGCCATAAATTTTTCATCTGTGATGTTTTTTTTTGTAGGGCCATTGCTAATCTCTTTCTTATCTCTGCAGAGAAAATTCCTGTGGTGTTAATGGTTGACCCAAAATATTCAAAGTTGTTGACATTTTCTAGTTGTTCTTTGTCAATAGCTATTGTAGATGTGAGTTTATCTTTGCTGATATGTATTATTTATTTGATAATACAGTTGGGATTTTGGATGCCATCATATTTACCAGTACTAGCACTGCTTTTGTATTTTTTCCCCATTTATTTTGGGTCTGTCCAGCTTGGGAGACCTACTGACAGACCCGAGAAGCTTATTTGTGGTCTTGGTATTGTATACATTTCAGTAGTTTTTCCATTGCTTTCTGAGTCTGTTCTTGTCGCTTATCAGTTACTTTCCTTGATGCACCTTCAGACCAATACAGGGCTGTTCCAACTCTTGCCTTTGAAGTCGTTGTCGATAATATGATCTTCTGACTTCTCCGCCAGCAGTTGTGTGTACAGTAGGGGAGAATATCCCCTTGCTGAGTAGCTTCTCATAGTTCATCCAACTAGCCAAGATTGTTGCTCGTGGGTAATGGCATTGCTGTATACAAGCAGAATTATTACTCAAATGGTATCATATATGGACAGTGCCTTTTTGTAATCATGTCTTCAATGTAACATCCCCAATTACTTTGATAGGTTATGCCATTATTATTATTATTATTATGTACATTTTAAAATGTCAATCAGAGATAACTAATAGATTTATATGTCAGATTAAATATAGCTATAGGGTGTCTATAAAGTTGCTATACACTTAATTTGAAATTAAATATATATGTTCAATATGATGTCATTGATAGTTGTGTATTTCCATGGTCAGAGTGTCACTCAGCAGATTACTGTTAGCTGAAGAGTTTACTTTTATTTGTGGACCAAGAAATAACTTTATTGTGCCATGTGCCACTTTAACCAATGGACGATTGACATGAGTTGTAGTGCTTTTTCATAAATGTTATAGTGTTAATAACATCACGAAGATCTGGACTAAATACCCACAATCCATTTGATGTAGTGTCATCAACAATGTAAATGAGTGTACATTGACTTTATAGACAACCTGCATATATACTGCTATACATATTTGGCATAAAATGAGATTTTCAATGGATTTACATAATACACAAATTAGCTCTTTTTAAAACATTGGGTTAAATTTTTACCTAAAGGGAACCAGAAATTTATTTTGCTAATAATCTTTCACAATTATTGCAAACACATAGTTTTACTCTGTGTTTACTAAGAATTAAAGAACACAAACAAAATTCACTTGACATCAATACATACAGGGGGATGGGAAAATGAAACAACTACAATAAAGAAAATATTTTCACTGAGTAATGAAACCAAAAACATGTAACAGGTAAATGGAAATAACTGTACCAGATGATGATGATGATGCACCTGCACTTCCAGCTGGTTTATTTACCACTGGGATACAATACAGAAATATAATACAAAATATAACAACTTTATTGATGTTTGGTGCTGTTAAAGTTAATTGCTAAAGATTTACTAAAGTTAATAATATTATTCCTAGTTTCATATACTATATACCTTACCTGCACTTCCAGCTGGTTTATTTACCACTGGGATACAATACAGAAATATAATACAAAATATAACAACTTTATTGATGTTTGGTGCTGTTAAAGTTAATTGCTAAAGATTTACTAAAGTTAATAATATTATTCCTAGTTTCATATACTATAGGCCTATACCTTACCAAACTACAACCTTCATTATTTGATACTTCTGTGGTTGTTGTGTGACTGCGATTATCATTTCAGAGCTTTTGGATTACCAAAACTGCAGCCTCCACTATTTTTTGATGGTTGTAAAGCTATGATATAACCAAATTGGACTAACCAGTGGTTGAAAGAAGTGTACCACACCATGAGAGGTACAATTTACTTAACGAAAAAACTAACTTGACTATGTCATGTGACGTATTCCTTCCAGAACGTTGTCTTCCCAATGAACTCTCTGAACCTCTCTCTGTCTTGGGCGATGTGGCTTGCATTTTCTAGCGATGTATTCATATTATCTTTAATGTCGTCAGTCCATCGTCTTTGTGGTCTGCCCCTTCTCATCTTCCCAGGTACTCTTCTCTCCATTATTTGTCTTTCTAAACAGTTATGTCAATCGTCTATGACATTGACAGTTTGATAAATACCAGAGGTCGTGGTGACTGGATTACTAGAGCTGTGACCTCCACTATGTTTTGATGGTTGTACAGCTCTGATATAACCAAATTGTACTAACAACCACAGTTGAAAGGAGTGTATCTCATCATAAGAAATACATTTTTTGAAACAAAATTTGACTACGACAGACTCTGGTGGTGGTCCTAGGTTGAAAAAGTCATGCCTCAGAAACAGAGGTTTTAATCATCTATTTAACAAATGACTACGAGTGTTGTGATGACTGGATTACAAGAATCACAATTTCTATTATGTTAATAATGGTTAAAAGCTATTATATAACCAAATTGGACTAGAATTCACAGTTTAAAGGGGTACCTCAGCCAAGCTGTAAACCATGGCACAACACATTACATTTTCTGGACTACATCCTGCTGATCTGCAGAAGTTTGAGAATGAACCGAGAAGAAACTCAATATGAGCACATTCAATTAAACCTGATACATTCTGTAAAATATACAGAAATATTTTAGAAGTTAACAAGTATGAGCCATAATATAGATGGGTTGGAATGGTGTCAATGGTTGAAAAAGGCATGACTTACTATAAGACAATTTAATCCCTTATTTAATAGTAATTTCAAAGCCTTTATTGGTCATGAGCTGACATCATTGCACTCCAAGCACAATCATAGATGCTCAATCTTCCGCATCAAATACTAACTGCATGCATATGGATGGTTCCCATGGCTCACTTATTTTATAATGGAAGTCTTTAAACTGTATATATGCCGACATGATTCCTTGTCAAAAACAATATGCAGGGAACCATTAAAAAGTGGAAAAAAGCTGAGGAGGATAAATAAAAGCATGGATAGAGAACATCAAAGACCGGACATGACAAGACTTTTCCTCACTCGTTCACATTGTTATAAGAAAGAAATCGAAGGAGGACCCTGTGTGTTGATGCATCGAATGTGGTATCCCTACAACCCTTATGGGTTATGGGTTTATAGATAGATAGTTATATACTAATAAGGTTGTCTAAATAGGATTATCTGAACCTTGACCTCTCATATTTTTATGTTTGTCATACACCCTGATATGGACTCTTGTCCACGGGTGAAAGAGATACGTGTAATCATAAAGAAATATTATAGGATAGGAAATAGGTAAATAAAGCTGTTTTATTAATTAGTATGTTGTTTTATATACTGAAAATTATGCAACATCTGCACAGCTTATTAAATAAATAAATCAATCAATCAAGTGTCATGCCGAGTGGTGTAGGTAATAATGTTTCAGCTGGTTATATCTTTTTGTGTCGCAGTGACAACCCATTCAGAAATTTCTCTCTTTATCTTCCTTCTTCTGCTCTTGATCTTTCCAGTGGATACTAAAAGTTCAAGTTTTGCTTTTCTCATCACATGCCATGAAAATCTAGACTGTCACAACTTATTGCTGTACAAAAAAAACACCACAGTTGAAAAATCTATAGCAAGAGTCAAATAGAAAAAATTAAGTTAACTAATAAGAATCTATATTTTCTCAATCGCACATATGGTTTTGGGACTTGGGCCATGACTTCTGCAGTAGAAAAGAAAATATCAGCAATTAAATTGAGATGCTATAATAAGGTGTTAAGGATATTGTGGACAGAGATGATCCAACACATATATCTGCAACAACCTGAACATAGAAGATTGTCTTCTCAAAAACATTAAAAAAAGCAGGCTAATATATTTTGGGAATACAAAAAGAAACAATGTGTTACAGACATTCATCATGAATGGAAAGGTTTCAAAAAAATGGACAAAAGGTAGACCAATACTATGATGAACACAGGATAGTTAAGATCCTTAGAATATAAAACACTGAAAGATGAAGGACAGCATGCACAGAATTGAGAAGCTTCAGATTAGCTATGGGGACAATATTCCATACAAGACACATCACACAGAAGAAGAACTTGCTTAATAGCAAAAAAATTGCAACTTTAAACAGCAAAACATTGCAATTTGAAACAGAAAAATTATAATAGATATTAGATAATGCTTTTTGTTTTATTCTAAAACTTAACCTAAACAGGGGATAACTTAATAATATAAAAAAGAGACAATATTTATTTTTTTGGACAAATATTGAGACAGGAAGATCTGGAGAGCTTAGTTACAATAAGCAAGATAGAAGGTAAGAGAGATAAAGGATGACAGCGTGAGAAAATATTAGATAGTCTGATATCGAGTTATGACAAAGAGTCAATAATGATCCTGATAAAAGATACTGGAAGTAGATTGTTCTGATCACCTTCGTCAGTCGGCATGGCACCTGATGATGATTCAACTTTAGGAAATAAAAAAACAAATGGTCAAGATTGAAATATTTCAGTTGAAACTTCACTCACCTCCAGGGATACGGACACGTGCTACATTGCTCAAACGACTGTATGCAAATACACCATACGAGCGAAGATTAATGTCATACGTTCCAGTTGGCATATCAGACATTACATATGTGTTTGTTGCATTTCCAAAAATTTCTCCTGCATAATGTTGCCAACTGCCATCATGCTCATACTCAATCTTATACCTGCATATAAGAAATGCTGAATGGAATATGATGTTCAATTATTTATAGCTTGGCTGCAATATATGCATATTTTGGTCTAGCACATCTAACATCAGTATTGCTTGCGTCTATGTGGCCAATGGGATGGGACAGTGAATTTCACTCTAAATCTCTTTATCCACTACTTATGACATTCATGGCTTATCACGGTATTATTATGTTTTGTTCCCATTCCTGATCACAGTAAGATATAGGTGAGAAAAACTGTGACCTACAATGAATGTCATAAGAGGTAACTAAAGAGTTTAGGGGTGTAGTGGTCTGCTCCCTTCCATAGGTCATAGTGACCAAAACATCATGCGGAGTTGGATATCTCAGGCAGAAAAACACAATTATCACAGCAAAATTGTATACCATGAATTCATTTAGTCCTCCAGACTACATCCTGTTAACTTCCGGTAGTAAAATAACCATTATAAAAATTTGTTAACTCATGTAATGGTTATTTAACAAAATTATTTTTTTTCCTTTTTATTTTTTCAATCTCAGATGATCAGACCATGCAGAATAGACATACAGTATAAGTAAATTTATGGAAGAATCATTACCTCTAAGCTACATAAGGCTGAGAAATAGAGATGTCTTGCCTCTGTTGCCATCACACATTTTGTAATGGAGTTTCTAAGCCACCATGGGTGATACAATACTTCCTGTTAGACAAATCTGGCCCAATAAGTCATTTTTCTAGCTAAAAATGACTAAGCAAAAACTCTCATCGAAAGAAAATACAAACATACATGGAGTCAGAGAACAGGCAGCAACTTTCCACAGGACCGCATTTTAAAGCTAATCAGGTCACAGCAAACCACAATGTTTAGGCTCAATACAGGACACTGTAGACTACAAGCACATTTCCACAACATGAAGGCTGTCCAAACATTTATAAGGCTGGCCAGTGCCCATGTCAAAAGGGTAGCCAGATCTCATTCTGCAGACATGCCCACTCTTTGATGACATGAGAACTAAAATATGGTCAAAAGAGACAGATCTGAAGGTGAAGCTGTGGGGCAACTGTGAGGACCTCCTGCTGATGACTGAAATCATGGAAGTGGCCCACCTTCATGTATACTTATGAGCATAGAAAACTGATCACAGAAGAAGAAACTAAAAAAAGAGCTTATATTTTAATATAACTATACTTACCAGAATATTGGTACAGGTGAAGTTGGTGGAGTCCTCCATGTTAGTGAGATATTTCTGTCTTTTACCTGAGCAGCAACATCCAACGGTGCTGATGGCTCAGGTCCTAAAGAAAAAAAGATTACCTATTAAAATTATGTCTGACAAAACATAGCACAACATGTAATTAAATGACAGCCAGAAAAGATCTAATGATCTGCTGTAGGCCACAGTAGGACAGATAAAAAAGTAAATCACGTAAGTAAATAAATATGCGTTACATTATCCACTGCCACATCTAAGAAAATACATCACATGATAATACAAGTGGGACTGTGATTCCTTGATATATTGTAGATGACTGTTGCTCAGATTGATCTTGTGAGTTGCATCAACCATCGCCATGGATCATAGATTGTATTGCTTATAGCACAACTGTAATACTATTGTCTGGAATGACAGAAAGGTGCCAATATAAAGATACTACTATTAATAAACAGATAATTCTAATTATTATTTCTATTATGTTTTTACTAGTGACAGTTGCCCATGTGGCAACTGGGGCCTGGACTTCTAGTTTAGGATGCAAAGAATAGAGTCACTGTCTTCTTTCGAGGTATGTCATAGGTTAAGGAATGTTGAAAGGGATAGGCCAACATATATAATATAATATCACCTGTGAAAAAAATCCTAATTGTGACTGTATGTCTTGTCTCAATTTATTGTTTTTGTTTTCTGTCACCTGGGATGATGAAGAGATGCAGGTCAATGGACATTGCATCTTTGCTTTTTTTTGTAGTGGACTCCTTTGATCCAGAAGTACATGCTTTCACTCCTGGCAGGATATGATAATGATCCTGCGATACCGCTACACTAGAATACATCATTTTGACGACTAAAAATACATCCATACCCCCTCTTCCTCCACCCCCCGAACACACAACACTATGTCTTTGAGACTACAAACCTTACATGAGTTCAGGTATCACCTTGATTACAACTGAAAAGGATCTACACTTAACTCATTCTAGTCGGGGAGACTTATACAAGTCAGTAAACCTAATGTCTTCTGGCCGAAAAGACTCCTATAAGTCATACTCCAATGACATTCATGTTGTTTTTTCCGGTATTTATATCAACATAAGAATGTTTCCAATCGAAAGTGTAATATGTCCACATTACTTCTTGCATGATTTTTATGTGTATTGATATCAATTTTGTTAAGTTATTGATAAGTTTTGATAATGGGGGTATGTGACGTCATTTTTCCTTATATGTTTTATATATTTTTTCCAATTTACTTATTTTTGTAAAATAATAACTATTTTATTTACTTTGGTCTCATTTATTATGAAATCCAACCTGGCAAATGCTTCTAGCATCGTGTTTGCAAATTTACGCCATTTTGTAAAAAAATTTAGCCATATTTTCATTTGAGTTTCGTGTAAAGTTAAGTTTACTGTTTTTGATAGATGTCGAAATTCTTTCTAAATAATAAATTTTTGACGCACTATGCATATATATTATACATTATTGTGTTCGTAATTGGATTATCTAACAGAAATGATACAGTATGAGTGGAATTTATTGATTCAAAAATGCGGTAAGGTCAAATATCATATATAAAATAATATTTATGTGTCATTTACATATTTTCTTTTCTGTCTAAAATAATTTTTATATATTAACCACATTTTTTTTTCAAAATGATCTTGTGATAATCACATTATCTGTCCATTTCTTTTTCGAAATATATATATTACATTATAGTGTAAATATATTTAGAAGTACTATTTCTTGTTTCCGTGATGTATGTGCACACACAATAATCGAACAAAATTTAATTACGTTTAAACGCTAAAAATATTCCGGCCAGAATCAGTTAAGTCAGAAAGGATAGGGGCTGTCAAAAGCTACCTGCTTCCAGCTAAATGTAAGTTTATATAGTGGAATAGTGATTTATAAATAAGGGTAAATATGTTGCAAGATAATAAATAAGAAAAAAAGATAAAAACAAGAACTTAATTGTAATAAATATAAATAAGATAAACAGGGACAACATCTAGGCTATGGTCAACTGTCAAATACTGCATATTTTTCCATTAAAAAGTTGCATGGAGGGATTTTGTAGTTGGGTGGTAAAGACTGCATGCTCTTGCTGTCATCATGTCATGTACAGGGTAGGTTTTTTTAATGGTCAATTGGGCTTTATTAAATAACAAAATAACAACACAAATAATAAATAAACTAGAACGTCCTCAACCAAGTGTTTAGTATTTTTTAAGGGAGTGACTTCTTAAAGACCAAATGTCTGTAATGTAGAAGTTGTTCCTGTTTTTGTTATTTATATATGTTACAATTTGTGCTTATTTTCATATTTTAAAAAGAATTTGATTTCTGGGATTTTCCTGGAATGGTGGTTAAGCTGTTCGCTTTGTGCTCAAGAGGTTGTGGATTTAACTCCCACTTGCAATGTCTTGTTTACAAAGTGGATTTTTTTCAGAGATCTCTGGGAACTATCCTTGAAGCTACTGGGCAGGTGGTATACCACTTCAGTGAGAGGAATGAAGTACATAAAGGCAACCTGAGTACAATAAAGTAAATCCTATATGCCTTTTATCACGAATTCAACGGCAGTCGAATTTCTGCTATATATCCTTGGTGATCAACTTTGACAATCGTCGAGATTGTTATGATACTTCAGAAATATGGCAACTGTAGCGAGTGTTACTAAAAATAGCTCATTCAGGATAGTATGTTATCCCAAAATGGTGGCTCCCATTAAATACAGTCTATCGATGTTATTAACGAGTATTAATTATGAAGTAACCAAATTTCTGGAAGGTGAGATTTTGTTATACATAGAAAGTAATGTAAATCCACACTCAACATTATAATACATACTGGTAGGATTTAACTCTTGAAATAACTCTAGGGCTTTAAAATTCATCCAGAAAATTCAAACATTCATTACGACACATCGAAAGTTTCAAAGCTCTCTCACGCAGGTTTGCTTTTATACAGATTTTTAAAGATGTTAATATCAATGTCTAAAACATCTGTGAACACTTTGGTAATAGGAGATAAGTACATTATGGATTGTTGGTCATTAAAGTGTTATACCCTTTTGGTGTTTTCTCTTGTAACATATTACTACTTATTCTTACTCATAGTAATTTTCTTCTGTGTTACTGTTGCCCCCACCATTTTGTTAGATACTCTCTGGCTTTTTGGTTTAGATACAAAATTGTGAACATAGCTGCACAATTTTAGCACAAACAAACTGAAGTGTTTGTCAAGTTGGAGAAGATCTGGCAGACAATATCATACAAAATAGTTGCAAAGATGTCTGTGTGTTGCAACAGAGGGTAGCAAAGAATAGGTATAAATATATTTGCATTAGGTAGTTGTCTGCATTTATGTCAAAAGGTAACAAGACAGGGGCTAAAATGTAAGCATGCATGACCATGGTTAGCTCTGAGGTTGGTGAGAAAAGTGTAAGTAATGGGAACCAGTTTTTTCATACAGCTGGCCTACTAGTGATATTGCTATAGACATCTATCATTCAGTGGAAGTAGTGAAAACACTGAATGTATTAGTTACAACAGTGGATGTCAGGCCATTGATATGAAAATAAAATGGTGGCACAACACATTTTAATTTTGTAGACTACATCCTATTGGAAATTTAGTAGGACCATTGTCATACTATAAGAAAGACAACATGTGAGAGTTTGAGAAAGAACAGAAAAAGAAAACAAAATTGGCATATAATCAAATTTCCAACCTGCATAATATATAATAATAATAATAATAATAATAATAATAAAGTCCATTACCCACTAAGGTAGTAAAGGTGCCACAATGGAGACATTGCAAAAAAACACAATGTTATGTCAATGCTCCTTTAATAGTATTTCAGTGGGCGCATTTTAATTTGTGGCACCCATATCCTCTCCAAAATATCTTTTACTGACAAGCAGAAATAAAATAACTATCAGTGATAGTTATAGCATTTATCAAAGCTAAACTGATGATGAATCCCATTAAGAAAGAGCACTGGTTTTCAATTTTGTATCAATCTCCATGTTTACTCCTGAAAATTAGCAGGATGTAGTCTAGAAAACAAAATGTGCTGTTTCATGGTTTACAGCACTTCTGTAATATCTATTCCTTTAAGCCTTACATATCTGACATAAACATGTGATATTATTAAAAATTTTCTGCTAAGATGGCTGTTGGCATAAAAGAACAGCAACACAACACATTTCTATTCTCTGGACTATCATCATCAGGTGCCATGCCGGCTGGCGTAGGCGGTTATGGCTCTCCACAGCTCTCTGTCCACAGTATTATGTATCAAAGTTGTTGTTGTTTCCTTGCCGTGCAAGGTTGTCAAATTGTCTAATATTTTCTCACGTTGTCACCCTCTGTCTCTATTGCCTTCAATTTTGCCTGTTGTGACTATGTTCTCTAAACCTGCCTGTCTCATGAAGTGGCCAAAAAAAGAAGATTGCCTTTTTCTTATATTGTTGATTAAGGTCCATTTCACATTTGACTCTTTCAACACCTCTACATTAGTTTTTCTGGTAGTCCACGGTATTCTCAGCATTCTTCTGTAGAACCACATCTCTGTTGCCTCTAATTTTCCACTCTGGACTATATCTCACTCACTGGACCATTGTCCTGCTACAAGAGAGAACCAGGGGGAGTGTGAGAATGAATGCTAAAGAAGAAATTTAAAATATAAGATACTGATTGAAAATAAATATTTCTGTAAAATTAATATTTTTCTCAATTACTGTTTCAGTCCACACAAAAATTCTTTGCAACACATTTTGGGACCACAGACCATGGTTTGTGAATCTGTGATCTATATGTTCTTTACAATTATTAACAATAAGAGCTCACCGGAATTGATAGTAATCTTTGGGAAATATGGTGCCCCTTTTTCATCAGTTGGTACAATATTCGCAGCTTCAGGTGAGTATCCTGTGACAAAAGTATACAAAAAGGCAATAAAACATATTTCTATGTATCTTATTGAAATGTGGTTTCTATTACCAGCACAACTCTTAAAGTTTAGCAGACACCTATTAAAATTTTATGCCTAGCCAAACATTCAGTAAGATAATTTTAAGCCTAAATTAACATTCAGTAAAGTTGAATTTTAAGCAGAACTAAACATTCAGTAAAGTTGAATTTTAAGCAGAATTAAACATTCAGTAAAGTTGAATTTTAAGCAGAACTAAACATTCAGTAAAGTTGAATTTTTAATTTTCTTTTTCTTCAGTCTTCATCAAATTTTTAATAAAGAACACAGATCCTATATAACACAGTGTAGCTATGTTTACAATAAACCGATTACATACACATATCTTTATTCAAGATTTATTCACAATTTTAAGAGTTGTTTTTCTGTAGAGTTAGATATTTTTTTGATAGATCCCTGAAACTTGCATGATGATATATGATTTATATGATATTCTGTGTGTATTTAAATTTATTAAATTAATTTGTGCCAAAGAATTGTTTAAAGAAAAAAAATTTATGCAGTTTTACCTGGTATATTTTCCTTATTTAGTTTTACTTTATTTAGTTTTCTAAAATGAAATATTCAGTATTGATATTACTTTAGTTTACTTAATTTTAATGTGTAAATTTTGATGGCTGACAAAAAGGCTAGTATATTATGTGAGAAATCATAAATAGGTTGTGACACACAGGCAATATGGACAAGGATATTCATCATTCAGCGCAATTGCTAATATACTGAATGCATACATACCGGTATTACTAAAGTTGTGTTGTGCCAATAAAGCATTGACCTAACACATCTCCATTTGCTGGACTTGACCTAACACATCTTCATTCATTGGACTTGACCAAAAATATCTCCATTCGTTTGACTTAATCTAACACATCTCCATTCACTGTCTTAATAGTCTATATTTTTATGATCATTCCTGGCTAGCAGCACCTGGTCAGTGTTTTTGTATTCCCATAACAGAGTTACCATATTGGTGGGGTGCAAAGAGTACCACATTGCTCTCAGCAGACCAAGGGTTAGTAGATAACCAAGATCTTAAGAGTACCTCCTTGTTGTGCATCCTGGCAACAGAAATACAGCGCTCTTGCTGTATTCCTGGCTAACACTCTTAGGCTCATGTCCGTAGATGTCAATGCTGTAGATGGAAAGAGACTCCGATACCTCCGTGCAACCACATGCAGCAGCACTATCGCACTGGAGGGTGTGGCCAATGCAGTCGTCACGAAGTGGGCATATGTTATTAGAAATATGACTGGTGTGTTAAATAACATAAGAATCATAATAGAATGAGTACAATGAAAAGGGAACACAGCGCTAGAGGGCAGCAGCATGTGCAAAGAGAACGGAAAACGTTTCAAGGAAATCAGAAATAAAGTGTTGTTTGCTCGAGACAAGCTTCTAGTTACCAGTGATCCCAGCCCGTGCCCAACTCTACTGTCGAGTTTTCCTATACCGGAATCATTCTCACGGAGAGAAAAGGTTTAGTACCCGATGGGCACAAGCACAGAAGTCCAAGGTGACAGGCACTGTTCAGCTCTAGAACAAAATGCTAGTCCCTGACCCTCCTAAATATGTGTACAGACTCGGACTTCGAAGAGTGGTTCACGACATTGGTGAACAACACTTCGGCTAAGAGGGCAAACGAGTCCGAGCCCAACTCTTTCTTTGAGTTCTTCCAAAAGTGGAACCAGGCTTGAGGATGAGAAAAGATTCAGTACCCGATGGGCATAGGCACAATATGTCTAATTACACGAGACAAGCTCACTAGCGGTGGTGACACCTCATGCGAGATACATGTGAAGGACAAACCGTCTCGGCATAGAGGCAGTACACATTCGCTGCCTGGTGACAGATAGAAGGCTGTCACAGACTAGGGTAGCCCACCTAAAATGTCAAGGCATGCTGAAATTGGATGTGCTGGGCCTACAAGGCGCATAACGGTGGCAAAACGTAACTACGCTCCCGGCGGAGATCACACGAATAACCGTGCTGATTACAATGGAGCGAACACAAAACAAATAAACAAACCATATTGGTCATTTCATTGTGGCTATATTTAAAATTTACTATAGATGAAATTTACATTTTGAGTATTTTGTAGTTCTGGCAACCGTGAAAATTTATTCATTTTTATATATTTCTTTGTTTAAATTGGTGAAAATATGAAGTCTGCTTATGCCATAATGTCAAGTAACTGTGAGTAGAATTGTTTCTCTTGTAACTTCTGTAAAAATACGACCAAGACACAGAATGTTATCTTCTAACATGAGCTTTTATTTTCATTTCACTGAATTAAAGCTTATTTTATTATTATTTATGAATTTTCCTCACAATTTAAGAGTTGGGCAACAGTTTTGCTATATTTCACCTGAATTTGACTGTAAAGAGTTTTAACAATCTGGCAGCATTGTTGCAAAATATTCTGCTTATACCTTTCCTAAGATATTCGGTGTGGAATGCTACTTTACGATATAAAAGTACCGGTACATTATCTATTCTGAGATTTTTGACAATTTTTACTGTATAAAATTTAAATTCTGACATGTAGGCAGTAATTTTCAGTGACAAAAGTAAAGTGAGAAACTGGTTAGTTAGGACAATGGTCCTGTAAACTTTAGGATACAAAATCCATTAATGACTTGGTTAGATTTTTAAAAACTTTGAAGGTAAATTTTAAACATAACCTCCACACTGTATAGCAAATGTATGTGAATGAGCACCCACAGTATAGGTCAAGGTAGGTTAGGTGGCTCTCTCCTGAAATTACTAAGATGTAAATACTAAATTAAATTTCTCAGATATTTTGGTTATTCACATTTGAAATTACTAACTAGCATTGAGAAAAATAACTAGCATTGAGAAAAAAATACAAAATCAACTAAGTCTTCTGACCATGTTTGACAGACTTCCCCCTCCCCCACACTTTCCTGTAAACAAAAATCCTGCGCTTCCCCATGATTATGAACCAATGAAATTTAATTTCTTGTCTAAAAAATCCCTAATACTTTTTCAAAGCATGTTTCTAATTTTTACAAAGAAAATACAATTTGGCATGTATATTACAATTAAGAGTTGTGCTGCAAGAAACCTAAGACTTGCAGATTAAACCTGAAACAGGAAACAAACCTTCTGTTAGCAGATAGCATATCCACACTTCATAGCAAGATCCAGACAGGATATTACAATAAAGACTGAATGGTGACAGATGTTAGTAATTGACAAGAACCAGATAATTATGTTTCTAGAACAAGTAAAAGCATCTATGACAGTTAGACTAGATTTAAAAACATCAATTTACAACATGAAAGTTGTGTCACTCAAGAATATTTGATACAATATATTAAATATGTTATGGCTAGTGTTACTAGAAAATTCGACATTAAGTAGGACTATAGAAAATATATTGCTGTAGTAGGACATAAGTAAAACTATAGAAAATATATTGTTGTAGTAGGACATTAAGTAAAGTTATAGAAAATATATTGTTGTAGTAGGACATTAAGTAAAACTATAGAAAATATATAATTATAGTAGGACATTAAGTAGGATGATAAAACATATATCATTGTAGTAGGACATTAAGTAGGATGATAGAAAATATATTGTTGTAGTAGGACATTCAGTAGGACCATAGAAAAAACATAGTAATAGAAAGAAAAGAAATACAGTATAAGAGGTTTTAAAAGTTGGAAATTGTATAAAAATTAGGGAATCATTGAAACAATTGTTTAAAAAGTTGTAGCTTTCAGATTTCTGCTGGATCTCTCTTATAGCAGGATGAGTCATACTAGATTTCCAGCATTATGCAGTCCAGAGAATGGAGATATGCTGTGTTGCTGTATTTTATTTGAATTAATGGCCAGACAACATCCAAATTTGGTGGTGATATCCTAATAAATTCAGTGAATTTTATATGCATTGGGGTATAAAGTGAAAAGAAGAAAGAAGAGGATTATTGTAGTAGTGATTCTTGTGAACCATCAAGATTATCTACTTGATTTACTATGTACACATTTATCTTATACTTTTTATAGGAAAAAATGTGAAAAAAATTATCTATAACATATTTGGACGTTATGTAAATACCCATCTCTCCATGTCTGAATTGAGTGTCCAACACTAACACCCATACAGCGTAAAAGAAAGTGTTAGCAAGTTAGCATTAGCTAGAAAGCATTAGTTGTAGTTATTTTATGGGCATAAGATATAATTGGTAGCAAATAGAATAGAATGTAAAATAGTCCATGTAGTAAGTGAGATAAATGTTATAAAATAGGAATAGTTTGCCTTTATTATATATATATATATATATATATATATACACACTCACACACAATAATAGTCAGTAAGATGATAACTTTAAATGTATCAGTATGATGTACATGCAGAAATAGGCACACATTATGATATACAACACTAGGGTAAAACATTTAGCCAGAATTTCAAGGCAAGGAAAACACAATTATATTTTACATTCAAAAATCACTTTCAAGTTTTGTTTTCATGACTCTAGAGTGATTGAAACAACTCATAGAAAGATTAAATAAGTAAATAGATATCAAGGCAAGCATTGAAACATGCAAGAGGAATACTCATAATAAAATATAGATAAAAGGGACTCAAACAAAGATAGTGCATTCCAAACTCAGAAGAGAAATATCAATACACGCATGAAAATTGTTGATAACTAATTGAAATTAAATATTAAAGAAACAAACTAAAGATGTTCTGATAAAAATGTAACAGTAATGAATGGTTTCATCATTAATTCATCTATAAATTTTGTTTTATATAACTATCATTTTTTTCTCTGCTTGTGATTGAATGACGATCGGTTTTCGGGCTATAGCACGTTTGGTCACTTGATATGTAGTAATATTGTGACTTCTTAAAACATTGGTAACTCCTTCAGTTCACTTTCTTCTTGGTCTTCCTATGCCTCTTGCTGTTGCCATTTTCATGTTATATACTCTCGCTGCTAGCAAGTATGAGTTCATTTTCATTAAATGCGTGAACCATTTCAGTCTCTTAGTTAGCTGCCTTGGCCAAAAATTACATATTTTTTAGGGATGCACATTGGTCAAATTAAGGCAATACTTTGACCAAAGTTGTGAAGTGAATTGGTGTTAGTAGGTACTTGGACATCTGGGATTAGCGTGTTTGGAGAATTTTGCTTAGGCTATAAATTTCTTGTCACATTTAGTGAAAATTAGTGATGACATCATTCGACATGTTTACAATTTGATTTATTAACTTTTGTAAGTATTTTTCTTTTTATATATGTAACTTTTAAGGATGCAGGACATTGTAGAAAATAGCAATTAATTTTTTAAAAACATCAACAATTGTTCTAATTATGCAAATTGGCCACCATTTTGAATATTAATTAGTTGTACATGCTTCAGAGAATCACAGAAATATGATCAACAGATGTGTCTTGTCTTTGTGAATACAAAATTATATAGTTTCTGTGGTATTTTATTATGTTTAATAGATATTTCATTTATTTTCATTATAATTATGCAAATTAGCAGCCATTTTGAATATCAGTTAGTTCTATGTCCATCTGAAATTTCCAGAAATGTGATCAACATAAGCATCTTGTCTTCACAAACACAAAAATATATAGTTTGTATGTTGTATTATTTTGTTATATTTTGTGGTCACAAGTTTTATTTATTTTTCCTATAAGTTTCATGTAAATTATTTGAAATCAAATTAATTCGAAAAAAATTCAGAACGTTTGTCAGGGATGACGTACATACTTGGTTGAGATATCGCTGAATTGCAATTTTCAAGGGCTATCTAACTATAGTATTTTTAATGCTGGAGCATTATTTTGAAAATTTTGTCCAAGTACCTAGACTGTTAGTCAACTGGATCGCGTTCAAATACTGTCTGTTACTTTCACTAATTCTTTGAAACTGCATAATAATATTGCAAATAATAAATGTGTTTCACTAGAATTACACATTGATCTATATAATCTAAAATGTCTTAGAGTTTTATTTTAGTATTATAATTATTTTGGTACCTATAGTTCAAGATCAAATTTCTACAGTACATACAGGCACTCTATGATCATTATTTTGATATTACCTCATTATTTTGGAGGGCGCAGAAGAATGATGGTCAACCAGCATAGGACCGGTACTGTCAGCAGAAGTGTGATGGCGGATACACTCAAGGAGAGATCGGAGCAACTATGGATGTGTCCAGTTTGCAGTGATGATGATTCGACGACTAACTAACTAACTAACTAACTCTATGATCATTTTTACTAAATAACATAACAAACTCTATGATCAGTTTCACTTAAGTACTTGAATGCTATTTTCAGATTTGCTGAACTACAAGAAATCTATGATCTGACTTACTAAAGTACATAAACTCTATGATCAGTTTTACTAGAGTACATGAACTCTATAATTAAATTTAATAAAGTACATTAACTCAATAATCAGATTTACTAACGTACACAGACTTTGGCTGTAGTGACATGAACTTATGATCAGATTTAATGTAGTACTTATTTGAATTGATAGCCTATCCTATTCAGGATATGCCATCAACCTAACAATTTTTAGCTGTATTTGTTATCTAAGCAATATAAATACATTAGTAGTTTGCCATTACTTTCTGAATGGACCGGATGTGCAACAGCCTGTGGCGAGATTTGAACTCAGTACCTTGCCTGCCACAGAGCTGGAGTAGTACTTCTGGTTGTTTGCTAATCCAGCAGTCCATGGGCTCATGCCCTTTGACTCAATGCCATTGTGTGATATATGCATGTGTTTGTAAGCTGTTGTTTGTTCCATTTATCTGGCCTTGCAGGGAGAAACATTTTCCTGACGTCATCCAGTGCTGGACATTAAAAAATGTGGTGGTCAACAGTTTCATAGAGATGAGTGCTCATCCAGCACCCTGAAGTGTGTTGTGGTTGGATTCTGTTCAGGTGATTGTTAAACTGTACATATGTGTGAAGTTGAAAAATTATTCTCTGATCTTTCCTTTTGAAGAAGTTGATGTCTTTTGGATTTGGGCTGGTCACATATTTATACATTTCCCTCTTAGTGTTTCCCATGGCTCATCTGTTCATCTAGTTCTCTTTGTTCACAGATTTCAACATCATTTTAACTGTGTGCATGGTTTTTTTGTGTATATGGCTGTTCTTGTTATGCTCCCTTTTTGCTAGTCTGTCTGCCTTGTCATTGCCTGGTGTGTTTGAGTGGCCAGAAATTCACACTGCAAAACAATTCTGACTTTATAAGCAGCTGGTTTGCGTGGTGATATACTTCAAATAGCTCAGGTTTACAATGTCCATCCCATTCTAGTGCCTGAAGAGCAGACATACTCTGTAAAAATTACAATGTTTTGGACTTTTGATGGAAAGGCATCAAATATGGTCTTCAGGTGATACAAGGCAACTTTTAGTGTTGTTATTTCAGCTTCATAGTTAGAACATATCTCAGGCGTCAAACATCTCATCAGAAGTTTTGCCTGGATATTCTATATATACACCATAACTTGCTTTGATGGTGGCTTTGAAAGCAGACCCATCAGTATATACATAAATTAATTGTTCTGGGTAGGTGTCTATTGTTTTCTGGGTTGTTTTCATAAGACTTATTGGGTCAGAACTTTTGATGGCATTATCTCTTAATTGTGTCCTGATTACTGGCAATTTAAAACATGTGTGTAGTGGTAGACATTTTTGTTCTCTGTGCAGTTTGTCTCTTGTCCGGGGGGGGGGGGGCGGGGCGGGTGGATAGCAGTAGTACTATAGTTTATTATCATTTTCATTCCAAAGACTTTGCTGAAATTATCATAAAAACACATCTAAAATGTATTAAGCAGAACCAAAGTTAAGCAGTTTAAACATATGTTATAAGAAAAGTAATAATACAGAGAAAGAGTACATAACAAGTGAGTTGCTAAGACAATGAGCAAGAACTAAAAATAATGTAGAATATGTTGAGACTTTGAAATGAATGAAAATTAGAGATGCAAGATACAAAGATATAAACTATGACAACATCTTTACAGTTGGATACACAAAATAACATCACAAATATTTGCCAGCAAATGCAATGAGCTGATCTTTTCAGTAGAATAACAAAACTGAAGTTAACAAAAAACAAGACATGCCAGAAATGAAACAGAGACAGAAATGAAATCTTTTTGTTGTGTGGTTTTCTTTCAGTAACTCTTTTAATGGAAATCAATTATGGTTGAACTTTCACATTTTATTATTCATTTCACTGTCAGATTTGATTTGTAATTATGACACTTTTATAGCAGCTGATATATCTATTATTACATCAGTTTAAGTGTTCCTTTCAAATATTTAATTTACTGTTTGGATTCTGTCTATCTATTGTCTTTTCTTTGCTTTTGTCTGAAAGGCATTACAGGATTGAATGACAATCAGTTTTCAGGTTATGACACTTGTGGTGGAATGATACAAGTAATATTGTGATGTCCCCAAAAATTGGTAACTCTTTCAGTTCATCTTCTTCTTGGTCTTCATCTGCCTTTTGTTGTTTTCATTTTCATATTTTATGCTCTTGCTGCTGAATAATATTCTTCTTTTTCTTCTTTTGTTCACTTGAAACATGTCTATATCTGTAATTCTGTCTCCTTAATAAAACTCACTGTCTTTTGTAGTTCATACAGTGGCTCATAGAGCTTTGATTCCAATGTTGTTTCTTCTGGCCAATATGTCTGCCTCAGCGTTTCATGCTCAGAACACTCTTGAAGTATATGTTTGGCACTCTGTGCTGCCTGTCCACACGTACACATGGCTGTGTTGCCAATCTTGAATTTTGTGTACATGTGACTGCAGTGCCGGTTGTGTCCTGTTCTGAGGCATAGAATTACAACTTGTTCTGATCTGTTCATAATGTGAGTCATCTTGTGTTGGTGTTTGAGGCTTTCTTATTGACTTGATCATCTGTTTTTTTATGATGGTAGGTTATTGGTATATCTGATTGGTCTTAGACAGCACCTTCCTTAGCCAGTTGGTCTACTTTTTCATTTCCTGGTATTCCACAGTGAGAGGGTATCCACTGCATGGTTACCCTATACTGGTAAGATAATTCATTAAGTAGTTTTTGCATGTCTGTTAGTTTTCCAGACTGGAGAGCTTGAAACACTGACCTTGCATATGTCAGGAATACCACAGGCTGTAGGCTAGAGTTGGAGTTCAGCAGTTTTTCAGTTGCTGCCCTAATTGCTTGGATTTCTGCACCATAATTATGCTGACCAATATGCTTTCATTCTCATTAAGTGGCCAAACCATTTAAATCTTTGTTTTTTCAATATATTGATCACAGACATTGTTTAAACAGTTTGAGTAATCTCTTCATTAATAACATGATCTTTTCTTGTTCTGTCTGTTGCTTTTCTAGACACCTCAATTCACATGTGGTGAGCTGTATTCTTGTTCTTTGATTAGCGCCCATGTCTGACATTGATAACACAATGTTGGTATTGAAATTTAATGTACATTTTTATTTATGATTCATTTCAGTATCTCAAATGCACCCCCAAGAGCTTCTTTTTTATTTCCTCGTGTACAAATAAGACTACGGAGATATTTTAAGCTATGGCTAGATTGTTGTATTTCTATTTTTTCATAATAAAACAAGAAGTTTTGTGAGTTCTTATATATTAGTTGGAAATTTTCTAGATAAGATAGGTTTTTGATACAATAGATGGAATTATGCAATTTTAATAATATATGTAATTATGGTACTATAAAATGATGCTGAATTTGACTATCATTGTGGGACAGTAATGACTGAATTCAACCTGTTATGATGCTGATTTGTGAAAAATAAAGTTCAAGGCAACCAAAAGTAACAATACACTTGGGGGTAAACTCTGAACAAAACTGGTTATTATGAGACACTAAGAAGGACTTGAACTGAAATAGGCAGGGCAAAGGGTAGTCTATATGCAAATTGTACCCCGAGGTTGTGGTGTTGTTTCTCGCTTGATCGCGCCGCCTGTTTTGGAGAAACGTTTGCAGTACAACATGAAAGATATGAAAAATGTTGAGAAAATAGCATATGTGACACAGGCACCAAAAACAATGAACATGTATAAGTAATTATTATACACACAATATTCACTAAAATGGTAATGAAATATTGTAACAATGCAGGGTGCTAAATTTGTAAGATAGACAAAATAGCAAGGTTAGTTTCATTTTATATCTACAAAAAGAAAACAACAAACAGCTTGATTTATGGTGATGCAGAGAATTTAAAAAAAAAATGATCCACAGTGTTAATAGAAGATAAGACAATTACACTATCAGTAAAAAAAAGGTGTTTGTTATGAAATGATGAAAGCAAGCAGTGCTGAGTGAAATATCTGGAGGTAATGTCATGCAACCATTAATATTTCTGACACACTAAGAAAAGATAAACAAACTAATGTAATATAGTAATAATACACACACTAACCAGGTCAAGGCACCCTCAAAAATATTTAGAAATGTGTATCGATAAAATTTATTAAAATATAGTTACTATAGTTTTCATAGTGGAAATCAAGATATATAGTAGTGTTATGAAAAGTGGAAACAAGGACTAACTGGAACAAAGTATTGTTTTCACTTTTTATGTTGTAGATCTAGACATTTTTGTTATCTCTTGATATTAGAAAATGTTATCTATATGCTACATGCAATCTAGGAAACTTGCTAGTGAGTTTTTACTAACAGCTCTAGATGCTCTAATAATTTTCTGTAAACTGTGAGAAAATAACGATACAAAACTCAAACCAACCAGGGCAATTCATGTCAAACTTAGATGTACAAAAATGTATTTCAATACAGAGTAACTTGTAAATGGCAGTAATGTGTTTGACTGAAAATTGTTCATTAGTTCAGGTTTCTAATTTTACTTCAGAATTAGAAATACATTCATAATTCTCATTCCAATTCTGAGAAAATCAAAAGTCACATCTTCAAATCCAAAATTAAAATAAGGTTATCTCTGATTCCAATAATACACATTTCTGCTATAAGTTTAAACCTAATTCTAACCAATTTTGAATTTAAATGTACACAGCTTAGTGAAAGTGCTTATTCTATGTTTATTTTTCCCTTTTAGCTGTTATAATATGATTAAGGAGAGTGTTATTTCTTACTGGTTATGTGTTCATGATAAAGACCCTTTTGTTGAAGCATCGATTTGTGTGTTATTCTGTGTTTTTACAGTGATTAGTATAACAGCATTACTCGGTTTTCAACTTTCAATTCAGATAACAGTTTTGCAGCAGATGCAAATATTGATTTTAAACTTATAAATAAAAGAGAAACTGCTAAATATGACAGTTGCATATTGAGTCTAAAAGCAAAAACCTACTAAGGATTATTAAAAAAAATTACTAATTAAACTAGACAAAAATGTCGCAGAGGGCAGCCACACATATTATGTGAACTGTGACAAATACAGTGACTAAATGCTACACATTTATAAAGGGAGACACTGCAAAGCTTTTAGAACTCTCATGGTAACAATTACATAACAATTACTCAAAACTCAAGACTAGACATTATCACATATCAACAAGTACACGAATGGTGGAGCCGACAGAAACATGTACGACATGACATGGGTATAACAATAACAGACATATATATATCAATTAGTTTATGTTTATTATGATTAGTTTATTGTCATATCTTCATCGTAGCACTCTAGACATATCAATATGTGATACAGTCTCTTATCCAAGTATGCCCTTCAGCAAATGGTAACTGATGTTTCTGTATTGGTTGATAAATCTTCTCTTAATTCGTATATGCCCCTTATTTATAGCAACTGACTATGATAACAATCTGAAGGATAACTTAAATGGATTGCTATTTGCAGATGACCAAGCACTAGTTGCGTCATCAGAAGAACAACTACAAAGACAAATAGAAAGATTACATCAAATATGCCAAACTTTAACATGAAGAAAAACATAGAAAAGACCGAAGTAATGAAGATAAGAAGAACAGAAAGAGACACCAACATATATATTGGAAACAACAGACTTAAGTGACAGAATTCACATACCTAGGAAGCAATATAACAGCAGACGGCAAGAGCAGTAAAGAAATACACAATAGATGTAGTAAAGAATACCAAGCCCTAGGGCAAATGACACCAATACCCAGAAACAAAAATGTAGATTTAAACACCAAAATAACACTATTCAAAACGATTATTATGCCAATGCTGTGCTACCAATACCAAACATGGACAACGACAGCACAAGACAAACATAAATTTGTAACAGCTGAAATGGCATGCTTATGCAGAATCCTAGGAATATCGCTAAGAGATAGAGTGAGAAATGAGGACATTAGACAAAGAACCAGCACTGCCCCAGTCTTGGAATACATTGAGAGCCAACAGATCAAATGGTTTACACACATCAGCAGACTACCACCAGACAGTATACCACAGCAAGCTATGCTACACAGACACAGTGAAGGCAGACCTAGAGGCCGAACGTGAAAACGATGGCCCACTGAAATAAAAGTGAAAAATTCCACAATATACTGAGCCCATCTCCAAAGAACTGGTCTACCCTTGATGCTGAAAGGCAATAAAGGGTTTAACGAATAGATAGATAGATAGATAAATAGATAGATAGATAGACTATGATACATGGGAAGACGATGCACAAAGTAGAACTACATGACATTCTACAGTCAAAAAAGGTGCAGCATCTTGTGAAAAAAAAAATGTAGTAGCTCAACAGCAGAGAGTAGCTAGAAAGTCACAGGTAGATCAAACACCATTTACAGTGGTCATTACATGCTCACATTGTTCTCGGAACTTTGCGGCCAGAATATAGCTTATTAGCCATCTCCGAACTCATAATCATAGATATAACTATCTGAATTTTATAATGCAACAAATGGTCCTTATCACTTGTGATGGGTGAACGACAAAGCAACTGTCCACATTACTCACTGGCCCTGCATTCTGGCCATAGACACATAAGAAGAAACACACTCGTCATCCTCCAATTGACCTAACTTCTTGAAGGAATTTGTAATAATTCAAGGAGATAGCAGAGAAGAACAAATAAGAGATGGAATGAAGAAGATATGCAATCAATGGGCTACAGGAACTATCAGCATATAGACTCATCATTACACTCATCAAACTCATAACATTCAGGGTCATAGGTGTGCCACTCCGAAAACATCAACACAAAAATCCCACCATGTCTCTCTATTTTCAGTTCCTTGTTTAAGCATGGAGAATATTAATCCTGTCCAGTGTTTAATATTATCAATCCATATTTTCTTTTGTCCTCCTCTTCTTTTTACACCCACAACTGTTCCCTGTAGGATAGTTTTGGAAAAGGAACCAAGGAAGACCAAGAAGAAGGTGGATTGAAAGAAACTAACATTTTGAGACATCAAAACATTACTGCATATCAAGCGACAATAGGTGCCATAGCTGAAAACCAATTGTCGTCAACCAATCAATTCTGCAAGGCTTTACAGCAAAAGCAGAGAAAAGGCAATCGATAGATGGCAGACCATCTGACCAGTGTGTTTCTTAGTTCTGCTTTATATGTTTCAAATGAGTTCTGCTGTGTTTGCTCTCAAACTTCAACCAGTTAGTATGATGTAGTCTGGAGTATAGAATGGATTGAGTTTAGAACAAGACTAACATCTGCATCTTTCTGTGTAATACATATGATTTCAACATTCCATTGTTTGGTCACTTTCACAAGCTGAGATAGCTAAATGCATGGTTAAACCTTCTTATTCTCCTCTTATGACATACATTGCAGTGTTACTGTTTTTTTTCTTCATTTCTATCACCAACAACAAGTGATGGGGTTTCTAAGTGATACTGTTAATATTTTCAGCGCTTTTCTTTTTGTTAATTGCCTGACATAATTTCTGAATTCCCTGTATATTTTAGCTTTCCTCTTTGTTATATTTCAAAAAAATATGTCATTTCTATTTGAAACTGTACAATGTTTCTGAAAAGTTGCAGCACTCTTCATGAATTGGTACTATTATAAATATTCCTCTATTAATAAGTAACACAAATTGTACACCCACCATTGACTATATTTAATTATTGGTTGGTGATAATCATTGTATGTGGCAATATTAGTTTTGTGTCCATTGACAAAGATCATTAGTACCCCAGCTTTGCTGTTCACAGAATGGCAATCTAGTCAACAAATGCATCTCTGCAAACCAATTTGTGGGAACCAACAACAACCTAAAACAAACCCCTCTATACATGATCAATATTGAACTAACACATAGTAATTGATAGCGGAAGCAGAAGAAGAATGAATATTTTCAATGTTCTACAAATTTGTTACTCTTTGTATGATATTCTATCCTCTGTCTAGCCATTTAAAAATAATTTCCACATTAGAACCTTTTAACAAAACAGCATTACAAACAAAATTGTATACAGCTATATAACATCTTAAAGCACTATGCATCAGTAATGCTGAGAGATTTACTAAAGCAGAGATCTGAGCACCTATGGAAATGTCCGGTGTGTGAAGAGGATAATCAACATATCTAATACCTACCTAATCTACTATGCATGAGCAGTTGAGCAGTCGCATACATAATTATAATGCATTGTTCACGCAATTTATCTTCCTGCGCTCATAAAGAATGAACGAATGACTTATTTTTAGGTAGTTAAGACCCCTTACCCTTGCTAAAGTATCTATGGCCCTGTTCACACAAAATTATTCCTCACTCAGACATCTTCAAATTTACTCATGAGAGAAAGAAATGATGAATGTTGGCCATGACATTGCGTCCACAATGAGTTAATTCATTACAGAATAGAATAATTACACTTTAAAAAAAAGGTAAGGAAAGAAATGATAGAGCAACAAATGTAAACCCCAATAATAAATATAAAAAATATACTTGCTTTAGCATTATACATAGGCCTATCTAATATACATCCTGATAACATAAATATCTAATATATATCCTGATAACATAAATGTCTAATATATATCCTGATAACATTATAAATATCAAATGTATATCCTGATAACATTATAAATATCAAATATGTATTTTGACATCATTATAAATATCTAACATATATCATTATAACATTATAAATGTCTAATATATCCTGATTAAATTATAAATATCTAATATATTCTGATAACATTATAAATATATAATATATATCCTGATAACATTATAAAAATCGAATATATATCCTGATTTATACATTATTCATGTATAATTTATATATCCCAATGAAATTATAAGTATTTTAACATCCTCTTAGCACTAATTAATTACTAATTTTTATCTATTCATTGTTTATTATTATTTTTTTAGCTTAGTTTGTTATTTTCTTATGGTTTCATAAGGGCCTCCCCACTTTTTTTAAGGGTTCTCCCCCCCCACCATATTTAATGAAAATTGTTGAAATAAACTATGTTGATAAATACTTATAGGTAAATTGCTATTGTTTATAATTTCCTGGTATATTGAAACACCTGTAAAGGTATTTAATTTTATAAGTAAGTTGCCAATGATCAAAACATTAACTGACAATGTCTCACTTCAAATAGGCTTAAATTATATGAATTATCTTAGAAACAGAACAACCACAAACATAGTTCATTAACTCTCTATGTCCACTGAGCCGCTAATATCTACATTTTGGAGACCCACTATGCCGAAAAGCTGCTCAAATCTACATTTTAATATGAATTTACTATTGTGTTCGGCATAGCAGGGAAACCGTACAGAGACAAAGAGTTAAAGCAGTTAAAATAAAGCAGTTAAATATAAAAACACTTTATTCTTTATTTCACTGTTTCTAAAAAAGAATGGGACAATTATAAATATTTTTGATCACTTTTTCTAATAGAAAAAAGCAAAACAGTGTTTTGGCACAGTTTTATTGGAAAAATTATATTTAAATAAAAAATAATCCTAGATAATAAAAAACAAAAATTAGTCTAGTGTGTTCTGATAATTTTGATTGAAATTAGATTGTGTCCAGTAATAAATTGGGTTCGTGTTTGGATAAAAGACCTACCTTTTTTGTCAAAAGCGAAATGAAATAAATAACAAATTTTTCAGCCACTATTTCCCTGGACTATAATTACCAGTCAGTGGAGGAAGGTGGAGATATTTAGTTTGGAGGGTTGTATGGATGGAACTCTCAGTATGTGGAGTGCACATCTATGCATCTGTCAGCAGTCCTTGTGACTGTAATAGACATACTAGATGTTTATCGATTGCTGGTAAGCTAAACAAACATACAAGCTTTAGCCATTTTGTATCAGCCGGCAGTCAGTGATGTCTCAGAATTGAAAAAAAATTTGCGATCAGAGCAGATTTTATATAAAGTTGGAAGAAGGCCTGTTAACCAAACATGAACCATAAAATGTTTTAGAAACTGAAAAATATATGGTAATTTGAGGAGACATAAGGATGCTACCACAATGGTTCTATGACAGTTTTATAACATACATAGTAAGCATTAGTCTTGGATGAGTTCCACCCATGTGTTACCAGGGCCAAAAGGGGAGCAAATAGCAACACTGTTTATCTTCCATTCATGTTGTAAGAGACAACTGAAGAGGTTTTAGGGTGGAGTTAGATGTCCCATCCTATAGAGGGTCAAAGTTGACTTAAAAGTCATGCTGAAGTCGAATATGTTAGGCAGAGAGGCACAGATATCACAGTTAAGCTGTAAATCATTGCACAATGCATTTTGTTCTTTGGACGACATCCTAAAAAAATCTGCAAGAGTTTGAGAATGAATGCAGAAGAAGAAACTGTATTGGAGTCTTGAAAAACATTCAAATACAGCAAGATTTATCAAGAAATCTCAGCCTCAGTTAGCCCACCCCTGCTCTAGGGTTTTCATTTTGAGGGCAAAAATTCACCCTGTACATGATGTGATGACAGCAAGTAATTGTGCCTTTACCACACAGACACAAACGCTACCTACATGTAGAGGTAAATGCAAATAACGTAAATAGGTTACTATATCAATATAAAATAATAAAACAGTTAAGAACAAAAGACCATAATGAATATAAACAAAATGGATCTCTCCCACCAGGAAATCAACAAAAAGCCGCACCAGATCCAGTGCAACACAATTCCAACAAGTGCACATCGATGCGTTCAACATGTCTAAACTATGAAATTCCCAAAGATGAAAGACGCAGAACCAAAGAAAAGGGGACACCAAACATCACTGCCAAGAACGGGGAGGGGGGCAAGTGGGCAACGGGAGACAAAAGGGGAAAGGAAAGAGAAAGACAATGCACTTAGGAGCGGGGGGGGGGGCACAAATAGACACAGGGAACACAGAAATGTGCAAAGAAGAATAGCATTTGACAGAATAGCATTATTGAGGTCATCAAGAGAAATATCAGTAACTCCGAAACCATTATCAATATAACGACGGAATATGTTAGGGACTGGGCCTTGAAAAGTGGAGAAGATAAGATTTTCGAGGTGACCCATAAATAAGCAAGCATAGCTGGGTCCCATCTTAGTACCCATTGCTACACCGCTAATTTGATCAAAAAAGTGCCTAGCACAGGATAGACAACAAAAATATACATACATCAAAACAAAATCATGAACCAAACATTCACACATTCTACCGGACAAACACAGATAACTATAAATATAAGCACATATACATACAAACATCCAGACATATACAAAAGTATATAGTGATTTCACAGTACACATTGAAACATAGACACATACATGTACATGGGTACCTGCACACACAACATATATATATAAACACAAATACACACATATACATACATACACACACATATATATATACACACACACACACTAATGTGGATATATATACACATAAATGAGCATAACAATATATATATATATATATATATATACATACATACACACAAACATACATACAAATACAAGTATACTAGGAACAAACATAAGTATATATCTAAAATGATAAATACATAGATATAAGAAAGATACCCACACAACATGCACAAGCATGTAAATGTATCCAAACACGAACAATGGTTCAAACAAGAACAAATGTGCATAATGACACAAAATGAGTATCAACATAATATATACACATGTATTCACATAAATATTTTCTCACATAATTAAATATAACATGAACATTCACACACATAGAGATATATACATGTATTTTTATACCCATTCGTTCACATGAAGATATTCACATGTATTACTCTAACACGAGAATATGCACGCATGCAAATGCGAGACCCAAAGCAACTGTATGGATACACAAGACCATGTAAAATAATATGCATATACAATTTCATACATATGTGTATGGGTACTAATCTGTAATTTAAAAAAAAAAAAGGATTCGATTACACAAAAATAAGGTACATTATTAAAATTGACAGAATGGAATACGATATAAACAACAGAAATAACAAAGACAAATTACAAATACACTGAAATCTAACACAAAAAAAAGCTGATGCGGGTGCACATAAAGAAACAATTTCAAAGTACAGAGGGATATGGCTACCAAATAATTAGGAGTAGGACCCTACAATATAATAAGAATAGGGGGCAGTGGCTGTCAAAAAGTAGTGGGTAAATTAAACAAAACGGTGATTAATGTTAATACCATGTGGTTGCAATACTCCCATATGACAAATGAGGCGATACTCCAAAGACTGACGTTGCCGGTCACCGGAATAGCAATGTAACAGACCAGTGACAGAAATGTCATTGCTTCCTTGATGTGAAGGGCCGTTAAAATGAATGGCCACCGGGGAGTCACGATGATTCGTGATATCTCTTAAATGTTCAGCAAATCTATCAGCCAAACGTCTACCTGTTTCGCCAATATACTTCATACCACAACGCTTACATATGATAGAGTATATTAAATTACAGGACAAGCATGAGAACGAGTCTTGAATCTCGAAATTTGACTCAGGGAACTGAAGCATGGGAGTATGAATAACAAAAGGGCAAGTCAAACTATTTCGGGGACAAGGAAAAGTGCCTAATTAACCTACAGAGGTGCGCAGACTGGAGTGAACCAAGAGATCATGAAGGTTCCTATCTCTCCGAAAAGCAACAAGGGGAAGAGAGGGAAATGCAGGGCTAGAAATGGGATCTAATTGGAGGATAGAGAAATGTCATAATAGGATGCGTAGTGCCGACATATTATGTAGGTGAAAAGTAATGGCCAATATAGGACAGTCAGATGTATGTTTAATAGATGGTGAAAGGGCATCAGAACGAGAAATAGGTAAAACGTGCTGCAAAGCTGAAGATAGATTATCTTCAGGATACAAGTGACGGCGAAAAAAATCCAACATTTTGCAAGACTGACACAAGAAATCTGCGTCATCTTGGCAGAGAAGACGAAGACGGAGTAGCTGAGAAAAAGGGAGGGAATGGCGACAAGACCTAGGGTGAGATGATGTGTAAAGAAGAAAACTATGAGAAGCAGTGGGCTTGTACTGAACGGACGTGGTAAGGGATGAAGATCCTATAGAAACACAGATGTCAAGATAGTCAACAGAAGTGGAGGAAATGATAGAGGTGAATTTAATAGCAGGATGGAAACCACTAACAAAATTAATGAAATTATTGAGGTCATCAAGAGAAATATCAGTAACTCCGAAACCATTATCAATATAACGACGGAATATGTTAGGGACTGGGCCTTGAAAAGTGGAGAAGATAAGATTTTCGAGGTGACCCATAAATAAGCAAGCATAGCTGGGTCCCATCTTAGTACCCATTGCTACACCGCTAATTTGATCAAAAAAGTGTTCATTGAATTCAAAAGAATTCAAGGTAAGGACTAATTCAGTCAATCGAAGAATAGTAGTAGTGGCAATAGACTTGTGCGGAGTAATGTTAAGAAAGAACTGTAAGGCCAGAAGTCCATCATTATGAGGAATGGATGTATAGAGAGAAACAACATAAAGAAGAAATAAGTGATAGGTGTGTAGAGGATCGAGAACAATAGAAGAAAAGATGGATAGAGCATGGTTAGTATCCTTACGGTAAGATGGAAGAGATACGACAAGAGGTTGGAAGACACTGTCTAAGAAATCAGAAATTAGTTCAGTGGGGCAAGAACAAGCAGAAACAATTGGTCTCCCTGGGTTAGATGGTTTATGTATCTTAGGTAGAAGATACAGAGTAGGGGAGCCAAGATTACTTTTCATAATTCGAAGCTTAAGAGCACTACATGCAATTCTCTAATGGGAAAACAGGAGTATATACAGTTTTAAAAAATAGTTCCTGGACATGCAAGGAAAATAAGAGAGCACACAGGCTTGCCAGTGTGGACACACACAGTAACAAGTGGTAGTTCACTGGACTGTGCTGATATTTTGAATTCAGTCAAGGAGTTAGGTCAGTTGCAGGTTTTAATGTGTGTTTCTTTTTCTGTGTCTCAGCAGAACCTGGGAGTGAAAAGTGTTGCTGCAATAGATGAGTAACATATAGAGAAAATCAAGAGTTAGCAACCAACAGGCACATAACTGGAACGGCCAGTTACCACATGCTGAAAGCTATACTGAGGATGAACACACATATCAACTCCACATTTCGAACCCAGTTTATTCTTAGTTTGGGCATGGAAATGGTTCTGAATTGGAGTTTGCAGCACCTACGGATTAACTGATGCATGTGGCCAACTTAAAAAATAACACATTTTAAAAACAAAACAGATTTCCGATCGTCACATGCTCAACTATTTTCATTTATAAAGAAAATATGTATTCTCTATCATAAATGAGCATATGTACACACAAATGTATGGTTACATTTCTGAAAATATAGTACATTTCTGAACACATGATTAAATTTCTTAATAGACGGTTAAATTTATTTCTGAGAGATTCTACACATAATTTGTTACCTTTGTCATAACCACAAATTATCCAAGTAAACTAATTTACCCAAAGTACGGTGCCTAGCAACAGCACTGAATGATCCATTCCCAAGAGCATTCCTGGACAAAATTTTGAATTCGTATTCTGTATCTGGTTGCAGGCCATAAAGATTATAGTAGGTCGCTGATGTACTGAGAATAGGTATTGTTAGCCATTCAAATTGTAAAATCTGTCGAAACCTGAAAGTTTAGAATGAAGTATGTAAACATGGCAACTCTTGATTACAAATATTTGTTAAATACTAGTACAGTAAAACCTGATGTTTTCTGCTAACGCCATGTTTCTACTTAATCATGGTGTACTATAAATATTTACCCAGACATGTATGTAACTTAAGATACAATAATATAAAATAATGTACACTGTTCCTGCTAAGCTGCACTACCATGCGCCAGATACCACTGTCCTTGACAAATCTGGTATCCCCAGCATTGACACTATCCTGATGCAGACATAGATTTGTTGGGCAGGTCATTTGGCATGTATGCCAGACTATCGCTTGCCAAAGATACTTCCTCTATGGTGAGCTGGAGAAGGGTAAACGATCTCAATGTGGCCAAAAGAAGCACTACAAGGACTCATTAAAGACCTCACTGAAAGTGTTTGAAATAGGCCAAGACACATGGGAAGAAATTGCACAAAATAGATCTACGTGGTGCTCTACAGTAAAAAAAATTGCATCATCTTGTGAAAAGAGGAGAAATGCTGCTGCCCATCAGTGGAGAGTAGTTAGAAAGTCACGGATAGACCAAAATCTACCTACAGTGGTCATTCGCTGTCCGAACTGTCCAAGAACATTTACAGCTCAAATAGGGATAATTAGCCATCTATGATCTATTATGCATGGTCATATTTCTAACTGAATTTTCAAAAGTAGATGCAAAACATGGTGATCATCACTTGTGATGGACGAACACACTGTGCACTAGTGCACACATTATTATCCCTTGGTGCACAACAGAGTTTTGACTTGCTGCACAAGACTTATGTATAAGACTTATGTATGCCATTTCAAGTTGGACCACTTGTCACTGTATTGCAACAACATATTTCACTTCCACATTCTGCACAGACACTGAAGAGAAAACACATCCTACAACCTTCAACTGACTTAACTCCTTGATAGGATTCAAATGTGTGGAAAATGTTCCATAGTAAAAATAAAATATAGTTGGTGTAAATAGAAAATTTAGAAGAAAAGTTTAAAAAATATTTATTAAAGTAGAAAATTGGCCCAGAAAAAGAGGCGTAAAAGTATCAGCTCACAGAGATATATTTTTTATTAAAGGTATTCTGGACTAAGAGGGAACATTACTTGTATACCTATTCACACCATAATATATGCAATTATCAATAATCATGCTCTCTCCAGAACAATAAAAATGTGTATTTGAATGTTTATGTTGACAAAATGTTTATGTGCATGAGTTATGTTCAATGTACATGAAAATCTGGTGTTGATACATATTGTGTAAACAACTTTGCTGATTCTGTGGTGGAGAGGTATAGTGTGCCTCGTCACTTAGCCCTGGAAGAGGGGTAAAGAATAGCAATACTGTTTATCTTTAATGTTTGTCATAAGAAGCAACTAAGGAGGTATTGGATTGGAATTGGCTTTATCATAAGATAGAGGGTCAAAATGAACCAGAAGTCATACTAAAATCAGATGTGTTTGACAGAAAGGTACAGATATCGCAGCTAAGCTGTAACCTATGACACAATGCACGCTGTTCTCCAGACTATATCCTACTAATCTGCAGTGCAAGAGTTTGAGAACTTTCGTTAAAACTTTAAGTCAGTTTTAAAGAAAGTTCTCAAACTCCTGAAGATTAGCAGGATGTAGTCTGGAGAACAGAAAAATCCACAGGAGTTTGAGAACGCACGCAGAAAAAGAAGAATACAGTCACAAAATGCTAGTTTGATCTCTACATCTTAAAAGGATATGCTACTAACAACAATACACTTTAATGTTTCAATCTTTTGATGTCTCCTCTCAACAATCTAAATAGCATATTTTTCAGTACATTTCTGATGCTGACATGTGACATGAAACCTTGCCTTCTTATCACTAAAAGGTATTACTGCTAGTAAAACTGTATGAAAATAATACTCATGTGGGAGACATGTTATGAAGTTCTACTGGATAACGACTGACACACTATCACTGTTGGATGCTTACGTGAAATAATATATACAACAAAAGACAGAATATAATAATACAAATGACAATACAGAGGACATAATCGATGTTTCGAACCAAAAGGCCTTTGTTAAGATACGCAACTTGACATAAAAAGAAGACGAGTAGAAATGACTACACCACAACAAACGTGTCCGAGTGAAACATGGTTGTGAGATACCAGAAGGTTATGAATAGGAAGTACACAAAGACAATAATATAGGTGGAACCGAAATAACAAATAGATGATGTAAATGACAGTACAAAATGAATAAAGACAAAGACCAATCTGACCGAGAACTAGACAAAAGAGTGGTCGGAATTGAGTCCAAAAGGCTTGAGGGTACCCAACTCAAAAATAAGACGATTTTCTAGAGAGTACCTACATCTATCATCGGTGGTGCAGGATCTGATGGCACTGACCTAAATATCAAGAACACCATGGTGGCCATCTCCGTTGAAGTGATTGGCCACTGGAATTGGTGTTCAGGAATTGGGACTTAGTGACATCCGTTGATGGAGGGTGTTTCTCTAATCAAGTCTGGGTCATTCCGTTGATCGTTGGATTAATCAACTAACATCATAAAGTCCAGACCGATTTGTGTAACAGAAGTCAGTTCATTTCATAAATATATAAATGTGATAAAATCATTCTATACTATCTCAAAATGCTGTGTTTGAACAGAAGAAGGCAATTCAGAATGGTTCCCTGTGATTGCTGGTGTTAAACAAGGCTGCCCTATGTTACCATTACTATTCAATATCGCAATTGACTAGGCTATGAGAAAAAGCACACCCAACACAAATTTAGGAATCAAATGGATAAATAAAACAACACTAGAAGACCTGATTTTGCCGATGATCTGACACTATTGAGTGAAAACCATCAAGATGCACAAACAAAAACTGATAGATTAAAACTCATCGCAGGACAAATAGGTCTCCAAATCAATTCATCAAAAACAAAAATTATGAACTTGACCAATTCACCTAACGAAATTACTTTAAATGGACAACAACTTGAAAAAGTACACAAATTCTCCTATCTAGGAAGCAGATTAACACTCGACGGTGATGTCTTGACAGAAATTACAACTCGCGTTGCCCTAGCATCAAGTGCATTTAACAGACTGTCTAATATCTGGAAGTCAAAGTCAATCAGCACACGCACGAAAATGCGCTTATTTAATTCCTGCATTATTCCAGTGCTATCATATGGATGTGAGAGCTGGAAAAGCTCTTTATCTTCAGAAAAGAAATTACTCAGTTTCGAGAACAAATGTCTTCGTAGGATAACTAACACCCATTAGAGTGAATTCAAATCGAATGATAAAATCAGAGAAGAGACATATCAAAATTTCATCACAGATGTTATCAGAAAATGCCGGTCCTATATCGGGCATGTCCTACGCGACACCAACAGAATACACCACCAATCTCTTGAATGGATACCTACAAGCAAAAGAGCAAGGGGTAGACCAAAAGAAGCACTCAGAATAACAATACTTAGAGAAAGTAAAACAACCAATATTCATACTATTCAAGAACTGCACAGAATATCTTTGAACAGACATATTTGGAGAGATCTGACCTCTGCCCTATGCGCTAACTTCAGCGCAAAAGGAAAATGAATGAATGAATTGTCATTTTCATGATTATATTCTGTGTTTTGTTGTATATATTATTTCACGTAAGCAATCGACAGGGATAGTGTGTCAGTCATTATCCAGTAGAATGTCATAACCTGTCTCCCACATGAGTATTACCTTCTTATCACTACAAAGTGTAGTAGAATGATTTGGTATATTTGCATTAAAACTATACATACTGGTATCTCAAAATTATTGGATCTTTTCCGATTTTGAACATTTGAAATTTCCACATTATGACTAATTCTTATTTCTGTTTCTGCATTAGACAGTTTGCTTAATCCAGGAGAATTTAACATGTTTTTTTAGCTACATAATCATGGGACTGGAAAATATTACCATTGAAGACAAATGGAAATTTAATAGATGGGTCACTTAAGACAAGTTTTACTGTACTACCATTCATGCAGTAAACTCTTTATCTCTAACAGGGTTTTCCTGTCTTACTATGTCTTAGAGTTAACTATAAAAATGGAGATTTTATCTACTTATGAACACATCATGTGAAATAGTGGAGATTTGTGTGTGCTTACCAACACATCATGTGAAACAAGTGGATATTTAATCTGCTTACCAACACATCATGTGAAACATGTGGAGATTTTATCAGCATACCAACACATCATGTGTTAACAAGTGGAGATTTTATAAGCTTACCAACACATCATGTGTTAACAGGTGGAGATTTTACCAGCTTACCAACACATCATGTGAAACATGTGGAGATTTTATTTGCTTCCTTGAGTTTAGATAAACTATGTGACATGGATTTCAGTTCCATCTATGAAGGCTTGAAGTTATAGTTTCCCTTATTTTAGACTGGCTGTGTTCAATGCTATAGAAACAAGAGATTCCATGAGAAGTCACAAGTTTACCTACCACAGAACATAATGTTGTGGAGTCCCTCCATCATGAGCTGGTTCCCAAGATATAGTTATATTGACAAGGCCGGGCACAACAGTCACATTAAATGGAGCATGGGGTGTTGTATCTGTAGAAAAAGTCATATTTTTCACACACACTCACAAAATTACAATTATTTTCAATGATAGCAAATAGCAGTTAAAATTGAGGCTGCAAATTTAATTGAAATTAACCTTTAGCACGCTGTGTTTACAATTACGTAATTTCTCTCCTGCTGCGGAATTTGTCTTTGGAAATGTTACACAATCGTTGGTGACTGTTTTGAAATCGCAATAACTTTATTGTTGTTACAGATATTTAAATAACATTTGTACATACAAATAAAGAATTAATTCTGCATTTATATTGGTGTAAGTTTTGTTTGTGTGTGTGTGATATGAGACGTGTGAGAAAGTGATAAAGACAGATTTAGACCTATCTAGATCAAGGCATACCATATTTTTGATCGATCGAAAGCTGTGAAATCTGTTGAATATTATATATTTTACATAATGGAAACCGTGTGGTATATTTTACATAATGTATTTGAAGAACTTACCTCTTAAGTTTTTCACTTTCCAATCAGAATAAATAATGATTTCATTGAATATACGATAAACAAAAAGTATATAAAACTCGATTCACTGTCATGTTGCTTTGCCGCAATGCAGATACCTACAGATTGCTTGGATTTCAATTTGATAATCACACGACATCATCTATCACCATTTTAACTACGCATGTGGTTGCGTCTGTGGGTCTCACCAATGGCCCACTAGACATACCATCCATGCAACAGAAAACCTTAGTGGATGACATGCCGTTATATTGAGGCTATCTTCTTATAGAAGCTTCATGGCATGTCATCTATACAGTGACTTGAACATTTGGTTGCATTCCTGGAGCAATAGAGACGTTCGGCATAACCAGTAGTCAATTGGTGGCAGAGAATGAGCACAGTGAACCCTATCTTGGCTACGGTGTCTAGGAGCAGTGCATAGGTTGAAACCTACCTTCCTTGAGGTGTGATAGTTATTCTCTGGCTCTGTCCGGGGTGGGCCAAAAATCCACAGACTTCCCAGCAATATAATGCCATCGAATGACATTAGGTCAAAGGGCATGAGCCCATGGACCACTGGATCAGCAACCAACCAACCAACCATCACCATTTTAACAATAGAAACAGGAAGTTAGATGAAATGTCTACTTAATATTGCCAAAACATTCTGTCAAAAACTTACCAATCTGGTTTTTTGTCATTTGGATTCTGGTTTAACACACTGGGACGTGAATTTCGCCTTCCGCAATCAAGACATGACACAATTTGGGTGAAATGTATCGCCCGAATTACGAGGCGTGTTCAAATGAAAACGGGACTTGTGGATTTATTTAAAAAGTATCATACGCAATTTAATATTTTCAACGGAATTGAACAAAGCAACCACTTGTGAATAAGAATGCACCTGGGTTCATCAGAAAAAATCTCCGTATGCATTTAGGCAAGCATCCCACTGTTTAGGTAGACGTCGAATGCCGTCCGAGAAAAAGTTGCGTGGCTGTTCTCTGAACCATGTGGTCACCGTTGTCTTCACGTCTGCGTCGCTGTTGAATCGCTGTCCCTTTAGTGCTTTCTTCAACGGTCCGAACAAATGGAAATCACACGGGGATAAATCGGGACTATAGGCTGGGTGATGAAGAACTTCCCAATTCTTCTTTGCCAATGTTTCCTGCACAATTTTTGCGACGTGCGGACGAGCGTTGTCGTGGAGAAGAATCACACCTTGAGAAAGTCTGCCTGGTCGCTTAGCCTTGATGGCCTTATGCAGCTTGTCTAAAGTGTCTTTATAATGGGCGGCATTGATGTTGACACCAGGTTCCTTAAAATCAGTCAACAAAAGCCCTTCATGGTCAAAAAATGCAGTCACCATAACCTTCCCAGCAGAAACCTGTGTCTTGAATTTTTTGGGTTTTGGTGAACCCAAATGCCACAATGCTCAACAGAAATGCATCACCCTCTGCCCTGTAACGCATCAGGTGGTTCAAACTCCACCCCATCCGTTCTTCCTTATGGTGGTCAGTCAACATCCGTGGGACCCACTGTGAACACACCTTCCGATAGTTCAATTTCTTCCGAACAACCATGTGGGCTGTCCCAATTGACATATGGAATTCTTCTGCAAGCGAACGAATGCTCCGACAACGGTCAGTCAGTACTGCTTTATCAAGCACGGCTATGGCTTCTTCTGGTGCAACAATATGCGCCTGACCTGGCCGTGCAAGATCTGCCGTTAACTCACGTCCGTCTTTAAACATACGCACCCACTCCATCACTCTGGTCCTCGACAAACATTTGTCACCATATGCTGCCTTCATTCTCCGATGAATGTCTACTGCTTGACATCCTTCAAATGAAAGAAACTGGATCACAGCACGCTGATTCACTTTGGACGGGTTCGGAATCACACCCGCCATATTGTTAACAGTCTTCTGCAGCACATATGCATGCTGGGAAGATGAACACGTGACCGTATGTAAATTATTGGATACTCATTACTAGTGCAAAATGTCATCAATATCAGTGCGCTCTATCACGCGTGGTGTAACAAGTCCCGTTTTCATTTGAACACGCCTCGTATAAAAACAGAGTGCTAAAGGTTAAAGAAAGCATGCAAGTATTTTTGTAAGAAAGTACAGGAATACCTTGGCACTAAACATTTTCCCAGAGAAATCACTTGGTACTAAAACAGCTGATCAGTATGTGAACATGGACACAGCTTTCTCTGAGATGAGACACTATCATATATCATTTCACCAGTATAATCAAAATTTAATGGTGTTTGTGTAAGTATGTATTTAGGAGGTTTAGATTGAGAAGTCATATATTCAGAAAGCTCAAAAATTGGTGAGACAGACCTGTTCAACTGTTGACTGAGCTTAGAGAACGCAAAACACATTCTTCATGTATGTCAATTCTACCAAGAAGAAAGGAAGAAAATATCGCCTACTGAATTATATTTTCAAACCTGAGGTGGTTCCAAGAATGACCTGAAGCAAATTACAGTTCAGTGTAGCTGTGACTTGATAATTTAATGAGGTACAATGAAGAAGAAGGGACTTGACAAGTTTTGTAACTCTTCTTCCTCTTCTGTATTCATTCTCAAACTCCTGCAGATTAATGGGATGTAGGCATGTGATCCATTTGAATGCTTGTAATGATAGTCTGTTTTATCATTCATTCTGAGTACATGTTTGATGTATTGATAAGACATTGATTTCAATTATAAAAAGAGGTTTCTCACTCCTGGTTAAGTACAAAAACATTACTGTTTATTCTTGTCAATATTATTTATTTCACAAGATTCAGCTGGAGTTTGAGAATGAATGCTGAAAAAGATACAGAACTGGCAAGATTTTCTCCCACAATGCCTATAAAACCATGATGACTCACTGTGAACTCTTAACTCTGTAACGCTGACAACTGTGGCTATAGTATTTATAGCTCTACATTCATATTTTCCATGGTCTTCTTTTGTAATATTTACAATCTCCAAGTACTTGTCTGTGATTGTGATTCGAGGATTGCTGTCATCTAACCTCCCTCCCACCTGAAATGAAGAACCACATTTCATGATTGGTTTACACATTTCGTGATTGGGAACACAATTTATGATTGGTTTCACATTTTGATTGTACTCTACAGTCTGGTTTATAAACTAAATAAATTGTCATACCAGTCTTTGTAAGTAATATGATTTGTGGTAGAGTTATGTATGTCACAAAGTGCTCGTAAGTTCACACAAGTTTTGCTTGCTGTGTTTACAGAATTGAAACAATGAATTACAACTACTTATTGAAACTAAAAATTTGTATGAAACATGGTTAAGAAACATGAGACCACAGCCAGTGAGAGCAACTTTAAATTGGACGTAGAAATTTTTGACCACCTGAGACACTTTTTCAGAAAATCTCTGCTGAGAGATAAACGTGGTATGGTTAGCAACGTACTTAATAAGAATTTATCTACACTTTTGGACAAGTTACTTTGAGGAATGAGCGATGAACAGCAGAGATATATGGAGAAACAGAACAGAAGAGAAAACACATGCTTTTATAACCTGGGCTGATTATAGTCAAGATTATCACCATGGGTCAGTTATGTCCCAGAAGATCTCATATATACTGATAACTGTACATATAAGAGAGAGAGAGAGAGAGAGAGAGAGAGAGAGAGAGAGACATATGCATTACCATTTCCAGCTATTGTAAATAATTGTCACATATGTCACATATCAGCATGTAGCCACCACTTGTGTCACATATCAGCACTTATCCACCACTTACATCACACATCAACACTTAGCCACCACTTATGTCACACATCAGCACTTAGCCACCACTTACGTCACACATTAACACTTAGTCACATCTTATGTCACACATCAGGACTTAGTCACCACTTACATCACACATCAACACTTAGCCACCACTTACGTCACACATTAACACTTAGTCACATCTTATGTCACACATCAGGACTTAGTCACCACTTACATCACACATCAACACTTAGCCACCACTTACGTCACACATTAACACTTAGTCACATCTTATGTCACACATCAACACTTAGCCACCATTTATACCTACCTTTAACCACTGCAGAGACACAGCTGGTGTTCCAGTGGCCTCACAGTGCATTATCACAGATGCACCAATACTTCTAACATAATATGGTTGTGGGCTAACAGTAATCTGAGGAGGATCTGTAACAACAATTTTGAAGTTTACATAATGTTAACAATTATTTAGCTGATTATTTATCTATTATCATGTTAAGTTTTAATGAAATTTAAAAAAAAACTAATATCAAATATTGCATGGCCCTTGACAAAGACACTAATGAAAAAAGCGAAGTGTGTAAAAATTAAATGTTTTAAAAAAGCTATAAATGTTACCAGAAGAGACATACAGAAAAATGAAAATATCAGGAAAGAAATTAAAACTATTTCAAGTCAAGACAATATCAAAAGACAGCAAACCAGATGGTTTGGCCATGCCATGAGAATGGAACCAATGCAACCAGTCCTTCCTGCATACAACAGCATAAGATTGGGCTACAAGGAACAGGGAAGACCAAGAAATAGATGGGTGGAGACAATCAAAGAAACATTAAAGAGACAGTCTTCCAAATTGCAAAAGACAGACAACTTCCCCCCACCCCCTCCATGCCTCCCCCGACAGTAAATGTCACAAACGGAAATGACAATAGATAGATAGATCATGTTAAATTGGATGTACCACACTGTGCCGTTATTGTAGGGGAAAGGGTTTGGATGGGATGGCCTGCTGCAGCAAAGGATGTTTAAATACAGGAAACAGCAAAGGTATATGAGTTATGAACCACATCATAGTGCATGGTATTCTCATAAGTGGTTGCATAGAAAGGGGTTGCCCAGACATGGCTTGACTGGTTGACTTTCAGCACTTTCTCAATAGTGAAGGAAATATTCCTAGACCTTCCTAAAACATGAGTCCTAGTACCCATTTTCTTTTAGGTGGGACACACCAGTTTTTGTTTGTTTAAGCACAATACGATTGACAAGTTAACTCTTTTTCTTTCTTCTATATTTGTTTTCAAACTCCTACTGGTTAGCTAAATGTATTCCAGATAGTGGAGAGCAGTGTGTCATTGGATATAGCTAGGCTTGCTACATGTCCCTTTTGGACTGATACACTTGATATCAGCATGGTTTTTGGGATCATCTTTGGTGATTGGTTTGGTCTCACTTTTTCTTTTGCCATCAGGTACCATATTAATGTTGCAGTGGCAATCCATTTTCATTAATTTTAAGTGTATATATGATATAAGAGAATCGTTTTCTTATTATTATTTTAGAAACATATTATTGTTTAGTGTATTCAAATATTTGTTTGTTTGACTTGAATTCTTCCCAGCCAATATTTATGAGTCTTCAAAGATATTTATTTTCAAATAAATTTAATTTCTCCTCCAGTGCCTTTGTTACTTTCAGCATATGCAACTGTATGCCAATACAGATATTACATTGAAGTTAAACAGTCATTGTTTGGTACAGTTACTATTGTTTTTTATTTCTAGGTGTTTATAAGATGAACAAATATAGGACCAATAAAATCATATTGAGTGTTTTTTCTTCTTCTGCATTCACTCTCTTATAACACACACATTTAATTATTTCGCAGGGGAGCATGAAATATGTTGTGCTGCTGGTTTACATCAGAACTTCATTATATGCTCCTTGCTGGCTCAGCACATCGTTTATCTCTTCATAGTTGTAGGCCTATATTCTGAATGTCAGGAATTAAGTTTGCCCATATTTGACTCAAAGAGAGAAGTATGGTGGGATTATAATCTTGGTGTTTTCACAGAGCCTGCCCACCCTTCCCTTTACGAGAGTTAGAGTAGTAATGATGGTGATGATATTCTGACAGAATGAAGCCTATCAATCATGTATCTCAGTTTCTACACAGAGAATCAAATGTGTTGTCCAGAGAGGAGTAGATATCACAGCCTAGCTGTAACCAATAGCATAACACTAATTTATTTGGACAACACATTACTTTAAATGGACAACAACTTGACAAAGTACACAAATTCTCCTATCTAGGCTTCTACTAACAAAAGTTTGAACACAAACGCATCTCAGCTTAATTTTCATATATCATACTTCAAAATTCAACTCTAGTAAATCCATCATTAATATTCATAATTAAAATATTTTATTTGTTTCTTCTAATTCTTCTTTAACAACCTTGTTTTTAAATTTGTTTATGTCCATCAATTGTACTTTTTCACTTCTAGTTTTTCTTTCACTTCTAGATGTCTATCTTTCAATGAAAATAATCTCTCTATACATTGAATATGATTTATCTCAAAGGCATCAATTGCTCCTTCAAAATCTCTATTTCGGATCCATGATTCCAAATTATATTTTAATTAAAACATATGACTGTTCAAACTGTTATTTTTAGTTTCCAAATGACATAAAACAGAACAAGGTTTAAAAGAGAGAGGGACATGGCTTCTGAGTTACTTTTACCCTACATGGGATGCGACAGCCAACTCCACCCCCACAACCTCCTTAGTTGTCTCTTATGACATGCAGGGAAGATGAACAGTGTTGCTATTCTTTGCTTCTCTTTCGGGCCCAAGCAACACACATGGGCGAGATTGAAACTATTTGAAGGCATCTTAATATTAACCCACCTTTAACCATACTTCACACATGGCAGGCTATTACAATGAGTCAGGGTATTACATTGGATGCACCAACACAGCTCCAGTGATTTCTGTTATATGGATGAGTGTGGAAAATTCTGACTTGTTCAATCTTCAATTTTATCTGTGCATTATTTTCTTTGGGATCCTCTGTTTCTTCCCACTTCAACTGTACCCTTCAAGACTGCTTGTAACAGGGAATCATGTCATCATACATGTCCAAAAGATGCAAGTTTTCATTATTTTACTATTGACAGTAGTGATTCTTGTGAGTCTATAAGATTCTCTACTTGATTTCTTATGTAAATATGTCTTATTCTCTCTATAGGAGATGCACATAATTTGTCTGTAACACTTGTATTCGAGGGTTTGTATTATTCTCTCTATGTCTGCAGTGAGTATCCAACTCTCAGCAATATCGGTAATAGATAACATCAGTGAGTTACAAATTTTGATCTTCACTCCAACGCTGATATTTCTTTACCTATTAGATTTAGTCTTTACATAGTAGCTAAGGCCATCTCCAGCTTTATCTGTAATTCAGTTTTGGATTTTCCATTACTTACATGCAGGATCCTAAGTATACGAAAGCATGCCCATGCAAGTTTATGCTCATTCATTATAATGTTGTGCTGTGCCTCTATGTTTCTGAGTTAACAAAGATCTGAATCTTTTTCACATTGATCTTCCTTCAGTATGTGCTGGTAACTTTACTGTTAGCTCTTGCATTGTGCCAACCATAAGACAAATATCATCAGTGAATCACATATTGCAGTTAGAGAGGTATCCAATCGATAGAGACGTTATAATCCTAAAGGGTTTCTTGTATTATGTGCTCTACATATATGTTGAAAAATACTGGAGACATGAAGCAATAGTCCCCAAGGATCTGTGAAAAAGAAATTCCACCTTTTAAACAAGATGTCTTGAATGGGATTTCAATCAGCATCCTCTTGAGCACAAAAGAAAAAGCTTAACCACCAGAGAAATAAATGGTAAACAGACAGAATGTCACCTTAAAAAACACTATTAAAAAAAGGCAGTTAAAGAAATGTGTCACTGAACATGTGATACAATGAAAAAGTATCTTACCTGGTTTGTCTGAAGCCCCAACAAAGTAAGCAGGCAATAGAAAAAATGTAATGGCATACAAGTAATATTTTGTATGATAAAAATTAATAAAATAGCATGTTACAAACTTATGGTGAAATATGTTTGATGATGATAGAAAGATTTTATGAGCAGACATTAATTTAACATCAATGGTTCTGTCATATTTCTGGCATTCATCTGTCAGCCAGTGACATGAAAGATTATTTAATACTAAAATAATTTATTAGCTCTCTATGACATTTTACAACATGTTTTGTAACAATTGTAATATGCCAGATAATGCACATATTTTGAAGTTGAATTAGGATCTCATTTAAAAAATAAAACAAATATTAGACAGAACTTTATATTCTGAGTGCTGTAAAACTAATTATCAACACTTTCTTCTAAAACTATACAATTTCTTTATTGATAAATACAATTCTTCTTTCTTTTGTCTGAAATGTTTATATTGAATTTATAAATACAATCAATTCATTTGACTTGAAACAGATAGTATTTTAATTTATGGTGATACAGCATATTTAATCCCCCATATTTTTAGCTTGATGGGTTATTCAAGACATTCTGATCTCTAAATTTTAAGATGGCATTTGGAAAAGCACTCAATTCTATGTTTTTTTAAAGTAAATCTGGGATGCCAACGTGTTGAAATGTAAATCTATCCAATTACATTAACAAGATATATAAAAACTTATACAATCCGTGGAAAATCTAACATACTGGGTACATAAAAATTACAAATGATTGATTTAAAACTACTAAGAAATTAAATTATTCTAATTAATTTTTCTAATTTCTCCTTAAAACCATCATGAAGCCACCTTTGTAATATCTTCATTACAAACTTGACAACATGATTTAGAATATGTCCACATTGCCAGATAGAGATGCTTCTAAAAATTGTAAAAAAGTTGCATCAATGATGTAAGAATTTAATTCATAAATAGGCTATGACTGAAAAAGTTATATTGCCAAGTATATCTGAAAAGTTTATTTGCCAAATATGGCTATGAAAGTTATATTGCCAAATGTAGCTGAAAAGGTTTTGACAAATATGGTTAAAAAGGTAAAATATAGCTAAAAGGTTATATTGTAAAATATAGCCAAAAAGCTTAAATTGCCAAATATGGATGAAAAGGTTATTTTGCCAAATATGGCTAAAAAGGTTATTTTGCCAAACATGTCTGAAAAGATTATATTGCTAAATATGGGTAGAAAAGGTTGTATTGCAAAATATGACAGAAAAAGTTATAGGCCTATAGCAAAATAGGCCCCTATGGAAAAAAAGTTTACATTGCCAAATATTGCTGAAAAGGTTATATTGTCTGAGAAAAACAGGTTGATGTGTATGAATAGGCCCTACTGCTTTATCCTTTTACTACCTATTGTAGTATACATGATTACTTTGTCATAATAAACTAAACCATCAGATATTATTGGACTTAGAACTAATAATTATATCACCACAAAAAATTATTCATATATTGAGTCAAATAGCAAATCCATCATGTAATAAATAACAGTCTAGTCAAAGAAGTTCAAAAATATTACTCCATGCATAACTATTTTCCTAGGCATGCAATAAGAAAACAAAACAAAACATAAATTATGCTAGAATATTAAATGTAAAATTATTTAGATCTGAGCTATTTATAATGTTCTAAAATAGCAGCTGTACACTCATATTTTGGACAATATTCACATTCATTCAAATTTAATGTAATGCATATTTATATTGAACACAAAAAATAAAGGCCTATAAGCAAATCTCTTATATTGCAAATAACATTCATCTATATAACATAAATCACATTTTTTTGTGGGTTTATTCTCAAACTCCCACTGGATTTCTCATGTAGGAAAATAATGGTTCTACTAGGCTTCTAGCAGGATGTAGTCCAGAGAATGGAGATATGTCAACTTTTTAATTTGCTTTAAGATGACTCATTTGAAAATATTTTGAGTATTGTAATTTGTATGTTTTCTTGTTTGCTCATTATAACCTCCTAGTTTTAGCGATAGTCTGTTGTGTCTTAGTGGAACATTTTTAAAACCTGTGTATTACATAATTACAATTATTGCTATGTTTCACGCAGTTACCTTATATTGATTGTCATTTTAATGGACAGACAGACCAGACTTCAGTAGTAACAACTTTAATATTATAATTTAATCACCACTAACCTAGATTCCAGCTATCCAATTGCTTGTTGTATCCAGTTTATCTGTGTGCACACACACACACACTATATATATGCATAGACATAGAGTTTTATGTAACTGACCTTTGACCATGACTTGAACTCTATTTGAACTTAAGCCTGGACCCATAGCATTTTCTGGAGTACATCTGTAGCTTCCAGCATCAATATCCATCACATCACTGACCTGAAATGTCACAAGCTACTGTTATGTAACATAAAGTACAAAAGTACTGATACATCATCTACCAAAGACATTTCTATATTGTGAGTTGCAGAAGGGAGTACGTTTTCAGGGTGGTCAAAAAAGCAATACCAGAACTCATTAAAGACCTCACTGAAAATCTTTGAAAAAAAGCAAGATACATAGGAAGATGCATAGTGCTCTACGGTAAAAAAAAAAAAGGCATAGGATCTTGTGAAAAGAGGAGAAATGCAGCAGCTCAACGGCAGAGATTGGCTAGAAAGTCACAGTTAGACCAATGACGATCTGCAGTGGTCATCCCATGCCAAAACTGTGTGACCAATGACTATCTACAGTTGTCCTCCCATGCCAAAATTATGTAAGTGCATTTGTGGCCAGAATAGGGTGTATTAGTAATCTATGAACACATAGTCAAGAATATAATTCTAACTGAATTTCAAAAGTGAATGTACAAATGGTCATCATCATCATATGTGATGGGCAAATAACAATATTTGGGTGTGTTGGAGATGGATAGGACTGGAACCCACAGGGAAATAAGAAAGGAAGATCATGAAACATGCAGAAGAGTTTGACATAGATACACAAAAGATTGGTAAGACATGGAAGAGGTTTGCTGTGGAACTATGCAAACCTATATCAATATAAATCTCTTTGTGTTAATAGCGTAAAGGGGATATAATAAGTAAATGTGCCTGCCATGAGAATAAGTACAAAATTGTGATTAATTTTGTGTAGAAATACACACACACACACAATAATTGTGATTAATTTTGTGTAGAAATACACACACACACACACACAATAATTGTGATGAATTTTGTGTAGAAATATGCACACACACATGCACATAATAATAATTAAACTTGTGATTTACTTTGTGTAGAATAAACACACACTCTATCATTGGCATAAATAAAATGCATTTTCATTCTCTGGACTACATTCTGCTGGTAATCTATTAGGACAATTGTCTTCCTACAACAGAGATCCAGTGGGAGTTTGAGAATGAACACTGAAGAAGAAGAAATCCTATATTCCTCCAAAGCATCCAAGTTATAAGCTTGGGATTTTTTTGTGGGTTGGTGAAGAAATACAAAAACATTTTTTATGATTATTCTGGTTTTTTAAAAACCTATTATTGTGTTGTTATTTTTCTGATGAAGGTTTCATGCCAAAACATCAAGCTGCTTCATCTTTATTATTTTCTGTTGTCATTAATTCTATTCGTAGTTATGTGTAATGCATGTGCCTACTTATGTGTATAGTATATATTAAGGCAGGGTGTCCCAGTGTTCCATATAATAAAATATGGGAATGGTGGTGAAGAATAAATTGATAAATGATAAAAATGCAGTAAAACTGTTTACAAATTGGTATTGGTGAAAAAACAAAGCAATAACTTTTAAAATTTACAAAACAAACTAAATCATGCAAAAAATAGGAGTCAGCATCCTTCAGAAATTATAAACATTCATTCAAAATAATTTATGTAAATGTAGGATTGCCCTGTCATAGTGAATAAACCATTTTCCTTATGTTCAAGAGGTTATGGGTTTGATTCTGGGTCATAACATTAAGTTTACACGGTGTATGTTTTTGAGATCCCCAGGAATTATTGCTTGAAGCTATGGAGATACGTGCTATGATTAGTACTATTGGCAGGAGGCATGCCGTTTTATTGAGAGGGGTAGAATACATATGGGGAAATAGAGTACATTAAAGTTAATTCTCTATGTCTTTTGAACAATTTTAATGTAAAATCATTCATTAAAACATTTTAGAAAACACAAATTTATTTGAGAAAATGTCAACAATTAAGAAATTTGTGTACCAGTAGTGTTCCATTATCAAGGACATCAAAGCGACCTTTACTTTGAAGTGGCTCTTGCTCCTTGACCCAAACTATGCTAAGAAGTGGTGGGTTTGAATCCACTGGACAATCTATCTGCTGGCGATATCCTTTTGCCCAAATTAACTGGGAGGGTAATGGTAGAACAACTGGTTTATCTGAAATTAAAATTAGAATGATGCAAAATCTGGCACAAGTTGGTTGTAATTGACTTTCAATATTTTATATTTTCTCCCATGGTGTTATACACAGGATAAAGCTCGTAGATAAGAGGGAAGTTTCCCATTTGCTGCCACCGCCTGAAAAGTGGACAAAGAATATCAACACTGTTTTCCATCGATGTATGTCATAAGATGTGACTAAGGAGGTTATGGGGTCAAGTTAGCTTTCCCATGCCACATATTTTCAATGTGACCCAAAAGCTATGCTGAAGCTGAATGCATCAGGCTGAAAGGTACAGATATCAGAGAAAAACTAAACTATAGCAGAAAACATTTTGTTCTCCGAAATACATCATGCTAATCTGCAGGACTTTCAGAACAAACACAGAAGAAGAGGGAGGTTCAACAACCCCATTCCCCAGGAAATCTGGAAATCAGAGCATTACATTTAGTATAGGAAGTTGATCCCATAAGGAGCCATAAAGTGGGGTCCCCCCAATGGTTTCACCTTAGAAAAATATTGTCATAGAGGAGATCATGGGGTTAAGTGGTCAACTCCAATGCCAACTTCCTTGGTCTTGATTCTTGACTAGAAACCAGCATCATGGAATTGGGGGCATTCCTATAATTGCCCTCCTTGCCATTCTATCCACCATATATACCTAAGGTATATAAGCTCAGTCTCCCAGCCATTGTTGATTCTGGATTCTTGAGATCTCTCCAGGCAGGATACACTACCAATAAAACAATAAATATTCTGGAGATATATATAAATATGATGCAAAGGTCACCAAAAATCTCATGAAAATGTAAGAAATATTAAGGGAATGGAAATTAGGGCACTTATATAAATGTCACAAGTTCTTTGATACTGGCTTCTAATCCAGACTAAACTAAGGAGCGTGGTCATGGCATTAACTACCCCATACTCTGGTCTCTTATGTGATGTACCCTGACGAAGACCAATACCTGGACTGTTGAGAGGAAATCAACACATTTATGTGGAGATTGCTTAAGATTGCAAGAAAGTCACATCAAATCTCTCTGCAGCAAAAGACTGTTCAGCCTATTGCACTGCACCACACACTGAGAACTAGTGATAACATTATCTGGGACACACACACACACAATCTTTTGAAAACTCATAACAAAGAGTTTACCAGGGAAACTCCAGTCTTGAAATGAAAGTAAAACTTCACTGCCTGGCACAAGATACATGAGTGACAAGATCACACAACTTTGGGGTTATATCATCATTAACACCATCATCTGCCAATCATGTCATCATCCCTCATCATCCTACACCATCATAACCATTAACATAATGCTAATAATATGGAGGATAGTGTATGCTCTCAGAATGAAACCTAACAACATAACCAGGCAGGTGCTGGACTGAAACTTACAGGGAAGGTGGGGAGTTGGAAAACAGAGGCCACTTGATGAGGCTAGTGGAGGAAGAAACCAAATATATTTGGACTTCATAGGAACAGATGAAGAGGATGGCATAGCCCAGAAATCATTGGAGAGAAATATTATGGAACATAAGAGGAAATATATAGATATGTAGATATATGTAGATATATGTAGAATACTCATATTCAAGTTGATTAAGAACTTTAATCAGTGTACATCAGTTGAAGTTTAGATGTGTCTGGTCATTGGCGTAAATAAAATAGTGACAATGCATTTTCTATTCTCTGGGCTACATCCTGCCAGAAATCTAGTAGGACTATTGTTCTGCTACAAGAAAGATCCAGCGGGCATTTGAGAACAGATACTTTAAAAAATACAGTGGAACAATGCTGCCATTACAAAATTATAAACCTGCATCTTGCTGGTCCAAAAAGGGGAGCACAGAATAGTAAAACTATTACTGTCATGCATATTATTGGAAGCAACTAAAAAGGTTTTGGGGCAGAGTTGGCTGTCCTATACCATTGAGGGTCAAAGTGACTCAAAAAACATGCTAAGTTGGATGTGACAGGTAGAAAGGAGAAGATATCTCAATCAAGCTGTAAATTGTGAGACAACATATTCTGTTCTCTAGACTACATCCTGCTAATCTGCAAGAGTTTCTTTCTTCTTCTGCTCTAAAACTCCAGCAAATAAACATATATTTAGGAAAACTGAATATGCAGTGTCATAGCTTACAACTCCCCTGTGATATCTGTGCCTTCCACTGACCTACATGGGATGGGACAGCCAACTCTCACCCCATAACCTCCTTAGTCGCCTCTTATGACATGCATGGAAGATAAACAGTGCTGCACTTTACTCCACATTTGGGTCCCGGAAACATACAGGTGTGAAAGAGATTAAAACAGAACACAGAACAAGAAGAACAAGATTATGGTACAGGAATAAACAATACAAGATTAGCAAACTTACAGACAACATTTAGATAAGCCGAGGCCTCATCATGTCCAAGTCCATTGCTTGCTCTGCATAGGTAGAATCCTCTATCTGTCTTCACGGCTGTCTTGATAACTAAACTCCCATCTGCAAGGATGCTGTACGTACACCACAATAAATACAACAACTTTCATATATAATACTATCAAAGTAATACCACAAAAATTAAACTGTAAGGAAATAACATAAACCTGCAAAACCTAAATTGCAATCTGTAGCAATGCAATTAAAAAGTAAAGTTTAATATATACTGATGAAACAAAAACTAAACTTTAGTCTAATAATGAAACTAAAAACTACACTTCAATCTGTACTGACACACTAAAAATTAATCGTTAATCTGTAACGATGCAAAAAAACCAAAACAACCTTAACATTAATCTGTACTTAGTTAGTTAGTTATTCCTCTAGGGTCAAAGAGGGCATATAGGTCGGATGTCATAGATTTCCATGTCTCTCGTTTCATTGCAATTTGCTTTAGATCTTCATTGTTTCTGATACCGATGGTGAAACGTTCACTTGTAATAGTTCTACGTAAAGTTTCTTTTGGTCTTCCTCGTTTTCTCTTTCCTTTTGGTGACCACATCAACGCTTGACAGGTAAGACAGGTAAGAGAACAATAGGCAGTTTAAGACTACGATGGACACAGAATATCGATGTCCTGAATATGAAACTGGAAGAGGCTGAGCAGCATGCACAGAGCCGAGAGGCTTAAAGAATGGCAATGAGTACAACGTTCTGTAAAGGACACGTCACATTGATAGATAGCTATTGCTAGCTTTAAATTACAGAAGATAAGAAACAAAAAAGTTGATAAAACAATTTAAACACAAAATAAATTACAATTTAATAAAAAAAAATATAGTAGAAAAAAAATAATGGTTGCTAATCCAGCCATGACTGGTGTGGCTTTCGACAATACAGGCCTCCTAGCAGAATTAATTAGGACCCAGTTCGTTACGTGTTTTGATTGTTTGCCTTTTAGTTGGTTACTATTTATGTACTTAGCGCAGATACAACAGATAACTGATGGTGGTCTTTTCAATTTACGTCGTCTAAAAGCAAAATCGAACACTAAATCTGGCACTATTAGGGAATTACTTTATGCTGACGAGTGTGCATTGTATGCTGACTCTGTCGTAAACATGCAAAGCACCATAGACCGGTTCGCACAGGCCTACAACAACTTTGGTCTCACTATTTAAAAGAAAAAAAAAACCTGAGTCACGCACCAATCAACATCAAATAGCCAACAAACTGTTACTTCCATCATTGTCAATCAAGTAAAACTGTAGGTAGTCGACAATTTTTCTTACCTTGGATGCACTATCTTTCGGGATGTCAACATCGATGTGAAAATTAACAATAGACAGGCAAAAGATAGTGCCGTATTTGGTAGATTACGCAGCAATGTATGGGACAGAAGAGGAGGTATAAGAACAACCACCAAACTTCAAGTATATCATGCTTCTGTTATACCAACCCTACTATACGCCTGCGAAACGTGAACAGTGTATGATATACATGCAAGAAAACTAAATCATTTCCATCTTACCTGTCTACGTAAATTACTAAACATCCATTGGTGGGACAAAGTACCAGACTACGTGGTCTTGGAAAAAAAACGTCAATAAACATCTACACACTCCTTATTTAAGGCGCAAGCGCGCTGGGCAGGTTATCATGGGCGTATGGAGGACTCGCGTCTGCCAAAACAAATATATTATGGAGCACTCAAGACAGGAATTCGAAAAGCTGGAGGACAGAAAAAGCGCTTCATAGAAACACTCATGTCCTCGCTGAAACATCTTAAAATTGACGTAGGCTCTTGGGAGAGTCTCGCTCAGAATAGAACAGCATGGCGTTACAGCCATAGAACTGGAGCAATAGCGGTGGAAGAGACCAGGCATGATACTGCAAGAATAAGCAGGCAAGCAGAAAAGAAAAAAAAACATCTCAACGTCTCATAGACACCCTTTACAGTTATCAATTTTGTAGAAGAACTTTTTGTGCTCGCATTGGACTTATTAGTCATTTAAAAACGCACTATTAACTTTAGTATTCTTTATTATTTATTGTTATTATTATTATGGTTGAGTTTTTGGTCATCGTCGATTATGAAGGACAAACAACACCATTTATATACATGGAATCGCATGTCAAATATAGCCAAGGCGATTACAAAAATACAAATAGTAACCAACTAAAAGGTAAACAATAATCAAAACACGTAATGAACAGGGTCCAACTTAATTTAGCAAACATATCCTCTACTGGAGCCGGGTCATGACTCTGGTCACAATCCAAAAGTCCATGAACTCACTCATGACCTTTGACTCAAAGAAGATTAATACAAGATAGACAAATTAGGGAATACACATTAGGTAACTGAACTGATGGTAGGAAGCAAATGAAAAGATTAAAAGAGAAAGTAAATTTAAAATATATATAAATAAGACAGAAAAAGATCGAACTTACTTAATACGGCCTGCCTTAAATCCATCAGATGTCCTAAGATCTACATGGTCTTTGAACCATACATGACTTATAATATTTGGGTAACCTTCTGTTCCGCAAGGAAAATTGACCCTCTGTCCTTCTAGAACGGTCTGATTGCCTGGCTGTGTCATAATATATGGACCTCCTGTAGAAAATAGACATTTCTTTTGTATCATACTGTTAGAAACAGGTGCTATTACATACAAGTAAAGGTAATATGAGTTATGGACCAGTGTCACACTGCCAATCCTGGATTACATCACAGGACCACAGATCAAGTGATTTTCACATGCGTCTAGCCTACCATTAGATAGTTCCCCTAAAAAAGCATTGCTATACAGACACAATGGATACTATAAAATCTGACTAGTGTTCCATACAGCATTTGACTAGAAGCGATGGCGCCATTCCTCAAACTTCCCAGAACATGAGCTCTGGCACCCTAATTATTGGTAGATGGGTGGACAACAGGAGTAATTTATATTTCAAACCACGAATAACGAGTTGATTCGAAACCCGGTTTTCTGGTTGTCGTGTGAGTTACTTAACATAACAGTACCGCGGCTTCGCAAGTACTATCATCATCTATAACTGTGCTTCTCAACGTGCCTCCCCCTCACCTCCCCCGACACCAACGGGGACTTGCAGCTGTCCAAGTTGTCACACTTCAACAATACATTTTTTAAAATAAATAATGTTTTAGTGATTTGTAAAGAAAGTCAATAACCATTTAACCAAAGGACCACAGAGGAACAGTGGTTCCAAAGTGGTGGGGAGGGGGGGGGGGGAGAGAGAAAAAAAATACATTTATCGCGGTTCTAAAATTGCTACGGCTTACTCAGTTACATTATTCTAGGATGGATAATAAGTGAGACTGCTACACAACTGTATTAACAATGGTATTTAATAGTATTTACTACTTACGTAAAGTATAAGATCGATTAGATTTACAATGAGCACCACTGATTATCAGACTATAGGGTCATTGTCAACAACTCATCAAGAATCCAGAGACCACCCCCCCTCTTTCTTAATTAAGTTAATTTTTGTTTACATCCCCTAAAAAAATTAGTAGAAAAGATTATTTATTCAAATTTGTAAAGTTTTTTGGATATGACAATAAAATTGTTGAAATTTGAACCCAAAAAACTTTACAATTTTATTGTCATATCCAGATAAATTTGTTGACGTCAAATATTGTAAACCACCCCTTCCCCCTCCCACCCGGTCGATAACCGTCAAAACTATTTAACATCCATCATCATCATCAAGTGCCGTCTCCGCAACGAAGGTTGGCTGCAACAGATCTCCAACATCCCCTCTCTTGTTATGGTGGTGCACTCTGCTAGACTGTTTTGTTTTTGTTTTTCGTTCGCTCCATTGTAACCATCACGGATGTCCGTGCGATTTCCGCCGGGAGCGTGATTACGTTGTGCCACCGTTATGCGCCTTGTAGGCCTAGCACATCCGATTTCGGCATGCCTTGACAATTCGGGTGGGCTACCCTTAGCCTGTGACAGCCTCTATATCTGTCTCCAGGCACGCGTAGTGAAGACTCTTCGCCCAGACGATTTTCTTGCTCTCGTCTCACTCGAACGAGGTGTTCCACTGTCTATGAACTTGCCTCGTGTAATTGGACGTGCTGTGCCTGTGCCCATTGGGTACTGAACCGTTTCTCATCCATGAGCCTGGTTCCTTAAGGGGAAGAACTCAACAGAGGAGTTGGACCCTGGCTCTTTCGCCCTCTTAGCCGAGGTGTCATTCATCGACATCGTGTACCCCTTGTCCAAGTTCGAGTCTCACACCACGCGTTTGAGAGCAAGGCGTTCTCGAGCTGAGCGTCCTTGTCCCAATAGCGCCTGGGCCCATCAGGTACTGAACCCTTTCTCTCTTCAAGTGCATTTCCGGTGTAGGAAAACCTGACAGTAGAGTTGGGCCAGGGCTAAATCGTTGTCCCTTTTGTGCCTTAGCGAATCGAGTACGGAACCCTTTCTCTCTGCAAGTTACTTCCGGTATTGGAAACCTTGACAGTAGAGTTGGGCCAGGACTGCCATCGTTGTCCCTTTCTTGCCTACACCCATCGGGTACAGAACCCTTTCTCTTTGCAAGCATATTTCCGGTTTAGGAAGGCTCGACATTAGAGTTGGGTTAGGTCTTTTGCTTTACCAAACGCCGATGGATGGGTCTGGGTCTCTGCCTGTTAGGAACTCTGGTAACTAGAAGCCCGTCTCGAGCTGACGGAGCTTGTAGTTCCCTTTCCTAGGGACTTTTCACTTTCTATTTGCAGTTCGCGCTGCCCTCTAGCGCTGTTCTGCCCTTTCATTGTTTCATTGTACTCTGTATGAGACATATTTGTCTCTCGCCATGCATTTACCTTTACGTGCATTTTACATTGGCCGCCCCTCCAATGTTCGGACTGGACTGACTAGCTTCACTGTATGTCGACAGTGTTGCTATATGTGGTGATGCTGGTGGTGTCGGAGATATTGTCTGTCTCATGTGCAGTCAAATCTCTTTCCATCTGCTACCTCCACATTCTCGGGCACGATCCCCAAATGATTTGGCCAGAATCAGCACGAGCTGCTGTATTTCTGTTTCCAGGGTGCACCACGTGGAGGTACATTTGGGATCTTGGTTATCTGCTAACCCTGGGTCCGCCTAGAGCAATGCGTTCCCTTTGCACCCCTGCTAGACTGTGACCTGTCCATCTTGTGATGTTACTCTCCCACTTGTATCTCTGTCTACTTCATGCTCGCTTCCCTTTGACGTTACCATCAAGTAAGGTCTTCAGCAAGGTGTCATGTCTTTTAATGTGTCCAAAATATTTTATTTGCCTGATCTTTATTTCTATTAGTAGTTTCTTCTTCATATTAAGTGTTTTTAGTATCTCTTTATGTGTTTTCTTCTCTTTCCATGATGTTCTCCCTTTTCTCCTATATACCCACATCTCTAAAGCATCAATTATGTCTTCTAATTGTTTACTTAGTGTCCATGTTTCTGATCCATACTTTAATATATAATAGATGTAGCATTTTATAATTCTCATTTGTAAGTTTGTAATATTTTTAGATGTTACTATTTTCCTCATGTCATTTAAGTTACTTTTAGCCATTCCTATTTTCCTTTTAACTTCTGTTTCACATCTGCCATAATTTGTGACTATGTGTCCAAGATATTGATAATGTTTTACTTGTTGAAATTTCTCTCCATGTATGTTTATGTTTAGCTCTTGTACTTCTGTGTCTTTGCTGATTATCATGGTTTATGTTTTTTGGTTATTTAACACCCACTCCCCTTTAATTGCTGAGGTAATTTACGGACAGCTCCTAAGAGAAAACTGACACCAAAATAAAATTACCTGTTACAGAGACTACTGTTGTTGCTTGCATTGTGACGACTCTCATCAAATAAAACACCACTGTCATTAAAATCCCGCTGTAATATCTTGTTGATTTCATTGCCATTACTGAGATCTATCCAGCAGACGGCATGATTTCATGAATAGTTTTCGAATTATAACGTTCTAAATAATATAATAACATTGTTCATTATCTAGAATGCACCCCCTCCTGCTTCGAAGATATGTTCCGGCTGGTGAAGTTACAGCTACAGCTTACAAGGCAAATTGTGTCTGTAAGAATTACATTCCCTATGTTCACAAGGCAAATCGTGTCTGTAATAATTACATTCCCTATGTTCACAAGGCAAATCGTGTCTGTAAGAATTACATTCCCTATGTTCACAATGCAAATCGTGTCTGTAAGAATTACATTCCCTATGTTCACAATGCAAATCGTGTCTGTAAGAATTACATTCCCTATGTCCACAATGCAAATCGTGTCTGTAAGAATTACATTCCCTATGTCCACAATGCAAATCGTGTCTGTAAGAACTACATTCCCTATGTTCACAAGGCAAATCTTATCTGTAAGAATTACATTCCCTATGCGCACAATGCAAATCTTGTCTGTAAGAAAATTAAATTACCTATGTTCACAAGGCAAGTTTTTTCCTGTAAGAATTAATTCCCTACCTCCCCCAAGGCAAGTCTTTTCTGCAATATTTACATTTCCTACGATCACAAAACAAGTCTTATCCATAACAATTATATTCTCAACGTACAGAAGGCAAGATTTATATGTAAGAATTACATTTCCTACGACAACAAGACAATTCTTATTTGTAAGAATTACATTCACAACGTTCACACGCAAAGTTTTATGTGTAATAATTACATTCCCAAAGTTTACAAGCAAAGTCCTATCCGAAATAGTTACATTTACTACTGTTCACATCACAAATCATAATCCCCAACTACGTACAAATCAAATTCTACGTGCAACCAGAAAAAAAATATTATACATCCCTACTGCGTCCAAATTATACCCTTGCTGCAAGAATCACACATTCCCTACTGCCTCCAAGTTATACACTTACTGCAAGAATCATACATTCCTTATTGCGCTCAAGTTATGCCCTAACTGCAAGAATAATACATTCCCTACTGTGTTAAAGTAATGCCATAACTGCAAGAATCACACATTCCCTACTGCCTCCAAGTTATACACTTACTGCAAGAATCATACATTCCTTATTGCGCTCAAGTTATGCCCTAACTGCAAGAATAATACATTCCCTACTGTGTTAAAGTAATGCCATAACTGCAAGAATCACACATTCTCTACTGTGTTCAAGTTATGACCTAACTGCAAGAATCATACATTCTCTACTGTGTTCAAGTTATGACCGAACTGCAAGAATCATACATTCTCTACTGTGTTCAAGTTATGACCTAACTGCAAGAATCATACATTCTCTACTGTGTTCATGTTATGACCTAACTGCAAGAATCATACATTCTCTACTGTGTTCAAGTTATGACCTAACTGAAAGAATAATACATTCCCTACTGTGTTCAAGTTATGCCCTAACTGAAAGAATAATACATTCCCTACTGTGTTCAAGTTATACCCTAACTGCAAGAATCACACATTCATCGTTATTATCATCAAACCAATAACCTTTCAGGATCGTAGGGGTGTCTCTGGAAACATTAACACAAAAATTTCGCTATGCCTCTCTGTTCTCGGTTCCTTATTTAAATGTGGAGTTAAATTCTGTCCAGTCTTTAACATTATCAATCCATACTTTCTTTTTTTGCTTCCCATCTTTTTCTTCTCTCAACTGTATACTGCATGATATTTTTGAAAAGGGAATCATGTCTCATCATATGACCAACCACACAAGTTTGTGACGTTTCACCACTCAAGATGTCCTTGTAAGGATATTCTAAATAGGATATGCTGCCAAAAGCAGAAAGTAAAACTGTATCACCTTTGTGATATATTACCTTGAATCTAGAATCACCTTTGTGAATAAAAATGAAGATGATGAAATTGCATCTTTAACTGTGAGAAGTTAGGGTACAGTACAAGTAGATGCCACCACATAGGCGAGTTATTTCCCTTGTCTATGTTGTTTGCAAATGTTATATTCATCATTTAAAAATTTAAATATTTATTTATTTTTGGGATTGGGTTAGGATAGTTGCATTTTACATAATTAACCCCTAACCCCAACCCTAAATAAATAGATGCTTTAATTATTAAATGATGAACATGAAATTTATAAATATAGACAAGGGAAATAATTGAACATGTGGTGGCATCTACTTGTACTGTACCGAAGTTAGTTTTGAACAGCCCATAGTCTTCCTGGATAAAAACATAAGCCCACCTTAGTTGAGTGAGTGAAGTGATACTCAAACGTATAAGATGGACAGACTCAAAGATATGGTTATGTTAAGTGGGTTTATGCCTGCGTGTTTAGTCTCTGAAAGGCGTTATTCTAGTGTGGCAGCACCCCAAGATCATCACTTTCTGCCAGAAGTGCAGCATGGGATATACCTGACATCTGGGCCAACCCGTTCATCATTCAGATATGTTAATACATTTGCAGTAATGGCACACTTAGCTAACATTCCTCGCCACCTAGAAGTCTGACCCAAAAGGCAAAGGTGCAATGTTCACTGAGCTGCATCTCTCCGTAATCAATTGGAACTATTTGACAGAGAACAAAAGTAAAAAAAATGAGGCAAGACATGCAGTGGCATGACTTTTTGAAAGGTGACAGTTGTCAGCACATTCCTCTGACTTTCCTTAGTTGTCTTCTATGACATGCCTGGAAAGAATAAAAGTGACCCTTCTTTGCGCTCCCCCCCCCGAACTATTATGTAAACTCTATTGCCACACGGATGATTCCCGAAGAAGAATACCTTGTGGAAAAAATAAATAACCATTTAGTCAAAAACTGCGATATTTACTTAAGTCAGTGTTTCCCAACATTTTTGTACCATGCCCCATCTAAGTCTTTCTAAAATTCTATTACCCCCCTCCTCCCTATGTAACATATTAATATTTTATTTATATTAAAAAATTGAGTTATTCCTTAAATGAAACATAATTACAACTTGTTCCAAATGTCCCCCTGAACAATAAAATTGCCCCCCTCCCCCGTGGGGCGTGGAACTCACGTTGGAAAACACTGCTTTAAATGAATTTTGTTCTCTCTTAGCACAGATTGAAAATCCAGTTCACACGGTTTGCCAGAAGTCTATGAACCGTGTCGTGACAGACAAAAAAAAAAAAAAAAGATCAATGAATTTTGTATCACTCTTGACAGACATCTGTAGCATAGAAAGAAGACTACTTTGAGTAGTCAAATCCCATTGTATAACAACTTTATTGGGACCGACGAAATGTAGATATAATAACATACATTCGCTATAGGTTTATACAATAGAAACAATAAAGAAAAAATATAATTGGGAATTTTAAAAAGTGTTGTTAAATTGGAAAATTTGTTATAAAAGAAGTCGTTATAGTAGTTATTTCTCTGCATTGCACGTGCGATCTAATAGCAACAACCGAATGTTATTCCTCTTTTATTATCTGATTATTTTTTCATTGGTTACATTACGTTAATTTTTTTGCTTTTCCCGCCAATGAAACATATGGATTAATCTTCCTCTTCTGCGTTCGTTCTCAAACTTCCGCAGATTATCAGAATGTAGTACACGGAATGTCATGGTTTGCAGCGATATCCGCGCATTTCCGCCTCATACATCCGACTTCAGCATTGCTTCTAGGTCACTTTGATCCTATAAGGGGTCGGACTGCCAACTAAACCCCAGTACATTCTTAGTCGTCTCTTACGACATTCATAGAAAGTAAACAGTGTTGCTATTATTTGTTCCCCTTTCGGTCATTAGCAACACACTGACGATGGATCAATCAAAGGTCCGTCAACTGGGATGAGACACAGTGAGAGACCACGTTCGACTAAAAACCTTCATCAGGATGAAATACAAGAAACAAAACAAGCGATATACTAAACATAAGAAAGTACACATGGTGTACCGATAGTATGAGGAAGAGATTTCTGGGAGCTCAACAAGGATCACTAAATAAGAGGATATGTTACGAGATTACGTTGCAGCAAAGTTTTATCGTAACATAATCGACTTTGGATTATACCAGACCCGTGGACTAACGCATCACAACTCTGGGCTGATTGTATTGATAACAGACATCTAGTTACACAAAAGAGCATGCTACTGCGTCACACAAACATTCTATTCTCAAAAAAAGATTGCGAGGATATCCAACCCTTGCATATGACTCGTTTATCACAATTCCGTTTTTCTAGAATATTTCTACGTGTTATACTCACGAGGCGTTATTTATCTTGGCCTATCCGATTATTTTTCATATTTTTAAAATGTTGGCTACAGTGTATAGACACTGAAACCAATGATCAAACGCAACATTCAAGATAAGTAACGCTGTGTTAGATTAGCACACAGGACACGGCAATAAACTGCCAGACCTGAAGGAAGCAATACGAGAAATGAGCATCCAAAGAAGGGTAGTACTACAGTGGATACCATCCCACTGTGGCATACAAGGAAATAAAAAGGCTTATATGCTAGCACAAGGTGGAGCAACACAGGAACAAAAAGGCAGAAATAATCTAACACGAAATCAGGACCCTCATCAAAGCTATTAGGAATGCTAACCACTCACAAGACAACTACGTTGTGCTTGAACAAGTTACGGGCACGGCGTGGGTGGGCGAAACAACAAAGAAACCTGTCGGAAGGACCAGAGTTATGCCCTGATGTCGACGTCTCTTTCGGCGACATTAGACTCGAAACACCATAGAGTCGGATGGCTGCTGTGACAGAGGGCGGAGCACTTATGGGAATGCCCCACGTACTGTGAGGCCAGATTATAATCAAGAATCAAGCTGAGGAAGTTATCATCTTCTGCATGAGTACAGGAAAAAATAGACTAAATAGTCATTTAAGTAGACTAAGATTGGTTCCATCACTTCTGTGTCCATGTGGGCAGGCAACACAGACATCGAAACATACCCTGAAGGACAGCATTACATTCCACCCGTTAAGGGAGGAACACTGGCACACGGAGACACATATCCACATAAAGTTTTATGGAGGTCTTAATAAGCTTTCAAATAAGCAGCATTTATCTAATTTTTGGCGCAATTTATGAACAACCCTTAATAAATTTATCATGTACTATCTATAATATAATAGCCGTGTACTGTCATTCTATCATGAACACTCTATAAATGGCGCAATTACGTCACGGAATTCCGTACGACATCCAATCAAAAAGAATGGTGTCGAGACAGAATTTTCCCCCGTACGACTCAAAGTAGACGCCTTTGTGTATTATACAGATGTTATTGTTAAGCGTGATCGTCAATCTGATCAACGTCTATATAATGAATCAGCATCAATGGTTTTCGTCAACGAAGATGAGTGGACCGCCCACCGCGATATTCGCATTTATCCATTTATAAAATATTGGTCATGGACTGTATGATGTCATGCTCGCTTTTGTTCCCATACGGTGAGCCGGGATCTCAAGCACATTGGCAATGTGGGGCATATCAGGTTAAGCAACCCAATAATTTTTTTCCCGACAGGACGACAGGTCTCGAACGAGTCGCTTACAATATAGCTAAAAATCTCATACGAAAATTAATATTTAAAAATTGAGTGATCGAGACATACAGACCTTATGGTCGAAACGTTGATCATGTGTAATGTTAACGTAAAACAATTATTTAACCTTTTTCACATTATTTTTTGAACATTTAATAATATTTACGGGAGCTCACAAAAAATGTCGTGTGTACAACAAACATTTGTGATGTCGAAAATGTATTAGCATATCCTTATATCTAGAAATTCGTGCTCGAAGTCTATGAACCGTGTCAGGATAGGTATACCACAAATCCTTCTCTAGCATAGTCCTTTGTAGATCCCAAACATTGTCACTTATCTTGGCTTATGAGCAAGCCCGCAAATAAGGAAATAAAAATTACTTATGAAAATAAAATATGGCCTAGAAAATTAAATTTATAATGCGTGTTTTCATGGCAGATGGTAGCTGAGTGTGGCTCAACACTTCCATGTTGGTGATTTTGTCGTGCCAATTAATGTTTAAGATCTTGCGGAGACATCTTAGATAAAAAGTGTTAAGTCTCCTCTCATGTTTGGTGTAGAGGTAGTCCATGTTTCAGATCTGTAGTATAGAGTAAGTCTGAAGAATACCATAGCAAATATTGTACATAACATTCCAGTCACTTTTGGTAACAACCGACTCTTTATGTGAAATTGTTCGTTTCATAACTAGATATCCATGTTTGAACGCATGTTGAGGCATGATTCACTTTCCAGGACTGTTAGATAATCATCATCAGCGTCATCATTTTCTCACTCTAAACTTCTCCATATGTACTCCGATCTCTTATATATTATGTCCTTCTTCTTTTGGTCACTGACTGTTCAGTTATGTGGACGGATTAGTGATTATCCTAACCGACGGCGGCACACTACCAATATAGCCCTATGAGTTCCATCTCCTTCAGGAAATGGAGAAGAGTATGTATGCTGATAGTTCTCGTGGCGCATTGATTGTATGTTTTCTTAGTCCTACCCAATAATCGTCCTTCTGTACTATCTCCTCGTGCAATTACGAACTCCCTCAATCTTTTAATACAGTATCCTCCACTATGGTGTTCTCGTACAAAATACACACATATAGAGAATTTCTAACACCTTCCCTCCTCCTTCCATTGACATTTGGCACATGAGCTTAAATCGCATGTTTGTAAAGACCCCTCATCACCCTCAACTACAGCATGACCAGAGGAATATATCCACGTAAGCCCCTGGAGGTGTAAAACCCAATATAATCCATCTACTCAACAAAGCAGCCATCAATTCTGAATTGTGCGGATAATGTATTGAGAGTCCGAAACAATACCGGCCCTGATTGTCACTGTTCCTGGGATTCATTTTACAATCTCTGTCTTCTTCTTCTTCTCGTTCGTAGTTTGACATATGTGTTTAAATATTTTATTAGTATATGCCTTGTTAGGAGCGGGTTGATTAGTACTTATTGGTATATATTTATCTTCAAAATCTGCACACATTGCTATAGGTAATTTAGAACTAAAATTTTAAATTGTAAAATATTGTTTCCATTAGAGGGTTATTTCGTTTTACAAAACTTGTGATTAATTCATTTTTCTTGGTGATTCTTTAATGCATCTTCTGTTTTACATGAATTCATACAATTTCTATAAACGTGTTTTATGTATAGAATAATCATATAGAAAAGAATTAAGATCTTTAATTAAACAGTAATGAGTGTTACCACCTTGTCCTAAGTATAAATAAATGAATCGTAATGTGGGAGCTTTGTCCGTCTGGTTGTCTGTTTTCTTCTATTGAAGATGCATATATTCTATATATACATGACAAAGAGAATATTTATCACTGGGATTATTTAATGCAAATAGCCTACATTAATTCTAAGGTTTGGTTTCTGTTTTTCAAACTTTGGAATATCTTCTATGTTTACAGGATATTCAATCTTACTCATATTAATATTATTGTCATGCTTTTGATATTTTGTTATTATTTCCTTATTATTAGTTGCAGGATAAAGTTTAGAGAGAATCGACCATAAGAAACATTTATTATCTCGAGTGTTTTTGACATTAATTATATTTGAACTTTTAAACGGAGTTGGAATATAAGATAATGCTGTGAAAAATTGAGTTGTATATGTTTTAACTACTGTTCTTATTATAGTATTGACTACATGTCCACTACCACGTTCCTGATACTCATCTATCAATGTTTCAAAATGATCTATAACTGAGTTATATTTTATATCAAAGACATTGATAGATGTTATAATTTTATTCTCTCCTTGATAATATACAGTGACATAAAACAACGGTCATCACCAAAAGTTATTCAAGTTTAGGTAATGACCGTTTTTTTGTGTCACCCTGTACATTAATAAGTTGAAGAGCAAAAGCAGTGTTAACCTCAAACGTTAGAACTAGCTTAAATGTAATAGGTTTTTTCAGTTGTATCTATTATCGTTTGACCCTATCTCTAATAAGATTGAAATATGTGTTTATATTATTTTCTTGAATATCATCAATTATATATTCATTGATACTATTTATGAAGGTTTTTCTTCTGCTTATTTTATTAGGAGACTTTTGAAATATACTTTTCTTTTTCCATTCTTTTATATTTTTTATATTATATTCTTTTTTTCTTTTATAATTGTTAAAATATGATTCTCTTGTATAAATCTTGATATACTTGTTTGCATTATCTTTATTTTCTTTGTAGTGTTTCATTATATGGTTTATTACATTCTTTCTAGCTTCATCTTAAACTATATTTTCCTGTTTTATCACTAGCAAGTTATAGGTTTATTAATAAAATACACTTGAACAAGTTTTCTGCAGTTTTTCATTATTGTCCATTTTTATTAAAATATTTTAAAAAAATGTATCAGTGATTATAACAATTTGAAAGAAGGTTTTATATAATATTGTAATACTTATTAGTTTATTGTTTAGGAATATTTATAGGGAATTTGCCCTATCATTTCTAGTATTCCGGTGGTAATTTAAAAAAAATAATGAAGTGTCAGAGGGAATACTTTTGTTAAATATTTTTTTTAACAACAACAATAATACACTAAATGTGCATACTGACATGCCATCAATTTTTTTATATTGGAATTTTTTTTTTAAATGAGTGTAAGCTAGACACACACATATAGTATATTACTCACGGAGGTCCTTAAAATCATTAGCAAACGGTTGTTGACGTAATTTATGGACAACTCCTATACAAAACTTTACGTTTCCGTATCGAACACAACGTGAGAAAATATTAGACAGCTTGACAGCCTGGCAAGACGGGGAAACAACATCGATCTTGATACATAATGATGGAGATAAAGAGCTGTGGATAGTCATGATCTCCTACGCCAGCAGGCATGGCAACTGATGATGACGATCGAACACAAGATCTCTTGAACTCAAAGTGTATGTCTTAACAACTATGTCACGGAGATCCATGATATATATATATATATGGAAAGAACCGGAGGGAGTAAGCTGCAAAAAATGTTTGTGGAACACCTGTGCACGAAGTTGAAAGGTCAACCATAATAAGGGACATGTTATAATTAACCCATGAATCTTTTGCCAATTCTAACGTCAAATAAATATAGAAAATCCTCAGGAATATTATACCGTGGGATCGTTCATCTGACTCACGTCCGTCAGCACAACTCTTGTCCAAACCAAATATGTACATTCTAGTTTTGTGTGCAAAGCCGTCTGGTCTAATAAGCAATCAAAACTGCCCACAACTTCCGGTCTTTAGTGCAGTTCGTTAAAAATGTTGACTTTACTTTTGTTTGTTGGAGTCTCTCGCTGTCTTATTTTGCAACACTGTTGTTTTCTCGCCAGCAAATTTTCTTGTTTTCTCACTTTGCTTACCTTTCCTAGTCTCACTCACATAAAAAAAACATGATAATGGCAGGTATGGAAATTAAAGCGTGACCATCGGACATATAAGACATGTGAGTTAAAATCTCCCCCCCTCTCACTAATTTATGATGCAATTTAAGGGCAACCCCATTGAAGTTCGCATCCCAGTCAGTATCCGCTGTCATGAGTGTTTGTTGAATCTTTGCCATGACTACGATGTCAGACTATCAAATAGTTTCTCATGCTGTCGCCCTGAATCTCTCTTGCCTTCAGTCTTGCCCAATGCGACTATTTTTTTCCAGACCTCTCTGTAAACCCTGAAATCTCTGTTAGAGAGTGTTTTTCCCCCCAGATATATAAATATATATGGCATTTTGCGTCTTGCAGGCGACATTAGGTAAAAATATTATTTAAAAAACAACAACAACAAAACAAGCCAATGAGCATTTCCTATCAGGAATAGAAACTTTTAAAGCGATCATGTCACAGCAACAGAAGATTTTTGTTTTCATCTTCCTCTTTTGTCTTCTATATCTTTAATCATATTGTTCCTAAACAACGTCGCTCCGGCATGAAGATTATACCTCTAGCTAGCCCGAGTTTCGGCCGTATTTTAACTTTTTTTGAGGGTCCATGGAGAAATATTTCATTACATATGTCTTTGTACATATTGTGGGCGTGTACCACGGACCCAACTAGTTTTAGAACCATCGCTAGCCCACATGAAATGCAGATGGTATCAGTAACAGAGATTCATTATTTGATATGAATCCTGAACTTCAGCCGAACGAAATGTTTAATGGCAACGGCATACAAAGGGTCGGACACGCACAAATTGTACCCTGCGGTCAGAATTCGGTGACTAGTAAAATACAAAAGACAGTAGAGATCGCCGGATTAGATTAAATAGATCTAAATGGCGTTCTAAAATAAGAAAGAGCGCATCATCTTGTGAAAAGAAAAGAAATGCAGCAGCTCAACAGCGGAGAGCAGCTAGAAAGTCACGGATAGACCAAGATCCGTCTACAGTCGTCATTCCATGTCCAAACTGTCCAAGGAAATTTACAGCTCGAATAGGGCCCATTAGCCATCTACGAACTCATAATCAAGGAATAACTAAAATTGAATTTTCAAAAGTGGATGTAACAAATGGTCATCATCACTTGTGATGGACGAACAACAACACAGATTCAGACACTTTTAAGTACGTATCGGGATGGATAGTGTGACTGTTATGTTGAACGAACGCATAGATTGGTTGAAAGAGGAGAGTTGGTGGGAATCAGTTTTTAGTTAGTTGCTGAGTTTTTTTTGAGTTTTTTTTTTGAAAGAAGGAGTTTGGAAGTCGACCTGGACGGACGTGTTCATGAAAGTTAGTTTTCGGACCAAAAATGGTTTGGTTAAGAGAATAGTTTTCAGACTTGAGAGTCCGGACACTGAGTTGATGTCCGAATATTGGATATGCAATTTATGAAATTCATGTTACAAGTGGATGTTGTACCTTTCTGGACTTTGAACCAATGTGTAATAAAGTTCGAGATATATGTAAAAGCTGAAGTTGCAGCCTTTTATTATACTTTATGTATCACACATTGAACGTAACAACGTATATGACAACTTTAAGAAGCAACCCTAATACTGTCATAACTGGTGACGTAACCACATAACCAGGTAGCAGACGTAGCAACATATACTACCATAATATCATTGGTCAACCGCAGGCTATCACACAATTCTCAGAATAGTACTTGGTTTGGAATGCGACAGTTTAACATTCTGCGGACATGACACAGCCATCACAGTCTATTTCTACAAAGTGTTTTCGTGGCAGATGTAGCTTAGTACGGGATAGAACTTCTATATTGGTGGCTTTATCGTGCCATTAAAAGTTTAATCTTTCAGATATTATTAAGTAATCATATGCCCAAATTGAATATGTTGGACCGAAAGGCGCAAATAACGTTGCTCCGCTGTAAAGCCAGCATCACAAAATACTTCACGCTTGTCGACTAAAATCACATGAATACTTGTACTGATTGGGAGAGCAAACGTCCAAGTTTGTAATCTCCATCTCGCATTTGACGCGTCAGCATCCCGCTGAGACTGTCGACGGTATAGACCTCATTGCAGAAAGCAAACAAGACTTCATTCGTGACGTTTTTATTCAGTGGTCACTATTCATCGAGACTGTCGGAAGTTGAAGACATGTTCGCTAAATTAAGTTTAACCCCAATTCGTTACGTATTTTGATTATTGTTTGGCATGCAGTTGGTTACAATTTATACTTGGAATCGCCTTGGCTTTTCTTTGGCATGTGATTCCAAATATATAAATTGTCAACTAAAATCCAAACAATAATCATAACACGAAACGGATGGGGTTGCAACTTAATTTAGCGAACAGGTCTCCTATACTGCTGGTAGATCACGCTATTTATATACTTTGAAGTCACATGCCAAGAAAATAGCCGATCAACGATATCCACGGACATAATCAAAATCTGCCTTTCAGGCCATGTTTACCTTTCTTTACACATGTCTTTACTGGAGCCCAGTTATTATCGCAACCCCCGTTAGTTTTTGTAGCTGTCCATGATACTCTCACCATTCCTCTACAGCAGGGGTCGACAACCTATAGAAGAACTACACTTGTGTTGTCTTTCAGCACCTCCTTACCTACAAATCATCATGTTCAACTATATCCCACAAGAGATAGATGAATGTATAAACGTTCCCTCTGAGCACAATAAAACAACATAATCCCTTCTTCTCTTGTTGATTGCAGACTACGAACAACAATAATAACTGTATCTTCGTGCCAACATTGACTCGTGGAGGGGTGGACTTTAACGTGACCTTGCATTTAAGATAATGTAAACGTTGTTACGTTGTTTGAAGACTCGCCCATGTATACAGCAACACTCATGACCTAGAAACAAAGAACGCGCTCATTACGCTGCACTCAAAACGTGATAAAAACATGCTGAAAATATTTCTGTATGTAAGTCACTCGCCAATGATACAATCATGTGGATCCACCGTTTTAGACTTCTCCCGTAATTTTCGTTGGCTGTCAAAATAAAGTATACGCTGCGTGACCCGATGCAAGTAACAGGAAAAGCCAAATATCATCACTGTTGAAGGATGACTCAATGAGTTCACAGGACTTTATAATAAATGAAGGACTCGATATATGCGTATATAACCATAGATTATATATTTAGTGCTTTTTTAATACCAAAGTTGGTACTTTTTTCAAGTCACAATTTGGAATTAGTGTGGGTGCTCTATTTTAGTGTTTCGTTAAAAAAAAGTGGGGGGGGGGGAAGGCAACTTTAAGTGTTTTTTCTATAAATTAACATAGTGTTTTTCTACATTTTTAGTCGTGTTTCTGATGAGTCTAGTCTTTTTAACAAAACGAGTTGGCAACTATCAGATATACCGAGTCAGATTGTTATGTCCAACAAAAAAATATTCAAATTATACATGATATGCATATCGTAAGAAGAGACTCATGAAATTTTGGGCGACATAAAACTATTCTTTAGTTGGAAACAGTGCTGATATCACAGTCAATGTGAAACAATAAGAGGAAAAAAAACTTCTCGTTCTCTGAACTACAAACTGCTAACCAACAAGAGAGAATGAACGCAAAGTAAAACAAAACTGGCTTAAAACAAGATGTGTTGTAATTACCATTAGCCCCATACCGATGTGATGCTACTGTGTGTAATTCTTGCATGTTGTTGAGACCTCATGCCCTCTTTCATTGATGGTCTGAGAATAGTCTCTATTAGTCTTCCTTTTTTTATTTGACCAATAAGGGTTTAATTCTCATTAAGTGCCCGAACCAATTCATTCTCTGTTTTTCAATATATTTGACCACAGACGTTGTTCCAATAGTTCTTTTAATCTCGTAATTCCCCACATGATCTCATCTTGTTCTGTGTGCTGCTTTTCCTAGACATACCATTTCATAATCTTTCTCACAAGCTTTTTAGAAATTGTGTGTGTGGTTCTTTTGTCAGTGACTATGTCTGACATTGTTAACACAATGTTGGTATGAAGACTGAATTTGTGATTTGCCTTTAGGTTTCCATCGGATAGATTTGTGTTTAAAATTTGGTGTAAGTTCATGATTTACATAGTTGGATTTTGAATACTTGTCTTAAGCTCCCTGTTCGTTCTTCCCTCGTCTGTAAATATACTTCCAGTATATTTAAATTTCTGTAATTTGTTTCAGCAGTTGATCATGTTATGTTATGTTGGTTTTGTTGGGTTCTCCGCATATAGAACTTTTTGTGAGAACACAGCACTGTACGCTGAAATGATCTCAATGCGTCCCCGAGCAGATGGCTCGTCAGCTTTATAAGCGTCCATCACACCCACCAGTCTAAGTAGATATTTTTAACTTGGGGTCTTTGTTACCCCTAATATTTTATGGTAGTGTGTCCTGATATAACCTAATTGGACTTTGTTGTCTACTGGTTGAAAGGGGCACGCCTCTCCAAAAGAGAAGCTACTCATTAACTACCTACCAGTCTAAGTGGGTCAGTACGGGAGTACTTTAGGATAAGGGAGCAAACCCTGACAGAAAACCCCCACTGCCTAGCGGGTTAGCACGGTAGTGCCAAGGCTAAGGGGAGTAAACCCCCATTAAAAAATCTGAAGGGGGGCCGTAAGGCTGTTGATTCGATCATCATTATAAGTATCTCATGCAGTTCTGCTTGATTCCAGGCGTATCGGCTTTACCTTTTCCTTGGACTTCATCAACAGAACCGAGAGCGGGGTTAGTGCAAAATGGGCAGGGCACATTCTCCATACAAGCCGCCCGGACTTAGCAAAAACTGTCACGAGAGAAGCACAAACAAACAATATTCTCGAAAATTTAGCAAATAGAATGTTAGAACCATGTGCACTGGACTCGAACTCACAGAAATCACAGCAATATCTGACATTCGAGAAACAACACTCATTGATAGAGAACTTACGAGCCTGAACAGCGACATCGCTGCCTTGCAGAAAACTCGTCTTCCTGATCAAGGATCAATTACAGAAAATTACTACACATTTTTCTGATAGGGTTTAAACAAAGATCAACCTAGACTGTACAGAGTCGGTTTTGCCGTTAAAAAATAGTCATAAATTTCATCACTACACCAGCAGCAGTGTCCGAGCGCATAATATCACTACAGCATAGTGCAAAACGCGACCCTATCAATATCATTAGTCACTATACATCGACTATTGCCGCCACTGCAGAAAAAGATTAATTCTATGACTCTCTGCGGAACATGTGCACTCAACCTCGGCAAAAGAATTAAATGTTTATACTGAGCGATCTAAACGCCAGAGGGGGTACTGACAATCGCGTATGGCCGGCCTACTTGTGTCATAATGGTTCTGGTAACAAACGAAAATGGGCAAAAACTACTCGAAATTCTGCACCTCAAACCTCCTATGCGTAACAAACAGTTCCAGAGAGAGGTTTGCATATCAACCAAGTTCCAGAGAGAGGTTTGCCTATCAACCAAGAACCAGAGAGAGGTTTGCATATCAACCAAGTTCCAGAAAGAGGTTTGCATATTAACCAAGTTCCAGAGAGAGGTTTGCATATCAACCAAGTTCCAGAGAGAGGTTTGCATATAAACCAAGCTCCAGAGAGAGGTTTGCATATCAACCAAGCTCAAGAGAGAGGTTTGCATATCAACCAAGCTCCAGAGAGGTTTGCATATCAACCAAGCTCCAGAGAGAGGTTTGCATATCAACCAAGCTCCAGAGAGAGGTTTGGTGTCCTCTGTTAAAATATGTCAATTGAAATGCTATATCGTAGAAGACATATTTGCCTCCAAATGAGGCATCAAATGCCAAGCTACACAGTTATTCATATCATTGATATGCAGTATGTCCAGGGGTGGTCAGCCCACGTCGCATGCGTCAATGATAGCGTATTGCATGATTATAAGAGACGCGTTATTCACTAGTGCTAGTAATAAAAATTAATGAATAGTCTCATACAAAGTAGTAAATATTAATAAAAAAATTTTAAGGAATCCGATATCATTAAATTATTTAGGGACATAATTTATCGCTCAAACCGTCATTATTGATAACTTATACTCACTAAAGAAAAACTGATATTTTACCTAACAGGGTAATGAAGTTTTGCTAATAACTGGAAACACACCTAATAACACACAAATAGATGTTTCGACCAAAAGGCCGTTATCAATTGGATATCATGGATATGTGCTGAGAGTTACCATAAACAGCTAGAAACACTAACAAGGAGGTGCTGAAAGACAACAGAGATGTGGTTATATAAAATAATGCTGAGAGTACCATGGACAATTATAAAAGCTAACGGGGTTGTGGTGCTGAAATATTCAGACGGTAGACGGGGATTACTTAATCTTCTGTATTTGCTCTCCACTAATTAACACAAGTATTCATTTGATTTGAGCAGAAAGTGAAGTACTTGTGCTGTTAGTTCTACAGCAGAGATGTGTTATTTGCGCATTTCGACACAGGACATCCGATTGCAGTATGTTATTACTTAATAATATATGAAAGACAATCTTTAATTTTCTGTCACAGAAGTCAAAGTTTACAGGGAGGTCTGGAGACAAGGACAGTAGATACGTTTTCAGTAAGGAGGTGGTTTTTATCTTAAAAGACAGGCTATTCCCTTGTTTTCGTATGTGCGCTTTCTATGAAATACTTTAAAAAAACTCTAATTGAGGAGTTTTAACCTGCATTTGGCTAAGTCCCTGGTACTAATAGTCATGTTCTGATTTGCTAAGGGGGAGAGGGGATGTGAAAATATCATCCTCCCTCTTATCTACGGATTTGCTGGAGAACATAGTCACAATGCACCTGGGCAAGATTGAAGGCACCAGAGATCGAGGACTAAGCATGAA